>CM077464.1:144460231-145060231 GCA_039654755.1 Calcarius lapponicus
CATGTAGTCCAACTGCCTGACCACTTCAGGGCTGACCAAGAGTTAAGGCCTGCTGACAGGCTTGGGGCATTGGCTGCCTCCCCAGGAAGCCTGTTCCAGTGTTTGAGAACTTTCTTGGTACAGAAGTGCTTCCTGTTATCCAGTCTATTCCTGGCTAGGGGCAGCTTTGAACCACTCCCCCTGCACCCTCCCCACAGGATCCCAGGGAGAGGAGCTCAGTCCCTCCCTCACCCTCCTTCCCCTCCCCAGGAAGCTGTCAGGGAGCAATGAGGTCACCCCTCAGCCTCCCCTTCTCCAAACCAGACAAACCCAGAGCCCTCAGCCACTCTTTCACAGGACCTGCCCTCCAGCTTTTCCACCAGCTTTGTTGCCCTCCCCTGGATGCATTCAAGGACCTTCACATCTCTCTTTCACTGGTGGGTGCCAGCACTGCACACAGAGGCTCCAGCTGAGGCTGCACCAAGGCTGAACACAGCAGGATAATTGTCGGAACCCAGGAAATTCCTCTGGCTGCCCTGGAGAGCTCGAGCCCCTGCCCAGGGGGCTCAGAGACCTTGGCACAGAGCCCAAGACCCCTATGCCTTTGATTTAGCCATTGGAAAAAACAATTACCAACCTTATATGAAGAATTACAAGCCATGGAAGTTTAAGTAGAATGATAGTGAATTTATAACAGGGTGAAAAATTTGATTTTTTGGGGGTCTTAGAATGGGGGTTCAGGGGGCAAGATGGAGGAATCTGGGCATGTCCAGCCTTTCTCCTTCTCTCTTCTTGGCGTCCATCTTCTGCTGTGATGTTGGCACTTTTAGATTGGTTTAAAGTAGAAGCTCACTGTCTAACACAGTGAGCAGGTGATAGGTATTGGAAAGTAATTGTAAACATTGTACGCATAGTTTTTAGTATAAAAGATAACACTGCCCCGGGGCAGGCAGAGTGCCTCTGACTGTCCTGCTGAGCGGACCTTGGCTGGACAGGAGAAAGAATTTTATAGATAAGAAACAATAAACAACCGTGAGATTGAGAACTGAAGAGGTCTGACTCCTTCTTCGACCACTGGGCTGGGAAAAGAGACTTTCTAACATATCTCAGGGTCACTCTGACCAGCAGAGATCCCGAGAGAAAACCACCTCTTTCTCCTGGCTGGTCATGCTGTGTTTGTGACAGGATGGTGTTTGCCCTCTTGGCAGCCAGGGCTCCTTTTGAGTTGCTGCTGAACAGCACCCCTGGCTCCCTTTCTTCAGAGCTGATCTCCCAGTCTATACTTGTGCCTGGTGTTATTCCACCCTAGGTGCAGAATCTTGCATACGGATTTGTTAATTTCCATCCCACTGCAATTATAGTATATTATATGGTATCAATATATTTTTGCTAAAATATAATCAAGTATCTGGCTGGTATAGACTAATTTGTTATGATAATTCTCTTGGGATCTAGAAGAAATTTTTTAAATTAATGTAACTGGTTTTTCATTGAAATTACTTCTAATTTTGCAAGTTTATCAAGTAATGCAAACTTTCAAGTTTGCTATTTTGAATGATTGCATAAAGGTCTAGGTGCTTAATGGTCAAATGTTGCTTTAATGTGAAATTAAAGAGGAATACAGAGACAGGCTACTTTGGAAACAAAATCTGACAAACAGTTTTGAGCTTGTGCTTTTTTAGCTGTAGTGAAATGCCAGGATTGGCAAGTAGAAACATTTCCTCCTTGTAAATAATACAGATTTCTCCCTCATTTGTTGATTCTATGATCTTCCGAGCTTCATGGTCTACAGATAACATCACATGACTACAGAATAATAACCCAGTGGAAAATCCCTTAGGAGTTGAGAACACATGTTTTTTGTCCCAAAATCTCCCTCATATGACGGATAAAGATATAATATATGACAGATAAAGAAAAGATTTTTAAAGTAAATGGGGAAAAGAAGAGGGGATTTTCCAAACTTTCATCAAAAGGCCTGGCTGTGCATGTCACTGTTAGGCATACTGCATCCTGTTGGTGTTTGTGAACATGAGTTTTCTTTGGACAGTGCTGACTATTTCTGTGCTGCAAAACACAGAAGGTGCTCCTCCTTTGCCTGCATCTGTCTTGCATGGGATTAATTTTGTGTACTCCACAATGGAAACCATAAGAAATCCAAAAATGAATGAAATCCCTAAAACACATTCTTCTCTGTCACCCTTTCCCCTAAACTCTGCTTTCGCCTGCTCGGCTCTGCGTGACAGCTGCCCTTTATCGCCTCCAGAAGGAGCTGTGCTGTAACCTGCCACACTTCTGAGGAAAGCCCCACTGAGCTGGAGTTGGGTGGCTGAACTAAATTTGCTTCAGGATTCTGAGTAAGCAGGTGAGAGTGGTGATTTCAGCAAAGAGGTAGAGATCACATTGCATGCACAGAGAATGTCTGCATGACCAGAACAATTTCACCCTCTCTAAGGGTGGTAAAAAAGATTTTATGTGAGTTGATTGTCTTGGGAAGTAGTTTAATTGGTAAATATATACAATATATAATTTTATATATATAAATAAGAGAAAAGAAGATATGCATGGTGTAGCACTATTCATTGCTAACCTACATAATTTATATTGGTACATAGTTTCAAGCACTCTTAAATAATGGAAATATTTTGAAATGTACCTGAAACAAGATACTATACTCTATGTTTGTTGCTCAACACCTTTATTTGCTATTACAGAGAGATGATGGTCTCTAGTGAACTCTGTATAGGACCACAGCAAAGCTGAGGCTTCAGAATAGATATAATTGCTACTAGTAGCTTTTTAAAACCCACTGCACACCGGGGAGTTGCTTTGTCAATTTTAAACTCGGGGCTATTGGATAGACAAGGCTTTAGTCTAGGCCTTGGACTCTTTTTAGTGAATTTTTAACAGCCATTTTTAGAAGGGTTTAAAGCCAATTCAGGCTGCTTGGCACATGACCTACAGTGGGACTTCAATGGCTTTGAAGGCAGGATTAACTTGTCCCATCGCTGTGCGCTGTGTCCCTGCGCGTCAGATCACACAACAAGGTAAGCCTGCATCGCAGACCACGGCGCAAATCTGCAGCTGCGGGCTCCGGCTCCTGGAAGGGCTGGATGGCCTCGGGCACTGCTGGGCACAGCCCCCGGCTGCAGAGGGCAGCTCACAGAGCGGCTCACAGCTCACAGCCCCCGGCTGCAGAGGGCAGCTCACAGAGCGGCTCACAGCTCACAGCTCACAGCTCACAGCTCACAGCTCACAGCTCACAGCCCCCAGCTGCAGAGAGCTGCTCACCTGCCCCTCGCAGCGGCTGCGGCTGGGAAAGGGCTCTGGGATGCCCTCTGGGATGCCCTGGCAAACAGACCACAGCGCCCAGCAGCAGAGCAGGAGCCAGCAATGGGGCTGCACAGCAAGCTCCTGACTCGGGACAGCCACAGCAGAGGATGATGAGAGGGAATGAAATGAGTCAAGTCTCACATGCAGTGAATGCAACTGGGCAGGTCTTAAATCACTGATTGACTGTGACATGTTTTCACTGCTTGTAAAATAAAATGGAAGTACCTTTTTCCAGAGAGAATTAATGCACTGGAGTTTATCTGCCTCTTCAGAAGTATAAAGTGCTACACAAATATGTTGCCAAAATGGCAGGAGGAAAATTTACCTGTGACTCCTTGATTGCTGTGGATTCTTGTCCCTACCATTTTATAAAGGTTTGGTATCAAGGTTATCAATAGGATGGTCAGTGCCAGACTCCTTTGGCACAAAGCTATCCAAGTCAGGCCCTTTTCTCCTATTTCCTCACAATACTTGTAGCAGCTGCAGCAAGGAGACCTCTGTGGAGACTTTGAACTAGTAAAACAAACAAAAAAATGCATCTTATAATTTAATCTGTACAGATGATTATCTATTAAATATTCATGAATATGTGTGTGTTCTCCCATATTTCAGCCTACAAGATTTTACCTATTTGGTATTAATTCTATAATTCTGTGTAACTTTACACAGAACATCTTTCTATATACTGACCCAAGTTCTTCCTTTTTCATTTTATGATTACAAAGGAATCCTACACAGGCTGTAATTTTTTTTTTAAGTCTTCTATTGAGCAATTCCCTTCCTGATTATTTGCTGAGAACATGATGGAAAAAGAGAAGTTTCAGTCAGATCTTCCAAAACAAGACAGAACACGCCCAGAGGTAAAGTGCATGCTCAAGTAGAATTTGAAACAAGTTCTGTAACATACTTTAGGCATAATTTCATATTCTATATAAGAAATGCAAATTTCTAGATAATCTTGATTGCTTGTGCTCAGTTGCACGGAGCTCTTGTAAGAGTTCATGGAGATTTCATTAGCTCTGTCATAGATCTTTATTTTAGATTAAATGTATGCAGAAATCAATTAACATGGAAAATTTCATTATATAGACAGTTTGGAAGTCTGGCACAATTTTTTCAAAACACTCCTAAAAATCTTAATTTATTCATTTGACTATAAACAATACTTATAAATAGAGCTGTAAAGTCAAAATTGGCACATGGCACCAGGCTACTCTCTAAGTACTTCTGACCTTCAAATTAGAGTACACATAGCCCTAAATTTCCAGTGTCTCACTTTCTATCTGATCTTAGATGAGCTGATGATCCCCCTAATGTCGTTTAATTTGATGAGGTAAGCAAACCTAAAAGCTATGTGCAAGCAGTTTCAATCACCCTTCCATGGAGTAAAACTCTGATCTGGGCAATCATTAATAGTTTTAATGATGCTCATGATAACAGGTGGGGTTTTTGAGAGCTCAAGTCTAAAGTTTACACAATAGCTCCTTTTTGTTGTTGTTTCTTCATGTAAATTTCTTGTCATTGTGACTATAATAAAAACCTTTAGAACACTGACAGAATGTACTTTAAAAGCCCCAAACTCCCCAAAATTATAAAAGTGGAAGCATAACCTAAATGATGTTTTGTAAAGATGAAGCAGTACAACTTTGTAAGAGAACTTCTGACTTAGGTGCAGTCTGTAGTCTCATTTTAAGGTGACCAGTGTCTCCCATTTAGTGAATGTAAGCAAGAGCTATAGGTAAGGAGAAAATGAGACAGGACTGGAATAAAAAAAAACACAGAACAATTTTGAAGCTAATTCTCTGAAGCAATTCCCAGTTTATAGGTGTGTTAAAAATTTTTTTTTCTTGTATTCTATCCCCAAAATCAAGTATCTGTGTTTATAAGTCTCTCTGGCCAACAACACTTTGGTAATGAAAATACACAGAAGCAACAACTTCAACTTTTTGTGCTGTGGAAAAACCAAAGGCAATTTCCACTGTTGGGAAAGTAACATTCTTCTGTTCTGAAACTCTTCACATGCATTTTGTGGTGTCTGATATACACTGTCAATTTAACAAAAAACAACCTTTTCTAGAGCTCAGACAGCATTTTCTAAAAAAATCATCTCATATCTTGGTTTTATGGGTTATGTGCAATGTTAAACTGCAAAGTTTCAAATCACAAGTTCATTTGTTTCTGTGTCTTGGGAAGTATTTTCTTAAAAGTGAGCTCAACAGTAAGCTCATAGAGCTGAAAAGAGGAAGATGTAAAATACATAAAGAACACAAATGAAGACACAGTGCATTTTTGTCACGCATTTTGAAGAGTTTGTTCTTCCTTCTCATATAATCACACAACTATCTTGCATTGGGAGGGACAGAAATCAGGAAAAATTGTGTTGCAATGACTGCTATAACCACTGCTATGTAAGTTAACATTTACTTGGCTTATAGCAATGCCAAGAACAAAACTTCTGGTCGTGATTCCACTTGTACTTTTAAGCGGCATTGCAATCTGCAGTTTGGAGGCTGCTTCTCTGGAGGACACCATATCCCCAGTACAGAGGAACATTTGCCTCCAGTCCTTTACACTGTGTCTAATTACCACCTATATTTGTCAAACACAATGTGCTTTGGAGCCCTCCAAAGCAATAATTTTGTAAACCACTTAAAAATCATATTTGTGAGTGACAATACAACAGAAAATAGCAATGCTTGTCAAAAAATTGCTCCTCTGGTGCATCATCACTAGAAACTTTTAGAAAAGTGGTCGCTTCTCCCTCAGTTGCAGTTCATGCGCAGAGACTATTTGTTTCCTTTTCTTTCCAAAATACATAGTTTTGAGAAAATACCAGTTGTTGTTCAGATAATTTCTACTGGCAAGACCAGTTAATATTCCAGAATAATTTGAGAGCAGAGGGTGTAAAAGAGGGGGGTAAATATGAATGAAATTATTATGGACTGTGGGATGTACCTTCTGACACATCTCGTAGAAGATGCAGGTTCCCTTGTTCTGCACAAATCAGCCAACCAGCTGAGAGTCCATGCACCGAGCTCATGTCCTCTTGTCCTTTGTGTTTATTTCCTGAAGAGCAAGCACTCTGCTGAGCAGGTTTAAAATCCTACCCAGGGTTTGCAGTAGAAAAAGCAGAGTCAATAATAGTAAAGTAGCATGTGAGGACAAGTAGTATCTGTGCTTTAAAGGTGTTTCTGAGTAAGCCTACCTGCTAAAGCTTCTGCACCTGGAAGTTAAGCATTTAAGTCATAGTCACTGCCAGTTCCCTTTGCAGTCTGTGCAGATATCCAGGCACCAGTAGAGGGTGGTTAAGCTCCTCACTGGACAAGCCTCTAAGCTAAATCGAGTGAATTGTCTTCCACAGGTGTCTGCATCCCTCCCCACCAATACTGGGAAGGCAGACACCTCTGCACACCTGCACTTAAATGCTGCCATGGATATCTGCAAAGCTAGGTGTGCAAATATGAGCTGGTTGCTCTACTCTCTCTTTATACTCCATGGAAACATGAACTTCAGGCAGTAAAGCCCAGAAGGAAAGCTGCAGATGAGCCAGACTAAGGAGACTGATAGAAAATACACACGCATGACACAGGGTCAAAACTGTAAACATTTGTGTTGCTGCTTCAGATCACGTAGGCTGCAGGGAGTAAGAGGTGAGGCAGCACAGAGCTGAAATGCAAGAGACACATGCCTGGCAGAGATCACTGAGGTGAGGCAGTACTGAAGCAGAGTAATAAAATAAAATCAATAGCTTCTTGGATTACACAGCTGTGAAGAAACCAGGCAGGATAGACTCCGTCCTTCCTGTGGGCAAGCAGTCTTAGATATTGAGCATTGTTGGGGGAAAAGTTTTTTTAACATAAGATCTTTATTTCTTGTAGTTGTGCAGGCATATAAAAAGACAGTGGAATAAGGCAAATAAACAAATAAAAATAGAAATATAAACTTGGAGTTCATTTTGTTGTTAAAACTAGACTATAAACTGAATAGTTATGGAGCATTACACTGAGGGATGGAAGTGTCACAGCTCCACTGAGCCTCTTTACCTCCAGGCACCCAGAAGTTTGGTGTTGCACTTAAAATCCTCTGTTTGTTTATCAAATACAAATATCTACATAATACACAAATCCCCAAAAAGGCAATTTATTCCCTCCACATCTTTTATTTCTTTCAGAAGAAAAATCATCTTGAAAAGAATTCCTCTAGCATTAAAGCATTAAAGTATCTGAGGAAAACAGGTCAATAAATCAATAAACGTATTTTCAGTTGTTGTAGCACCTTTTAAGCCCAAATGCAAATTTTGTACATTTATTCATCCCCTATATGTAAAGACAGTAATTCTAGGACACTTTCCTATAGACTGAGAGCAAAAGAGAAAAACAAGAGTGCAATAGTGGCCTACTGTGTTGGCAATGAATGGATGCAAGACTAGTCTGCCCTTTGTTTTATTTAAAAAGATCAGAACAATGAGCAATTCAGCCCCTCTTAAGCAGTGGCACTGCTCTGTCTGAGAGAACATGGGTCAAAGTATTTCAGCACTACATTCCTCCATGGGCTATGAAGGTGCTGGAAAATTCAAATTAAGTATAAGCAGTTTAAAAGCAAGGTAAATCCCTGGATTTCACAAGTGAGATTCAGCGGCAGCAAGCATTCTCCTTGATGAACAGGACTGTTTGCTTGTGTATCCACTCTAACATCTTCCAAAGAAGTCGCTAAGGGTGTGAGAGAATCCAGAAGCATTGGTTCTGACGTTGTTTGTGCAGCCCATTGTCCCTCTAGTTCACAAATCTCACCTCTGACAGTGATTGCTACCTGAGCTTTGAACAAATGCAAGAAACCCACAGCAGGTAGGTATGGAATAACCTGCTTTCCACTGAAAGTGGCTCATAACTAGAGTTAGGCTTCACTCCTGACTCATAATGTTCATTCTCTTTTCCAACCTTTTCACATTTAATTTTGATAACCATTCTGCTAAACATCTCATCTTGTTCTGACTCTTCTTTAGCTTCAGAGCAATTTCTTAAGGGCTTTCACAAGGACAAATTTCATGCCTTGCATCTTGTTTTATAAAAATTCTCCCAGCAACAGCCCAGAAAAAAAGGGGTGAGGACATCAAGAGAACACAGGGAAAGGAGCCAAGATACAGTGCCCAGAACCTCATACTTTGTTGCAATGAATATTGACAGTTTTCTGCCCCTGCCTGTGAGATTGGGAGAATTCCTTCTGTCAGCTGCTTGTCCAGGTCTCCTGGATAAGGCTGTGTATTCAAAATTTGGGAAGGAAACCAGTTGTTTTTTTTTTTTTTTTTTTTTGTATGCTTTAAAAATATACTAAAATTTATTGCAATTATCATCTAAACTACTAAAACATCACACATACTAACTTTCACAGAATACATGCCAATATTATAACATACATGCAATAGTCATTCCGTACCTGTAACAGCTGGGGATCAGCTTCACTGGGTCATTCGGAATTTAGTGCCAAGGCAAGACTTCTTTCCATGTGCTGCTGCTCTGTTCACCCCTCTGGTACAGCAAGCACTCCCAGGGGCTGCCAGCAGTGAACCTTCAGTGACTGTGAAGCAGAACATCAGGCTGTGTACCCAGCTTGTACCCAGCCAGCTGCCCCTGACAATTCAGATTGTTTCCAGTTTGACAGAAAATGCTGCTGTTCAGGAAGGAGCTCAGGGTGTTGTGCTGCCCGAGACACTGCAAAGCAGCAGCTTGTGATCATTACTGATCTATTTCACATTTGCATCTGGTTTTCTGGGGTGAAGTTTCTCTTTATGAACAAATTCTTTGCCTCCTCTCATATCCAATTTGATATTAGGTTGGATACATACTAGGAACAGTTGGCTGGAGTAACTCATAATTATTTACCTGCACAGGAGTCAGTCATGCAGGCATAACATGCATATTCCAATTCTTTGCTGGGAGTGGCCACTTACTGTAAAAGTCCTCTACCTTGTAACTCTTATCCTTAGGAAGTTACTTTCTTTTTGCTAAAGGATATGGCAGTCAAGACTTTCAAAATTTTGATCTTTATTAATCCATACAGAAATAAAGTGGATGATTAAAAACAAAACCACCATGACATAAAACATGTTAAAAACACCACTTGATTTAATGGTGGATTTAGCATCTCACAGTCACTAGCACATTTAGAGATTATTATACCTCTGTAGTTATTATGAAGTGCCTGTAGCTTTTTCTTCCTGCTTCTGAATGAAATATTAGTGCAAACTATCATCATGATCTTACACACCACCTGTTTCTGCTCATTTTCTCATCTTTCTGTCATCATATATCTCCTTATTTTACATAGATTTATATGTCCTCTATAAACAATTAAGTAAATCTTGTAGGCAATAGAACTTTTGATGATCTCACTGAAACAGTGGAAGTTGTCTGAAATTTAAACAGTCAGTAATTAAATATTCATTGCCACTCTCAGAATTAATTAATCCAGCAGTTAAATCTGCACTGCAGCTATTCAACAGGAAACATCTAAATGTGGATTCTAATATATTCTGAGTTTTAGCAAATTTTTTTAATTTGAGGGGATATGCACATGTGACCTTGTTCAGGAAAGAGTTAATTCACTGGTTTTAGATGACCCTCAAGCTTCCAGACAGTGAGGATACAAATAATTTTACAGCAAGACATTGGATTTTTTGGTACCTCACACCTGTTTATTTCCTTCTTTAAAACCATCTAGGTGATAGAATCAGTTAATTAATTGGCATCCTAATGTGTATTCATAAAACTCATGTGATTTTTAAAATTGAATTTTCATAAAAGAGTTTAGGCTATGAAATTTTACAATTTTTGACAGGGGCCATCACATTATCACAGTGTATAATCATATTTGCTTTTGTATAACAAGGCAGCTTCAAACAGCAACCTAATTACCAAGAAATTAGAGAATGGAGATTAAAAATTGCACTGAAGGCTTCAACACAAGTTATCATGGTTACTTCTGGAAAAAGAGGGGGTCAGCACGTAGCAACTGGACTGGGCAAGCCTCTGAAAAGCAGCCATGGGCCCTTCTAAAGTAACAGATCAGGCACAGCCAGGCTGAGTATGGTAACAGGGTAGTGTGGGTGGAAGACTTTCTAGAGAGAAGTCTCTAGAAAGTAAGAGAGCCAAAGAAAGTAAGAGGCTCATGTAAAGGAAAAGCAAGGAAAACAGAGAAATCTGTGATGTCAAACTGCCTGAAAACCTCTGGGGGGATGTAACAAAGCTTTTGTTCATGACCTCCTTCATTGAATGTGTAAATAGGCTGAACAACAGCTTGGGCTGCCCTTTTGGTGGTATTTAATTCTCATCTCCTGTGACTAATTAGCTTTGCTCATTAGAAGTAAACAGGATCAAGGGGCAATGTGGATAATGGTGACGGCGATGTTCTATAAAGCCCGAGGGAGCAGCAGCCTCAGACACAGCAAAACATTATCAGGATGGGTCACTATAGGTCCATTCTATCCTGCAAAGTGGTGGATGTCTCCAAGGCCCTAACCCAGCTTGTTGTAAGGCTTTGAGACCTTTATCTTCCTTTCATGTTTCAAAGGAAGGCAATGGTGTGATATCCTTGGTGTGACACAGCACCCCAGGACTCAGCAGCCAGATGCAGGCGCTGGGCAAAGCTGCTCTACGGCATCCATGTGTCCAGCCAGCAGAGCTGGGCAGGAGCTGCTCGCTCCTCACAGCACATCAGCCACCCCACGCCCTGCTCAGCATTTTTATACACCCAAAAATCAATCTTACACACCTGCAAGTATGCTTAAGTACCCCCTCATGACAGTGACAGCTTCACACTGATGTTGGAGACCCTCTGTACGGCAGAACTTACCAGAGAAAATTTTGGACCACCCAGTCTTTTTCTGGGAGAGATGAAATAGAAAACAGCTAAGTTGGCTCAATAAATGTAAGCTATATACGTTGCTTTGCTCTGACATTCCTGACCCTCTTTTGAAAGATTTCTCTTCTTTCATAGATTCCCTGACACGTTTTAATGCAGTTAACTAACTGAAACAGTTCAGTGCTCTCACCTTAACTAATTTACAAACACAATCTTTTTTTTGTCTCAAAGGATGTACTGAGCTTTATATTTTCCAAGCAGAACAAAAACAATGGAGAAAAAAGGGCAATTTTTTCCATTATGTTTAGTGTGAAAAGCTCCAGGACTCATTTGAAGAAATGTTGTGAACCATATATTGTAATTGTGGGAGGAATTACAGTAAACACCTATATTTGGCTCTTCAAAGTCAAAAGAAGAACTAAGAGATTGTCTAAGCAGAACTAAGAGCTTGACTAAGATAAGACTTCACTTATTTATTATTATATGAAGCAGATCCCATTCTGTAGAAAACTACCCTTCAGAAAGTTGTTCCAGTTGTTATTATTTTAACTGCTTAAATAAAACTCTAATTCTGACTAGTGTTGGCTTCAAGATTTGCCATACATCAAAATACATGGGTGGCTGTGACTGTACTGTATAATTTTATTGTGTGCTGAAAATGCTGTTTTATAAAGCAGGTCTTAGAGACTGTGTTTGTGTTAAACTCACAAACTTCCAACTAATAAAGTGAATAAATTCATCTCTGCAGTCTCTTATCAACCAGCATTTTTCCAAACCTTTACTAATTTTCCCAATATTTTTTAACTATCTGCAATTTATCCCAGACTGAGGACACTGTAGCTGAATACAATATTCTGAAAGCATTTACCCTGAAAGACAGACAAGACAGAATATATGTAACTTCACATCTTGTATTTGATAACCCCATGTTTATAATTCAAAAAAAACTCGCTATCCCTTTCAGGCACAGTATTTCAGAGGGAGCTTACTTCAGTGATTGTCTACCATGATCTTCAGGTTTGTTCAAACTCCACATTGTGCCTTCTAATTCCTGAATGTTAAAAGCATGGAATAATTTACATGAGAAAGATGAGGGGCAGAAAAGATCTTGACCCTGTGTAAGCACTGTTCAGCATTAACTAAAACATCCCTGTGTTATCAACAGTTTTCAGCACAAATCCCAAACACAGCCCCACACCAGTTACTGCAAACAATTTTAACTGTCCCTGACAAAGCCAGCAGAGTCTAAGGCAAAAATTGTCTTCAAATAATTTATAAGTGTTTATCAATATTATAATGCACATGATTGTACAAAGCTCTACAAGGAGGGAAGTGGTGATGGTGAGAAAGATCCTCTGGCTGCACTTGATCTTCTTTAAGTTCTTAAGCTGGGAGAGCAACTTTTTACATGGGCAGATCATGATAGGAAAAGGGGCAATGGTTTTAAACTCTTAAAAGAGGAAAGATTTAGATTCGATATCAGGAAAGAGCTCTTCACTCAAAGGGTGGTGGGGCACTGGAACAAGTTGCCCAGGGAAATTATGGATGCCCTGTCCCTGGAAGTGTTCAATGCCAGGTTGGAAGGGGCCTTGAGCAGCCTGGTGTAGCAAATGACATCCTGCCCATGACATGGGAGTTGGACATGAGAAGTCTTTCAGGTCCCTTCAACCCAAGACATTCCGTGATTCTATGATTATTATTCTAAGACTACTACAAATTCTTCTTTTATTCCTAAATATTAAGATCTTACTAATTTTTTGCACTATTGCAATAATTAGTGGTAATTTAACCTTCTAAACTTGTCTTACATTAATATTTTAGACTGCAGATAGAATTTTTAATTTTAGCAAATGGTCAATATATTTCAGGGCTCCTTTTTTGAGTGAGCAGCTGTGTTTCATACTCTGTGGATTCTTTCACCTGCCAGCACACAAATGGCTATAGGGTCAGCCCCTAGCTGGGCTAGCAGGACCAGAGGAGCCACTTGTTTTTCAGAAATATGAGGCAAAATAAAAGCAGCTTGTGCTCTCTGGGTCTATTTATCGGCAAGTTACCTAGAAATTTTGATCTGCATAGGTCAAAATACAGTACTTTATATAAAAATATAGTACTTAACTAGTAAAACACAAACTGTGTGTAGTTGCAATTTATGTTATCAATTATCAACCTTTAAATTTTGGTCTCACCTTAACTAACAATATTCACCTTTACACTGGGCAGAGAAATCATCCTTAATAAAAAGTTCCTTCATTAATATTTGATTACTTCACCACATAAGAATATAATTATATTATATTATACACCCATTATTTATATAGGATGAGGGCTGCAAAATATTTCCTGCCAATATCCACAAAAAGACTTGTGTCTCAGCTCTGCAGTCCACAGAAGCCCTTGCAGAAATCTCTTAAAGATGGTTGGCATTTTTCTGCTGCTTTCTACATAAACTGCCTTCTAGTTTTTAAGGCTGAACTTATCTAACTTTCTGTATAATATTTTTAACAATTTCCTTCCAGTTCTGTCAGTTGGTGTATAAGCCATCTCTATTAATTTGGTCATTCATAATATAAATCATATTAGGAGAAAATTAGACTGTCAGCAAAAACCCTAAAAAAATACAGGGAAACTTCTGCACTTTTCAGAATACTGTGAGAAATATGAATTTCAGCAGGTTCTCAAGCTCTGCTGGAGTGGCAGGGACTAATGAAAGTTACTGTACACCACCCACTGAACAGAGTTAAGTAGACAGTCTGATTAATTAAAGTGTCAGTTCAGCCAATGGTTTCAATTTTCCTTTTTCGCTAAAAAAAAGAACCAGAAAAAATATGGAAAAAACCTATTAGGTTATGTAGGTAATTTCCTGTCCTTGCAGAATAGTCCCTCCAATGCGATTTTTTTTTTCCAATTTGTTCAATGCAGTTTAAAGGCTTGGAAAGGTGTAAACCACAGCCGATGGTCACAGAAGAATTTACTGTCTGCTAAACCCCAATCTCAGTCCTGACACACAAGTAATTTTATTTTCATAACAGTATTGTATATTGTCCACTTAAATAATGTCCTTGCACCTCTCTATAGAGTGAATATTCCTTTACAGCAAATACCTAAATGTAGTAGAGATGGCCATTGAGTAAAATATATGTATCATATCTAAATATCTGTATATGGGCCTTGCCCCAATAAGTCTCAGTTAATTCTAAATGGCTTGCAGCTGCAATGTCCTTAATTGGGCGCAGCTGTGGCTAGCAGGGATCACTGGGATAAAAGGGGGCAGGGTTTCCTAATTAGGCAGAACCCTGGAGGAGCCTCGAAGAAGCAGGAACAGCCTGCCGAGGAAAGAGTCAGTGTGATGAAGAACGGGCCATGAGGAAACCCCTCAAGAAGATGTGAGACTTTAGAAAATATTAATACAACTACAATTGAGACTACAGCCTACGGCTACACCTAAAGGCTGTACTAGAAACTCCCTGCTCATTGTCCTTCAGTGTCTGAAAAGACCTGCAGTGTTTTGAGTCTTGTCAAAAACCTGAAGAATAATCCAGATGCAATCACCTTTTGTAATATCTGAGCAGTGTGACAAGGGCTGCAGTGGTGGGAAAGAGATAAAGTCTCTTTTCGTGCCAGAGGCCAGTGCTCCTGATTTGCTCTGTCTCTGTAGTGTGGTGCAATCCAGCTGTGTGAATGTAAAATCATATATAATACATAACACAATCCGAAATACATCAAATTGAAGTAGCAAAGGTCTGGCCTCTGGAAAGTTTGGTTTTTCCTTATTTTCATGTGACATTTTTTCAGGTGTTTGTAGCCCCGTTGCATGTCCTGCCTTTCCATGTGGAAGCATGCATTTTTACTGTAAAAGCGATCTGGTTACCAAAATTTTAACAGCATTTTTGAAATGAATTATGAGTGTTACAGTTCTCTGGGATTTAAAACTCTTACTGATTTCCATATTTCCCCCAAAGAGTAGCAGAAGATTCCACTTTTACAATGAAACAGTTGGGAAGATAAGCACACCATCAAAGGCTTAGTGGCTCTGGGTCAGGAGTATACAGAGAGACAGAACTGAATAAAATCTCTCCTCTCAGAGGCAGGCTCTATTAGATGCATGGGGAAAATGCACTTAAATGAAAATAGTAGCTTATTCTCATTTATCTCTGCGATTTCACTAACAGGGTGAGAATTAAAATATTATATTCCAGGCCTTTACAACTTATTTTCTACATTTCTGCACTCATTTTCTGCTCCCTCTGTACTGTACACATAATACATGTAAACACCCATAGTTTTGAATGCATAGTCTAGGTAAGGCACCTCTGTTTATCATGAGATCTTTGTCTTTATACCATGTTAACTTTGCAGCCATGGAAATGGAAAGAAAATGCTGCTATTTCATACAAAGTTAAAACTTTCTGTTTGCCTTCCTCCAAGAAGGTAGCAGACCCCCCTGGCTGAAGAAACCACCTGGATGGACATCAATAGGTCTGCTACTCTTTGGTGTTAACGAGCTGGAGACCCAGCAGTAAATTGAATGCCTCCTGAAGTCACCTTCGTATGAAACGAACAAGGCAGAAAATATGTGAGTTCCTTGTGGTTGTGTAGGTTCTTCGCAGTTTAATTACAATATCTAACACCATTTGAACGCAGTGTTTTGACAAAACAGTGAACAACTGTGGATTAGCCCACGTGGATGGTATTTGTAGCAGCGAAGCTAAGAGAGGTTTAAAACCAAACCTGATTTCAAAGCAACCTCTGCTCCCTCAAGACACAAATTCTGTCCTTAATGTGTTTGGTTTGGGTTTGGTTGGTTTTTTTTTTAATAACTGTTCCGGCCGCGTCAGATAGAATACCTGCCAATTAATTTAAAAGAATAAAGCCGCTATATACAAGCGAAGTGTACTGAACCTAAAACTGGATGATGCAACACCACAGTACTCTAAGGCAAGGGCCTGGAAAACGGGAAAGACAAGCGAAACCTCATTTGTGTTGCCCTGCTAAGCTGCTGGAGCCTGGCTCTGCGAGACGCCCTGTGGGCTCCAGGCACCCAGCAGTGACTGAAAGAAGCCTTTGGAAGGAAGGAGCGCTGTCGGAGGGCGCCGGGCGCGGCCGCCCCGCTCCCCTCAGCGCGGCCGAGCGGGCGCCTGCGCAGGGCCGCCCCCCGGGCCCCTCCGCCCCGCCCTGCGGCCGAGGCTCCGCGAGCGGAGCGGGGCTGGGGCTGGGGCTGGGGCCGGTCCGGGGCGGGGCGGCGCTGCCGCCGCTGCTGGCGGGAGCTCGGCGGGGCGGTGCCTGGCGCGGACCGCCCGGCCCCACCGGCGGAGCAGCCGCGGGAGCGCGGCCCGGGCGACTCGGCCGCGGGCGGTTCTGGCGGCCCGAGCGCCGCGCCCTTCCCCGGCTCCATGTCGGCGTGGCTCGGCCGGGCGGCGCTGCTGCTGGGGCGGCCGGGGGGCCCCGCCGCCGTCCCCTCGTCCTGCCTGGGCTCGCTGCGGGGCCCGCGGTGCTGCTGCCGCCGCCGCCTGAGCTGCCTGCGGGGCGGCGCCGAGGGGCTGCTCCTGCCGCGGGGGTCGCGGGCGCTCGGCACCCACCCCAAGAAGGAGCCGATGGAGGCGCTGAACACGGCGCAGGGGGCCCGCGACTTCATCTACAGCCTGCACTCCACCGAGCGGAGCTGCCTGCTGCGGGAGCTCCACCGCTTCGAGTCCATCGCCATCGCCCAAGGTGAGCCGCGACCCACCCGAGCCCGGCCGGGGGTGGGAGGGCCGGGCCGGAGCGGGGCTGAGCCTCCGAAGTTTGGGGGTGCTCCCGCCCTCGCCCAAGCGACTCCTTCGGGCGGGTAGGAAACTCCAGCAGGAGGAGGCATCGAGAAGCGCTCGCCCCTGTGTGTTCGCGTAATTGGGTATAAATGAGGCACACGACCTGAAATTTAGTTTCCAGAAGCATCCGCAGCACCTTTGGAACTTAAATCGGCCCAGTGTGCCAAATCCTCGGTGGGTCTGTCATCTCACCGGGTGTTTCAGAGAGCCGCGGGTGGCCATTATTCGGAATGGGAGTAGCAAAGTGTGTCTCATCAAATCCCTCTGACACCAGGGCAGCAGTAAATTGATTTCAGACCTTTAAGAGACGCCGGGCTGCTGCTGCTCTGGGAGCTCATTCATGAGTTACACTTCCCTGCCCGGAGAGCTGCCGGCGCTGCTTGTTGGAAGTGTCGGTTCTCATTCGGGAAGGTGTGTATGTGCTGGGAAGGTTTACCGATGTATCTCTGAATACAGGGATATGCAACCCCAATTAAAGTAATTCACAGTGATTTTTCTCGTCTGATCCAACTGTTCTTGCCAACTTGACACTGTTCCTTAAACAAATCAAAACTTCACAAAACCAAATCCTCTTAATTACAGCCTCCTTACTTCTAGTTCTGATCCTCAGCTGTAATTTACAATCCCTATTGCAGCGAAGATGATAGCGGGTACTTAAGAGATCAGTGTGCATTTGATCTAGGCCTCTTTGTGACTTTGATAGTGGCGTGTCCTTGGAAAGGGCATTTCTGTGTCTTGTGGCTCCTCTGTAGATGTCTGGAAGAAAATTTGGGTGGGCAAAGAGCAGGTCTGAGGGTCAGCTGTAAAAGTGTTGCTTTTTTGAAGAGACAGAACCCTTTCGGGTATCTCTGGTTTTGTTTGTAGCACACTTTTATATAAACACTAGTGTTTCTAGTCAGAGTGGGAGTAGTTCACTTAAACGCCTTATTTTGGGAGCAGCAGCGCTTCTGTTTTGCAGACAGTGAATCAGTTTTATTTGTTTTACAACGCAGAGGGTAGAATGCTTTGAATTGTAAGTTGACACTAACTTTTGAATACTAACAGCTAATACTCTTCCCAAATAAATCCTTCGCAGCATCTGAAGGGTTCTTGCCATGAGGTTTTTGTGTGAGTTTCTGTCTCATCAGTTATTGCTCAGGTTAAATAGAATGGAACTGTGTACCTGGCGGATCATGTGGTGGATATCAAAATGAGACTTTAAAATTTCAGTATAGTGTCTCAACTTTTATACAGATGTAAATCAACAGCTGGTCATATTTAATATCTTACTGCTCAGATGCTGTTAGTTATAATGTGAAAGTCTGTTCTGTAAAATGCTGTGACTTTCTGATGATTCAGGATGTAGAAGCAAAGTAACAATAGCATTAGTTTGCATTTAGACATTTTACTACATGGGAGTTTATTAGTTAGTTTTAAGCTTGTTCCACTAGTGAAAGTTGCAATTCACTTGGGCCTGAAACTGTAATCATTAATCTTGCTGGAGAGATTGTTTCAGCAAAATCTCAGTTGTGAGCTTAGTACTCTCATAAGTAAGGGCTGCATAAAGTGTTGTGGTGCCATCGGACCTCATCCTTGGAGTCAGACTCTTGATCTGCCCATCTAGCTGGATAAGACTTTTTTTGTAGATAACCTTTTCCTTTAGCCAGCTCTATTCATGGGATATTTTTACCAGACTGCAGCATGGTAACAGCTGTAGCTTTTACCTATAAGAAATTCTGTTTCTTCGTGTGTTACGAAAAAAGAAAAATCATAACTGAAAAGGGCTTCTAGTAAGTCTGTTAAATAGAAATTGGAGAAAAACCCTATCTTGAATTTATTACCCATAGATGTTTTCTGTAGAGGATTATTGAAAGAATTCAGATTTTGTGTGAAGAAGGGCACGGAGGTGTTGGATATGTATCATCACTCTCAATGCTGTGGAGTGCCAGAAGAAGACAAGGTGGATAGAAGGGCTACACTTGAAAGAAAATTAGAGACTTTTCTGAGCTAGGTGTTTGTATTCTGTGTTTAAAATGCTTCGTTATGTTTAGGAATATTTTGTATGATTGTTTTTTCCTGCTGTTGAAATGGTAACTGTGCAGCAAATGACCTGAATAGGTACACAGGTTATGAGTAGCAGATGAGGGGAGAGCTATTCATGCCTTGCTTTCCAGGTACTTTCTCTGATTGACTTGTGTCACTTTTGATCTTTACAAATCATGAGTTCAGTCAAGACAAAACTGTTATATCCTCTCTTTTGTTGGCAGCATGCTGTAGCTCCCAGTAGCTGATTCTTTAGCTGAGGTCCCTGGTTATACTTTTGTGTTGATTTCCAATAAAAGTGATCCAAACTCAGCCTTCAAATTCTCTTCTTTACTGCTTGCGTAAATTCCCATGTTCTGTTTGAGTCTGAAAAATCAGTCTCTCCTTGATCATGAAATGCCTGTGTGCTTTTGCTACTCTGCTTAAGCTTGTTTTGTGCCTGTGATCTTTTCATAATTCTTTATGGAAAGGGAGGTGTTAGTCCATACCCTTCTTAACACGGTCCTTATTGGGTTAAGTTTTGACCTTCTTCCTTCACTACCTCTTCTGTGCCCTAACAGACCCCATATCAGCTAGGGGAGCCTGTCAGCAATATGGGGAGACCTGGGCACATCAAGAACCAAATGGGGCAAGTTCCTCAGCCCATTCCCAGGCCTACCACCAGAAGGAAGCAGTTCCAGCAGCTAATTGCCCTAGCAGGAAATATGACAGGACACACTATCTGTGGCCTCCGCTAATGGCAGAGGCTGCGGGGAAACCCATCCTTTGCTGCGGCTGCTACGCTGAAGGACGGTCCTCAGGTAGGTGAGCTGTAGCTGGTACCTGTAAGTTAGATGAGTCTCTGAAGCATTTTTGAAACTTAAAACATCTGTTTGTGCTGTAGTCACGAAAACTGTAGGTGGGGAGAGGTTTGTGAGTGTGTTCCTGCCTGCCACCACCTTGTCACCTGTATTACCTGCAGGGTCATGGAGCTTCCAGACACTGGGCACTAGAGGTCGGCTAAGCAGCCTAGCTTATGAATAAACACTGACTGGAACTCTGCTGTTTACTGTAGTGCTTCAGAAGACAGAACTCTGTCTGTAAGAATGCAGTGGCTGAGAGCTGAAAGCCTGAGTTTGAATTCATAGATGTGTTTTGCATAGTAGAAACTGGGGGGAAGACTGTGAAACTGAATCTTGATAGAATAGTTCTCAGAAAATATTTTGAAAACTCTCCTGTTTTAGACTATAATCTGTATCTTACTATCTGAAAATTTAGTCAAAACATCACTGAGCTGTTCCTTCTGAAGACAGCTGCAAATCCTTACTCATCTGGATTTAGTTTTCCTTCTGCATTGAAGTGTTTAAGTATTTTTTCCCCATTTGAACCTTGGAAAGATGAATAAAGTGTCCCATTTTCCCAGGAAGAGCTTTGAAACAAAGATTTTAAATTTTAGCTTGTGTTTCTTGTAAGCATGTCAGCGACACCCAGCCACACCAGATAGAGATGGTACATGTGGAATTGAATGCAAGTAATTTGTATATTTCTATTTTCATGGTTACAGGAACACTGAAGTAGCAAGTAGGCTGGTTGATTTCAAATGTAATAGTCCTGCTTCCTGTTACTAGAAGTAGTGCCCCATAAACAAGGCTTAGTTTTGTTGGCTTCAGATAATCAGATTTCTCTTGTTTCTTTTTTGCACGATGGAGATGAAAGTGTAAGATCTTTCAGGAAATATGGAGAATGATATAATGCTTCTGACCTTCTATGGCAATATTCCATTGACAAAAGTGGTGTTAGGAAGAAGATGGAACTTCTTTCTTAAGGAGCTTATATTTAGCGTTTCTACCTTTTGGTTTCCAGTGTACAATATGAGATGATTCATGAAAGATGCACTTGTAAGCAGTGCAGCAAGCCTGGTAATGAGGCAGGGAAATACTAAAGGGTTTGACTTTAAGTAAGAAATACTAAACTTGGCATTTTTGCTGTGTCTGTATTGCTTCCTAGGGTACTGTTGGTCTTTTATGTGTTACTTTGCAATATTCTTGAGCCCAGATCTAACTACTTTTCATTAATATTACTAACACAGTGATTGTCTAGGGCCTCTAAGAAATCTCAGGTCTTGACAGTGAAAAAATCCTTTATTTTCCCATCTTTGTTGCAAAGATGGGAAAACAGTTCCTGTTTTCCTATCTTTGTGTACATGCACATAAAATATGTATGTATGTGTGTATATAATACATAAAATATATACTTTTAGTGTATAATGTATGTACATTGTATATTGAACACAATTCCTTGAAAGCACCCAGTTGCATTTTATATTTTAAGTGGAAGACTTTTGTGAAATGATCACTAAATGAAAGGTCTTTTGAAGTGCAATTTCTTATTCCTCTGCCTGGTGAGGTTGTGTATTACCTGGAAAACATGCAAAAACACCATAGCAATGAGTCTTGACAACTGGTTTTGTAATTTAATTTGCAGGTTTTGGAGAATGCAGTTTCTAGCTAGATTCTCTTTGAAGGCATGGGATATCATACCATTCATAATAATCTGAGATACATAAATAATCTGACCAAAATGGCGCATTCTGATAGAAAATTGATCATAAGTTCAAGTTACTGCATCTTGTTTTTGTTAAAACAAACAAACAAAACACAAAAAAAAACCACAAAAAAACCCAAAACCCCCCACCAAAACTGTAGCTTGCAGGTAAAGGGCTTCACCTCCTTGCATTCTGTTGTGCTGACAGCTGGTGCAGAATCTCAGGGAATTCACAAGGTTTTTGCTATTGTTGGGTGAAATCTCATTTGGTGTCAGAAGAAACCTCACTGGCTTATGTTCTGGTGTTAAATTTATGAGCTCCCCAGTTTACTAGAATAGCTTAGGGAGTATTAGAGCCTATGTGCCTCTACTTCCACAGCTTTACAAAGAAAAGTTAATTCACAAGATGCAAAGTCATCAAAGATGAGTGGATTTCACTGAGGTTTTTAGACACTCTAAACAAGTCTCCTGTGAAAAAGATTCCCTCTCTTGCATGAGTCAGATGCTTCTTGCTGATATGAACAAGCTGGTTTATCTGCCATGGTGGTTTAGGGCTGCTTGGATTCTAGTGCCTCTTTTTGTTAGAACTGAATCTGTGCTAACACGACAAAGCATAATTCATCCCTCTGGAAGTACTTGTCTTGTTTGAAGAGTGATCTCACAGTGCAGGTGTGAGGTTTGTGATAAGCACTGCCCTCAGCCCCTGAGCTGGGAGAGCAGGAGCTGTTCATGCAGTTGTGCCAGGTACCGTGGCACCTGGTGGGGACAGTTCTCTCTTCCTCTCTCCTTCACACACCCAGCACATGCAGGTCAATGCCACGCTGTGTGTGGAGCAGTGTCATCTACTTCTCTCTCCCTTGCTGTGACCTAGGTCAATACATTTTTTTAACTCTAGTGTTTGATTGCTGTTCTAGGAAAAGGTCTTCTGGCAGACCGCTGGCAAGTGTCTGATTCACAAGTTTGAAGTGCCCTGTCAAGCTGATAAAATGACAAACTCTTGCCTGTGTGAGTCCCTTTATGCTCTTGGACCGTAGCAGCCTACACCAGGACTGTTACCCATCTCACTGCTGTGTCAAAAATACTAGGTGGTGAAAGAAATACTGTGTTTCAGATGGAAGGATGTGCTACTTTTGCTTTTGAAACTTTTTTTTTAACTATACCCCCCACCTCCTGCCCCGAGTCTTGAAGCTCTCTCATGAAGGCAGAGTGTAGAAGGAAAAATGCTACTCAGGCACTGCTGATAATTTTCATTAATATCTGAACCTCATGCATCACAGAATCATAGAATATCCTGAGTTTAAAGGGACCCACAAGATTCATCGAGTCCAGGTCCTGGCCTTGGACAGGACACCCCCAAGAGTCACACCACGTGCCTGAGAGCATTGTCCAAACGCTTCTTGAGCTCTGTGAGGATTGGTGCTGTGACCACTTCCCTGGGGAGCCTGTTCCAGTGCCCAGCCCCCTTCTGAGTGTGCAACCTTTTCCTGATATCCAACTTCAACCTTCCCTGACACAACTTCAGGCCTTTCCCCTGAGTCTGCCGCAGACAAGAGATCAGTGTCTGCCCCTCTGCTTCTCTGGGCTAAGTCTGGGCTGTTCAGCCTGGAGAAGAGAAGGCTCTGGGGATACCTTGTAGCACATTCCAGCACATAAGTGGGGTTTGCAGGTGTCCTGGAGAGGACTTTTCACAAAGACGTATAGTGATAGGACAAGAAGGAATAGCTTTGAAGTGGAGGAGGGTAAGTTTAAATTAGCTGTTAGGAAGAAATTCTTTACTGTGGGGGTGGTGAGACACTGGCATAAGTTGTCCAGAGGAGCTGTGAGTGCCCCTTTCCTACAAGTGCAGGTTGGATGGGGCTTGAAGCAACCAGGTCTAGTGGAAGGTGTCCCATGGGGCTGGAACTGCATGATCATTAAATCCCTTCAAACCCAGACTGTTATATAATTTAGGGGCTGAGGCTTTATGTCATAAAGAAGAAAATTGGTGCATAGTCACTCATGGTAAAACTATTCTGAAAATGTCAGCTGTAACTGTCTACCTTTTAACCACCTGCAGCAAGGTAATGTTTTCTGAAGTACATGATTTTTCTGTTGTGGTTTGGTTTGCTTCCATATTCTGAAATTTTACTTGCTCACATAACTTAAAGCAGGTTCTAGTCTGCTTAAATGCAGAAACTTTGATTTTTTTTTATTTTGCAGAGAAAACCCTGCAAACAATCAAGTGGAATTGATGTAAAACCCACAGAAATCCAGTCTTAATATTTATAAAGGATCTTTTCTTGCTGGCGGATGCTCCAGTATCGATTGGAAGATTTTAAATAATGACTGATTGCTGTTTTGCTTTTGAAAACTCATTGTAGGCTTAAGATATCCTAAACCACTGGTACCACTGGAGAAGCCAGCAGAGGAGGTAGAGTCACCAGAGACAACCAGTGAATTTGGTACAGTAGAAAAAACCCGAATGGAAAAGTGTGTTTGCTGACATGTGCATTGCATAAGGCCAGCAGGCTGCTGGTTTGACAGGCTTCCTGCATGCCTGTTTTGATGCATTTGGCATGTATTGCTGCAAGAAATAAAAGTACACAGTTTTTGTTCGTGTTCATATAAAGCCTTCAGTCTCAAGAATTTCAGCAATCCACATCTTCAGGTACTTGTGCTTAACTTGACCAAGGTGTTTCAAGCATAGGTCTTTTGGAAACTGCTGCACTATACTAGAGTTTCTAGTTAATACTTGACCAGATGAAAATCTTCATTTTTTTGAAGCAGCTCAGTATCAGCTACCTTATACTTTTTTTCTTGGAAAGTCATGTGTGTTCAATTATAAGGTCCAAATATAATGCAGGAATGATACTATAATTAAAAAATTTTATTTAATTAGCTGCCTTTGCCCTTTCCTGCCAGAGGTGAAATAAGATTGCTTCAATTAAAATAAAACATTGCTCCAATTAAAATTTGTTTTGTCTTTTGCATGTGTTTAAGCATGTGATGAATACAAAATAGGTGTCATGCACAAATATCCTTTATATCACAAATCAGACAAAAATATCCGATTCTTAAGGCATTGTTCTTCAGCTGTGTCTTTTGTAAAATAGTACATTTTAGAGCTAAAAGGAAAATCTGTCTCCCAATAACTCTCTTGTCCAGTACAAAAGCTGCTTTTGATTCAGGGCTTTTTACGAAAGATCACTTGAAATGCAGCTTTTACTTAGAGTGCAACTTAAACCCTTGAGACTGATAGATTCAAAACATTTAGGTCTCCCTGCAACAGGCACGAATGAAATAGATCATGTTTATTCTGTGAACACAGAGGTTCCAGTGTGTAACCTCAATTAAAAGAAAAGGAAGTCTGCCAGTTTCTCTAAGAAAGAAATTATTTAAAGCTGACTCATTCGACTGAAAACTCTTAGCTTAAGTCAGCCTCATTTATTATTTAATCAATCCAAATATGAAACTACAGAGGCATCTGTTATCTCCAGAAAAAAAATCCTTTCTAAAAACAACAAGTAAATGGAAAAATAAATATATCAGGCAAGCAGAGTACTTAAAGAAGCTGTCTTGGGTCCCTGTGCTGTTTTTGAGATTTTTTACGAAAATGGCTCATTTTGGGGAAAGTTAGACATGAATATGTGAGCTGCCTTGTGCCTCCCTTCTACTTTATCCTTAAATTAGCATAGTGATATTTCAGATATTCTGAAAGCATGCCTTTTTGTTTCTGTTTTGTTGCTGTGTGTGAGAACTTCCTTTAACAGTGAATGAACATGGAATTTTTGGGACGTGACTAACTCGTGCCTGAAACACATGCTTCCTCTGAAACACGGGGAGCATTTTCAGGCAAAGCCCACAAAATACTTTGTTCAAGCCAGCAGAGTACATGTTTCATTCAAAACTATGGAATATAAAACCATAGCTGTTTTTTTCCAGTGTTCATTTACTTAGGATTCTTGGATATTTATATGCTAATTGTTAATAAAATACCCTCCCTAGCAGCCATAATACATAGTGATTCTTGCTACTTGCTATACTTTTCTCCTGCATCAGTTGCCAGTTTCATTTTGTATGTGATGGGCTCATAATATTAATTCATTTTTGGGTATCTTTTGAGTTTTATTAAATTTTATTTAGAGGGAGATACTTTTGTCAAGTATTAAGTCTTTTTTTTTAATCACATTTTTTTCTCTAGATAATAGAAAGGGGAAACAGAAACATATTTAAGACTCTATATTTTGAGATTGATCATATTCTGTATTAACTCTCCTATTGGCTTAAAGCAGCCATAAGAAGAACGTGGTTTATTTTATTATCTCCTACTGCTTGTGTGTAGGGATAAAACCTTTCCTTAATGCTGTTAAAATACTTCATGGCTTTTAGGCATTTCCAGAATTAAAACATGCCTTACTGTTTGGCAGTGATCCTGGTGAAAGGTTCCTGCATGACCTGGGGGAAGGACACAGCTTTGAAAAATCTTTCTAATTTCAGGAAAAATGGAAAAGTTTGAGACAAAAAGGTTTCTACGGTGAGACCAACTTCAACTGAGAGGAGCCAGATAGAGTGTCCAGAGTGGCCTGGCCTTGGGTTCCCAAATCTCACTTCTTGGAGATAGTCTGGGACCTGTTGTCTGGGCTTCCCGGAACATTCTGGGAATGTTGGGGGAGGGTTAGGAGACAGTCCCTGGTGTGTGATTCTTGTCCATGCCATGGACAGAGGTCTGTGCTTTGTGTTGTGTTGTTGTATGTAAACTTGTACTGCCACATAGTTCAGGTCCAAATGCCTACTGGGAGCCAACAATTGGCTGCACTTTGACCTGCTACGTTTTTCTTTTAGGCATTATCGGTTTCTGGTTATTGTACTGTTACAGTAACTTTTAAAATTATTTGCACTTGATAGCGTTTGACTTCATGCAGTGATCTATCCCTTAGTGCTGGCTGTTTGCTGTAACTTGTCTTACACTAAGGGTGTGAATCATCAGTCTCCATGAGCATATGATCTCATAATTTGTAACAATCTGAATTGGTAGAAACTGTAGTTTTCCTGCTTTATTTAATTTTGTGGAAGACTGGAGAAAAATGTGCATGGAACAAACCAATTTCTTTAGCCATCTGCCCTTTCAAATACCATCAGCTTGTATTTTCAGATTACAGATAACCTCTTGATGCAGTTGTTTCTTTGCTTCAGTTCTGGCAACAGGCTGATTTTCACGAAGTTCAAGTAAAGCTTTGATGTTACAAATATAAAATTAACTGTTTCACTCATGAGTGAGATTTTACAATTTCCAGCTAGATTTCCAGCCATCTTTTCTAATAAAGGTTTTTGCCATTAAGAAGAGATGGGAGAACAGCTTGAAATCCACCACTCCTTCTGCAAATTCATTATTTATATTATTTTATGGAGTAAAGTAAATCAAGTAAATAGGTAGCTGCAAAAGTGACTGTGCTGTTATAAATAATCAGGCTGGTGACCTTTTCCTCTTGCAAATATTCAGCAGACTTCTTCTGATTCAGTGTCCCTTTACCTGAACAGAAGAAATGTGCCAATGTGCAGTTGAGTTCTGATAAATCACAAATGGTCCAGGCTGAAAAAGACTGTTCTTATTGGGAATTATATATGACCTTTTACAAGTTTTTTACTTGTTTATTGGATCTGGTTTACCAAAACAAAACTAAAAAGTCTTTGGATTTATAAAGTTTTCTTTGTGGGATTACATCCCAGAGTTGGGTGCTAGGAACCTATTGTGTCTGCCTCTTTTCCATGCTTACATCAGTTTTTGCAGTTGCACATTACTATGGCTGAGTTTTACTATGATTTATATCTGATCCTGTGTTCACAGTTCAGTTTAAAAAAGCTCACTTTAATTACTTTTTCCCAGCCACAGAGGAAAAGCATTCTCCTGAGTTTCCCACAGTGGGTAAGAGCAGGCCTGGATGAGCTGTGGATGAGGTGATGGGTAGCAGATGTGACTTGGCCATATGGGTGTGGATTTACTGCTGGCTTCACCTGTGGTGTTGTAAAGAGTGTTCTGTTCTGTCCCTGTCCCAAAAACCTCTGGATATGGAAGTCTCAATTCTATTTCCCATCCTGGCACTGCAGTCATTCTCTTGGCCTGGCTGTGTACCTGGGTAAGAATACGTGCCGGAATTAAGGAGAAGTCCCAAATACATGAACACGAGGGAATTTAGAAACAGGAGGAAAAGTATCAAATCACCCCTAGCAGTAAAAAGGTGACTTCAGATCACTTCAGGATGCAGTTTTGTATTTGACCTAAGGTTCTGCCTTTCTGTTTTCCTATGGGAAGTGCCAGGAGGGTTCCTGTGCCTCAGGCAGGAGTCTGTTCTGGGATCTCTGTGTCCCTAACAGCGCACGGTGACTTGTACTAGTGAGCAATACTGGTTTCATCTTCCAGATTACTTTTGCAGTTTTAGCAACTACTTGCAATTATATTTTTTACCTCAACATTTGTCTTGTGCCTAGGAAGGGAGCTGTCTCTCCTCTTCCTTCCTCTGGTTCTCTATTTTGGATATTTATCGTGGTCTGAGTGGCTGCCCACCACATCACAGTACTTTGCTTCAGCACTGCAAAAAGCAACCTCAGCCTGAATCCATCCCCTTCTTTGCTGCTGGAAAAGGGGCTGTGTAAACATTGCACAGATTTTGGAGAAGCAGAGGGAGAAGACAGTGAGGCGGGGAAGGATGGTGGAGGCACACCGATCAGCCTTTGTTGCACACCATGAAAAACTACAGGGGTGCATATTTCATTAAGATCTCCAGTAAATAGTGGCATTGCAGTATGTCACTGATGTGGGCAGTGCCACAGCATGCTTTCCCTTGCCATGGGGAGAAGTGTTAAATACATTAGATTCCATATTTCCTCTCCTGTGGGAAACAAAACAGGCTTCTGTATGCTGAAAACTCTGAGCCGAGGATTTGTGCTTGTGCTTCACTAATTCTCAAGCTGATTAGCAGAACTGGAGGTGAAGGGTGTAATTTCAGCACCCACAGGATTCTGCTCCCTGCTTACAGTGAAGCTGTGACAAAAGAACAGGTTAAAAAACCCTGTCAGTGGAAAAGGGGAAATGTGTAAAGCTGAAAAACAAAAACTGTCCTAAGTAGCAGAACCGTGTGTTTCATAAACTGACACTGGGTACTTTCTGGGAGAGTTAAGAAGCATTGGGATTAAATAGATGGATCAGATGTGCAGCTCTCCGTAGAGCAGAGGTCCTGAAGCAGCTTTAGAGGGAGTGTGTGCACAGCTGGCGCTGGCAGGAGTGTGACGGGAGCTGAAGCTTGCGGTGGCTCTGCAGCTGGAAGCTGCAGGGATGCACTTGCAGTTGAATCCTCCTGAGAGAGGCCTCATGCTTGCCAGAGGCTGGAGAAACACTGACCAGGAGAAGGATGTTCTTTTTTTGTTTTGCAGAATGAAGGCAATTGGTTGAAAGAATAAAAAGTGAGCTTAGTCAGAACTGTTCACTTTTAGGAAGAGTAGAGCACAGTAGCCTTTGTCTTCTGCTTCTTCCTTCTGTATGACTTTATTTACAAAACCAGCAATCTTAATATTTCAGACAATTTTTGTGAATAGACTGAGTTTTTTTAATAGAACTTAAAATTCAGGTGCAGAATAAATTATTACATAATGCAGCTGCATAACAACCCAGTAGATATTTCATACTCTTATAACATAAAAGCTGAAAGAAAATATTTTAAGGTGAAGTTCATGTGGAGTGATTTTATCTGTTTTTATATTGTAATCATTCCTTCAGCTGTTTGCCAGAGGAAGCTGTCATTGCAGTTTGAATTTGACTGTGCACAGAATCAGATGGGGGTGTCAGACTAGTTTCACAAATGAGGCTCTGCTAAGTTACATGGGGAAGGGAGGGGGATATCAAAGTGATGAATCTGCTGCACTACCTCTAGCAGCAGGTAAGAGTTAAGAAAAGCTTCATTGCTGCTGAATTCTGTATTCATTAGGCATTTATATAGAGAGGCACAAATTACTTGAGTGTGATTTATGGCTGGAACTTAAATTGTCAGTGGTTTCTTATGGTGTTCCTTTTGCTGACAGGAATGAACAGATTCTTACGGACTTCAAGGCAGCTCCTACTTCTGTCTTTAATGCCCCAATGCAATGAAAAATTAGGAGGAATGTCATTACACTTAATATGAGTCTGTAACAAAACGTTTGACAATCATTCAGTTTCTCTGTCCTCTCTGTCTCTCTTATTTTGGGTTGCTTTATTAAGTCTGAGACAGATGAAAAGCAATAAACTCTGCATGCATTTAAAGTTATTTCAGACAGAAACTTATTTCTGCAGTTGTACTTGCTTCCAAGGTCATCCTCAGGCAGGGAATGGAACTTTCTGCTTACAAGAGGGCTGGTACTTAGTGGTGTGTGATTTAATAGCAGTTTGTCTTCAGCTCTCTGTAAAGATTGTAGTCGAGTTTTCTCAAAGGAAAAGATTAATCCCATGAAACAAATTTAACAAGCCAGCCCCCCCTGCCTGGTGCTGCTGTGCTGCTGCAGCTGCCTGCAGGTGGTGGTGGCCGTGGGAAGGGTTTGTGCTGTCTGAGTGCAGGTACTGCTGGTGCCAGGGGCTGTGGGAGCCCAGCTGTGGCTGAGGCACAAGCCCCTTGTGTCACTGCACTCTCAGGTTTGTGCCAGGGCAGGGGAGGAGGCAGTGCCTGGTTCCCCTGCATTCTTGCAAGGCTGTTGTCTGTGAGCTGTCTCCTCCAAGGGGTTCTGCTGCTGGCTGCAGGTACCAGACCTGGCCTTGAAAGCCAAAGCTGCTCCCTGTTCTTCAAATCATTCTCCCACTGGCTTTCTTTCCTGGGGAAAGGAGTAAAGTTTTGTGCAGGATGGGAAAGGGCATAAGGGAGATGAGGGGCAGGAATAAATCAGCTTGTTTCTTGCCAGCTTTTCAGATTTCTTGTTAAAGCAGGGCCTGGGGGGAACATAAATTAATAAAGGATATTGTACATATAACTCCTTAGATATTTCATGAGCTCTCATGTTTAGATATCAGTGTTGCCTAACACAACCCTATTTAAAGGTGATGAAAGTTCTCTAGTAGATCAGATCTCTGATTGTACACAGAGTGCTGATAATTTTTGTTGGCAAATCTGTGGTGTCCCACAGAATTGCTTTGCTTGTCCTTTTATGGGAATATATTGCACTCTGATAATGCACAGATACCATGGTCTTATTTCCAGTTCAGCGCTGTTGCTGTGCTGCTGCTCTGCTCAACTCCAAACCTATGAAATGATGGACAGATGCCTCCCTTGAATGAGAGGGGCCCAAGAAAAAACCTTGCTCACCTTACTGAAACAGCTAAATGAATATATTTGGATGCCATTAATTCCACTCTGTTAGTTAGAAGGACTCATCTAGTCCTTTTCCAAATCTAGTGGAGAGGTTTTTAATAATCCCAGGCAAAGATTCATTCATCCAAAATGCTGTGCCACTGGGAGATGCCTGTCCTCTGGCTCTCAAGAACTCCTTGCAGTCCTCAGGCATTGAAATGGAGAGGGTGAGGAGGGAAGGCAGAGTCAGCCTCCTCTTGGTAGGACGAGTATTTGGTTTTTTGAGGCAGAGAATTTTAACTCTGAAGATGGTTCTTTCCAGTCAGGGAATCGCTATAGCAAGTTTGTTTCTTGGCAGCTCTCAAGAACCTTCTTATGTTTATTTTCTTTCCATAAATAATAATATAACCATTTACTTCTGCAGCAGAGATGTCATTATTGTTCCTGTTTGCTCTCCTACCAGTTTTACTACATTGCTGGCACTTTTATGCAAACACTTCAGCTGCTTTTCTGACATTTTCTATTTCTCCCTGAAGGAGACAGCAGACAGCTCAAACTCCGTATTTCTATCCTTATGCTGCATCTCTATTACAAGCTGCAAGTCCTTTCTGTGTTGTCATCCCTTTAGTTGATTAACCCCCTTGAATCCCAAGGCAAGCATCTTAAGTCTTTTTTTTTTTTCAGCTGTGGTTTGAGACCTTTTTTAAGCAAACCACTGCAAATACTACTTTGGCATTAACCTGTTTGAGTGGAAATGCTGACCTTCACATTTATAAGGCACTGATGAAGAAGGGGATTAGGTCAAGGATAAAACCCTCTTAATGATGAGGACAGTGATTTAAGCCTCTGGATACCTGTTTGCATTTCATGCTTTCTCCTACATTTCCAGTTGGGGTTTCCATGTTAGGTCTCTGTTTTGTCAAGCATCTTCAAAGAATATGAATGCTGTGCCATATTTTTGGAAGGGATAATAGGATAAGGGTATTGTGCACTCAATACAGGGGATCACAGGAATGAACTAAGCTTGAAGCCACTACTGGGGTTTGTTCTGAAGGGAATTGATTGGCCAAGGAGCACACTGCATTCCTGCAAAGCTTGTTCAGCTCTTTGTTCAGTAGATGTAACAAAGGTTTCAAATAAAGGTGATAATCTCCTGCTTCTTCAAGGTTTTTCAGGGAGGGTGATGCAACATGATCACTGTGTAATTCTCTACAATGTTACAGGTAGTATTAAAAAACCACTATCCAATTTTATTTATGCAGAATATTTGTTTGGACATAGTTACCTTCTCCAGAGTAGTAGAGAAATTTTCTGTCACCTCCTCTATTTGTACCAGAGCTTCGCCCAGCTTTCCCTCTGTTGGGCATGTGACTGAAGGGGCTGACAGCCAGGTTTATATTTAGCACTGCACAAGTCAGCCTCCTTTCATGCCTTAATTGCTGTAGTAACAGGAAACCACTTGTGAGTTATAACAAATGATGCAGAATTTTTCCTTACTGTCAACTCAGGAATTGTTGTTTCCTCATGTGGAATATTAAGGGAACCCAACTGAAGATCAATGGGACAAGATTTTTTCAATTTTGCTCAATTGCAGTTTTGGCGAAAACACTGAGGAAGAGCAGAGGAAGAAAAAAGGATGATAAGGAGGTGCCTTATGATCTTATTCCATGAATGAACTCATACATCAGAGATTGCTTTTGAGGATCCACCTCTGAATAAAGCAATAACACATCTCATTTTTAAGCTCCAATCCAGAATTTTGGTTGTATAGATCCTCTCATGAACTCATGTGCAAAGGAGTGCCTCTTTTTAGTAGACACAATAATTGTTCTGATTTCTTGTTCTGTATAAATGATGTTTTTGCTGTTTCAGTGATGTGTATCTGACTAATTAGCTGAAATGATCTGGACAGGCTTTTTGGAGGAAACGGATGAATTCAAGAGAAAACCCTCTGTAACTTCTAGATTACATGCCTTTGGAGCCTAAAATGATGTTATAATAGATCTAGATTATTAATATTTATTGTATTCCTCTTCTTAATACTCATTGTTTAATAATTAATTTAAACAATTCAGTCACAATTTAAAAATCTATAAAACGTTGCTCATATTTTTGTCTCAGATATGGCAATAGTCAGCAGAAGTATTTTCCTAGCGTAGCTCTGGCAGTAGTGCCTGCATTCAGTGTTAGTGTTCCCTGCCCCTGGGTGACAGTAACAGATTCAGCTATAAAATTTTATAGTGGTGTTAGCTGCAATTTGAATAAAACATAATACATGCCTTTAGGCTTGCAAGTTCTCTTGCATGCCAGTTCTTAAAAAATTGATAATTCAGAAACTGGCGATGACAACTTGCTGGGTTTTGGTTGGGTTGTTTTTTTTAATAAATGCACTCCCATTATTTGTTAGTCAGTTGTGGTTAGTTTGTCAGCAAAGAATAATAATTCTAAAACTAAATTGCAAGTGCTTGTGTAGAATTGGTAGAGTGACTTTAACTTGTTGGGTTTGGACCAAGTTGTGGATGATGGTATTGTTTATGGTTTTATATCTCACTCCTTCACCCCTGTGCTCCTCTCTGGGTTTTAACTATTTTTTAAAATAGAGAAAAAGGTGGTAGTATAAATTTTAAAAATATCAAGAACAGATTTAAGAAGCAGTAAATGTTTTTCTGCTTCCCAGACTTTGCTAATTCAAGGCTAATGACATGTATTGCATTTGAACCTTGGTTTATAACCTCATTTATGGTAATGAATGTCTGTTAGAAAATAGCAATTCCTCACTCCACCATTTCATTTTATTCCCTCTGCAGTAAGATGAATTCTGTGTCTTATTGAGTGCTGTGACGCAGGATGAGCTGGTGAATGGCCATCGTGAAATGCAATTCTGGAGTACTTTAGAGTTGTTTTCTTTTTCCTCCAGACATGTAAACTCTAAATTGTTTGATTCTGACTGAAGTGAGCTCTTTAAAGAGGGTTTTGCAATTTGGATTTTGTTTTCCCTCTGGGGAAATAAACAAAGGACACGTTTCCTTTGCTGTACTCTCTGAATATTTTTATTCTCGTTTTTTGCTGAGTCTTGAAAATTCAAATAGTCAGAACAACTTCCTATGAATAAATGCCCTATACTGAAATACATTTTGCTATCTAGGGTTTTAAAAAATCTGTTTAAAGAATTTTTTTGGCTCTCAGTGTTTTCATATCTTGCAAAGATTTAAAGTATGTTACGCTTCAAAAAGGTGATATTGGAAGTGATTCCATAAAAAGGTTTTTGGCTTTCATGCCACAGTGGTTGGGTTTTTTTTTCTGCTTTAATTTTTTTTTTCCTTCCCTATGTCCCAGCTTTAGACCAGTCTTTGGCCTGTGCAAGTAGAGCTGAGCTGTAGCAGCCCTTTCCTGCTGTGGGCAGTGCTCTGTACCTGGCAGAGGTAGCTCTCAGGGAAGTTGTCTTTGTGCTTTCAAGCTTTGTTTTGGTGCTCCAGAAGGGACAGCTTTTCCCATGAGCCTGGTCCTGCAGGTGCCCTGTGACAAGGTCCTGAGCCCCCTGATGTGACCTGGCCCTGCTCTGTGCTGGGGGAATGAGAGGCTCTCTCAGGCTCTGTCCTGGCTCAGGCAGGGAGGGAGCTGCCCTGTCCAGACCATGAGCAGGGCTCACCAGCACCAGTTACTGAACTTCATCTGGCAGACTTCTCCTATCTCATTGATATGTGTATTCACAGATTTTTTTCACAGATTAATTTTTATCTTGATGGTGAGGGAAGCTGTAAGCTGGGCACGCTTCCACACAAGTTTACAAGACTCCCTTTTATAAAATAAAGCTCTTGCATGTGCAGTAGGAAGATGCCTTTACTGGCATGAGCTCCCTGTGGCTGATCAGGAACAGTCTGGTCTCCAGAGCATGGTGCCACCATGCTGTCCCCAGTGACCTCTCTGGCAGCTTCTACCCTGATAGTGTTGAAGGACTGCTTGATAAAATGCCTACTTAGCAGGAATCCCATGCTACTGAAACAGATTATGTCAATGATTAAGTAATTTTTGTTTATATTTGATCCCCTGGTATTTCCCTCTAGCTTGCACTAACTTGTCTTTCCTCTAAACTCAATGTCCCCCAGCCTCTCTTTTTTAGAGACATCCCAAGGTAGCCCTTGATGTATGTTCAGAAGGAGGAGCTGATGTTCTTTTAAGTTATTATAACTTGGAACTCCTGTTATGCCTAGATGTAAGACATTTTTATTTCTTTGTCTTTCTACCAAACACCTTTAATTCTTCCTTTTGGTAGAAAGTTTCTGAAATCAAATATTCACTGGGTTTTTTCAGCTTTTTTTAATAGCTGTCTATCTAGACTTTGTAGAATGTAATTTTGTAGACTGACAGGTGCTATCAAACTCAGTTGTAGTTAAATCCAGAGAAGTGCTGTTCTAGAGCTTGTAGTATTTTGTGACAAGCTGAATAGTCTTTTGTATTCTGTACTGATACCCAAAGTAGATGGAAACTATCTAATCTAACTGGCAGATCATAATCAGGGAAAACTGAAAAGATGTCTTTCTCAAAGGTGGGCTGATTCCTGGAAATTTGTTTATGTTGTTACATTTTCGTATCACAAAATCCTTTATATGGAGATCTAGATCTGAAAACCAGATGGGCACTGCAGCAGGGGTGGTTTCAGTGGCAGTACCACAGGAAGCCCAGGAACCACAGTGGTTGGTGTGGGAGCTTCCCATCAGAGCAGAACGCCATGGAGGGCAGCACTGTGTGACCTCCTGTGCTTGTGTTCAGTTTGGGGCTTTTATTCTCTCCCTGGCATTCAGTAGGATGGAGCAAATGAGTTTAGGGAAGCCTCATCAGGAACCTGACAGTGTTGACTTAGGTTTCCTGGCCACCCTCAGGGCGTCTGGAGCTTTTGGAAGCAGTGGCCTCAGCTAATAATCCCTTTATTTCAAGGTGGCTCTGATTTTTCCCCAGTGTTGTGGAAATTTACTGTCTCTGAGAAATGCTGCCCAAAGGGCAGTACTGGTGTGTATAGACAGTTCTTTCTTTGTCTGTGCTTCTGTAAAAGATTTGCTTGACCTGTGAGAACAGAAGGAAGTGAGACCACTATGAAAGTGGGTCCCAATCCCATTCACCCTGAACACAAGCTGAAAATTTTGGTCTGATGTTTTCTTGCCATCTGTACTCGAGGCTTTAGAAGATTGACTCTCACAGGGGCCCCTTCTGTTTACCACGTTCTTCTTCAAGCCTGAGCTTTGAATCTGTGGATTCCTTGGCATTTTCTAGGGGAGAGCAAAATAATCTTTATTTCTGCAGTATTTGGGCTATACTTGTCCCATTTGCATGGTGAGTACATCTGGTGTTTGTAGAGCTTAGGCAGTGTTTATATTGGGCAGAGAGAGGAAGCCCCTCTTCAGTAACTGCTTGAGCTTGAAAGTGTTAAAAGTCCTTCAATTAGTGAAATTATTTTAGAAGTCAGTGTCCTGGTTGGCTAAATACTGGCATTATGATCTAACATTTTTTCCTCAAAGGTACTTTAGTGAATATTTCTTTTTCTTCCTTAAAATAGCTTTGAGTATAAGAGTGGCTTGGATGCAAGAATACTCACCCCAGTCTGCAGTGCTCGGGCATAGGCTCTAATTAATCACCCTCTGTGTTTGCATCATTGTCTTTCCATGTACTTGTCTGCCCAAGTAAAATTTGAATACTTGAGAGTTGTAGGGTCCATATTTTACCATTTTTAACCTTTGTCTGTAGAAGTTAACTCAGCAGAAGCATGGAAGCAACTTCTCATAATCTCATAATATTGGAAAATATTTGGGGAATTATTTTTTCTGTTTTAAAAAGGAGGTCTTATACTCAGTATCTACATTAAAAATGCACAAGAGAAACCTAAAAGAGTAGCTAGGTTTGTTTCCCTTGCTGCTGTTAAACGAGTAACTTGCTGCTGCATTCTGCACAGCATCTCTGATCACAACTGTGCTGGTTTCCTGTAGAGAAAGTACTCTGTCAGGTTCAGGAGTGATGTCCCGGTCCTTGCAGACTTTCAGTGATTTGAGTCCAGAATACCTGAAACATGCACCAAATGACCAAACTTAATCTGCTGTTACCTAAATAAAGTGTCTCATTATTTTTCTTTTATTCTTACAGTGCTGTGAAAAATACCTTTTGTGAGAATATAAATGGTAGTATTTGTTTTGCAGACTCTCTGGGGGAAAGAAGGTTGTCTGCTGCATGTTTAGAGGACCTCTAAAAAATAACATACAATTGTCTATAGAAGATTTGATTTTTCTAATTTTGGTGTGGTTTTGTAATTTTCAAATGAAGATGGCTGTTGGACTGCTTCTGAAGTATGCTGTTACTGTGCATAATCACTTATACTGGTGTAAGCTTGTAATATTCTAAGACATTTTGGCTTTTAATACCATGTTATCTTTTGTAAAAATAATAAAAATGTAGGTGTGAAGTATTTTTCTTTCCCATTTGATAGCTGTTAAATAACATAACTGCTTTTTTTGCCTGTTAGAAATTTGGTAAAGACTTGATAGTAAACTGAATTTGTGATGAAGCAGCTAACTTTCTCATTTCATTTTGACTTCTCTAGAGAAGTTGGAGGTTGCACCACCATCCCCAGGACAACTGAGACATGGTAAAAGAAGAATGTTTGTTGAATGTGGTTCAGTATTTGTGCAGTCTCTCTTTGAATTGGCTTCATCTTTGTTCCACAAGTGCTGGTCTGTCCTCATCCCTGTTGTATGGAGAAAGAGAAAACCAAAGCAAGCACCAACACTCACCGTGCTGCCTTTATTTCATAACACCTCGGCTGGAGAATGAGCAACACTTACTGAAAGTAGGACAGAAAGCCCAAATGAGAGCACACTGTTCAAAGCCAGCAGCAAACATTGTTTTTCTAAGCCAAGCAGTGTTGGTGCTGCAGTGCCTTGTGCAGGTTTTGTGTTTTAAAAGGACTGAGAAGTGGTATAAAATTGCAAAGAAATTGGAAACAGATTGTGCATTTATGATTCATGATTCAATTCTGATTTATTTTCCAAATTAGTGTATTTTTGTGGTTTTGTCCTCTGCAGTGAGCAAATCTATTTAGGCAAACATTTTCCTTTCCTAATTATCTACATTTTTTTTCTAATTTGTCGTCCCCCCCCTTTTGTCCCTGGGGTACTGTTTACTCCATGAATTCCAAAATTATGCGCATTTCAACAAGAATTTGAGGTCCCAGTTTAGCTCCAGTGCACACATTTTGAAAATACTGAGCATTATCTGTGTGCTTGTTTTGTTATTTATGTTTTGGTGGGTTTGTCCTGTGATAGTTCAGAAATAATTGGAATGTTTCATAGGTTTTGTGCTGTAGTGTTTCACCTGTGCAGTTTAGAAAATAGGTTTATTCTCACAAAATAGTTACAGATGACCATTCATGTTCTAGTACCTAAACATGAAAGATCTTGAATGTGGTTTTGTTTTTTTTGTGTGGTCATGGATTCATACTGTGTGCAGAAAGAAAACCCAAAATGTACTGGATACCAGTTTCTTCTCACATGACTGTGAGGTTCATCCTCTCTTCTTTTGTCCCTCTTCTAGGTTTGCATCTCTTTAAGTTTATAAAATGTAGGAATTATAGTCCAACGTGAAGTGAAAAAAAAACCCCAAACTCCAACCAAATCCAAACTCCATGCTGCATTTTAAATGTTAAAAAAATGAAAAAAATTCAACTTTCAGCTATATTGTTGTCATGCTGTATTTAGTCTTATGAAGTGAGCACCTTGAAACTCAGCTGGAGGCAATGCTATGCAAATTCAATCCCACCCTCATCAAAAGCTTACAAGCTAAAACCTGAGAGAGAAAATTAACCAAGACAAACAGGAATGAAAAGGTAGCACTGTGCTCATTCTGAAAAATTACTCAGACCAGCATGTTCCAAGCTTCTGTAACAGAAAATATTTTCAGAAAGGATTTAATTGGTTTTAGAAGTAAAAAAGAAGAAAATGCATGAAACAAAAGGCGAAGTTTGATTTTTTAAGCAATGTATTAAAAAGCAGCTACAAGTCTAACTTGCACTGAGGATAGAGCACAAAGTCAAGATACAGTTCACAATTGAAATTGTGAGATAATTAACAGTATATGACAACCTAGTGAAACCCACCTTAGCGTTTGCAGATTTGGCTGAAGTAGTTTTGACAAGAATTGAAATACTAAATGTTAGGAATGTGTGAAGAAGATGGAGCTCTTGCACAGAAATAGTGAGGGACTTGCAGAAGAAGTGCCTTTATTTCAAGAAGTCTGGTGAGACAGTTTGGTGATTTTCAGTGATACTTCAACATCACTCTAAGGTCTGCAAATAATACCAGAGTTTGTGTAAAGTATTCTCTTATGCACTAGTAGGCATAAGTGGTTTCCGCCTGAAATTGTAAAAGTATTTGCAAAGTAGATTTTTTTAGCTGGTTCTTCACAAGCCATTAGTAACATTTCTGTGTAGCAAAGGGTTTTACCACACCTGCCAGCAACAAAAAGGTGACCAAGAGGAAAGGAATTTTGTGTATTTTGCCTTTGTTTCTCTTAAAACCAATATTAGACATTTCAGTTGTTCCTGTGCACTAGTGAACTTCTCTTATAAATACTTACTTTTTCTTTGTTACTTATTTCTTTTAGTGTTCTTCCACAATGCATTACCTTTTGTAGGGTTTGGATTTTTGGATAACGCAATTATGATTGCTGCGGTAAGTTCACTGTTTAATTCCTTGAACAAGCCTGTAAGATTCATATTTTTCAAGAGAACAGAATAGAATGGCCTGTGAGGTCTAGTCTAGAAAGTCCCCCTGCTCAGGACCTTCTCAGGGTCTGTAGTCTAACTTCATGCTCAAAGCAGAGCCAGCTGTAAGATGAGACCAAGTTGTTCATGGTTTTATCCTGAGGGACTTGAGAAATCCAAGGGCAGCCTGTCTGAGCAAGCTCTTCCAATGCTCAGCTGTCCTCAGGATGGAAAATTATTTGCTATATCCAACTGGAACATGTCTTGTTTTAGTTCATGCACATTGTCTCTCATCTTTTGACCATGTACTGGTGTTTCATAATGTAGACCATGTGGTTTTGTTTCTTCAGCTGAGAACATAAGGAGCTGTGATACTGTGTTTTATTTGTTTGCTCGGTATTTGTAGAAGTTTTTGTTCAGAGCTCTACATTCAGCTCAGAATTGCAGTGGGGAAGATGCTATGCAGGGATGGGGGTTGCAGGTTTGTCCCCCAGCTGCCTGAGAGAGTACAGATGAAATATTAAAAGACTTTCAGAAGTAGACCCTTGCCTTAGGGGGAATATATGCCAGGAAGAGATCTCTGTGATCTAATAGAAGAAATGTCCATTTATCCTTTCACTTTTTACGTAGACAAGCAATAAACAATACTTTTGTCAGTTGTATCAATATAATTTATTTTAACTCCAAATCCCTCAAATAATGAGAAAACTGTTTATTTTTCAGGGAACCCAGATAGAATTGTCAATTGGAGTTGTCTTAGGAATTTCAACTATGGCAGGCAAGTATTAAAATTGCAGCACATTTAGACTAATATGGCACATTCCTATATTTTAAGCTGAAAGTAGCACACAGGGCTGGAAATGGCTCTTCCTCAGTCTTGCAGCTGCATTTCCTAATAAAGAAACAGCCTCTGGGTGAAGCTAGGACATATTCCATTTGTAGAAATGGAATTTCAGTTCAAATAGCTTTTGAAGTGCTTGTTGTTGATTTCAACCTAATAATGCAAATCCTGGGTCAGTTGGGAAAGTGTATTTGCATTTCTGTAATGTAACTGCTCTAAATTCCCCAGGGCCCAGTGTCAATGTATGTGGATATATGTGTTTGTATGTTGCTGTTGGCTTGCAGCGCTAAGAGGAGATCAGTGCTGGTGTCTTTTTACTTCACTTCTTGGTGGCTCCTCTGCCTTGGTGAGATACCACAAGAGGCCAAGCAGCCACCCTGCCCCTGCCCTGGGCCAAGACTGATAAGCTCTGCTCAGCAGCTTTGGTGCCTCTGCAGTGCCAGAGGGTGCTCATGGATCCACCAGCTGCAGGTGCAGCATTGCTCAAAGGCATGAGGAGGGAGAGCTGAACTGAAAATGTTACAGCAGGGCGAGTTAAATATTTGGAAATTTGCAAGCCTTGGTTCAGTGTGAGACATTGAGTCGTTGTGAGTCGCAGGGAAGCTTATCTTAGTAAGGTCTGCTGTGAAATCTGTATTTTGTGTGTAACTTTGTTCACTTGTGTATAGTATTTCTTCTTGAATTGACACAGTTCGTGGATATATTGACATGTTTATCAGAGCTGCATACCTGAGTGACAGCTCCTTCTATTTCCAGTGCCCCTGTGCCTCTTCAGGCACTGGAAGGCTTTTCTTGGTGTCCAGCAGTAGCTGCATGGAGCTGGCAATCATGCACAGCTGTTACTAACTCCGATCTCAAAAGTTATGTTGATTTCCAGGTGTTAGTGTTGTCTTTTTTTACTTGTCAAGTTTTCTCCATGTAAATTGAGAACAATAGTTGCACCTCTTAGTAATTCTAATCTGCTGCTGTTATTAAATTGTAATAAGGTCAGAATAAAACCACTGAAATATAAGGAACTATATTAGGTCTAGTCTTTATTCTATATAAATTGAGAGTATGTGAAGGTCACTGGAGGGTGGGAGCTGGGTTTGTTTGTAGAGTTGGAGGGTTAGTTTTGTTTGTAGCTAAAATAATATCTTTTTCTCTTCCCTCTTCCTCCCTCCAGCTGCAGCTTTGGGAAACCTTGTTTCAGATTTAGCTGGACTGGGGTATGTATGAACTTGTGTTAAGAATATTAAGTGTATTCATTGAGATGCAAAGTGGAAAAGTAATTTTTTTGTAAAGTAATATAGCTCTGCCTAATATACCTTCTCAGGCTGTTATCCCCAGATCTGAAGAGATTTCCTTCTCCTCAGCTAAAACAATATCTCTGCAATGTCTTCAGGTCTAAGCATACCTATTTCTGATAAAAACAGATACAGCTTATTTTAGTTTTTACAGGAAGTTCCTGCATAACTGCTGAAAGTAAAGCTGTTTGTTATGCCTGTTTTTCCCACTTTCCCTCTGTTTTGTTTTCTGCAAATTACAAGGCTTACCACTAACTAGTCTGTGTGTGACCTTTCCTCCAGTAAAGGTTACTTAAAAAGCTCCGTAAAAATGCATTAACATTCACACCAGTTGTGTTGTACTGCATAAGGTTTTTTAGAAATACTGTGTCTTCAATCAGTGAGATAATTAAATTACATTGCAAAATGTGACCTTTAGAAGTCTGAACTCTGTCCCATAGTTTTCTCTCAATCACTTTATTGGTATGCTGAAGGAAAAGCTCTTGTTTTTGAATTCAAGTATTTCAAAACCCTCACCAGAATATAGTGTGAGATTCAAAATCGTTCTTGTTTTCTTGTTCTTCAGTCTTGCAGGTTATGTGGAAGCTTTGGCTTCCCGGCTGGGTCTGTCAATCCCTGACCTGACACCCAAACAAGCTGACATGTGGCAGACCCGGCTCAGTGCACACTTGGTGAGTATCCTGTGGGCAGCGCTGCTGGTGTGGAGCTTTTTGTGTTTAAACCAGCTGATAAATGCTTTTTGTCACTTTTTCCATTTATTCCTCAATGACCACCAACTTTGTGCATGTTCCCCAGAGGGTTTAGTCTTAAGCCCATATCAGGGAGAATCAAGAGATGGGAATTTTTTGAGCTTGAGTGGTTTTTTTTGTATGCAGCAAGCCCTAAGTGACAAGTGACATGGGTAGTCTCTGCAATGACTTTGTGTACACTGTGCAGATACCTGGGCTGAGCTCTGGCTGTGGTGATAAGATAATTTACTTGGAAGTTATGACCACTTAGTAGTTTACTCCTATATATTCTTTGTCAAGTGCTTGCTATTCATGTACCTGTGCTGGTTTGTACTAATTTCTAATGTTCTATAATTAACTTGGATATGAAATCAGCTTTTCTCTGGCCAAACTTTTAGCATTTGAGTAGTATGCACTGCCTGTGTTTACAGTTACAGGACACTCACCTTGCAGATGCATTTTCAGGGTGATTATTTACTTAGCATTTAAATATTTGAAGTGGTCCCACTTCAGCAGTGGGAGCATTATTAAAGAAAAAGATTATCAGAAACTGAGTAAAGAAACAGATACTTCACTTTTCCAGAATGAGCCTGCATTGGGAAAAATACTTTTGCAGATTTAAGGGAAAAGAAATAGCACTTACTGAGGAAAAGCTGTGGTAGAAAAAAGTCAGGTTTTAGCAGTGATAGATCAAAGCACGGAGCAGTGAAGAGTTGGCATGCTGTCAGGGGGCTGCCCCATAGTCTAAGAGTCTTCTCAGTAAAAGCTGAGCCTGTGGCAAAACCTGTCATTGCACTCAGTTTGTTTATATTCCTTTTCTGTGAAAAGACTTCTGTGCACTTTTGCCTGTATGGTAGCATTTTGTCTTTTTTACCTGCTGTCTCAAGTTTTTCAACACTATCTACCTACTGCTATTGATGTGGTTTGGAGGCTGCTTGTCTTACTTTATTTCCTCTCCTCTTGACTTATAAATTCAGGTCAACTGATATGTTTTCCAGTTTTTGTTGGTTTTGTCTTGTGCCTTTGAAAGCCATCACGTTTGCAAGGAGCCACTCATTCCTTTGATGATTTGCAGTACCAGACACAAGCAGATGCATTTATAATTGCACCTAAAATGTGTGTAGGTGTTGTTTGGTGGTTTGTTGTTTTGGTTATTTTTTTTTTCATTTTCTGTCTTCCTGGCCATTCTGCTAATCCTTTGAATGTCTGTTTCCTCCCTTACCACTTGTTCTTCTCTTCATGATCATTGCCCTCCTCCTTCTTCAGAATTGTCTTTTGTCATAGCAAACACTGTTTCTAACCTTGTCATATCTGTCTCTCTCTCATAGACTGTGTTTCTCATCCAAATGCTAGGAAAAATGTGATTCCCAGCTGAAAACTAGAACAAGGGTTGTGTGTCCCTGGTTGTGGTGGTACATGGGAAATGAGTAATAACTGATCACTGAAAAACTAAATTTTTTCCCCTCTTTCTTTAGGGTAAAGCTATTGGAGTGACCATTGGCTGCATTTTAGGAATGTTTCCTTTGTTGTTCTTTGGCGAGGAGGAAGAAAAACTGGAAGAAAAATAATAATCTTTTTACAAGACATATACAAATGTAAACTACTGTACCTCAATTATTCAATTATGCTGTCAATATTTAGGAATTAACAGACAGTAAAAAAATGTATAGACTTGGGAACAAAACCTTCAGCATGTCATTTTATGGAAACACTAATTTATTGTGGCCTTGTTGTGTTCAGTACTTCTTTTTATAAGATATCATCTAACTTTTTATTTAATTGTAAATTTTTGAAGTGTTTTCACTTATGGCAAGATGTTTACCACTTTCCCCTTTGAACTTATTCTTTAATGGATTATTACTTCAGTAATCCACCATGGATGACAGTATCACTCTTGAGTTGCATATTGATTGCTCAACAGCTGTAATTGCATGACAGAAATATCACTGGTGTTCATCAGGTCCTTCAATGCAGATTACTAAGAAGGTCAGGGATAAGTAATTTGAAGTCCCTCACTTTGCAAGGAGACTGGTTGCCCCTCACCAGCCATCATTTTGCACTGGCTTAGATTAGATGTTTCAGTGATCTTTGACAATATAGTTTCATTTTTTTCACAATTCTGACTTAAGTGTCTCTGAATTGTCATCTGATGATCATGTTGATGCTTTGACAAGGTAAGGTAAGTGTTTCCAGTGTAGGCTCTCTACCAAGTCCATTTTTAAAGTGGTGATTTAACACGTTCTGTACTTCCATATTCATTGCCTCTTTTTTCCCATTCTAAACAGTGTTTTGTGAATTGAGTTGAAATATCCTTAAATTTGTCTTCCTCTGTTTTGAGTGCGATATTAAAGAATTCAGACCAACTGTTCCAAAACCACAAACAACTTTTTAAATTGTTCTGCTTAATATAAGGTGTGAATAATTGATTGAGTAGATGAGGCCAGGGAACAGTTCAGGGTATGAATGAATGCTGGCAATGCAAGTTTGTTATGAGTGCTTCAGTGAAATGATAAGTGTACCATCAGTCTGGATTAGAGGACCTGATTTGATGATAATACCTTTGTGTTTAAGATGAAGCCTTTGCTACTTTTTTTTTCCTAAGACAATTCGTTAAAAAACCAAGCAACAAAAATAGGAGAATTGAGGCCTTTTTACTTTTTTTTTACTTTTATTTTTGTAGTCTTACTTGGTGTATTATAGAACTGACAGTGCACTATCATGTAACTGTGCTTTTTTATATGGTTATGAATAAAATAATGACAACTATTGAATATTCATAATATTTCAGGATCTTACTTGCCAATAGCATAATGCTAAACTGCTAATTGTCCCTTAGAGGAGAAGGTTTCTTACTTGTTTGAATACCACTTGGAAAAGCCACTAAAAAGTGTCACAGCTAGAGCACTTTGAAAGTATTGTTGCTGAAATTGCTAGCACTTCTGAAACCTAGAAAGTAAAGTTTAAAAAAAAAAATCAAGTCCCCTGATGGTTCTAATTTGCTGTAGGAAAAGTCCTATTGTTATGTGTGTGTTTTACAAAGCTCATTGCTTAGCTCATTGTTATAAATCTGACTTCCCTCTTCTGATTTCTAGAAGCCCTTTAACAGCAATACTGAAACTGACTTTAATGAAGGTGGCACTGTTATCTGTTTCTTAAAAAGCTGATGTTGAAAGCTTGGAGTGAGTAGTCCTAATAGTATGTGCTGTACTTTGCACGTTAAACCAGGAAAATCTGGACCAAGCTGTAAAACTGAACAAAAGCTCAGGCAAGCATCAAACACAAATGCAGAGGAGTTTCAGCTTGTGCTTCAAAGGTGGAAGCTTTATTAAAATAAAATTAAATAAAAATCCAAATAACAACAACCCCCCCAACTCTAACACAAAAAACCCCAACCCACAAAAACAATCCAGAAAGGCAATAATATGCTTTCACCAACAGATTGCTGCTAGTTTACAGTACTTCAGTGTTCAGAGGTTTTTTTACTCATCCACACATTTATCTTGCCTTGAACTTTTAACTTTTCTGCCTCTGCGTGCACTTTTGTTTCTACACAAAGCTGTACGTATTTTTCATGTTTTTCCTAAACTGAAGTACAAGTCAAAGCAATTTTGCATAGCTTCTTTTGTTGCTGTTTTTACAATTACTTCAACACTGTTTCCCATTACAATACTGACATCTTGATTGGAATCTTCCAGCAGTGGCCAAATCTCTGATCTTTGGCATTGTACCATTGCAACACTGTTTTCATCACTCTGTTACAGCTCATGAGAACAATTGGAAGATTGTGCCCGCTGTCACAGTACTATTTGTTTCATAATGGCAATAGGAAAGACTGTGTACTATTGTTAAATAGCTTGTGCATGTAAATTGAGTACCTTTTGTTGCTGTATGTCAAACTATTGTATTGCAACCAGTGCTTTTATTGAGAATCAATGAACTAAAGTATCTTGAAAGAAGTTAATCATGTGTCGTCTTGTTACACTGTTTAGTTGACCACAAAAATGTGGAGGGCAAGTGACACATGGTAAGAAATGTTGGGTATTTCATTCTGATACTATAATGAAGAAGGTGACTTCTGGGGTTTCAGTATTTGATAAAGGTGAGGGAATAACTTGTGATTTGAGAGGATTAGTGGTGCTGTTGGAGGCTCAGAGAAGGTGTTTGTTGGGGCCAAGCTGCCCCCCGAGAACCAGGTAGTTCAGGATCCACACTTGTGTGGGCATGGCACTGCTGTGTGTGGAAGAGAAGATCTGTGCCCTGTCTCTCCACAAGGAGAATGGGTTTTTCTGGGGTATAGGGATGAAAGTAATCCCTGATGCTCTGGTCACACTTACTAAAAACCTAACTGAGAAGACACAGTCCCTTTTACTTTCTGGTATCTTCCCTCTCCTTGATAAAAAGAAAAACAAAACACTGCAGGCTTGTTAAGAGACTTCAGTATTGCTCTATTTTTTTTCATCCTATCAGTTTGTCCTGTGCTAACAGGACTTCCTTTTGCCTTGAAGGGCTGGTAGACCCGAAATTGTGTTTGAAATACTGTCTTCTATTGTAATTTAAATTATAAATGTATTTTTGACTGTATGTTATCTTTAAGAACAAAGAACGTGCATCCGATAATAGGGTTACCCAAATCTTCTTGCCAGTATTTTCTCATGCGTGTACTTTTACATAAATTATTTGAATTCAGACAACATTTTTTGTATTGTCTTTAATTAAATTGTTGAACTTTCTGTAAACTTTTGTACTACAGCAAAGCTGTTCTGTGTTTCTTTATTAGACCAGATGCTGGAGGGGAAATATTAATAATATCCTGTGGGTATTCAGCATCAGTTATACAAAATGGGAATTTATTATATTTAAGTTATAAGCAAGCAGTCCTTTGTCACTGTCATAGGAAATACCACCATGGAGTGGTACTTCTGTCTCTTCATGCTCAGAAGAGAGCAATTTAAATAATTAAAATATTTGCATGGTAAACTGGTGGTGTTTGTGATTAATATTAATCAGAAATTCACTTGCACTTGAACGGTTGGAATTAATTGAGGGTTCTTTTTGGTAAACTAAACCTTTTTGAACTTTTCTGGACTTTGGAGCTCTTCAGTTTTGGGTTTTTTTTTACTTGTTGGTCAGTCCTTTTGTGGATGTCTGTGCAAGAAGAAGTGCTGTGAGTAAAACATCTGTACTGTAAGGAAGGTCTCATTTAATTTAGAGAACCTGTACAGGCTGGCTATTGTTTTACTCCATTGTGGTTGCATTGTGTAGTTGAACTTCATTCCTGCTGTTCAGAGAGTCTGTCACACTTCTACCTGACATTTCCCTCCTCTTGGTCTGATGTTTTACATGGTCTAATGACAAGCTAACAGAGCAGCAGTATATAAACTGAAGGTCTTAATAAAGTATGGAGGAATTATCACCCTGCTCTAAGAGTCTTATGCCTCTGGAAGTTTTCAATCTAAAATATTAAGAAAATAGCTAGACCTCATAACACAAATTCAAGCTCCAATTTTAAAGTTTGTTTTAGGTGTTTGTTAAGGCTTTTCCCTTGCCTCAGTGTTCAGAACCCTTAGCATCCAAAGTGTTGCTTCAAAATAGCGTTGGGGCAGGGCAGGGGCTGTGGGCTGAGGGTTTGGGCAAACTTGAGATTCTGAAGCCAGGCAAGATAAATGCAGAAGGTTTTTTTTTAATTTTGTGTTGGAAGACAGCTGTGTGTGTTTGAGTGCTGATGTAGCACTTCTCCTGTAAGTAGATGATGCCAAGGTGAGACCTTTTGCAGGCAGGAAACAGTTCTGACTTAACAGTTGTCTTCAACTTTGTAGTGGACAGTATGTGAGCAAATGGCTTAAAGATCTAAATGCTGCTTCACAGTTGTGAGTTACTCCTTTGCACAGAGACACAGTTACTCTGTGTCTGTGTGCAAAGATTAAGTTGCTGTAAAATACCAAAATTATTTGAGACCTTAAATTAATGCATTTTATGTCCATTTTGTGTTCTCTTCTTGATACTGTGCTTATTAGAGTGTCTTGTTTCTGTCTTTTGGTATAAAAGGACCTTACACTTTTGCCTGGAGAGCTTAAGCACTTCCAAACATGTGAGTATTGATTTATCTGTTAGAAAATAGAGTATCTTGTTATGGAATATGAAGTGTCCTGAGTGGGACCATTCACTGTTAGAAAACTTGGATCCAAAGGGTAAGATTTGCCATATAGCACCTACTGCTGCCATTTCTGTTGAGAAGAGGTTTCCACTGAGCAGTACCATGGGTTGGTAGAGCAATAACAGGGAGTGCTGCCTTGTGCTTGCACAGCACTGCTGCTTGGGTTTGGCAGGGTAGTCTGTTTGCTCTGTGGTGTTTCTTTATAGTTTTGTGAAAATGACTTGTCCCTTCCAGCTAGTAACAAGGAAAGGGAGGAGAATGAGATTCTTCTCAGTCATTTTCCCTACATGGGGATGCATAGGGGTCTTATTAAAAGAGGAAAAAAACCTATGATTTTTATTCATGGTACTTTCCTGCTGTTCTCTGTGCTTTGAGAGTGCTTTTAACATGCTGGAACATTGGAAGATTCCAAAGGGCTGGTGAGGTTTCCCTCCCCCAGACTGGCTTTTCTGCTCATCTCAGCCATTGAATCATGAAGAACCCATCAAAGGAAAGGGGATACAAAAGGACGGGGGTCCTTGAACAGGAAGAGAAGAATGTTTACCGGTGATTTACCTTTGCAATACAAGTGGCAAGCTACCAAAGACAGCACCGGAAGCCAGTTGGATATTATAAGAGTTGGGAGCAACCTCTTTTTTTGGTGAACATTCAGGTAGACTTTCATGAAGATCTGTGACTGTTTTTTTTCTTTTCTGCTATTAGTTATTTGCCTCTTTTGTGTAGGAACACTGGAGGGGGCATCATTTTCCTTCTGCACACTTTGCTTCCTGAGAGCTCCACAATGTTCTAAGGAATGTTAGGACTGAAGAAGAGTCTGCAACCAGAGCCATTATTTGCAGAAAAACATGCCAAGAAAAGCCCATGCTGTGATAGGCAGTCTTATCTTCATTTGTAGTCCTCATTTTGTAAAGGGAAGCAGACACTGGGATAGTTTCTCTGGGAAAAGAAATGTTTATCTTGGATGTTGTTCATTTGTGGCAAGTGTTATTGTGCTGACATGCTGAGGAGCAGGGCAGTCCTTCATGTGGCTATTAAAAAAATAAGAGGTTCCTCCTGACCCCCATTGGAAACCTTAACATCTCATAGGATAGTCCTCTGCTAATCTCTGCAGTGGATGAATGGCCTGGCTGCGTCATTTGTAGATTATGAAGTCCTGGGAAAGCCAAAGAGTTGCATGTCATTTTTCTGTGGGTCACCAAGATGACATGTGAGGGGTTTGGGTACTTGTAAACTCAATCACATGTGGATATCCTTCAGGCTTCAAGGCTCAGTTTTCATATGTTGGGGGGATTCTTGAGATGGGATGTCCCCACTTAAATGTAGGTTTTCCTACATATTGCAGCTGGGCTACTCCTGTGTTACACAGCTCGTGACCCCTTTGTGTCTGCAGTCCTGCAGAGTGTATTTTGTCTGATGTAGGTGTTGCAGTTCTGGGTGGGATTTCTCACATGCTGCAGGCAGGAGAGTACTGGCTTACAGCCTCTGCACCAAAAGTACAGTGCTGATGTTAATTCCTACAGTCTTCTAATATTCTTTAAGCCATGGTGAATATTTGGAGTGTAATGGAGTTTCAGACCTGTCTTTTGCCCAGAGTTTGCACAGGTTTTGATTGACCTGCCCTGTGCCATGTTGCTTTTGGTCAATGAAATTATGAATTGTGCAAGATAGCTTGTTCCATGAAATGGAAGAGTTTTATTTCCCCATGAAATAACTGGTTCATTGGATGGAAACTGCTGACTGTTGTAAAACAAACTGACCTTTTGAGTGGAGCAGCTTGGTAGCAAACAGGGTTGACAGGGAAACAAATGACTTCTTTAAAACTTTCCAGCAGGGAAGAGCTGCTCCTTTCTTGACGGTTGCTCTCTTTGACACTGCATGTCAGCAGCAAATTACAATGGTTTTTTGTTTTGGTTTTCATTTCAGCTGCTGTGACAAGTGATGCCAATGTTATGTATTGCACAGCAGTGGGGATCTCTGTTGTAAATTACTTTGCATGAAAAAGGCAGTCTGCTAAATTAAACAGATAATTCAACAAAAAGGAACTTAAAACATGAGGCAGTGCCCACACTTTGTGCCTGTGAAAACAGAGACCAGAGGGCAAGGATAGCAACTGACAGGCTGGAAAGCTCCTGCTGCTAAAGTACCTGTTTAAGAAAGAAACAGTCTGCTGCAGGACAAGTCATAGGTGTCTTCTAACATACCAGGGGTGTCCTCTGATAAACTCTCAGTATGCACTATGGTTTTTGCAGATCTTACCTCACATCCTCATCTAATCTTATTCTAGGTAAAGTTTGCAGATAGAATCCTTTAGTTTGTGATGTGGTTATTTCTTTTATTTCCTCCACATTATAAGAAAGTGCAGAAGAAGTGGTAGTGCCACAGATGGTGAGAACAAAAGGTGGGGTGTTTCTGCATTTCCTAAATATGCTTTTTTCTTTGCATCAGTCCTCTGGAGATGTGTAAATGTTAGAAGAAATTAAGCGTCCATAGCTGTTGCTGTTCATAAATTACTCTTCTGCTTGCACCTGGCAGCATTGTGTCAGATGTTGCAGGCATGGTGATACTGTAGCTTTTTTACAAACTGTGGCCTACAGCTTTGATATATTTTACTTTCAATTGTGTGGAAGTTTCTTCCTAACCTTCATTTTTTAACTGCTCTCAGTTTGCTGCTTTGAATTAGTATCCTCAGTGTGTCATACTGAGTAATTCTTCCCCATGGTAAGTGTGTATATGCATATTGAAGAATATTCATCTATTGGAAATATGTCCATTCTTTTAAATACACTAAGTCACTGTTGGAACATAACCACTCTTTTCTGTATATCCCATTAATCCCCTGTAGCACTGTTATTTCTGCAAGTAAATAAGCTCCATTTTCTAGTGCTTTAAAACACAGCATGAAGTAGTTCAGGGACTGTCACAAGATAGCTGTAACAAGTAGGAAGACTTTAGTTACTTTCCCTTCCTGATACTCTTGTCTGTGCAGTCAAATCTGTGTCAGCCTTTATGACTGCACAAAGGGAGTGTCCTTCATTTTCACTCACCTTTGGCTTTCCAGCCTTGCTGCCTCCTAACACTCACTGGTTGTTCCAAATTTCTGCCTGTGCAATTCGATTTTATTTTCTATTTAAAATGTTTGAATTTTCTACTAACCTCTTTGAATCCTTCTGGCAGTATCTTGCCACTGGCAGAGTGTAAGCAGTAGTTAAGGGGAAAGTGTATTTAGTTATATATTAACATTAATATTTTGCTTCCTGTCTTCTAAATGCCAGTTATGTCAAACTGTGCTTATTCTCAGCATTACTTACCACCCATGCAAAACCATTTTTTTGCAGGTTTTCTCCACAATCTGTGTCTCTCTCTTTTTTTTTTTCCTCTCCATAATTTTGAAGAATTATTAAATGTTCAACCCACAGGAGCAGACTCTGGCTTTGCTGATCTTAGCGAATCAATTTATAGAAACTGGCATTTTTGTCACTTAATAATACTGCTGGAGGAGTCTACAGCATGTCATTCTCTTTGCATGGTAGTATTTGTCTCACTTAACTGTGGCTGTCTAGAAGTTACACATCCCTCTGAGCCACACAGGGAGTCAGAGAGGCACCTTTGGAGGATGGTGCATCTCCCTGCTTCCAAAGAGGAAGAATAACTGACTAACTCTTAAGTTATGCCCCAAACTTTAGACTTGTGGGTAAGCTGAGGTAAATGTAGTGTTAGCTCTTTATGGCTTTTGAGCTGTGTGCAGTTTCTGGGTCCTCAGGACCAGGTCCTGTGCTCATGGCATATCAGACAGTGGGGCTGAGTTTGAAGATTTGCTGCCCAGTCTGGATCCTGGGAGAAGATGAGCCAGCAAAATCTCTTGCACACCAGAATCACAGGGGTGACCCAGCCCAGTGAAATGGACATTTGCAGATGTGATGGATACCTCCTGGCGCTGTCCCACATTAATTTCCCTGACTCCTGGGACTCTTGGCTGTATGACAATTTTGATACATGGCTTGTAGGGTCTAGAAGATGAGTGACTTTTGCCATCAGTGTGAGTGTAGAGAAGAATAATAGTGGTGGATGAGAATTCATTTTAACATGACTGTGCTCCAAACTTGGAGCAAACTCAAAGCTACAATAAAGTTTTTCTCCTTCAGGACTAAACACTACTAAATTAAAAATAAAGGCACTGGTTTTGGTTGTGGTGTGGGATTGGCAGAGTGGCATTTCTGTTGGCAGACAGTAAAAGGGCTGCTGTCCTTCACTGGATAAAAAGGGAGGCTGTTACATTCTTGGCCTGAAAGAAATAACAGTGCCTCATCCCTATTGGAGACTTGCCTTAATGTCTTAAGTGACTTTTGGAAAAGCAGGTCAGATTCTTTGCTGAACTGCATTCGCAGCTTCTAGTTCCCTATTCAGCTCTGGAAACTTGGCAGAGCAGATTCTGGCAGGGGTATACCAGGTCTTCTAGACAGTTTGAAGCAGATTTGACAGGGCTGTATCCAAAACACAATAGTGAATGGAAAATTCTGTGAAATTCAGTGAACAGACAGCAGGGCTTCTGTCCAGTGGCTACTGGTCTGATTCTCCACCAGGTGAGATGCACAGATCAATGTGGGCATTGTTTGTCTGTGTAAGGTGCATGAGGGTTGTCTGGGAAATTGGGAAGTTCCTTTTTCAGGAGCTTAAGCTCCAGCTGAATTTGAGCAGCTGCCACAGGATAAGCACCCATTGTGTGCACAACACTGGCAGTAAACTTATGCTGTGCTGAGGCCACTCCAGTTCCCTTCTTGATGAGCCCTTTAGTTAAAGTTTAGTTGTAAGAATGTAAGAATCTAACCATAGATGTGCTGCATTCCTGCCCTCTGCAATGCTGTAGGCGTATTATTTGTCAATTTACTTGGGCTTTTAATGCCAAAGTACATATGTAACTACTAAGAAGTGAAGCTGGAGTCACTCAGGTGTGGAAAGTTACAGTTCAGTGTCTCCCTGCAGACTGTTCTGGGTAAAACATTCATAGGTGCTGAGGTACAGCACCAACAGCAAGAAAGATGTGCATGTCCCTTCAGTCTAGAGGATGAGGACTAACTGTGGGCACAGGATTATTTTGACCAAATGATAATAAAGACTTTCCCTTAGAATGTGGAAAAAATGGGGATTTTTGGTCACAAGTGTGGTGGATTTTGTCATGACATTGAGAGAGGTTTTCCATCCCTGTTGCCTCAGTTGGCCCTCTGCCTGAGACACTCACTCATCCTGTCATAGCTTCAGCCCCCCTTGCTGACCTGATGTTTGGCCTCTAGTCATGTGGGTGAAGAAATCTGCTGATGAAACTCATTCATTGAGGAGCTGCTGGCAGGCAGGCAGCATCAGTGACAGCAAAGGGTTCCAGCCAAGGCTGGCGCCAGAAGGGACTGGGTTTGTACCAGCAACAGGGAGATGTTAATGCATTTAAAAGACAATTTGGCACTGGACACAAAACCCAACTGTCACAGCAGCTCAGTGCTAAGTCCAGCTCCTCATACTCAATGCTTGGTGCTGTGAAAGAGAGGCCTAAAAGATTGTTAGAAGCTCCCAGCTGGGGGAAAAACAAAACATGGAGTCAGTGAGGAAGGAGAGACAGGAGGAGAAGAGGAAAAGTAGCACTGAAGTCATGGTAGTTAAAATGGGATGTAAGCTTGTTCAGACAGGGATGTGACATATATGTGAGGGATGCCTGCTGCTGTGGAGCTTTACTTAAAATTTACTTACAGAATGGATGGGTCAAACAGGGAGGTGTGAGAGAAAACAGTATTTGGGTGTTAGAAACTGGGCTGACAGGGAGGAGGAAGAGATGAGTCAGTAGGACAGAGGCAAGTCAAAAAGGGATGAGAATTCACTTCTAAGAAATTGTTAGAAATAAGGAAAAAATGCTTCAAAATGTTATCAAATTAGAAACATATTAAAACCTCATGGGGATGTGTGGACTGTTAGGAATATTAAGGCAGGCAGCAGGAATACACCTTGCCAGTATTCTTTGGGCTCAGATAGTGGGTGTTGAAAATCAGAAATGCTTTGGTTGAAGAACTTGAGAGACTGCATTTTGTTGCTCTGACTAACCTGCTTGAAAAGTTTGGCTTCTGCATGGTTTTCCTTGTGATCTCAGGGTTCTTTTAGAAATGTTTGGCATTTGGTTGCAATTTGGCAGAGATGTGCAGCATTTCAAAATGGAAATTGAGTAAATTGATGGGGGGTGGGGGGGGAATTGTGTAGCTCAATAGCAGATAGAGGTCAAGATACTTCCCTCTCAGCTGGCTTCAAATGAAGCCATCTTCATTAGCATGCATATTTCAGAGCTCATACTTAGTATTTCTCATTAATCTTAATATAGATCATGAATTTAAGTCAAGAGGCAACAAGAACAAGTCAGCATATGAATGACTGTGGCATATTCTTTTCACTCAAGAACACATTTATCTTGATGACATCTCTGCTGGAGCTCTTGCAAGTGTGCTTTTCCAGGGGAGATATAGGAGGAAATAGCTATTTACCTGACTGACTAATACAAACCTCACTCTGATGTTATAAACTGGTTATTCTTAAACAAAGCAGGAGTGTGTGTTGTTCTAGATAAGCATAAAACTGAATCACAATTAAAGAATCATCATTACTTAAACTTTAATATAATGTAGTGTGTCCTGTGTGTCACTTCTCTCTAGTTCTGGCTGAATTTGGGTACCCTGCTGCAGGGATGATGGGCACAGTGGTCAAGCAGAGAGTGGTGGATGTTGGTTATCCTGCCTTTAGCACATGCACAGTGAAGTGGGCTGAAAACTGCCTGAATGTCTGGCACAGAGCCGTGTCCAGCCAGAGGACAGTCACTACTGGTGGCCCAGGGGTTGATACTGGGGCCAGAGCTGTTTAACCTCATTATTAATGAACCTGGTTGATTGTGCTGCTGTGCCAGCAGTGATGTGAAACTGGGAGGAGTGGCTGATGCACCAGAGTTGTGCTGCCATCCAGAGGGACCTGGGCAGGCTGGAGGAATGTGACAGGATCCTTGTGATGTCCAACCAAGGGATATGGCACGTGCTGGCCCAGGGCAGGAGCAGCCCCATGCACTGCTACAGGCTGAGACTGGCTCCAGAAAGGCCCTTGGGGTCCTCGTGGACCCCAAGATGACCAAAATCCATCAATTGCCCCTGAGGCAGAGGTGGCCACCCACATCTGGGACCTGTGCCAATAGGGGGGCTCCTTGTTACAGAAGAGACTTGGACATACTGGAGCAAATCCAGTAAAGGGCCACAAAGATGGTTAAGGAATGGAGCATGTGTCATATGAGAAGGCTTCAGAGAACAGGGATTATTTAGCTGGAGGAGGGGAGGTTCAAGGGGATCTTACCCTTCTCCAGACTACTATGTGTGAGTACTTGATTGGGGGGGAGTGTAATTAGATGTAGTTCTCAGTGTTAGGACAGGAAATTCTATTTAAGCATACCAGAACACCCAACATTTTATTGTGAGAGTGGTGGGACACTGGATTGGGTTGTCCAGAGAGATTGTGGGGTCTCCATCCTTGGAGATACTGAAAACCTAACGACACAGCACTGAGCAACGTGCTGTAGGTGACCCTGTTTTGAGAAAGAGGTTGGAGTAAGCCATCTATAGAGGTCTCTTCCCACCCCAGTGACTATGTGATTCTGTGGGTAGGATATATTTTTGTTATCGTTTGGGGAAAAAAAATCTTCACTGGAATGAAACTGCAATTGTTCAGATGGCTTCAGGATAAAATAGGAGCAAAAGGCACTGCACAGCTAAAAGTTCATTGCTAGTTAAAACTTGAAAACATTGCTGCGTTCAAGTCCATGTTTTACCTTTTACAGGATTGTCAGTTCTTGTCAGAGGATCACAGAATCATAAAATGGTTTGGTTTGGAAGGAATGTTAAAGTTCTGCTAATTCTACTCCTGCCACCATAGGGAGGAGATGCCACCCACTAAGTCAGGTTACCCAGGACCTCATCCAGCCTGGCCTTGGAAGAGAATGAAGGGCACTTGTTTTCAGTTATACTAAGAGAGTTTTGGTGGTGGAAGCCTGGCTTGGAAAAAGTGATTTTGAATTTCCTAGCAGGATGAGCTCCTGCAAGCAGTGTATCATGCACAGGGTGTTACCTTTGTGGGTGATGTGGGGAGAACTCCTAGAAGAGCTTGTCTGCTTCTGTGCCTCCCTGCCAGGAGTAAACAGGACCAGGATCTCTATTGCTTTTGAAATGCTTCTGATCTGTTGCTCACCTCCCTGTTTGTGTGTTTGGCTTTCTAAGTTGGTTGGCTCTGAGAAAGCTGGGAGTATAACAGCTGCAGGGTCTGATCTCCCTGGAATGAGTTTCTTGGAACAGATGTGAGAAATGCAGTCTAAACCTTTAGTAGCTTGCAGGGCTTGGCATGAAATTGCTCTTGTGGGTCCCTTCCAACCCAAAGTACTCTGTGATTCTCTTGTGGGCCAAGTTTATCTTCATGCAACCACTGAGCATTTTCTGTACCCTCTGGGCTTTCCTCCTGAAAGCCATTATTGTGTAATCAAGCCTGGAGAGTATTGATCACTGGAAGAGAATAACTTGGCAGGTTTTGAGGGCTCTGTTTGAACTGGAGTTGGCAGCAGCGGGAGTGGGCATTTCTTTTTGTCTGTAGGGGAGAGAACAAAACTGAAGAATTTTATTCTAAACCATCTTTGGTATTAATGTGTGGGTTAAACAGTGGCTGGGGAGGGGATATAATCTGCAGCTGACTGGTGGCGGGCATGAGGAAAAGACTGGTTGTAGTGTAGGTGAAAAGGTGTTAGCAGCAAGAGCTTCTGAAGTACTATCTGCTGAATAGTAATCCTGGTCACAGGCACCCCCAGTGTAATTAGTGTGTGAGTGGGCTGTGGGGCTGCAGCTGGAGTAGAGAATTTTCTTCTAAATGTATTTATCATTGTGAATTTAAAAAGTAGAGAGGAGGTGGGTTTTTTAATAAAAACTGTTGCACATCATCAGCTTTATGCAAATATTGAATGAGAGACATGTCTGTGCACAATGAGATGTAAAAGCTGCTGGAATAAAACTTGGAAAATGTAAAGGCTGTTATTTCATTGCAAATCAACACTTGTTTTCCTCATTTTATTTATTTTCTGCTTTATGTTTTTGTGCAGTGTGGGGAAGGTGTTCAGACAGCTGCACTGACAAATTCTGGCCAAACTGTTGTGCCCTGAGCCACAGGGTGACCTTGGGCAATGCATGAGCCTGATAGGATGAAAACATGTTTCTTCCAGCTGTCTGTGTTAGACTCCTGGATCTCAGGTTTCTTTTACAGTCAAGACTTTTGGGCCCATCTGGAAGTAGTGTGAATTCACTGTACCAAAGCCTGCATCCAGACAGACAGAGATCCTGCAGTAACCCTGTACCTTGGGAGTATATGAAATTATGCTGGTTCTGCAGGATTTTCTGGGTAAGCCATAGAAACTTCATGTTGATCCTCTCCCTGGGGATGCAGGGTTGGATTTCTCCATCATGGAAGAAATCCTGCTACTCCTGCATGGACAAGATGTTGGTAGAACCTTTCTTCTTTGCCCTTTCTTCCCTGACTTTCAGAGCAGTCATGGCAGGGTCAGGCCCTTGGCCTTTCCCTGCCCAGTAGCTCTAGGGGTGAGAGATGAGGAGTCATTTCCAGTGGGACAGAAAACAGTTCAGGATGGGCTGATTTCCCTGTGTTTCCTCAGAGTGTGCTGATGCTCAGCCCTGTGGCACCATCTCAGGACTCAGATAACACTGAGGCTGGTCAGAGTTGTTGCCTCTGGACTCAGGCTGGACACTGGAGGAGGCTTTCACCAAGCACTGGGGCAGGAGGTAGGGAAGAGTCAGAAAATACACAGGAATGAAGGATGATGAGACTGTGATTGCTGTGAATCATAGCTGGCCTGGTCAAAGGCCCACTTAGGATGGGTCAGGGTTAGATCTGGAATACTTAGGGATACCTGCAAGGACCTAAGCTTAAAATATAGAGGAAAACTGAAGATTTTCAGAAATTCTGAAACTCAGAGGAACTGCAGCTAACAAATCCTTTTGTGTTTATCCTTGGAGTATTCCAGGGCCCAGCTGCATCAGTTTGAGCCTCCTTCAGCAGCCATAGCAAGAGCTGATACTTGCTGTTGGTGAGATTGATCCCATCTCATGGGAGCTGAATTGCTGGAGAGTGCTCCTTTCCCTTGGTGTCTGAGGGTGCCTTGAACTCTGAACACTTGAAATGAAATGAGGCTGGTCTTTTTAAATGCAGGAAAGGTGTTGCTGACAAGTGTTTGCAACAATGTGTAAACAAGCAAGAGATGATAGGGAGAAAGGAACATGTCTGTGGTTATTCAAGTAAATGTAAATATTAGGCTTAGAAAGAGCCAGAATTGTGTTGCAATCAGTTCTCCAGGCTGTTGGTACCTACCATTTCATGAGGCTTTCCCATCTGGGGTAGTTATTTGCTGTGCCTTTGTACAGAGGCTTTTCAGGTTGAACCTGACCCTAATGCTGGTCAAGACCAAGGAAATGCAAAGACCAGAGATGAGCAGATCAGAAAGACCAGAAGTGAGCCAATGAGACCAGCAGCATTAGAGAGAAACCACAAGCAGGATTAACCCATTCAGACCCTCTCTGTCTGATAAGGATGCTGATAGAAAAGGTATTTAACTCTCTGTGGTAATTATAAAAGCAAATGGTGAGGCTGAGTTGCCATTTGAGATGGGCAGCCAGTGCAGAGGAGTGTGCAGGGACCTGACTGCTGGGGCTTGGGTACAGCCTGGGCTTGAAATCTGGGAGGAGGAAAAGGAGCCAGGTCAAGGGGGACTTTCAGATTGCTTCAGAGCAGCCTGTCTTGGGCAGAGAGAATGTTTTCAGTGCAGTGTAAGACCAAGCACAGACCTGCTGCTGAGTTAAACCTGCAGCAGAGGTGCCCATGATGTCATTTGCCTTTTACATAACATGGACATGAGATCAAATATAACTTGGAGGCAGGATGAGGACTATGCAGCTTGGTGAGCAATTAAATTTTATTTCTATTTTTTGAAACCTCTGTAAGGACTGCTGTAAAATCTTGGGTATCACCTTGGAGTTTTTGGTATAAACATGAATAAATGAATAGCAAACAAGAGGGCAAAAAGAAAATCTGTGAACCATTATTACAGCTTTGGAAGAGAGAGCTGTCTCCTGGGTCTCACTAGCAGGTTCTCCTGGAGTACAAGGCTATTGGCACCTGGGCTGCTGAGCAGCTGAGCTCTCAGGACAGACCCACAGACACCACAGTGCACCTGCATATCTGATGTGCAGAGTCTCTTCCATGGTTTTGAGAATAATGGGCTGGTTGCATTGGTATGATCCAGGTGTTTCTTGTATTTGTGCTGCAAAGCAGTCATTCCTCACAGGTGAATGACCAGAACTAAATGGTCATCACCTGCATGCAGGCATTTTAAATGTTTTGTATTTTGCAGTATTTCACATGCACTAGAATAAGTTCAATCTTCAGGTGGAATATTTTCCCAGTGAAGAGTGTAATTTCATCAAAATGGAAATGATTCCCTGATACCTGCTGATTTTTATGGGTCTCTGACTGGAAGATTTCTTCCACTGAAATGCCTAGGAGTTTCTTTTAGACTTAGGTCTGCAAAGAGGTTATTGTATTCCCTTTGGTGTAATACAATATTCAAACTTGAGTGAGTGGAAAAGATGCAAATGAAAAGTGCCAGAAGGAGCAGAGACTTTGTTATGTAAGAAAGGCGTTGAAGTTTCTTGTCAGAGGCACTACTGGCAATGTTTATTTATTATAAATAAAAATTTATTTATAATTTAGAAATGTAGAATTTATTATAAATAAAATGTACCTCAGCTGTGATAATGTTTGATCTTAAGGTATGATGTATTTATGGGCTTTATCAATAAGGATTTGGAGCAGTTGTGGGATTACTTAGTCTGATCTCATAGGCTCCTGGAATTTTATTTTAGTATTCTTTTCTAAATTTTGTATCTTATCCCTTAAACTCTGACCCTTGATGCATTGTGTTGGAGCCTGAATAGAGGTGGATTATGATGTCAGATAAACCCTGAGCACAGAGGAAGAGAATGAATGAATGCAAGGGGTGAGCAAGGTGTTGCATTTGGAGGCTGGTGCTTTTCTAAGGCATGGGGGAAGAATCTGGCACATATCCCAGAGCTCCATCCACGTCCCTCCTCCTTTCCATGGGGTACAGGGGATGAGTGGAGGGCCCCAGAGCTCCTGCCATGGAGCTGTGGTCCAGAGGGTGCCCTTGCTGGTGTCTGTCTTCCCACAGGCTCCAGCTCTGAGGCCAGGCAGCATCTCTCTGCACCACCAGCAGCCATGGCCTGTGTGCATGGGACCTGACCTGCCACAGGGACAATATTCTGCAACCAGCCCCAAGCAATGAGTTTTGAAGAGATGCTGTTGTTTTGTAAAAATGCCAGGCTCTGGATGGAGTCAGGATGTGGATTTATTTATTCAAATTAATTCACTTGCTGGCAAGCAGGAGAATTCCCTTTCTGGGTGCTGCTGCAGGCACTGACTGTGGTACCACTGCTCAGCACTAAGGCAAACCAAACCCTTCAGGGTTTGTGTAAGGCCCCAAAAATCTCCCTCCAGAAACACTTAAAAGGACTGAGCTGTTCGTGTACTCTGAGTTAGATACACAGGGGAAATACTGGTCGTATTCTCAGGAGATCAAAACAACAACAACAAAAAAAAAAAACTTCTCTGGCAACTTTAAAAAATCAAAGAACTTTGACAAAAGATTTAGAGCCACATTCAATCAACATAAAGCTCTTCTCAAAGCATTAACTTCGCATTCAAGTAGCAAATGCTAAGCCTGTCTGATTTTAAGTTTCTCAAAATCCCAAGAGGGAATTAGATGAAGAGCAAAGTGAGAAAGAAAGAAAAGATATAAAAAAGAACAAACATAGTTACCACTCCTAGTTCCAGCAGTATTCAGCTGATAGAAATTCTAAGAGAAGGCAGGGTCAAGACATGCTTGCCTCATGTCTCAGGTTAAATAACCTTTGGCTTTCCTGGGCCCTTCCTCTAGGTGGAAATCCCAGTTATTTGGCCTCTCAGGAGCGGGGCTAGGGGCTCCAGAGATGGGTGTGGAGTGTTGCCTCTGGTGTGCCACCACAGAGCTGGGGTACAGGCTTGGGGTGTGGGCTGTGCAGGGCAGGGCATCACCTCACCAGAGCCAAGGCCAGACCTGCCCCTTCCCCCTGAAGTTTTGAGTCTGAAATGTCTGAGCCAGCAACACTCCCAAGCTCCCATGGCCTGAGGTGCTGCCCTCCCCTTGGCAGGCACACGTGGACACCCCTGTGCAGAGTGGGGTGGCAGAGGTGGCCCTGTGCTGTCCCACCGTGGCGTGGCACAGCAAGGGCTGCATGTGGGATGGCCCAGTTGGACAGTGTAAGGCTGGGACAAGAGCTGCCTCCTTTCCCAGCTGGATGTATTTGCATGCAATCTTCTTTCTGCTCCTAATTTTTCTACGCCTTGACTTAGCAATTTCAGTCTTTCATCTTTCTCCAAAATTCAGTTCTTTTGACTTGAATGGAGCAGAGGAATGAATAACCTGAGGAAGGATGGAATGATTTTATGGCCAAGGCACAGAGTGCTTTGTTCAATATATTCATAGTGAGCTTCTGTGGGCAGTAAAAAATCATACCATGTATGAAGAATTCAAGAAGGATCTTTGGAGACATAGTCACTGTGCAGAAAACCATGAAATTCCACTATTTGTAAGTGTACAGGGATATTTATGGTGAAAACCAGTCCTAACATCATGTACAAAATGTTTGGCTCTGAGCTGACCATTGCCATTCAGGAGTGGTTTACCTGGGCTATGATGGCTTCTGTGGTGAACACATTGTCTTGGTTGCTCAGTGGTCAAAAAGTAAGTTAAGGTGCCCAGGAATTAGTGGGAAGAGGACAGAGCAGCAAATTCTGTGACTCTTGAGCACTCTCAGGCGATCAGGCTAACAACCACCTCAGGATATGGAAAACTCTAGTCAAAGGTGTCATGGGGGCATTTAAGTAATGGTAAGGAGGTGTTATTCATAAGGGTATGGCTATATTGGAGTACAGGCAAAACAAATTTGTACTCTAAACCATTAGACATTTATCTGTAAGCATCACTGCTGGTGTTGTGCCTAGGAGAAAATTCAGTGATGCAATGTAAGCTTTTACTGGCTCAAATTCAAGACTGAGTACATTATTCATAAGAAGCAAAGGTACCACTGAATTATTCAGGGCTTGTTGAACAAGTGTTGAAAACCACAACACCACACAAACTTAAAGTGTTTTTTCTTTAATTATACCACAGCTTGCAAAGCCAGGGCCCTCTAGCTGTTGCAGTTCTTTCTCTACAGGCTTGGTAGGGTAAAACAAATATTTGATACATAGAAATATGCGTATGAGACATCAATGGCTTTTCCCGATCAATGGCTTTGTGATAGTGTATTGCAGCTTGTTTGCATGTTTCCAGCAGCTTGGGGAGGATGTCTCAAAGAGCTGTGGCAGGTGCTGGTAGCTGAGATGGCAGCAGGACCACCCTGCTCTGGCTGTTCAGTGTATTTGTAGAGGAAAAAATGTCTGATGCTCTTCTCCTGAGAAGGCTGAGAGACCAAGACAATCTTCCTGCTCACACACACAGGGTGCTCCCTGCTCTGCATCCTGGGCAGGATGAGCCCAGTGGCTGCTGCCAGCAGGTGCAGGGGCTGTTGCAGAGCAGTTAGAAATTCTCAGTTCCAGAGATTGTAAGATTTGTCTGCTGTTTGTTAAAGGCTGAACATTATTTACCCTGCAAAAGAGATTTGTAGAATTTTAAAGAGAAACTCTATGCCTTTGGGGGGAAAAAGAGATTTTATGTGTAATTTTCAGGGTTACTGAATTTTTAAGGCTTTCCTTAGAGAGTGGGTCACATTTTCATCTGGAATAAATATTGTGCAATTAATGTGAAGCATATACAGGCCTTTTGCCAGGTGAGCATCTGACTTTTTATTTTACTTTCCTAAAATCCATTGTAAAAATGTTTTCTTGTTTTTCTCAATGCAGGGATTTTCTTGCAAGGGGGGGAGGGTAACTGGGCAGTTATGCACACTGAATTGACTAAAAGACTACATCAATAATGAAAACAGGTTAAAATGTGTATCTGTTTTCTCAGAAACCTTGGCATGTTCTCTAACTGCATAAATGGACAACTTTGGGTCAGGTTTCTGGCTGCTTGAACTGGTGGTTGATGTAGGAGGTATTGCCTTTCCTAATATTTAGAGGCATTAGAGTGCAAGCTGTCAAACTTGGAAACAGCTGGTGGGAAGAGAGCTGTGAGATGGTCAGATGTAAATGGTTTATTTGGGAAAATCACTGCTGGCTGAGAAAATATCATTTGTAGAACAAGACAAAACATTTTATCTTAGTAATTTAACTGAACAGGGAAATAAAAGTGCCCTTTTGATGCTTTTTTGCTTTTCCTTTCAGTGTGATACAGTGATAGCACTACAGACTTCTGGCTCTGCTAGTTCTGCTTCCCAGAGTGAAGCCTCCCCTGCTATTAATGGGTGCTGTCCATCTTGCTGAGAAAAAAACACAGCAAAAGTCTGAATAAATTCTGAATTAATTGATTTCATTAAAGACCTTTGCTGACCTACAGTGTCCTCTTCCTGCTAGGTGATGCCATCATGCAGGAGGACTCCTGTACCTGCAGAAGCCCCCAGGGATTTCTGGGTCACTGTCAGCTGGGCTGAGGCCAGCACAGGGAATTGGCCTTTCTCCTGCTGATAAGGTGCTGCACTTATCTCTGGCATGGTCTGAATGAACAGTGCTAAGACTGTGCTTTTTAACTGAATCTCCAATGAGTCTGTCAACAGCTGTCTTTGAAGGCTTCTCAGCATATTGCTCACCTCCCCCTGACAGCTCTTAGACATTCACTTAAGGATCTCATTGCTCAGATTTTCAGAGGCCTCCTTCCCAATGGACCTTGGCCATTTTGGGAAGATTTTCTCAAAAGTGCCTGTAATTTCATAATTTTATTTTCTGTCTGGGGAAGGTGACCTTAAATGCCCTTCTATTCCTTGATTCAAATCTTCAACTCTGAGCTAAGTGCATTATACCCTAAAACCATTCCAAATGGCCAAAATAATTTTCTCTATTTCATTATAAGTTTCCCTGGCTAGCTTTGTCATGTGGGTTCTAAACTGGTTGTTAAATAGCAATGCAAAAACTATTTTTATGCCTCTAGGTTAAATACAGGTTAAACACATCTCACAAATGAAATTTCCAAATTAAGCATGGATATAGCTAACCCATTGTGATCTGGCTTTTCTGTAGTTACCCATACAGATAAGAATTCCTATTAAGTAGTCTGATTTATCTCTCTTTCCAACCCTTTCAGATTAAATATTTTTTTTTCTATTATGACTTATTATGCCATTAAAAATTATGAGCAAACATTACATTTAATCACCTTAATGTTTCAAAGGCAAACTGCTGGATGGACTCCCAGGACAGCTTCTCAAAATGCCAAGTTCTTCATCTATCTTAACATAGCATATTATCATGACATGTTTTTATTAGGCAGGTAGTTATTTGGGGGAAAAAAAAGTGCTCTTGAACATCTTATCTTCAGCTTTAATTTCTGGGTCTGAGTCTGGATGTCCAGCATTTTACCTGTTGAAGCAAGTAAGTCTCTCATCCTGAAAGGTCACATTTGCTTTGGTTTAGCCTTTTGCTTTTGGTAGTTTGGTCTGCATAACTTGTATATGTAGAAGCCATCCTTCTTGTTGGTGTTCTAATCAACTGATTTAATGCTTGAACCATGTCTGTTATAAATTATTTCCTTAAATTTCACTTTTTAATTTCCTAGCCTGTTAAATAAAAGTCATCTGGTTGGTTGAGATGAACAGTAGTGAATCAGAATGTCTTTTGAGCATGAATCATCATTACATCAGTAGTAATGACAGCAAAATAATACTTAATACTGTAATAATTACGAATAATTTAATAATACAATAATAATATAAACAATATATGTAATAATATACATAATATAATAATACAATACAACAACTACAACAACAACAATAATAATAATAATACAATAATTTAAAACTTGAGAACAATTGTAATAACTGCTATTCTACACTGGAACCCACACTGACCTATTAAATTTGTCAAAGCTGCAAGACTGGCAGAGACAGACAAAGCAGACAAAGCAATAAATGAGTCAATAACACCTTTGATCAATGGTTTGTGCTTTCTCAAGGAAGATACTGCTCAAGCTCATTTTGCTGTTACTGAAAAATGCTTTCTGTTGTTAGATTTTTAAAAATTGAGGATAGAATTAGTGTCACTAGCCACATCAAAACCCCTGACCCCCATATTTAGTGGAGGAAGAGAGACCTCTCTAGAGCTGAGCTATTACAGCCACCCAAATCCCTGTGTTAGGATGGGCTCATGCTTGTCTTTTGGAACAGCTGAATGTTTAGAATCACATAGAAAAACATTTTACTGATGCCCTCTTCAAATGGATTCAGTTATCATTTGAATTCTGTTAAATTTAAGAAGTCTAGATTTTCCCTTTCAGGTGTGTATCTGGCATAAATATTTTTTACTTCAATCATATGGGCCCCCTTAAAAAAAATTCCATTTTATTTCTGTCAGACTTTCACAGGAAAATGGATGGACTTAAAAACTCCATACCAGTACTTTCTCTTGTATATTTTTACTGTGAAGTGAGTTGGCTTAGTAACATAAATCCAGTTGCTCAGGTTGGGAAAAATGTATCAATGGGTCCTTCTAGGAGGCTCTAAAAATATTAAAACTAATACTTAACTCCCAAATGATCTGCTTTAGGATCTGATTTGCTGGACAAGGATGTAAATTCTGTATCTCTCTGGGTAAGTTGGAAATGCTTACCCTGGATGGAGGATAGAGCCTTTGCCTTTTCATAACATGGTTTGCCAGAACTTGTCAGTTCAGCACCAGGAACCAGCCACCAGTACAACTGGGGCAGGTGAAGGAGACTAATTAATGTATGGCTCCCCGATTGCTCACTTGATGAAAAATCATCAATTAGCCTTATTAATGTGATTGGTGACATCTCACATCTATAACTTAAATGGGTTTGTGGCCTTGTCAGTGCTGGGGCAGCAGAGGGATGTCTGCTCTGCTTGAAATAGGAATAGCAGAAGGCAAGGATTGTCATCTGCACAGAGGAGATGTGACACAGTGAGGGGGCCCACACACAACACAGATATGAACAAGCACCTGGTGTCTCAGGTGCTGTCCTTCCTAGGGGGCTCTTCCACTCTCTCCTTGTGCAGAGCCTTAACATCACATTGCAGGGGGTGAGCCATCAGAGCAGGAAGAGTTTAGGAAGGAACTGAGATGCCTGTAAATATAGGTGAGTGCTTTTCTGTGGGTAGATGGACTGCAGTTAATGACAGTCTGGGTCCTTCTATGAACAAAAGCATTTATAGCTGAAAATGAAATGGCAAAAAAAGAGAAAAACATGCTAAAGTGGCTGTAGAAACCTTACCCTGGTGATGAGCACTGGAAAGTTATTTTCATCACGTGTCCTGTGGTGGCAGAGGGAAGCCAGTTGTTTGCTGCAGGAGCAGCAAGTACCAGCCACTCTCACCAACCCAAATGCCTGTCAAGTGTCATGATAGGCTGTGCTAGAAGCCAAAAGGAGCAGTGCACTGGAAAAATGACCAGAAAAATGGAATGGGCTTCTGATGGGACAGTCACCAAGTATCATATGGCATCATTCCTTCCTAGTACAAGAAAGAATGTTTTACAGTGAGAACAGTCAATCACTGGAACAACCTCCTCAGGGATCGATGGAGGTTTTCAAGGTGTGATAGGATATGGTGCCAGGTAATCTAATCCACAGGCTCCCCCTTCCACAAAATATTGCCTCAGGTGACCTTTCAAGGTTCCTTCCTGACCTAGTCTATAATTCTAAAAGTGACATGGGCCTGGATGTGGCTATGTAAGAGCCATGAATTTGTTCTTGGGATCAAACTATGTGTTATACTGGTAAAACCTATCTGAAGAATTGGCACTAAACTTTCTTAGGGCAGAGTTGCTGCTGAATGGTGCCAGCAAGAGACATTCTGCTTCATCATTTGATTGCCCATACCAGAATGTGCCAAAGCAGCTCTACTTGGGCAGGACAAGGTGAGTCAGGAGTAAATACATTGCTGTTGTTCCTGTGCAGGAGTAATTTCTACCTTATTTGATAGAAAGCCAAGCAGCACAAATCTTACCTGCTTCTATCACTTTCCACACTTCAGTTTTGCACTCTTGAAATTCCATGTTCCTTTGGTTGCTTCACACCACCAGATTAACACATCATTAATGAAATCAGAAGCATTTTTTTCCTCTGAAGCCCTCATGCATTAATTAGGTGGGAGGTGGCTCAAGAAGAAACAAATGTTTGTAAATCCCATTCAAAGCAGCTAAAGCACTGTGCAGGTTGCTGATTTTCATTCCAAACATGTCCTAGTGATGCATCCCACACTGGGAATAGCACAGCATGAAGAAGAGGTGCTCAGGATAAAGATCAGCAGTGCTATTCATCAATTTTGTGTTTGTGAGCTAGTGACACTGCAGAGTCATAACTAGAAAACTCCATTTGGTGCACCAGTGTCATTGAACATGTGTTGCTGCTACTTAGGGAAGTGGAAAACAGCAGGAGGGGCTTTAACCAGCCCCAGGGTGTTGTGATTCTCCTTGCTGAGCCCTTCCTTACTGGGTCTCACAGCAGCCACTATAAGTTCTCTGCAGCACCAGGGCACTGCTAGGAAAAGGCCAGGGGAAGCTCAAGAGTTCACTGGAGACCTGAAAAGTAGAGTGATTTCCTGAGCTCACCCAGATAAGAGAAGCTTCTGAGCACAGCCAGGCCTAGGAATATCCTCATTCCCCTAAACAGGATTTACAGGATTTACCCAACACTTCACCTGATGTCAAAGCTGCATTTCTCATGATCTTCCACGATTATGACTCCTTTCTTTCCTCCCTTTATATTTTCCATTCCTTGAAATGCACTCAGCTCCATTTGATACGCACTATCTTTCTTCTAATTTACAAATGATGACAAAACCAAACCTGGACCACAAGCTAGGTTGCAGATATTTTTCCTTTTAATAAAGATCCAGACAATCCCAAATCATTTTGGGGCTAACTCATTTGATGAACTGCCAGGTATCCATAGCATCCAACTTCTATTGTTGAGTTTGTAAGCATGTTTACTGTGGCAAACCTGCCAGCTCCAGGCTGCTAACAGACCTCAAGAGCACATGGGTTGTGCTTTGAAAACTACTGCAATGCAAAATAAGACCAGTAACTGTGACACTTTAGCAGATGGTGACATTGTCATTCAGTTGTGGCAGAGATGGAGCCTGCTGTATTCATCAGTACTGTCCTGTTGCAGGTTGGCCGTGATAGGGAAAGAAGTGGACTTGCCTGTGCAAGGCTGATGTAGAAGTGCTTCTTCTCTGTGCATACTGAGACTGTGCAGTTACCTCCTTTGAACACAAACAGTATGTCCTAGTGACCCCAGAGCTGAGTTCCACCAAGAAAACTGGAGATACCTGCTTTAAAAGCAAGGAACGTTTTCCTAAGACTTATCCCACTGAAACCTCCTGCAGCTCTAGGAGCAGGCTGGGCAAAGATGCTCACTTTCCCCCAAACTAGAAGGATTTGGTCTAATCTAGGGAAGGGGAAAACATGTCCTCCATTCCTTCATCAGGCTTTGTAGTTGACCTTCAGCAGCCATTTCAGCTCTGTGCCTCAAGTGCCCACGTCTTAAAAGAGGCAATGGCACAAATCCACTTGTCTCACATGGGTCAGAAATATCCAGAGGCTGGATAAGCACAAACAGTGCTTGTGGATGGGAAAGCTGCCAGTCACTGGTTTCTGGTGGCCTCTGTGCCAAATCCAGTAGCAGAGGGACAGCTCGTGTGTGTGTCTGATGGGGAATTGAAATTCTGTCTAAGGGAGAATAACGGCAACTTCTGACAGCTTTGTTCAAAATCACACTGAGAGCCAATGATCTGCTTTATGATTACTTGTATGGGCTTGGTTAAGAGGTGATGAGATCTATGGCTTCATCTCCTCCTTTACAGAGCAGTGACAAAGCATCAAATGACTGTGAGAAATGTCAGTGCAGGCTGGAGGTAATGAGCTGCATCAGGAAGGGGCAGGGGCCAAGAAACCTTTGCAGGGTGAGCAGATGAGTAGCAGTTGTCTTCATATAGATACTGCTGTTTTTCTCACAAAAATGCCTAAGATGCTTAAGCAGAAATTTGTGAAGGGATGCGTGGTAGCTGGCCTGTGCTTTATGAAAGACAACAGCTTCCTTAAAATAAATGAGGCTGTTAACTAATTATTGGGTTCTTGGCATAGAGGTATCAACGTGCATAGGCAAATCAACAAATGAATAATTTCATTAGCTTATTCACAGTGATTTATGCCTCATGAATGCTAATTTAAGTGTCAGTAAGAATGTGAGGTTAATTCTGGCATTTCTAATTACAACATAAGTAGGTTTTACTTCTCACTATTGAGATACTCAGTTAAAGTCCAAAGTGAATAAAATGACTGTGAAAGCCTCCAGTACCCTGCAGAGTCTGCAGAAGAAGAAACCTCACCCTTGCCCATGGACTCATACTTGAGGCTGAGGGCACTGTTTTATGCCCCACAGGGGCAAGCAGAGGCGGGCATGGGGTGGGAGGTGAGCTGGCAGCTCTTGGCAGTGAAGTTTCCTCCCTGGCTGGCAGCAGGGATTTGGTGCCTCTGCAGCTCCATGAGCGGTGCTGGCACAGGATGGAAACACCAACGTGGAGGTGCAGCTGCAGAGTTCCAAGTGTGAGTAAGTGGGATAGGAGGAGGAGGAGGAGGAGAAATGAGAAGTGAAGAGGGAAAAAATTGCTTTGCTTAAGTCACACAAGGCAGTACCACTGAAGCACTCAGCTTCTGCCCCCTGCACCCCAGCCCAGCATCTCACATGGGTCCTGCCTCAACTTGCTTCCTCTGGCTTGCTCCCATGGCAGGGGAAGTCCTTTTTCTTCCTCTTTTTTCCCTTTTTTTATATGGGGTATTTTTATATGGGCATATTTCCCCATATAATTGCATCCAAAAGTAGTGGTGGATGGTTGTTTTTTTCTCTTTCCCTGTGGTTACTCATAAATAAATAGCTGCAGAAAACGAATTGCAGTGAATAAATGCTGATTGCAGTGCCAGAGTGAAGTGACGAATTGTGAGGGTAACAGTTAACTCTCTGATTCATCTGCTTTATTTTTGCTTTGTGGATATTTTTAAAAATCCATAGCTCATCAGGAATCTGTGAGTCAGGACCCAAGGCTTTTCCACAGAACTTGATACAGCAAAGAAGCTACAGGCAGAGGTCAGTGGGTGAAACTCTTCACCTTCTCTAGTCCCATGGGGATCCCCAGAGGCTGCTGCTGGATGGGCTCCATGCCACATGTGAGCAATGCTGCAGGCCTACAGCCTGTTATTGGAAATAAGTCTCTAGCTGGAGTTCAAGAATTTGAAAATAATATGTAACTTCTTTTTGGGTTCATATTAGAGAAAAAATGAGCATAAGTACATAGGGGCTGCCCTTAAGGAACAGCCTGCTGGAGAAACTTAGTTTGTAGATGCATTTACTTAAATCTGCCTTCCCCATAGAAATCAGGATTTCAGCCTTCCTGTATTGACTTCAGCTCCTAAATGTGAGTTAGTATTGCAAGAGCACCATGAAGAGTTTAGCCCTAAACAGCAAATATCACAAACTCTCAGTTTTATGCCAAAAATCTCCATAAATGAAGTGTTCCATAAATCTCCATAAATGAAGGATTGACTGGAAATGAATAAAAGCAGCAAATAGTAAAACAGCAAAGAGTCTCCACAGCAAATAGTAGAACAGAAAAATGTCTTGTCAGCTTTGTGCAGAAGCCAAGATATTGTTGAAGAAAGATGAGCAGAAAAACAATTATGCTGTTTATTCTTTTACCATAACAGGTGTGTGTGAGGAAGGGATATGAAGAAAATGCTTTTTGCAAAGCCACTATCTGAAACATCAAATCAATCAACGTTGTTAAGAGAAAAAATGGACTTGAATGTTTGAAAGGCAGAAATGTCTGAGTGTGAAAGGACAGAGGCAGCCAGCCTGTTTATCAGAATCTCTGAGGAAACAGTGATTTTACAATTGGATGTTTCTTTTGATTTGTGTTTGTTCTGTCTCAGATTAGTCATATCATGGTTGTCTATTCTCTTTGTTGTGTTTTATGGTGGTTGCCTGTTCCTTAACTCTGAGACTCAGATTTACTGAACGTTTTACAAGCAATGCCTCCTAAATCTGGAAGAGGATGAGCAAAATCTGTCAGGTAGAGATTGGAAAAATAATTGAATTTTACCAAGTTGAAAAGAGCCTCTCTGGAGCTGATATTTGGCCTCTATTGAGCTAACTCTGATTTCTTTGAACTCAGTAGGAATACAAAGCCTGTGTAGGGCACTTTGAGAGCCTCACTGACTATTTTCATAGTTATCCTGAGAATACTGCTGTAGTCAGATGCCTCTGGCTTGAATTAATGTTTTTTCAAATGCTTCTATGTGGCTGGCAGGTAAGGTGGCATTGTCTGTTGGAGGGGAGGTGTGAGCTGGCAGATGTCATCTCTTTGCAGACTGTGGTGCCAGAGGCCTTGGGATGGGGAACAGCTCACCCAGAACCTAGCAAAGAGCAGGGGAAAAGCTGCCATCAGCAGAGAACTTTAAGCAACAGAAGTATTCCAGAGGTGTTGGATGTCCTGTGGCATTCACCCAGCCATCAATCAGCACCACAGAAATGCACACACCCACTTAGGTGCTTGCTGGAAAAGCTGAATTTGCTTATTGTGACTCAGCCTCTTCTTAGGGCATAGAAACCACTTGAAAGCCAAATGAAAAGATCTTGTTTGCACTTTAGTTCTATAAATATTATGCATAAACTGTCCCCCAGTTTTGCTGCCTACACTTCACTCATGTATAGCTCCACCCTCTACTTTCTGGTCCCTATCATAGGATCCCAAAAGCTAGATTTCTTTTCCTATACATTCACTCAGCACATCACTGGAAACCTCTCACTGGCTGCAGTGTGTTTTGATTTGGGTTGTATGCAAGTGAAAGAGAAGATACAAAGGTTATTAGGAAAAAACCTGCATATCTTGTAGCTTTGCCACTGTGCAGTTGTATGGGATTTCTTTCAAGCAATGGAAATACAAGTTTTCAGAGCAGTTTCAGCAAGAGTGATCTCTCACAGCTGACCTGTTACTTCTTGTTTCATAACAGTAAAGTAACCAAATTCCTCAAGGGACACTTCCATATAAATGCTAATTTACCACAGGTCTGCTAGTGATCTCTTAAAAATGAAATGATATGCAGTCCCTGCCTCTACTGAGAGAGGAAAGATATGTCTGATATTTGCAGTAAGTCAATCATCTTCTTTTTATCTCTCTATATTTTTGTTTATTCAACTGTAAAACAATTTAAAAATTCTTGCCCAGTGAGCCTATTTTAAACTTATCTTCAGAAATGTATTTTGAACTCTGAGCAGAAAATATCTTATGCTAAGTATTTCTTTATTATACTAAATTTCAACTTCAGGTTTCATTTTTTTCAGCAGTTCACCACAGTAGCAAAATTTGACAGTATTACATAAATAAATTTTCTATTTGGATTTAAATAATCCTGATTACTCCATGAAAATATTTGTTAAATGAACCAATAAACAATTACTACACTGTTTCTTTGCACTATATAGAAAATGCTGAGTAAAATTGTGATGGAAGAAATTCCTTTGCTAGTGGCAAGGTGTTAATAAGAATACACATTCTTAATAATAAACTCGGGGGGGGGGGGGGTGCTGGGGGTGGTGTTCCTCTGTGCAGAGCACTTGGCTGACTTGACTGATGTTGGTTTCAGAGCTGGCTGGTGTGCATTGTGCTGTTGTGCCGCCTGTAACTTTTTGTGGGCTGTGATTAGACCCCATTCCTGCAATTCGTGCCACCAACTGCTGGTCTGTGTCTGAGCAAGTCATCCAGACCCCATTTACAGTCCCAGAATTTCATTCATGTCATTCTATAGTTTTAGATGGAAACTGCATTTGGAAATACTCAGAACAAAGCATATTTAGAATATATTGTTTAGATAAATGTGCCTGTTTCCCTCCATTTAACATAAAGACAGTCCACACTAACCAGCTAAGAAAGAGAGAAAATATCTCAGTGAAGTGATTCTCATGTTGTGCTGATTTGGGCTGGGTAATTTTCTCCATAGTAGGTGTATGGGGCTGTGTTTTGGATTTGTGCTGGAAACAGTTGATAAAGCCCTGATGTTTCCATTGTTGCTGAGCAGGGCTGACAGAGCCAAGGCCTTTCCTGCTCCTCACCCAGCAGAGAGGAGGCTGGGGGGGCACCAGGAGCTGGGAGGGGACAGCCAGGACAGCTGACCCCAGCACTGGTGGCTCCTTTCTGCCCTGCACCTCCAGGCAGGGCATGGGCTCCTGGGGCTGGTGCCACAGGGAGGCCAATGTGTTTTTGGTTAACTGAGATTTAGGATACAAGAAAATTGTATCCTAGAGGCTTGCCCTCTATTCACACCATGGATTCGTGGGTAGGGGATTCAGTGGTTAGGAAAGACAGAAAGTTGTGATGTTCACTGCCAATAACTTATTCAGAAAGGGCATATGCTTCCTTGAAACACATATTTTAAAATACTGCCTGGAATAGTTTACTTTTTTCCCAGTCATTTACCTGCAAGATAAATATTAATGATGATAGCATGTTATTGATGATATAGGCTACATTATCAGTCTTGGGAGACTTCCCTTCCATTGGGAAGAGAGAGATAAATAGATAAATCATGATTAGGTTAAAAATGTTGCTGGTTTAAAACCTTTCTTGTCAGTTTAATGTCATTCCTTTGAGACCTTTGCAAATCAAAATATTGATACCACTCTCTGAATAGTCAGAAAATCTTTTCTGACTGGCATGTGCACTTTTACTCCTCTGACATCTTTTATTCTTTCAATTCTCTACGTAACTTAATCATGTTTGTCAAAAACTCCCCAGCAATCTTTTGGTGCGCTGTCTGTCCAAGGCGTGTCTGTCCTGGCCGTGCTGGGGCAGTTCTGCTGGTGAGGGCTGAGATGGGCGCTGGGCTCTGCTCCTCCTGCCTGTCCTGGCAGTGCCGGGGGGCTCTGCAGTGCAGCTGCTGCCTCTGCAGACCAAAGTTTACAGCACGCTGAGGAGTATTTCTAACAGCTGTAACTTTTGTTCTCTGGCACCCAACAGGTGTCAGCACATTTTAATGCTTTGCTGTCAAAGAACCATCGATCTCACTATGCCCTGCTCAGAAATGTGCTTTCTTTATCCAGCGTAACAGTGAGACTGGTTTTTAATGAAGTTTCCCATATTCAAATGCATTCTTTTAAATTCTGGCCATTTTACCAAGTAGTCTAGATCACTTTGCAAAGTAAGACATTCTCTTGCTTGCTTTCCAGTCGCCTGATCGTGTAATCTGCTGCATATTTCCGCAGCACAAAGTGTTTGTCACAGTCAAAACATTTATTTAATGCTGGCTGAGAGTCTGATCTCCAGAGGAGCCTGCACCAAACAAGTCTCCTGTGGCATTGTTGATGCCTGGGCATGCTTGAGAACTTATATGTCACCCAGCCTTGAACATATCTAATCATTCATAATCATAGAATATGCTGAGTTGGAAGGTGTGGCATTCACATTCTCTGATCAGAGAGACATAATTCTCTCTCTCAGGGCTTTTTCCTGGAGAAGCACAGAGAGGAGAAAAACAATTCTTATCTCTATTCTCTGCTCCTGTTGTTTTGCACATGTGGAATGTGTTAGGAAGATTGTTTACCTGAAGTGATTTGTCAATTGGATTCTGCTGAGGATTGTTTTGTCTCCTTGGCCAATTGGAAGAAGCTGTGTCCTGACTGTCAGGAGACAGTCACGAGTTTTCTTTAGCATTCTTTAGTATTCATTGTAGTATAGCATCTCTTTAATATAGTATAATGCAATATAATATAGTATTAATAAAGCAAGTGTTCAGCATTCTGAAGCCTTGGAGTCAGATGCCAATCATTCCCATGACAGGGGCACCCAGCAACTTCAATAGGAAGGGACCTATCAGGATCATTGAGTCCAACTCCAGGCCCTGTGCAGGACACCCCAAAAACCACACCATGTGCCTGAAAGCACTGTCCAAATGCTTCATGAACTCAGACAGGTTTGGTGCTGTGACCTCTTCCCTGATGTGTACACCTCTGTCATGGATGTTGATTGATGAACACACTCATTGTGGTTTAACCCCAGCCAGAAACTCAGCCCCACACAGCTGCTCACTCACTCCCCCAGTGAGGTAGGGAGAGTAAAAATTAGAAAACTTGTGGGTTCAGGTAAGGACATTTTAGCAGGTAGAGCAAAATCCACATGCTCAAGCAAAGCAAACCAAGGAATTTGTTCCCTACATCCCCAAAACTGTCAGATGTTCAGCCATCCCCTGCAAAGCAGGGCTCTATCACATGTAACTGTGACTTGAGAAAACCAATGCCATCTCTCCAAACATGTCCCCCTCTTCCTCCTTCATCAGCTTTATGAGCTGAGCATGATGCCATGTGGTGTGGGATGTCCCTGGGGTCAGCTGGGTTCAGCTGTCCTGGCTGTGTCTCCTCCCAGCTCCTGGTGCACCCCCAGCCTCCTCACTGCTGGGGTGAGGAGCAGAAAAAGCCTTGACTGTGTCAGCTCTGCTCAGGATAATGAAACATCCCAGGATTACCACACTGTTTCCAGCACAAATCCAAAACACAGCCCTACTATGAAGAAAATTAACTCTCTCTCAGCCACAACCAGCACAATATTGCATAACACTCAAGTGTCTCAGGAATATCTGAGAATATAAATATAGTGTATAGATCTGTAGTCTTTTGGGAAAATGCCCAAGCCTTCCTTTTCCACAAGCCCATGCTGAATTACAGGGTGGTATCTAGACCTTAAATTAAATGCTTGTTTTACTGATCTGGGATAGCTTTTCTTCAGTGTACATTATCTGGGGCTACTCTGTTTTTCTTTAGGAGCTCTCAGCAGTATTTCAGCCCCTTGGTGCTTCCTCTAGTTTCCCTAGAAATGTTGAAACATCTCTGCTTCCTCCCTCTAGGCATCTTGTCTGCAAATTTTAGCAATGGCACCTCACCTCCTCCTCTGTTCCTCCCGTGGGTTGAGCACCACCAACATCATATGGGTTAAATATATTCCTGTGCTTCAGTCCCAGTTTGGCACAGGCAAGTCAAAGCCCAGAGTGGGCTCCACATGAGGCTCAGGGCTGTGCTCCAGCAGCAGCAGTGCCTGGAATGCAGCTGCCAGCCCAGACAGGCAGGAGGCCTTGCCCTGCCACAGCCAGTCAGCACAGGGAGCACGAGTGGCACAGTCTGTACCTGCATGGCATAAATTGGTACTGCCAGGGACTGAGGATTTCACATACTGAAAACTAAACAGTTACACAACAAGCTTGGCAACTGTCTAAACCTACACATCTAAACCTGATCAGGGCTGAAGATTTTCACATTAAAATGTTGCCAAAATCAGCATGTTTTAGTGCAAAAGTTGCAGTATGGCTGTACACAGGATTTTCTCCCTGTCAACATGACTCTGGCTGTAGGCACAGCCCAAGGCAGCTTGTGCTAAGGACACAGTTGGCCCTTTTGGCTGCCAGCTCATGCTCCTGGCTCAATTCAACTTACCATCAGCCCAAACCAAATTTAGATCTCTTGGCTAAGTGGGCAGTTTAGTCAGAAAAGCTCTGTATGATTCAGTTGGTGTTTCTAGGATCAGCCCTGGTGGCAATGTGGGATAAGTACAAAGAAGGTGGTGGCTTCTCTGCTGCAGAGTGCCACATGTGAGCCGCCAGCAGAGCCAGGACACTGTCCCAGGCAGTGACCAGAGCTGGTGCCACACAGGCAGGGCAGACCCTGGTGCTTAGGCTGGCTCTGGAATTTGTACAACACACAGACTGAGAAGCGGGACTATTGTATTTGCAGGGATGCTCCAACGGAGGCAGGAATGATGTAACTGAGTCCATGTTCTCAGAAGGCTCATTTATTACTTTATTATGCTATTTTATATTAAAGAATACTATACTATACTATACTATACTATACTATACTATACTATACTATACTATACTGTACTATATTATACTGTGCTATAGAACACAGAAAAGGTACTCACTGAATGCTAAAAGATAATAATGAAAACTGGTGACTCTTTGCAGAGTCTCGACACAGCTTGGCCCCAGTTGGCCAATGAGTCAAAACAACTCACACCAGAATCCAATCAGGCAATCACCTGTGGGTGAACAATCTCCAAACACATTCCACATGAGCAAAACACAGGAGAAACAAATGAGGTAAGAGTTGTTTTCCTTTTCTTTGAGGCCTCTCAGCTTCCCAGGAGAAAAATCCTGGGCAAAGGGATTTTTCAGAGAATGTGAATGCCAGATGGGACCTTCTCATTTCAAGGCTGTTTCATCCAGGTTTCATGGAGAAGGGACTGTATGAGGAGCTCAGATAATCAGGCACTGCTACAGATGAGACTTGAGTTATGATCTGAAATCAAAGGCAACAAGGTTACAGAGGATGGTATTCAAGGTTCTCTTTATTGCTTCTGTCTCTTGCTTTTCTCAGGGAATCACATAGGAAAAGGCAGTAAGAAAGCATGAATTTTGCAGGGTGCCTCTTTGGAAATGTTTTGGTAATATTTTGATACACTTGCAAAAGAAGTTATAGCGAGTATTTGTCCATTCATTTCTCTTAGACAAATATATTGGAAATCCAAGGCACTTTTCAGATTAAGCAAAGGTGATGGGTCAGATTTGGGTCTGCTTTTTAGTGCAGACTTACTTGTTTTCTTTGTACAGAAGAGGGACTTCAGGCAACAGTGATGACTTCAGAGAAATTAGGGCAAATATTTCAGGGGAGGTTCCTACTTGGTACCTGACCTAGAAAACATCCTTTTAAGCAAAAGCATTAAATCAGAAAAGGAATTTTTGTGGTCTGAGCTGTACCACAGGCTGCTGCCTATAGCTGAGCACAGAGTCTGATTCCCTGCATGTAAACTTTCTCTGTGCTTTGGGTTACTACTGGAAATGTCCCTGGAAGAGGAGATGATGGGCGTCCTGTGCTGCCATGAAGTTTCTGTATACTGGAATGAGTTTCCTTTAATATGATAACTTATTTGAGGTGTGAAGGACACCAATAACTCTCACCAATTTGATGGGAGTTGTAAGCACTCAGTCTATAAAATATGGAGAATGCTGTGTAGAGGTGGGTAAACACACATCCCCACATAAATATGATAGGAAGCTGCAGTGCATTTCCCCCAGACTGACACACACATCAAATCCTATACACATATTTTTCAGCAGCATTTCATATTTTACAAGCCAATCACATTACTGGGAAATTAAAATTAGCCATAGAGAGACAGATCCTGCAAGTGCTTTGCAGTGGAGGGAGAGAAAATGGACAGAGTTTTATCAGGAAATGAAAATGAGGCCAGCTTTATTGCCACATCAGGTGTTATTTATTGCAATGGGCTTGTTTTAACTCCTGCTCTTAGTTAAAGAAAAGCCCCAAACCAGCCATTTGTCCTGAATGAACAAATTGATTTCCTGATGCAAAGCCATTCACAGAGTGTGCAGCAGAGTTTGCTCAGTAGCTCAGTTTGTGCTGCAGGATGAATGGGAAGATTTTGCCAAGAAGTTTGCCAGTCTTTTGCCATTATTGCAAGCAGAGGTACTGGAAGGAATGTAGCTGTATCCATGAATCTCCATTCTGCCTTCTTTCCTGAGATGGCTGTGGACACACTGTCCCCAAGATGCTGCTCTCGTATGTGTGTGTGTGTGTGTGTGTGTGTGTACCTGCAAAGTGACCAAGACTGCACCAGTTTGTGCCTGTCTATTGGCCCCATTTTCTTCACTTTGCAGCTGAACACTGAGCATTGTTGAATCTCCCCACTTTGATAAAACATATGGGATAGTCTTAAATACAAAAGCTGAACCCATTTTTTTACCATGCTTGAAAGTAGTCCATCCATAAAATGGGTGTTGGTCTACAGTTGGTTATTATTAATCAGCTGCTAATCAAAAAATAACATGTTATATAAACAGACTGCTACTGCCCCCAGCCTCAAAAATTACTTTTTGAAAGATATTTTTGCATAGAGTTAAAATACTCCTGTTGATAGATTTTCACTTTGCCTCCTCTACACTTCACAGATATCAGTGTGGTTATATATAGTGATGGAGTCTGGCAGCAGGGAGGAAGTATTTCCCAAGGAATCTGTTGCTGGTGTGTGTTAGGTAAGAGCTGCAGACACAATCCTGCCCCTCCAGCATGGACAGTGGGAGTCTTAGTGGCCTGGGAACACCATGACAGTGTGCACCTTTATCTGCCTGCATTGCCAAAGACAAACTGGACAGCACTCAAATGGGAGAGAAGTCATCATTTCCCGTGGGTGGGAGCACTGCAGTCAAGGCAAGAGGCACAGATTGTTGCTAATTCTGCCATGTTCTATAGGATCAAGGTATATAAATATTGAGGAGACAGTCAATTGCTGTGAGCTTTTAGGAGCAAGGGAGCTTCTACATGGTTTACAAATTGTCAATCAGAGTGGAGTATCAGCTTGGCAGGAGCTATACAAGATAAAGTCTATATTATAGCACAACCACAGTGGACTAGGGAGAAAAGACAGGAAAGAGCAGAGCCCCAGCCCCTAATTCAGAGCTCTAGTTCCTCCAGGCCAGCATGTGGTAGAAGGAGATGGGGGAGTGAAATCCCACTGAGGGCAAATAAGAAAACAGACAATGAAAGTTGGAGGGAAGTGGTGACACAAAGGTCAGAGAGGTCATTTCCATGGCAGCCACAGAGGGTTGTGAAGAGACAGTTCCCATCATACTGATACCATCTATTTTCACACTACATGCATGTCAGCTGCCCAAAGGCACCCTGAACCCAAAATGGGCCCCTGCTCAGGGCAAGGGGATCCCCGACATGTGTTGTGTTCCATCTGCAGAACAGAAAGTGCATTTACAAAACATTTTGGCTCTTCCTAATAATGAGGTTATAAATAAGGCAGTGAAGTATCTGCCTTTTCATCTGTGCTTGATTAGGGCTTATTCAGCTTCTACTTTGGAATGGCAGCAAAGCTTCAGTATAAACCAATCCAAGTCTCCTGCTGAAGCCCAGGGTGAGCTGAGGACTGGAGTACCGGGATACCACAGCTCTGGCTCTGGCTCCATGATGGGAAGAAATGCCTGGAGCAAGGGCCCCAGACACAACATTCCCTCCCCTGCCATGGATTGTTGTGGCCCTGGGCGGTTGCTTAATGCCCATGCCTGGATGAAGACAAAGGCACCTGCCTGTTCTTGCTCCCTGATGCTGAGCCCAGCTGCTGAGGGGTGGCCCATGTCTTCAGGCAAACTTCAGGTGCTGCAGCCTGCCCACATCCAGTTTGTGTGTTGACAATGGTGTCAGCTCCAGCCTGTGCCATGTCTGGGCATTATCAGAGATGGTGTTTGCCAGCACTATGGTAACAGTTTAACAATATGGAAAATTGAGAACCTTGCCAGGGAATGTTTCCTTGGGGTTTCCAGGCTGAGGCACATCTTTACATCACCAGAGGTGAAATTGCAAAGGTGCACACTCATGTATATGCATAAGTTATACATAAGGCATAGTTAGGAGATTAAATATAGGAAATTTTTTAGGTGCTTGGATTTATTAGGCTCTAATGGTCAAAGGAATGTCAGTGGGAATTCAGTATATCTGTGTTTGTGCAGATCTAGGCCACGTTCCCTGTCCCAGAGGGATTTTAGTCCCACTAGATACTTCTCTGCTATCAGGAATGAAGAACCAGCATAAATGATGATGTGCATTTTCCTTTGATCCTTCCCCTGCTTGGCATTCTCTTCCTCTGATAAGGTGCCAGTCACTCCCACTCCCTCCCCCTGTTCCTTATTTAGCCAGACCACACAGAGGAAGTACAAGGGGGACTTGCAGTGATTGGAGTGGGCTGATTAACCTCCCCAGCCCTTGGTGCCCCAGGTATGGAGCTGAAGGCCATAAATCTCATTCAAATTGCCATCTTAATCTGGTTCCTTGAGGCTCTTTAGGCTGGGGTTTGGATGGAGCTGCTCACTGAGGTCATTCATTTTTCTTACTCTCTTGCAGATTTCACCAGCTTACTGATCTATATCTAGGTCAGCTTCATAAAGCATCATTTCTGTTCTAGGGCTTCATAAAGTAACATTTCTGTTCCAGTCTTCAGCTGGGAAGACAGTTGGAGGGGGCTGGATGCCACATGGCGAGACTGCATGGATCTGCAAGTGAGTGTCAGTCTGTGGCTTTTGCTTAGTGCCTTATATAGTGCCTATATATTTGCAAGGACTTGTGAATTGAAGGAAGTTTTGTGTAAGAGACTGAAATTGTTAATGGCTTAAACCTTCTAAAATCATTGAAGGACTTTTTGCCCACCATAGCAAACAGCAAAGACACAGCTGAATATCTGTGAGCACTCAAGCCCACCCCTCTCCAAATATGCCTAATCCTGGAATTTGGATTGTGACAGGAGGTCATCTTGAGGTAAGATGAAGGGGGTATTATTGTCCAATTGTCCCCAGGTCTAGGGAGGAGAAGAGATCCACGAGTGATACAGGAAGAGAGACTGGAATGCTGATGGTTCAAATATTCAGGGGGAAGCTGCAGCTGTGCAGAGGCACAGAGGGTGAGCACAGCCCTCCTCAGCTCCAGCTGGTGTTGAATGAGGTAAGGAAAGAGGCAAACCCTGTGTGGTGGGGATTTAATTTGTCCTTACTCCAGTGAACTCAGCTGTGTTAACTCCCCTCTCAGGGAAGTACCAGAACCCTCCCAGGCAGCCTGGAGGTGTCTGTCCCTGCTGATGGGCCACCATGGCCATAATGGACTCAGCTGCACTGGTGTCACAGGCAGCTGTGTCTCCTTGGAAGTTGTCAAAGACTCCCCAAATGTCCTGAGATCCACAACATTACATCACCCAGGGGAGGTATCTGGGCATTTCTATTTGAGCCTGAGTGCATACAAACCCAACCGTGTTTGTATTCTGGGGGTTCCCTCACCTCCTGATGGATCCAGTCTGTGACTGTCACTTTGACTGAGACTGTGACCATCACTTTGACCAGCAAACATTGAAATGGCAGCAGCTGAGCCTCTTCACAAGGCCTGTGGGTGGTGAGATTCTTCTTCTCTTACCATTTCCTTCTCTTTCTTATACATTTTCTGAAGTGATATTTTTATGCTTCTTTATTGTCATATTACTGTAGATAACAGCAATACAAATGCCTCCATACCTGCTCTCCTGTGCAACCAAACTGTTCTACAATAAACCCTACATAGGTATAATTACAAACACTGATCATTCTGTGTTGTTTCACTCTAATCCACCCCAAGTGAGTCAGACATTGAGCTGTACTGATGGTATGGGCTAAAAGTGTTCAAAATTAATTGTTTTAAGGGGTTAACTCTCCTTTAAAGGTGTGGAGACTTGGCTGCTGCTGGGGAAGGGCAGAAAGTGAAGAAAAGCAGGTAGAGTCTAATGACAAATGGTTTGCTGCTCTGCTAATCATGAAATAAAGAGTTAAAGAGTTGAAATGGAAGTCTCAGCAGCTGTGAGGTCAGACCTGGCTGCAATACACACAACCTGTGCCAAAAGTGTGACAAGGAGGGAGATGGACTTGGGTGAAAAAGAGGAAAAAAAGGAAGGCAAAGCAGGCAAAGAAGAAAAGAGGTTTAAGGCCGAGTGGGAGAAAGAGAGAACATGAGAAATGATCATCAACCCTGATTTACGAAGATGTATGGCTTTTACAGACTCTCAGAAATTAGAATATCTGCTCAGAAACAGCTTTATCTTTCACTATGCAAAGCAAAGTTCTTTTTGACACTAGAAGGAAAAACCCATGAAGCAGCAATTTACAGAAACGGACTGAGTTCCCATGATCAATTAGACTGTTAAACTTGTCCCCACCAGGCTCTTTTTCTGTACCATGGACCTCTTTCATGTCAGTTTTTGAATCAAGCAAAGCATAGCCCTTCAATGAATTGGAAGGGATGAAAAATTAGAAGTCAGAACAATCCTATTATACACAAGGAAGAAGATTTATGTTTTCTCTGGATCCATAATCTGATTTTCCATTGTAGCTTTTCTCCATACATGAAATCTCCAAGCAAAAGAATTTAGTTTAATGACAATGTAAAAATTTTCCAGATGGTATCTATTACATTGGAAAGTGATAAACATCTCAGTTAAATTTAAAAAAAAAAGCCATTCCTAATAAATTTCAGCAGACATCTGCCAATAAGGCAAATCTCCTGCGAGGCAAGTGTTTAAGTTGCAGGACTATTGAAAAATAGAGGGAAAGTCTACATGTGCATCACTATGCAAATAGATAAATAGCAACAGATATGGACATGTAGGCATCCATCTTTTAGGGTGTTTGCCAATTTAACCAGCTCCAAATCTGCCTATATTCCCAGCATGCTGAGAAGGGATTCAGCTTGCAGCAAAGATTTCCAAATGTCACTTAAACCTGTCAGCCTGTCCTGTAGTCAGGGCCAGTCAGTCTTCACAAAGCCCCTTGCTGTGGGAAAGGTAACTCATGAACGTACTGAGTGAGAAGGAGTTGTGAGCTTTTTCCCCATGTGCAACAAATCATGGTCTGTCTGCAGCAACTGGGTATTTGGGAGGAAGCCTCATTTTCATCATCTTTCAAAAATCCTGGTACGAACCCCAAACAAGGATTACATTTCCTTTCAACAATGCTAACTTGCCATTTTATGAATCCCGGTAGGTGTTTTGACATTGCATTTTTTGTGTGTTTTGGACTTTGTTTTTTTCTGACTCCCATTCTAATTTTCTCCCAGAATTCCCCCTCTTCAAGGCCATTTTCTTGTTCTTGGCTCTGCTGGGATGAGAGACAGGTCAAGTGCAGGGTCCAGCTTTCCCATGCCGTGTCTGGTCTGTCCATGTGCAGCAGCCCCATTGCAGAGGGAATCCCTCTGCCAGGAGCCTGGAGCTTGTGCAGGATCCCTGGGGAGAGCCTCTGCTTTCCTTCCACTCATTGCTACCTGCTTGCTCAATTCCCTGAGCTGTAAGGCTAGACAGGAAACAAGCACAGTGTTTGCTGCTAGAGCCCTTCTCTCATTTAGGAGCTCTGAAGGTATTTTAGGAACTCAGGATGTTTGAGATGGTTTGCCTCTCTGAAATGTGAATGTTCAGGGCCTTGTTGCCTCATTAAATAATAAAGTTACTGACTGTCAAGTGCACTGAAGACCTGGGATGAAAACTGTCTCCTCTTAAGCAACCTCTGATTTTATTGTGATGGTGGTAGGCTGCTGGCTAATTACATGGCTGGCTTGAAATTGGGAACTCAGCTCCCCATGGGGACCTGCTGTGACTCCAGACACGTGGTCCCTTAATTTTCTGAGAGCAGCAAGCAGCTCAGTCAACAGCTTGCAGATCAGAGGACAATACTGCAGCCAGCAGGAGCAGGGACTTCAGGGTACTGTTCAGTAAGAAACAAACCCAGCTAACTGCTTTTCTGTACAGTAAACAGCCTGGTTCCTAATGATTTACTTATTCTGCTACATAGAAAGCTACATAGCAGTGTGAGGTTTGGGTTTGCTTTTGAAGAGGAGCTGAGTGCTACAAGGTCAAGTCATGGCACAGAAGCACCTGCAGTGCCAGGGGAAGGCTACAGGGATATAGAAGCATTTGAGTTGAAGACATCTTCTTTTGGTAGAGTACAATTTCCTTTCCAAATCTATTTCCAGAAAGCAAAAGCTGTAGGTCACTGTCTCATCTGCTGGAGGAGGGAGTTACCTAAACGAAGGAATGCTCAGACAGAACTGTGAGTACCAAACCAGGGTACCGGTTTGTCTGAGCTCCCACAGCAAAGCTGAAAGATCCCACCTTTGGATGCCAGCCTGTGCCTTTTCCCAGGCTCCCCCTTTCAGGTGTCTGCTCATGCTTCATCTGTCACCCCTGAGCACATGAAAGAAAAATGTTGCTGTTAAGTTTTTCTCTCCACTGTTGCTGACAAGCAATCTGTCTGTTCCTTATCTTTAACACTGTGCTAGAAAGCCCTGCTTGTACTGCTAAAGGTCTTGCAGCTGATATGGAAATGTCTGACGTGTCTGCATTCCCTGGACCTCACATTACAGTGGGGATTGACATTTCCTTTGGACTTGAGGTCAAAAGCCATATAAAAATAAAAACCCTTCTTAAGATGATATAGGTGAACTTGCTCTGTAGCTGGCCTGAACTTCCTTAGTCTCCACAGCAATCAAGCCAGTAATATTTTATAAGATAATAAGGTTCCAGAATAAAAGCTGCTCTGTTCCCAGAGCCCTGCTGGAAAATAAAAGCATCCCCTTTAATCCATCAAAGATCCAGGGCTTTGTTCCTGCCCTGTGAGCAGTACTGGCATCTTCCCCACAGGTCAGTCCAGCTTTGAGATCTTGATGAGTGTTACTACTACAGATTTGTTGGCACTAAGCACTGTTGGTGTTCAGGCTTTGTTGTCTGTTTCAGGTGGCAAAATCTGACCCAAGGATGTTGAGAACATCTGGAGGAACTCAGGATAAAAGCTAGATGGAACAGCCTTGTCCCAGTAGTAGCCTACCTGCCAAAGACTCTTCTCCCAAAGCTTTCTCAGTGTGCTGCTCTCTGTTGTCATCATTATCATCACAATTATTAATAATTTGAAGCAGTGAATTGCTTTGAGTACATATCTGTTCTGGGCAGAGGATCTCCCTGAGGCAGACAGAGTGCTCCTGTCTGTAGCAGGAGATGGTCCATGCAGTAGAGAGCTCACAACACAAATATGTGGGATCAGAGGCTGGGAGAAAGCAGGTGGCAGATCCTCCCCCCAAGGCTCCTCTCCCTATATTAAGCTCTACCCTAGTTATGAAACCCAGAAAGCTTTGGTGGCCATATGCTGTTAGTAGGAAAGCTCAATGGTTCTCAAATCCTTACAGGATGTTACCTGCCCCTGTTGCTCAGCTGGTGGGAGTGAATCCATCCATCTCCAGTTATCTAACAGTTAGCCATCTCCTCTAAACTAGTTTTCCATTGTCCCAGTAGAGCTTTGAGAAAGAGATAGAAGCATATGGACTCTGCACTCCCTGGCTGCTCTCTTCAAAGTGTAATGAGTGCTTCCTTTGGGAGTGCCCCCCAGCTCATAGAAGGTGCTTAGGTAGGTCTCTCAGACTAGAATTTAACATCCATAATCAGATTAACTGACATTATAAACAAGCTTGTAGAATAAGTAACACAGGAAAATGCTGAGCTGCTGATAAGCAAATAATTGCTGAGAAGTTTCAGGAACTCTGGCTGTATCACTTTAGGATGGTATTAGATGAGTGAATTGCACATGCTATGGAAAAAAGGGTGTTTCTTCCCATGTCTTTATGGAGGTTGTCAGTCTCACCCAGCAGCAGATGGAGCTTTGGACCTCTTCCCCAGGACAAAGCCTGAAGGTTTAACCTGCCTAAAGAGCCCCACTGATGAGTGGTGAGGGGTGGTGGCAACAAACATTAAAAACCTCCAAGAAAAAAGATGAGAAAATCTGCAAAAAAGGGTAAGAGCAAATATTAAAATAACCTCAACACTTTAATCCCTATCCCATTTTAATCTAAGACTGCACTCTATTAGCATAAAAATACCAATTACATTTATTTTGTTAAGGCTTTGCTGAGTAAACTGAGCTCTGGCTAAATGCAGTTACCAGGTATATTTGTGTTCTACAGAGAGGTGAACAGATGGCTTTTTTGTGTGTGACTGTGTAAGAAAACCCATTTCTGCAAACAGGAGATGTCAGGTGAGTTAGTGAAACAAACTTCTACTTCAGTAATAAATTAATTGTGCAGCAAAACAGAGCTTAGTGTCAGGTTGGTTTCCACTCAGCTCAGGTAGATTAATGAACTTTCCAGTGTGGTACTGGAAAGCTGAAGGATTTGCTTGTGTTTGTGGATGTGCATGGCATCAGAGCACACACTGCAAGTGGAGCCAAGAGCTTTTTCCTCCTTGCTGATAACAACAGGAACTGGTTTGATCCCATGGCAACCCCTGTCCTACCTCAGTCTGGCTTGGATGGCAAAGAATCAATGATGAATACTTAAAAAAGATAGCTGTGAAATCCCATTCAAGAGTAAAATATTTGAGGCTGGGAAAAGCCATTAATGACCATCTCAGCCTTCAGTAAGGCAGAGGGAAAGATTTTCTGTTGGTACAGATGCATTGTATTATATCTGATTATACTGGTAAAATAATGACATACAATTTTGTTGCTGATTTGCTATTAAAATATATATTTGTATAAAATCATAAAATCTCATTAGCTAGAATTAGAAATACATATATCTATGTGCTTAAAATGGATATGTGCTGCTGAATATGAGCAAAGATATTGTGATTACTCCCATTTGGCTGCACACATATTTGATGAAGACTCTGTCTAAGTTTTTGGAGAGAAACAAAAACTTCAAGGGCTCATCCAACTAATTTTAGGCATTTGCATTATGATGAGATGGCCAACAACCTGAAAGACTCTGTACCTCTGTGCTGATTGAAATGAGGAGGTAATGATTAACACAGAGATAAAAATCTGCACTGAAGGCATCCATATTTCCTAAATAAATCTGACTGATTTTTTTTTACTGGAACACTTTTGGTATTAAAAAAAAGGGCATTCCTTAGAAAAACCAACTAGTGGCATAATAGAAGAGCAAAAACCCAGTTCATGAAAACTGTCCTGGAAGAGTTTCTAAACTGGCCAGGTTGTTAAGGTGAAATTCCCAGGCTCATTTGCCATGCATCAGAAATTACAATGGGAAAAAACTCAACTTGGAGTGCTCTGTGCTCCTGGGATTTACTAAACAAGGGCATGCAAGTACCATGTGAAGACTGACATACAAGCTGCATTTGAACTACACTTCATAGCAATTAACATTTTATTGAGTTAGTCAGAATCAATATAAATTTGGGTTGCTTTTTTCAGATGTGGAAGAGGTGGTGAGCAGAGTGAAAGCAGTAGAGGCTATGAATAATGGTAAAATATACATGTCCTTGTTATTGTAAATAGGATTATTTCTGTCAAAATCAGTGCTCTAAGTTGAATATTCAGCCAGGCCTATTATTATACTGCACAAAAAACCTTTTCATTTGCTTGATGCCTCTCTTAAAGGGCAGGAAAATGCAGTGAGATAATGGCACAAACCACAAGCAGAACAGTTTTTCCTCTGATTCAGGATAGCCCGGTATCACCAGTGTTCCCAAATCAGTTTATTAATTTTCAGTGTGCAAAGATATTTTTTTAAAAAGGGTTGAAGAGGAAAAAAATAAATAAAAATTGAATAGTCAGTGAGATGATCAAATGCAACATTTTCAAGATACTGCTGAGAGCATTTCACACACAGAAGGAATTCTGATAAAATAGAGCTTTGTCCAGTGCTGCTTGCTCAGGCAAAGCAGAATGACCTCTTTGTGAAGAGAAGGTTTCAGTCTCATCTGCAGTGCTGGGGTTTTGTTCTCCCCTCCTTGGGGGCTTCAGGAGCTCCTGGGGCTCAGGAGGTCAGGAAGATCTTCTGTCCTGCCACGAGTCCAGTGGGCTGACCCAGGGGAGCTGGGGTGCTGGCAGCTGGAAAGAGATACCCAGACCTGACCTGATCACTGCCTACAGACTGTGGGTATGAACACAGAGATACCCAAACCTGACCTGATCACTCCCTACAGACTGTGGGTATGAACACAGAGATACCCAAACCTGGCCTGATCACTGCCTACAGACTGTGGGTATGAACTTACAGGAGTCTTCTCATTGGTGGCAGCCTCAAGAGATGTCCCATGGATTTCAGAGCCAGAGGAGGAGGAGGAGAGCTGGGCACGGCTTGTCCTGGACTCCACTGCTCAGTGTGGAGCTGGATCTTGAGGACATGGGACTCTTTCACCCTGCTGTCCCCTAGGCTGGGAGTGCTGTGTGGGCAGCATCCCTGCAGGAACACCTTAGAGATCCTTCCCAGCTGGAGTCATCCCCCTACTCTGCAGATCAAGGATGCTTCTCCTCATCTCCTTCTGCTGCACAGGAAGGGTAATGATGCCAAGTAACTTGTGAAACATCCTATCCAACACATTTTGGCTTCTTTCTGCTTTCATAAAAAGCCAAGTATGTCTGACCATTTTCTCTGTTTATAGGCAGAACATGGAAACAAAATCAGGGACATGTGTTGTGTTTGTTCCAGCAGCTCTGCAGCTCACATTGCAGAATAAACCATATTTATTTATTTATCACTGGCACACAGAGCTACATATGGCAAAGGTCCAGAGCCCTACACAGTAAAGCCTGTATGATACAATGATGCCAAGTCCTATAGCTCCCTCTGGAAACTTTGTGTGTGTCTTTCTGGGCACCCAGGAGTGCTTGACCTCATGTGCTTCTCCTTTGTGCCTTTTTCTTCTCCTTACTGCTGATGATGAATTGCTGACACAGAGAAATAACTGGGCCAAAGTACACTCAGGCAGGAGGGAGCAAAGGAAAATGTGTGTTATAGCTCTGTACATTTTATAGCTGCTACAGAAGCACAAGCTTTGATGTGCAGTATTTTCAGGAGTTCAAACCCTGGTAATAATTGTGACATGAATGTTATTTACCAAGTTTTCCTTAAGGGAGATAATGTGAAGTCATCACTGCCATCCAGACTGGCATTTTTGGAAAAGGGCAGCCTCTGTCACACAAAATCCCTTGTGCCTTTTGTACCCCCCCTTGTGCTGGTGGCAGCAGCCCAGCTATGTACCAAAGGTGCTGCTGAGTCACTGAACCAAAGCATCCAAACAGTGCCTTACTGGAGAGCTACTTGCTAGGAGTGGTGATTCGCCTATTTGAGGTCTCTTTAATATGAATTTGAGGGCAATTTAATTACCCTTCTTTCCTGAAAGATTTTTTTTTTCCATTTCACACTTTTCCAGGAACAGGAGCAGCAGAGCATCCAAACAATGTTGGATGCTCATCTTGGCAAAGTGCTGGGAGCAGAGTATGCCAGGAATCTTGTTTCTAAACAACCAAAGTCTTCTGCCTCTGTTAAAGCTTCCAGGCCCCTTATTCTGAAAGCTAGAAAGCTTTTCCTCTGCATAAATACATGAAACGTCCCTGTCCAAACTTGGGCTCTGACATATGAGGAAGATGCCCCAGCACTTCCTTGACCTGAATCTGCTTTCCCTGCTCTTGCTCCACAGACCTTTAGTCACCAAGTCAGTCATCCTGGCTGCTGTTAAAGGTTGAAATTCATCCCCTACTTGTTATTTTGGCAGCATCGTCATTGAGCTATGTCCTTTCTGACATGTCTTTCAGCTGGGAGAGAATCAGCTTATCTGAGCTGAGAACTGCCTGGAGAAACTCAATGTGAGCTCTCAGAGTATTCACACACAGCGGATAAGCATGGCTGAGAAGCATGGCTGGTAACTCACAGGTGACTGAGTCATTTAGTGGAAGAAGCAGAAACAGAACTGCAGCTTCCTAATTAGCACAGCTTGACAGGACTTGGCAGAGGACAAAATTCCACTTACTGGTTTGTCCAGGCCCAGATTCCCTGTGCAGTGAAAGGTAATTATTGGGGCATGATTGTTTACAGGATGTGACAACAGTCTCTCCAAGGTCTTGGGGTACAGACTAATTTTTTCATTTCATATCTGTCTGGTACTTAGCACACTTGTTTTGTCTTATCAAAGTAATTCCAGTGATAACAACACCATCGTAATTCATGGCAGCCCCTGCATTTTCTGTCATGTTTTTCTCTTGCAGATTAAATATCTAGCCACAGAAAAAATGTATAAATACATAGCCTCATGGAGTAAAGGTACAGTCTGGGCTATCAGCCTGGGATGGAAGAAGAGAATTATGCTCTACTCTTTTGGTTTTCTGAATTGCAGTCCTGCTGAGCACAGCTGGGAATTGCAGTAAATCCAAACATTCAGGACAGAGCTGAAGATTTCAATGTGCACTTTGTCAAACACTGCCTCACATGAGAGAAAGTTTCCTTGACTTGGTTGGAAGAAATAATATCCTGACTGTATCTTTTAACTCAGACAGGGAAATGTAAATAGCCCAGGCGAGGGGGGGGGCATGTATCTGGAGCTACAGAGCAGATGAATGAGCAGAGATAGAAGATATTTCTTGCAGCATCAGATTGGAAGTTACAGTCTCTAGATTTTGTGTCCAATAGAGTTGAGGAGTGCCTGCAGATAGGTTGAGCAGGATCTGACTGATCCTGAATCATCAGAATTCCCCGACATGGGCTCAGGGAGATAGCTTCCCTTGTATTCAACCAAAGGAAACAGTGACATCTACACAGGCCCCCTAATATAGACATCCACATTGACTACAAAGGGATTTATGGGTGACCAACATGACTGTACCTGCACCTTTAATCAGATCATGTGTTTAATTTGTAGTTTCATAGCTGCTCATACCCAAAAGTCCAAAACCCCTTAGCTTTGCCCTCCAGGTGGTCACTCAGAATGGCTTTCCAAGGAGAGCCTGGCCAGCTGGTTTGTCAGTACAGATCCTGCTTCACACTTGTCTTGGCTGCATGAACTGTCTTACAGATCAAGAGGTGCTATCCTGATGTGGAAATTCTGTCTGTACTCTTTTTATGATTTTGATTCTATTTTCTGAGCTTGCTCCATGCATTGAATTAGACTGAATGTGTTCAGGCTAACAAGAGAGATTACTTGGACTACATGAAGATTTGGACAGTGAACAAACTATCTTTGTAAATAGGGTAAATACATGCTTCCCATGCAAGACACAAGCCCATAGGGGAAAAAAAAAGGAGAAAAAAGCAGCTTTTAATCTATTTTATCTTTCATCCTCATCAAAGTAGCTAGCAACACTTGTTACCACTATTTATGAATTGAACTTGATTTAGTGATTTAGCAATCAATTGCCTCCACATCATTGGAATGGGAGTAGTTAGAAATGAACCCAGGTGGTTTACACTCCTGGAACTGGCAACCCATCTTAAACAAGCTTCCAAACACTGGAATCTTGTGTTATTGGCCACTCAGAAATAACAGAATTATTCTGGAAATAATCTCTTAAAAAAAACTGAATTTTCTGCATTAACTCCACTGTTGAGGTCCTTATCAGCCCATGGCAGCTTGAGTCAAATATAATCTACAGCAGTCTGAAACTCCAGAGCATCTGACGCTCTGTGCCCGATGGGAGGTATTTTGGAGCCGTGAATTGGTGTGAGTTTGGATTCCTTGAACTCACTGAACTGAGTAAAGGAGAGTGTGATGGAAACAATGCCAATGCCCTTGCTGCAACTGAACATCAGGAAAGGGCTTTCTGGTGCTTTTAGGTGTGACTGAGAAAGGATTTCCTGATAAGAAAAGTAAATCTGTGCAGTGATCAGCCAGACCTACTATCACAGTTTTTACTCTCTTTGCAGCTGCTGCCATGGTGGCACAAACCCCAGTGGAGCAGTTCTGTCTCTGCCTTACAGGAGAGACAGCCTGGACTCCCCATCAGCCAGATAAACCTGCTGGCCTTTTGTGGAGGAATGCATTATTTCAAACAATAATAGAGGAGCCACAGCAGTCCTTACTGCTCTCAGTGAGGCACCAAATGTAATATTTAACACTTTAAATGTAAAATTGCAACTCTCTTTTTGTTGTATAGCTTGGTAATGAGAACCCTTTTTGCAAAAATCCCTACAAAACCACTTTTGCTAGCTTGCCCTGACCTTGCTGTGTCTCCTCTCTGAATATCATGCTGAGAGGTGGGAGAGCTGTTAGAAGGCAGGGAAAAATAAACAAGCAGCACTTTTCTGTTGTCTGGATTGCTGTGGTGATTTATGCACAGGGTTATCTGCTGGAGCTTAAGGGAGCAGCAATTACAGATCTCAGGTCATCAGATTAGCTCTCAAGGGGCCAAAGCTTCCCTTTGGAGTGGTGACAGATTGAGCTACCTAGCAGTGCCTTTCATGGAGCATATGCAGTCACTTCAAAAGGCCAAAGGTTTTAATGCATATGGGATTATTTTTTTAATCTGATGCAGAGCTAAGGACAAGAAACAGCAGATCTTGCCCCAGGGAGTGTCCATTGCTGGGAGGGGATGAAGGAACTGGGCTGCTGCAGAGCCAGAGGGGCTGGTCCCAGCTCCCCCAGCCCTCCCCAGCCAGGCACTGGTGCCTGCCCTGGCAGGGGCTGTTTGCAGGATCCACGCTCTGCCCTGCCATGCTCTGTGCTGGGACACTTCCAGCTGGCACATCTTCAAGGACCCTGAGGACCTGTGCTGCAGAGCATGGGGAATGAGCAGGGCTTTACATCTGAGTGTGCTCAGAGCTCCCGGGCTTCCCCAGCACCAGTGCAGCCAAGATTCATCCCACGTACAGGACAAGACCTCTCTGCTGTGCCTTTGCTGTTTGGAAAGTAGAATAGTGCAGCTTTGTCTGTGTGGCCCCATTGTGTAACTGATTGAAAGGGCAGCAAGAGGCTGATAGAAACTATTATTTCTACATGAAATGAACTAAGTTAAACCTGACAGCAGTGATGCTGTGAGCAGTAATGGGCAGAATTTTCCTTGAAATTGCATTGAACTTTTACCACTGCTGCTGTTGAGTTCCTATTCTTAAGAGACTCATTGAAGCAATGGGCTGGCTGGCTAAATATGAGCACCATGGCCCAAAGCTGGTCCCATCAATGACACTGCAGACATCAGTGCAAAACAGCACAGAGTTTTTAAACCAAGGAAATTGAGCATTTTATTTGAAATAACCAGTTAAAGTAAAAAAACATCACTTCATAATCATTGGTTGTTTAGTAGGCAATTAAAGAGAAAAGCTGTTCATTAGATAATATTGTTAAAAGCCAAGGAAATCAAGCAATTTACTGGCACCTATGCAGGCTATTAGTTTGCTAATTTCCATTGATTTGTCTCATTTCACATTTCCGGAATGATGATTGCCATCCCTTTCCTTGAAGTCTATAAATTGTGGTATGCACAGTGCAAACTCTATCAGAGAGTCTCTAACTCACAAAATATTCTCTTACTTCATTAAACAATTTAACATTGCCCTAGGCAAACACAATACCTTATGATCTTCTCCTTCATGAAGTCAGGAAAGGTTTTATAGTACATATGGAGTTTCCATAGGCCAAGGAAGATGAAAAGCTGGCTCTGATTTTGGAATAAAGTAAATAATTTTCTTTATTAAGCAGGATTACTTGGGTATTGACTTGCCAGTGACCATGTCCTGTAGAGGTTTTCAAAGAGAAGCAGAACTGATTTCACAGAGGAATCCCATTGGGAATGCCATCTCAGTCTGTCCTGGTCTAACTATTGAGGCTTTTGAATTTGAGGTTGAGGCTCCTCAGGCTGTGGCAGATTCACTGTCACCATTCAAATGTGGCATCTGAAGGTGACAAAAACCACAATGTGTGGACCCAGAGCCATTATGAAAGTTTCCAACTGCTACAACTTCCTGATTGATGCAGAATAAGCACCCTTTATAAGTTTACCAGCAGGAAAAGACATGCCTGTGCTTTTCTCTGTATGTCTCTCTGCTCTGAATTCTCTCTCAGACATTGTCTCTGGTAGCCCTCAGCTGAAGAAAACAGCCTTTTCTGTTTAAGTATTACTCTGTGATGACTCTAACAGATGATATGTTTTATACCTGCTTTAAACTCTCAAAGTACTTTGGATGCATTAATTATCTGTTTTCTATTTTTTTCTTCTTTTTTTTCCCCCCCCAGTGGATAAATTTCAGTTGTCCTGCTTGGTAAAACACAGAATTTAGATGATTTCTCTTAATTCAGGCTTGTGATGAGTAACTTCACAATCCCATTTTCAATATTGACTTGACTCATTTATATCCTAACATGGTGCAATATCTCTTGCAACGTGGATCTAACTAATTTGATGAAGGACATATAATAAGTTACTCTAGTGACTAAGTTCTAAATTCAGAAATACCTGGAATCTTGTCTTGGTCTTGCCAGCATTGTGACCTAGAAGAGGTTTATGGTGACTGGCAGTACTGTGGGAATAATCATTAGCAACACCCTAGGGCTTCTTAAAATTAAAAGAATTGTCTTGAGTAATTCAATTTTACAGCACATCTGAGGGGGTGAGTGAGGATTTGCCAGTCTCTGAGACAAGGAAAAACTGAGCTGTGCTAGTTTGCCTCATACCTAAGTTTCAGAGCCCAAACACAGCCCCAGTTTTGTTTGATAACCTCTCAGGGCACTTTTCACTTAAAAGTGCAGTCCATTCATTTAGCTGGCCATGTGAACAGTTTTGTTATTGGTTTGGTGGGTTTTTTTTTTGTTTGGTTTTTTTTGTTTTTTTTTTTTTTTTTTTTTTGTTGTTGTTGGTTTTTTTGGATCAAATATCTGATCAGAAGCATTGTCCTGCATTTAATGTAAAACACTGGCATTGAGAACCAAACTCTCTGAACTACATTCCCAGCGCTGCCTGCAGGAGTTTGGCAGGGAGTTCAGTGGAAACAGAATAACATTGATATTTCAGCTACTGTATATTTGCAATAAATAGCCAAAGTATGTAAAAAAAGAGGTTTAAATGCAAATGAAGCTCTGCCTCAATACAGTTATTCATCTTGAGATGCCAAACTTCTCTGCTCTAGCCATGAAATAACAATAGAACATTTGTAGCATTACACACTTGCCTTGCAGTCCCAAAATGTCTGTGGAACTCAAGGAAGAGCTGGAGAGAAATATGTGTCCTTTCTGGATGCCACATGAGCCAGAATGAAACTTAACACCTCTGACTACAAAAATATCAGTTGTCACATTGGCCTTTTTTAAGGCAGTGGTTTGCTCAGGGCTTCTGATCCTAACCAGGGATCAGCATGCAGCTCTGTGGTTGTGTATACACCTATAAACTAATGAGTTTATATTATTATTTATTATTATTTCCCCTAATCCTTGAGTGGAAACTAATTAATCTTTATAAAGTGAACATAAACTGGATAGAAATAGAAATACTGGCTGCTGGGACTTTTAGAAACTGCACTATATTTCACTTTTGAAAGCACTGAATAAAATGCAATTGATCAAAATGTACAACCACATTATGAAGATAAATGTCTGTGCTATTTGTGCACACTAAATATCTCCAAGCACTTATTGCAAATAGAGTAAAACAGATTTTGTTCTGAAATGTTCCCCAGATTGCCTCCATAGGTGCTTTGTTCCTATGTCTGAAGGATCTAACAACAATTCTTTGGTGAAGGTCATTATTCATTTACAGAAGACGTATATATTTAGAATTTGAATAAATAAACAGCTAAATAAATTAATACTCATCAACACTGAAGTTCTTCCCAGAAGAACATTGGCTTTGGCAGGTGTTTCAATTTTAAAAGATCTAGTGATATTTTTAACCCAAAATTATGTTTATGGCTCAATATGGCTTTTAATTATTTGAACTAATATTTTTGGTGAATGCAATATGACATCAAACCAAAATACTTTCCACTGTCATTGAACATTTTTTGACATACAGTTTCAAGCTTCCAAGATTTTCAATTATTGCCTTCGTCTAAAAATTACTTTTTCATCCCCAAGATGAAAATGAAACTTCATATTTGGTGATCATGAAAGCATGGCTTGGGGGTTCATTTCCCTTCCAGGCTAATCCCTTCTGGGGACAGTTAAATCTGTTATTTGAATATCCTCAGATGTCCAGCAGTGGCTGTGGTGCTTGGCCTTATGTGCCTTGGTAGTGTTGGGTGATTTGGGGTTGTTCAGTGTTTTATCATCCTTCCACACCGCTCCTGGAAGCCCCTGGATATTTTTCAGCCTGCCAATGACACAAAATAGATGTTTTCTAATAGTGTTTAAAGTGGAAAACAGAGCAGCTGAATTAGACAAAGCAGTGTAATGAGGCAGTAAATCTTATCAGGTGTTGTCTTAATAGGCAGTGGAAGGTAATTACCTCCAAAGGGATCCCCAGCTAATTCATTTTTAGCCAGGCAATTCAGCTCAGGGGCTTTTCAGAGAACCCCAAATGGTGTCACATCCTCCTTTGGGCTAACTCAAAGAAACTGCTGCTATCAGAGAAAGATTTGTGAACAGCCAGTGACTGGCCATCCAGACAACCAGAGTTTGTAGAAAATAGAGTTGCAAAGCTCTTGGACGCAAGTTTTTGTAATGCACTATCTGGGTGTTGCACTTGGATTCTGAAAACAGCCAAAGCAGAACACTTGGTTTGCTGAAGGGGCATAACTTGGCCAGGATTACAGCTTTTTGTCATTTGTAAAGGTTGTGGCTTTTAGCTCTGCTTTGACAATTTTCAGCTCCTTTGGAAAAAGTCTCCTGAGCTTTTCATCCATCAGCTGATGTTTGCTCACAGCCTGGGTGTGCACACACAGAGCTGCCCTGCTCCTGTTGTGGCTCAAGGGACTTTTCCTACACAAATCTCAAGAGACCTTGGAGAGAAAGGGTTGTTGAGGGACAGAAATTACAACATGGAGGTGGTGGGCAGCCACAGGCTGTCTCCCATATCTGTCTGCCAGGCTGTATACCCTTAAGGCATTTATGCATCATACTCTCCATTGCACATCAGAAGATCAGTAATGCTCTGTGTTTCTCTGGGGTCACTCAGCCCATTCTGGCAGAGCCCAGCAGCTGTGCTGGACTGTGTTCTGCAGGCTGTTCTGGTACCCCCAGCACCTCTGCTGGTTCCTGCCTGCCCCTCAGGTGGCTGCTGGGGGTCAGCAGATGGCTCGTCCCCACATCCCCAGCAATGGCACATCTCCCTTGGCTGCTCAAAAGGCGTGTGAAACACGGTGTTCATTGATAACAGAAATGTTTGCTGGGCACTTGCCATCCTGTTTGTACAACTTTCTGTTGGTCATTTAAATTGCCAGAGGCTCACACTGTGATCACCCAGCATCTGGTCCTTTAATAACATATTCTTTCCCTGCTGTAGGGCAGTTGTTATATTTGATAGATTTCCTCATTTTCCAAGGAAGAGACAGTATGGAAGATTTTATGAAACACATTCAGCACAGCAACACTGCCAGGATGAGTATGTCAGCTTGCCCAAAGCTTTCAAAAACATTTTGTTGTACCTGTGGTCACTAGGACATAGACATCACTGGTGTCAATGTCACATCCCTGATTATCTATACCTCTGCTGGGCTGTGTGGCAGAAGTCTAAAATCATCAGTCAAACATAGGAGGTAAATAAGAAACAGAAGGTGAGTTGTCTTCACAGCACAAACAAGGAGAATTACATACAGGGTTCAAAAGAAACAAGAGAGATTATTGCAACACACAGCTGAATGGGGGGGGCTCTCCCTGCAGAGGATTATCTCTGGGACACTGGACAAGTGTTTCATTGCAGATGGGAGAAATGGGAATTACAAGCCTTACTCTCAGCTCCTGAAGTCCCTGAGCAGCATTTCCCTGGAGTTCTCAAGGAGAGTGTTACATTCTGGGTGCCTGGCCTGTGTCTTACAGCACCTGCTGGCTATTATCAGAGATAGAATAACAAGGTTCTTAGGGTTTGGCTTCACACACTGTGCTTGTTCTCACCTGTCAGTGCTGCACTGCCATGGCACTGTGCACTGGGAGCCAGAGATGGAGGAGGAGGAGGCAGGGCTGGGAGATATTTAATCTTTTACTCTGCAATGAAAAGAGAAATCTCAATTCATGGGCCTGGTCTGTTATCTCTGCCCAAAATAATGATGCAGTGCAGCCAGTCACACCACGTGGCTCTGCCTGCCTGGTGATGGCTGCACTCACTGGGAATTGTCAAGGCCCTAAATCAGCAACTGTGGCTGAGTTCTGGGGCAGAACTGTGTCATTTGTTTGCCTGGAGGCCCGTGGGGTGAGCTGGGCACACTGGGTATCAGCCTGGCCTCTGCAGCATGGAGACCTGAGGAATTACACATTTCCTTCAGTATTCCAGGAGACCCCTCACCCTGGGAATTCCCACTGCAGTCATGTCCCAGGGGGGTGGCTGCCCATACAAAAGGGAATCAAGTGGGAAACATGGCATCACAAAAAAGCATGTTGAAACCCTTTGTTGGCAGCATTTCACCAGTTTAGAGCAGACAAGCTCTTGGGTTTGATGCTGCCCACTGCTCTTGATACCAGCTGGGGGGACCATGCCTGAGTTTGGCTGGCTGAGCCCATTTTGCTTCTGAGCTTTCTGGGCCTTGTTGAATGGTACTTGGCATTTTCCCTCCTTGTCTCACTGAGAGTGGCTGGATTGTGTGGTTATTATTAGCACACATTCAGGCTCTCAGCAGCTGCAGGACACAAGCAGTAGCACATGTAAGGAGATTGGGTAATGTGACCTTTTGTTTGTGCCAGGGTATGGGCATGAGTTCAGAGATGCAGAAATTACCTTGGACCTTTCTTCCCTCCCTTGTTCTATTTACAACCTGAGTGTATTTAGGGTAGAGGGGAATGAATCCAAACTGACTTAGACTTTATTTAGCACTGTAGTTGCAGTTCTTACTTTGACCCCATTAAATATTTTCTTGGAAGATTGATTTCCTTTGGCTCATTTGTTGATCATTTCACATGAGAAGTATGCAGGAAAATTACTGATTTTTTTTCCACTGCTTTGCCTCTACAGTTAATTTTATAAACTGGTTCTTCAAAGCAGTAGGTGGACAGTCAGTATTTCAACACAGCAGATACATAAAGGTGCATACCTGGTGTTATCATGAAATGCTATGAGGAATCAATCAACCAGTATCTGCCATGTGTGAGCTCAGCAGGCTCATTAAAGAGCCTTTTCATATGTTTTCTTTCATAGGAAATGATGATGTAAAAGATGGAATATGAAAGTAAACAAAGCAGTAATATATTTAGGAAGTGTATATCACCTTTCACCTCAAGATTTACAAGTGTTTTATAAACTACTAAGACTCAGACCTAGCAGGGTGTTATTGTAATGAGTATTGAGACATCCTACTTCACCCTAAGCTGAAAATAGTCCTGAGCATGCTAATAAGTTTCTATGATAGATTTCCCTGTGGTCAGTGTTAACAGGGTTTGAGATATTATAAACAGGATGGGCAGTCCAATATTAAGGTCAAAGTAAAAATTGCTGTGGTTTACAATGACAACAAAAGTAGTTTCTTTTCTAAATTCCTCTGAGGAAAATAAGATTTTGGGGTGGTTTTTTTTTTTTTTAATTAATACAAATGTTTATTTACCTAGCAAGGGAAAGGATCCCCTTCTTAAAATTCCAATTGTAAATCAAATTCCAAAGCCCATCATATGAATGTTTTCATTGTTTAATTTGCCTAAATTTGTGGGGGAGAAGCTTTTTTTTTTTTTTTTAAAGCAGAAATGTTCACATCATCGTGTGATTTCAGAAGGTCTAGTTCTAAGTAAAACACCAGATATTAAGACTTTTATGATAAAATTATAAGATGTAGCAAAAATTCCAAGAGCAATTTTTATTGAACATAAACCAAGTCTTGTTCATTGTTTTCTTCATGGATCAATAGGAGTTTTAAAGGAATATGAATTGTTATAAAACAACATCAATGGAGGGGTAAGGAAGGTGAAAATTCTTGCATAGAAAAGAATGAAACCAGGAGCATTTTAAATTTCTGGATGGCATGTGACACTAAATATGTTGTAAAGAGCAAAGATGTTGTGAATAAGTTTTAAGGACAGTTTGCATTTCTAGTCTCACTGTAAGCAAGACTTTAGTATGTCTAACTTTGCTCATCCCAATGAGAACTGAATTTCAACAACTGAAAATATGAAAAAGGTCACAGAATGATGTTTCTGTCAGTATTTGTTGGTAAAATCAGAAGGAGCATGGAACTCTGTCAGAAAAGGGTTTTGGAACTCTGTCAGAAAAGGGTTTTAAAGTGCCTTTAATAATTACATGGCATCCTTCAGGATTTTATCCAGCCCCAGGTCATTGCAGCCCACTACTTGCTGGATTCATCACAAATTAAACTAGTGATAACCCATCAAACATACTAATGATTTTTATTAATGGGTTTACTACAGAATTAGTAGATATTGTTCTCATACACATGATGCACTTTTCACTCACTTAGATGAGGATATGTTTTCTTTTGGAATTTGCTGTATAAAAACTGCAGCTCTTCTACCCATATAAGCCCTTGAGGTTTCTAGCTAGCCAAGGGCTTTTTGTATTCTAGTTTGATGGATTTTTCTGGCTTGGTCTATCTAATCATGCCTTTCCTGTTACACAGCAGAAAGATCAAGGAATGAGTTTCAAAACAATAACAGGTCCCTTCTGTCTCTTGATTCAACAACAGAAGTAGATAGCTCAAAAAACCTGGAGGCTGATGCCTGTTATTTTATTTTTTGCTTTTTGTTCAGCTGGGGACATTTTTCTTATGCTACTTGACCAAACAAGGATGGTCCCCCCAGTTTTCAGTACTTGCTTATTTTATGTGCAGGCATAAAGGCAGTAGCTTTGAAGCACAGACTTTACTGCCCATTTCTTGGGCATGACTCATCCTCAAAGATTACAAAAACCATACTCACTGAAATAATTTGTGCCACCTTTCCTCTTTCTGTAGCATTGCTGGGACAACTCTTGTGCCCACAACCATTGCCAGCACCACAGGATGGTGCCCAGGCAATCAGGTGTGCAGCACTGACTGATGAAATGAACTGTTTAAACCTGCACTGAGGCTTTCAAGTTTGTTAGGAATCTTTAAAATCTGTGTGAGGTGACACAGACAGAAAAGTCTTTTTCATGAGAAGAGGCTTCCATTCAACAGTTCTTCTTCCCATCTAACTTGGTGGCAAGTTCATGGTGCTAACTTCATGGTGCTGGCTGACAGAGATGTGGTACAACCTTCTCCCTGTCACAGACAGGTGATAGAACTCTTGATTCAACTCTGAAATATCTATATTTTTCATATGGAAATGCGTGGGAATGTTAGTTATTAGAAGCTGGAAAAATACTGTGTTTAGCCTTCTGATTTGAGTTTTTGCACCTGCGAAAACACTGTGTCCTTGGACATCTCTGGGTGCAATAATGAGGAGCCAGAGAGACGTGGGAAAGTGGAATGCAAGACTGAAAGAACGAAGAAGAATTGATATATAGCTTAACGAATAGAATGCTTAGTTTACAGAATATGCATAAGCTTATTAACACTATTATAAAAGTATGTAACTTGGATCAATAAATTGGAGACCAATGATCATCACCCCTAAGATGTGCACGTCTCCCCTTCGCCTTCCTCAAATGGTGTCCTTCCTTAAATGGTGGACTCTCCTTAAATAGTGATTTTTTTTTTTTTTCCACAGAAATGAATGAACCCAACCACAGCATTTCTGTTTGTAAAAGTTGGCTGAACCTTTTACCTGTGAAGAACAATCCTGGTAGCCAGTGATGCAGGGAGCAGCTGAGGAGATCCAGTGGTTGGACACCAGTGCAAGGGGCAGTCCCAGTGCATTGCCCTACAGGCAAATTCTGTCTTTAGAATTATAAGAGAATCATACTCATTTCTTAAAGTGCTTCTCTTGGCACATGTTTGTGTTCCTACTTGGGAATCCACCAGCTGTATGGTACTGTCCTGATGGATTTAGCCCTGCCTGTAGCTTGGGGAAGGTTCACCGTGGGTAGCACAAGAGGCTTGAAGGAGCACACCAGGAATAACCCTCCTTAGTCACAGCCACCCAGCTCAAAGGAGAGTGGGAGTCTATCCTGAGAGGGATGGAGGGCAGAGGGCCCATTATGGGTTTTGCATTATTTCTAGAGCAGATGCAATTTAATCTTCTTTCAGTCGATCCATGGACATTTGCTGTCTGCTTCAGTCAGGTGTATTCCTCAGGAAGATATAGAGAGCTATTATTCTAAAGGCACTTGGTCACTTTTCCTTGCACAGACAAAACAGTCAGGAACAAAATATGCTTGGATGTTTTGGTGGATACATTTTTGAGGAATGCTGTGGAAACTTAAGGTAGCTGGCAGGAAAATACACCAGCTCTGGGCTGTCTACAAAATCCCTGCATTTTTGACTCTTTTATTGATGTCTCTATTTTTTTTACCATAGATATTGATTCTGTCAATTCTGATTTCAACCAGGCTGCATGTGGGAGAAAAGTGAGGTCTGAGCAGATGACTGACATGAAATGAACAGCAGAGAACTGCACAGTTGTAGGAAGTCCAGCACATTCTGCAGTGCTCTAAGTCGACATGTAATAGATATGCCAAAGCATCTGACTTGAGGCACACTCAAACATTTAGGAATAGATGTAAAGTATACAGCCGAAAGACTGAAATCCTTGATCGTATGAATAGAAATGCTTTGTCAAAATTTCTATTGATTGGAACTTCTTGTTCCCCTCATAATAGAGCAATATTGACAGCATATGTTGGAGAAATATGTAGAAATCCAAATTTTACTTGGTTCTGCAGTGAAGCTTTCTGCAGATGAATAGACCAGATCTCCCAAGGTACAGGGCTTGATTATTTCAAATGACTGAACAGGAGCTAGGAAAAGATGAGACAATTGTCTTGATAACAGCAGTACCTGCAACCAGAATAGACTGAGTGGAGGCAGTTGTGCAATAGATTTCTAGTTTACAATTTCAGGTCACAGGTTAATAAATACCTAAAAGGACATTGAAGGAAACCATTTTTCAGGACAAATCATTCATGAAAACCCTGGGGACAGCTCTTCAGCTTCTGGATCCTCCAGATTTGGCTTTTCTCAGAGATGGAGGACCAGGCTTCAAGCACTGGATGGGATGAAGCTGACCTGGTAGTCCCTTGCTTGCTGTATGCCCTACCTAAATGCCTGATGAAAAAAAGCATTAAAAATTGTGTGTGCTCACCATGAGAATGTGTTGTGGCTGGCATCTAACTTGAGTGGCTCCATCCCACCAGTGTAGTACCCCTCTGTGCTTCTGGGTAGGGAGAGAGAGAGCACAGCTTATGGTATCCTGCTTTTATGTTGCTATACTACACACCACCTGATTTCAGTCATGAGTGAAATGTTCCCTTCACTGAGCCAAAGTTATCTCAGCAATTGATGACTTTGCAAAATATTTTGAAACCAAAAAGGTGAAATGCACCAAATGAGTGCAGAATTTTCTTATTAAGTTGAAAATAAAGTAGTTCTTGGATGCTCTGGCAGTGCTAAATCTTAACAGTAATTTTTCTGGCCTGAAATGTTACTTCCCCAGTTTATTTAGGTCACAGAAAAAGCTAATTCAATATTGCAGCTCTGAGTAATCAGCCTGGGTGGATTAATGGACTGAACTGAGCTTCCACCTCTTCCCCCATGATGCTGTGTCGAAGACCTTAGTTGGTAATTATTAATACTATTGGCCTACATTCCTGTGTCCTTGTGTGTATGTGTGTGTGTGTGTGTATATATATATGTGTATATATATATATATATATATATATATATATATATGTATGTATATGTATGTATAATTTTTTTACTGTAAAAATAGCTTCTTTTTAGCCTGGTGAAACGGTTTCTTGATGTTTTAATTCACAGGCAGACAGCTGGATCACAGGCCATCACATAGAACTAAGGCTCTGCCTGTCTCCTCTAAATTTCAGCCTGGTAAGCAGCAAAGCATTTCCTCCATGCCAAGCTTTTAAAAGGAAGGCAGAGAGATTTGGGGCTGAAAATCTGGATGGCAGCTTTAACACCCTTTAGGTTCTGCAGTCCTAGGGTCTGGCATAACATTAAGCCTACTGGCCTAGGGAGAGCTGGGGAACTGGAAATGTTTCAGTGCTAACCACAAGTATAATCAGGGAGGCCTCTCTCCTTTCCTTCCAGTGCTGTTTTCCACCACTATTCTTGCCTTTTTCCTACAGAAAAATTGGCTGATCTGCTTAGCTTGCCAAAGCAGTGGTCATAGTGTTCCAGGACATGAGCATATGCCATATGAGCATTTCAAACAGCTACACTGGATGGAATAGAGGATTCCTTGGGATGGAACAAGTCTTCAAAACAGTCACACAGCTAATATTAAATTTTCATTTTCATTAGTGCTGTAACTCCAGTGCTCTATAGGGAAACAATGGCCAAACTTTACAGGTGCCATTTAATAACAATGAAGGAGGTCAACTTAGTAAGAGCTGATCTTTGAGACCAATTCACCTTCTCACATACTGCAGCTTCAACAATGGAGAAGGCATGGGACCAATTTCCATGTTTCCCTGACTCTGACAATTATCTTCCTTCTGGAGGGCCTACATATACCATGAAGTTTTCAACAGGGATTGGGGAGAAGCTAAACAGAGGAATTTGGAATACTGGAGGTTTTAGCAGGGTGTTAAATTGCTTCATTTTTGTGTCCTTCACTTTGGAAGGTATTTACACTAGTTGTTCATGTATTTTAAAGGACTGAACAATTAAGTGCAGTCCTTGTGACACAGAAATAAAATCAGATTTAATTTGATGAGGAAACAGGTGCTTTCTAGCACTCTTATGCACCAGGGACATTGTGTAGATACATTGAAAGTATATTGAAGTGTAGCATTCAGGACTGTTGTGGCTCACAATTAACTTCATAAATAAACACTCAAATGTCTGTAAATAGGAAGATGATTTATTGTGAGATCAAAATGCCAATGAAGAGCTTTGATATAGTTCTTGTATGAAAGAATCACCAATATCAAATGCATGTTTGGCTGCTACTGTTTCAGGCAGCTTAATTTTCACAATCTGAATGGAGAATTGATGCATTTTTCAATGTTTCTCATAGTTTTCATCACCAGACAGAACCATGCTTTGTCTGCTCTTGGGAGTGCAGCCTAAATGTCCTAATAAATGCATTTTCTTGTAAACTGGACAGATTTTGGTCTCTTGAACTACAGAGGGAAACACCTAACATAACTTTTTCAGACTCTTCTGCTTTATCTTTATTTTTGATCTTGTTTTGGAGTGACCTTGGTAATAACAAGAAAGTTATGAGACAGGATTTTTTAAGCCTTATATCAAATATGGCAAAGTTTCTGGAACTGCATTTTTGTCTGTTTGTCAGTGAGTTATTTCCTCCAAATACTTCTAAAGTCCACCTTTTTCATCAGCTTTGACAAAGATAAGGAGCCTGAAATTTAGTAAGTGCCAGTAAGTTTCAGAGAGGTAGGGAAGAGAGAAATCAGTCAGTCTCACCTGAGCAATAAAGTTGTCTGTGAGAGCTCCTTGGTTACGTGCTCGGTTTGCCTCACCATCTTTCTGCAGGAGCAAGGACATGGGGCAGCAGGAGTGTGCTGCCTAGGGCTTTTCTTCTGGTAATTTTGGTTTTCTTTACCCCTGGAGCAAATGGAAAAATGATGTTTCTATCTTGTATTCTGGATGAGCATGGCCAGCTTCAAAGAAGTTCCTTGTGCATGGAGGGTTCTGTTAAGGTGGGATACATCAAGCTTTTACAGCACCCAACTAAGAGGTAACTTGTCCAACAAGCAAGAAGTGATGTGCCAGAATTGTCAGAATAATTCCCTGGTAACACAGGTTGGTTTTGTTGACTATCCCAAGCTTTTATTGGCATCATTCTGCTCACAGACTGACAATTTAGTATGACTTGAATGGCAACATGAGTGAGCTGGACTGTGACACATCTGTGACAGCCCTGCCTCCCTGATAACAAATGGGGTCATCACCCTTAATCTGTGAGATACTGGCTACACTGAGCACCCTCCTTTCTCCCCATTCACCTTTCTAGGCCTTTCTTCCATAAGCACATGGCCCCCCCTGTACTCCAGGATGCTGAAACCCCCAAAAAGGTCACAAACAACAAGAAAAGTCTCCAAAGGAACCAAGAAATGGTGATTAGGTATCTCTAAAGTGGTTTAATATCTCTTTTGTCCATATTTATTGTCCCTAAAGTTTGCAGGCTTTCAGGTCTCCAAAATGTGTCCATGCAAAGGAGTTTGGGTGCCACAGCTGCAGTTGTTACCACGTAATTCAGCTGAGTCTGGTTACTGGAGGAGGGTACCAGAGGTGACCCCCCAATGTGACTTGTAGAAAAGGAGCTCTCTGTTCCCTTGCTCCTTTGATCATTCCCCAGCCCAGATGTCTCTCTCCAAGAACTAAGGGAAGTCAGAAGAAAGTCCTCTATTTCCCTGATCTGCACTGGAAAAGGGCAGCCTTTTCCTTCCTGTTTATTCTCAGCCTTATGTGTTCAGAGACAAAGCATAAGTTCACCTAAAAAGCTCATGCTTTTTCCCTAGGAGAATAGGGAGGAAGGATCAAACAGTTCTTCCATGACACTGGCCTCTCTCTCTCTCCTTTGCTGTAGTCTGAGTCAGCTGCTCTTCCAGATTTTCTGTCCCAGTATCATGGCACAGTGGCTAAAGCAAAGCTCTGTTAAAATGGTTGTGTTAGGTCTGCCCAGGGCACACAGCTCAGATGGGGATCTGCAGCAGTGTTATGAAGCTGAAGCATTTTGATTTCACTTATACTGCCTTTCCAAGGGTGAGTTTAGCAAAGCTTTATTCCTTCCCTGCCTTCATATTTCCTAATGGGATGTGCATTTAGGACCCACCAAAACTGCGGCCCATGTCCATCAGGTCCATGGATGGTGCTGCAAATAGCACCACCAGCACGGGGAAGCTGCAAGTCAGCAAACCTATTTCCAGGAAAAGAAATTTCCCCTTGCTCTCCTGCCCTCTCAAACTGTCCTCCCAGAGCTCCTTTGAGTGGGGTGGCAGAGCACTGGGGCAGCCAGCCAGAAATGCTGTCAGCTCTGCAGCTCTGCCCTCTGCCAAAAACAAATCAGGAAACCTGCAGTGAGTTCAGGAGCTCAGAGCCGACATGGAGAGCTGAAAGGACTTTGTAAAGCAGAGATTAATTTCTGGCAAAAGATGTCTGACATTCATGAGCTATTAAAGCTTTTGGATATAAAAAGCACTGGCCTGTTTTATTAAGGGTGAGCCCAGCTTGATGGCTTTCTTTGCTGTGGGAACTGAAATGCTGCTGCTTTCTGAACCCATGAGTCAGTTTTATAACTCTGCTTGATTGCCATTTCTTTGCTTGCACTCTTCACTTGCCCTCTTCACTGCCCTCTTCATGTGCTTGGGTCATAGCTGAGTGACATGAACTGGCATTTGTTCCACATCTGGATCCTGTCACTAGAAATGAAGATATTTTTAGCCTGACTTGAAGCATTGCTATTCTTAGATTTTTGGCTGGAGCTTCTGCTGTATTTCTTCCTTCTTCTCCATTTTATACCTCCTGAAGGTTTTTTTGCTTTGTTTCTCCCAAAGCTTGCTAATGAGGATATTGGGAATATCTCACTGCTAATAGAGGAAGGTGTCTTGGGATTGCTCTGAATTTTAAAAGACAAGAAGAATAATGTGCAAGCCTTTCTGTAAGAAACCATCATCACTGAATTACTGGGGAGGTGTGTGTATGGGGGGGATGTTACTCTTAAAACCTGTTCCCAGATTTTTTTCTTACAGGTAGGGTCTAGTCTTGACTTGCTTGGAGTAGGAAAAGCATAAAGGTAAGATAGATATAGATCCTGACCTCTTAAATGGTGAAAAATGAAACACAGGAGAAGTGAAATTATCAGAGATCCCTGAATGTATCTGCACCACCACCAAACCCAGCTCTTCTCAGCTGGGAGTGAGGTTCTCTTTGCCCTGTGTCTGTGTCTACAATTATTCTTGCTTCCATTTTGCCCACCATTGTGGAACCTTCTGAGAGAGCTGGTAGCTTGAGATTGTGCTGTAGGGGAAAACAAACTGATAACATATTTTATTTCCCATTTTTTTAGAAGCAGATATCTTAAATTGATGCCAAAGTTGTTATTTAAGGTCTTTTTTTGGTGATAAGGTGTTAAGTGTCCTCTAAATTGTCTAATTTAAATTAGTTGGGGGGAGATAATTTTACTGTAACTGGTTATAATGATATGTAATTATAAAGTTGATAACAATAATATACACTGCTCAGGCATTACCAGAACAGGATTTTCCCTGAGCTATTGCCCTATTGCCATGCCATGAAGCTGCCAGCTGGGGTCCATCTCCTGGGCTTTATGGCAGCCAAACACTAACAAGGAAGCACCTGGGTGCTGTACTGAGTTTTTAATGCAGAGGCACAACAGCTCCTTCCTTTTAGCTCAGTGGCTGTCTCTGACCTGGTGGTCACTCAGGCTGGAAGGCAAGGAGAGGGTTCAGCCAAGCCAGGCTTGCACTCCCTCCACCCACAGGGCATCTGGAGCCTGGGGATGATTATGCAGATCCCCACAAGAAAGGGACTGAGCAGCACGGTGACCCTCAGAGCTGCCTGTTTCCTACACTCTGTCCATTCATCAGGAGATATACCTGCCCTTACCAGGAGCTCTGAGCAGTTTGTGTTAGCAGCTACAGCTGCAGGAATAGCAACACACCCAGATAAACATCTCCTTTCTCTAGCTTCTCCAGTTTATGCTCAGCTGAGAAGCACTGGAGTTCAGTCCTTCCCTGTGCCTAGGATATGATTTCCCACAAAATCCTCAAGAGAGAAATGGGGAAATTATCCTTAATTAATTTTTCTTCAGAAGTTAGGAACCTAAGAGTTTGCTGGAGGCACAGGTGTGTGCAAGTAGAAGAAGAGCTTTCAGAGCACTATAAAGAATCAGAACATTGGAGATGAGAAGTCTCTCTTGGCCTCACAGGAGGCTGTCTGGGAGCCCCTTATGGCTTCTCCAGCCTCTGCAGCTGCAGGCCCATGTGTGTCAAGGCTGCAGATTGCACAGGCCAGCAGAGCTGCTTTGCTGGAACATTCTGTAGGGCTTTATCCTGCTCCTCACAAGCAGCTCTGTGGCAGCTGCCTCCAACTCAATGAACCTCCATGCAAGGGCTCCAGGGTGGGCTGGATGTGGGTCACTCCAGCTTCAGCAGCACCCCAATACATCACCCATCCTCTCAGAGCATCCACTGCTCTGAGCACAGGGCTGTGGTCTCCCCTTGACCTGTTTCAATCTGACAGTCAGATTGAAATTGTTCTTCACAGGGAAATGATGAAAAGTGACACCCCAAAAGCAGTCTAAGATACCAGTCTTCCTTTCCAAAAGGCTGTTACAAGCAGAAAAAAATGAGAACAGACCTGTTACTGACAGTCATGTTCTTTTGAATGTGTGTTTGCAAAATTCAAGAGTAAGATTAACTAGATTAACAAGGACCTAGTTTTAAGCAGTGTGCCTGCCTGTGTGTATATGTAGCTGTGTGCATGCTTGTTTTCAGGTTTCTAAAAAGCAAAAGTAGCAGAAAATAAGAAAAACCTTACAAGTTTTTGTGTTTACAACATGGCAAATGCAGATACTTTTCTTCAATTCACATTTCTGCTTCTTTTGTTATCCTAATTAGACTTCTATTCCTTTATACTGTAATAGAAGTCTATAATCTTACCAGCTACCTGGACCAGAGAGGAAAGCACATTTGCTGCCATTCCTTATCAAATCCCAGTGGCAGAGTATGAAGTAGGCTGTTTCTTGTGCCACAGCAGTCCTTTCAAACAAACTCTTTCAGAAGGAGAACACAACAGTGCATTACATGAAATTGCTTTCAAGGTAGGAAGAGCAAGATGTGCAGCTAAACCAAAGTGTGCTGCTAAACATAATAATAGATTTGATGCTGTTGGGTCACCTGACATACCAGTGCAAAAGAATAGCAATGCATCACTGCTTCCCTAACTGGCCAGCCTGAAAGACAGACATGGCTGTAAGACAGCTAGCTGCTCTGTAAGACAGCTACACAAAAATAGATCACTTAATTTCATTTTAATGCATCTAAAATTATAAAGAGCTGAGCTTCAGGAGGGAGGCCTCAGTTCTGTTTCTCTGCATTGGAGGTGATAAGATTTCTGTGTCTCTGAAGGTTTGCTGCCCACTTATGACCCTTAGCAATTTCTCACACCCTACCCCAATCAGCTGTAGTATTTCTATTTGTGAAGATTCATGAAAGCTTGGGATTTTTGGCTGGTGTTTGATTATTCAGCCACTTACTCAAGAAAGCAGCTGGAGAGTTGAGAGAAGCCTGAGGGCATTTGGGACTGAGCTGTGACCTGACAGATTTCAGATGCTTACACACAAATGCATCATCTTAATGTGGGCCTTGGTTTGATAGGGCAGGGAGAGCAGGCTTCTCCCAGGGCTGCAGCATGGGAATAAAAGCAGAGGCAGTTTCCATGCTGAGTTAGTGCTGAGCTAACCCTGCACACAGCTGGAGAAAGAAGGTTTCATTAATTCTCTCAAAAACTCTGTTTCCACATAGAAAAACAACAGAAAAAAAAATCAGCCAGTATTGAAGAGAAAATAGATCTTTATGGTGCTATTGTCTGTCCTCTGTCCTCCCACAGAACCCACTGGGAAAGCAGCACTTTTGTAGGTATCACACGTCTCAGTATGAGGAGCCTTGGGTGGCCCTGGGTGGCCCCGTTTTGGATCTCTGAGTTCTCCAGTGATCTGATGACCACATTAAACACCAGCAGGGACACACCAGCTCCTGGTCCTTCTCTAGTCACACAGCAAACCCTGGCCTGTGGCCTTGAAAGGTCACCTGGTCCAGCCAGGGAGCCTCGATGCAATTATGTAGCCCCGGCCTCATCACAGCCTGAAACCCTTCAGTGCTGGGGCTCCACACAGCCCTGCAGAGGCTGTCACTGTGTGTGATCATTCTCACTGTAAAAAATGGCTTTGTTACATGGAGATTGTGAGGAATGCAATCCTGGTAGCTGTTGTTAATGAAGTTGATGGGGTCTTGGTTTGAAGTGTTGGTCTGTTGTTGAGCATTGAATGTTGGAGTTCTGGGACTTGCCTTTAGCTGCCGTTGTTAAATGTTACTATTCTACCCTGTATTTGTATCTATCCTCGTCACACTCTGTATTTGTACCCTATGTTAGTCTATTGTTAAACATTGAATGTTAGAATTCTAATATTTGTCTTTACTTGCATTGTTAGATGATACTATTTTACCATGTATTTGTATCTCTCCCCGCAACGCTCTGGGTTTGTGCCCCTTTCCGTCTGGCCCCGGATTTGTATCCATCCCCCTCGGGAACCACTTCCCCCGCTCCCCTGCTCCCAGGAGGACTTGCACCCGGACTGAATTTAAATGAGGGGCTGTGGGAACTATATGAACCCTCTCAAAACAACAAACGAGCCCACAAACTTCAGCTTTAACCCACCAGAACCACCCTGAGTCACCCACTCTTGACCAGAGCTGGATTCTGTCCTGTTGCCATGATTTTGATGGTACCCAGTTTGGAGGCTATCCCTGGAGTGCGAGCCAACATTTGCCTTCCTAAGGACTCTCGTGAGAACGGAAGCCCCAGCTCTGCCGAGAGACAAAGCTGCACTCTTTCTCCTCAGCGTCATCCAGTGGGAGCAGTGGTGGTGTGTGCGACCCCTCGGGTTCCCCACCCAGAGCTGTGTTTAATAAAGGCCTTTTTAAAGGAGCTGGTCTCCTGGCCCTATTTATAGCAGAGATGAGACCTCTTCTTGTGCAACTTGTACCTGCTGACCTCCTCTCCTTGGGGTGCCTTTGTGAAGACACTCCCATCCTCTTTGCAGCTTCCCTTTAGCTATTCAAATAGTCTCTCCCTTGGAAGACTGAGCCATCTCTTTTTCAGGGTGAAAAGAGCTATTTCCTTCCACCTTCCTTCACAGGGCAGGTTCTCCAGCCCTTTGAACATCTCTGTGGCCCTCCTTTGGACCCTATCCAGACTGTTCATGTCTTTTTTGACTTGTAGGAACCAGAACTGGACATAGTACATGATCTCCAAACACAGGTTCATCTTTAACTATTGTCCCTGCTTTTGTTGTTATCCCTTTTATGACAATTGTCATCCATCTACAGCATTTCATACACAAGGACTGCAAATGAAGATGAGAATTTGAAAAACAGTCCACTTGAAGGAGTTTTGAAAGTTTGCAGAATCTGGGAAATATTCAGTACATAATCCCTTAGAAAGTCTGGGTGAAAGGTTATTGTTCTTAGCTGTGAAATGACACATCAGAATTAGACCTGTAATGGCACCAATTTTAATCTTAATGTGTAGCTTTTAAAGGCGCACATAAACATTTGCTTATAGTCAGTGTCAAGTAGTAACTTCTGGAGCAGCTTTAGGGTGGTCTTGATAGTGCTTAAAAATACACTCATCTCCATTGCAAGAACAAGAAGGGTGAGTTACTTGTGCCAAAGAGGGAGAAAGCACAGAAATGCATTTTGAACTTGTCAAATAGCTGAATTATAAATATCTTTTTCATAAGAAGTTAGGATTTGAAAATATTCCTGAGAAAATATTTTTAACTGATGTGTTCTGAATATATTGACAAAGATCCTGTTTACTATAAAAGGGCAGAATCATGAATTTAATGAAAACACATGAATTTGGAAAAGATAATTTCTCTCCTCTAGTCTGTTCCATAATATTTTTGCTGCTGCAGCATCTTGTTGTAAAGTATTTCAGTAAGGCTGAATGTCAGGTTCAGTGCTTGTCTCTTTGTTTAATACAGAGTTTGGTGTTTCAGTGCTGAGACTTTCTCTAGTTAAAAGCTATTTATGTTGCATAGAAAGCTTGTTCACCAGAATTTTTTAAATAGCTAAATTAATTCAATCACTTGCAACTTTGGCAATTAGTTAGCATGCAAATTGATATGATCCTCAGACTACAAATTCACCACTTTGCCTTCCAACTCTTCTCTGGCTTTCCCCAGATCTTTTAATCATTAGGCTGTGCAGACAACCCTCTTGTGCTTATGACTCTGCCTCTTTTTTAATTCAGGCTTTGAGGGGTTTTTTCCTGGTATTCTCTTGAAATCCAACGTGACAGTGCTGTGGTGCTGCCAGAGATACCAGTGCAGCAAATAAACACCAAGTGAGGTTTTCTCCAGTAACACAGACTGATTAAACATGTTTGCCTCTAATACATCAATACATGGGGTAGTTGTGTGGATGAGGTCACCCTGTCTCCCAAAGAAGAGAGCACAGCTTGAAACAGAACTGAGAAAGGCAACAAGGACCATCACACTGCTTTAGGAGGAAAGGCTTTAAAAGGGACTTCAGTCTGGAATGAAAACAAGAGTGGATGTGACAAAAGAGGGAAGGATTAATTCCTTCTCACAATCTGTGCCACAGGTAGAAGCCAGCTAAATTACTAGGTCATAGGTTTATAACAAAGAAGAGAACACACTGGTTAACAGGAAATGCAACTGCACAGTTGGGCTTCCTAAAGGAGGTCAAAAATTAAAACAGTCTCTGAAAGGGAATAGATAAACTGGCACAGTAATGAGCTATGAGCAGGTACTAGATATGGTTATCTGCGTGAAGCTTCTGTCTAGGAAATCATCAAAGCACTGTTTAAAAATGTTAAAATTATTTCAGGATGGTTAATTTGGACTTGCTTTACTCTGGCTCTGAAGACTGAACACCCACCAGCAGTGGGAGTGCTTGGGGTGCTGCAGGACCACAATTCAGATTTTATTTCAACTGGAAAGCTCAGATCCTGTCCAGCAACACCTGGGGACACAGACTGGAGTAGAATAAGACTATCAAGACATTTTTTTCTGAAGTGCTTAAATGTGAACTGCAACAAATATGAAGGCTCACCATTATACAGTTACGGACAAAGCACCATGGATTTCACTTCAGTGGATTCACTTTCTTCAGAAGGAGATGATGGAAGAAAAAATTATCTCCCCTCATCAGTATTCAGATGGATAAATGCATGAAATGCACTAAGTGCCCCTAAATATAGGAAAAGGCCTAAACATACAGTAACACTGTGGAGTGCCCATAGAGGTGCTTATAATGACCATGTGGAAAATGGCCTTTGGGTGAAAAATTATTTTCACTCTTATGGGTGAAAAATAGGTTTGGCTTTTAAGGCTGTCACCAAAGTTTCAAATTTTGTACCTTCAGGGACCTGCTTTCATGGTATCTGTCTCTCTCTCTTCCTCATCCAACAGCAGAAGTTTGAAGGGTCGCATAAAAGCATTCACTGATTAACAATTGACTGAGAGTTAGTTCCAGAAAATTAGCAATTCCCTCCTTTTGAAACAACACAGCACATAAAAGCTTCCTTGCTTTGATACACAGAAGAGGAGAAAGAAAACAAAGGAATTTTGAAATTCTGAAATTTGATCTTTGATATGAAGATATTGCTGCTGTTCACAGTTAGTTTACCCCACGTGTTCTTGGAGCATATAAAAAAAGTCTTTGAATTTTAAAATTCAGAAGAATATGTAGGAAAACATGTTTTCCTCAGTTGACTGATTCCTAATGCCATAGTGACAGTGTAGGAAAAAAGCTGGAGATTTTTCCTGCTTTGTGAATTCTGTTTTGCTGGGTTTTTAGTGGGCTGCAGTGACGTTAGTTGATTAACTAATGATGAACTAACTCTTTGAGCATCACTATTTTTCTAGTGAGGGTAAATTGCAGTTTGAAATATCAAGAGTCTGTTGATTCTTCTGATGTTGAACCTTATGGTGTTGATCCTGGTTTCCAGTTGATGTTATTTAGGAAATTTTATTTCTTGTGTATTTATAATATCACCCTTTTTTCTGTTTTTAAAAGTCTCTCCTCCATGATAGGAGAAATTGAAAATCCAGCCAGAACACAGTGTACAGGCTCAAGCAGCAGAAAGCAAGCAAAGAGATGTTAAAATATTTATATGAACTCTTGGAAGAATTATATCAGGGACTACAAAGATTTTTTAAATGCAGCCATTCACTTCCACCTCACCTGGGAATGTTCTTGGTGATGTGCATTTCTAAGAAACATGAATCCTTACAGGAGTCTCACTAGATTTGCTCTTAATTTGCTGATCAGTTAACATGAAAATTATATGCAAGTGGCAAGCTAGCATTATTCAGTTGATTACTATACGTAATTTTACATTAAATTGATAGTGTTTCTATATAAATGTTAGGAAATGGGAACAACATATGAACAGCTAGATTAAAAATAATAAAAAAAAACCATCTTAAGCTTCAGAACTATAATTTAAGCACCCAGCTTCTTGTAATAAAATGGTAAATAAAAGCAAATGAGAACAGACCACTAGGCAGACTTGCAAGGCTCCAGTCTGCTTCTTAGTGAGCAATCAGTCATAAAAAGCATATTAAAGATTGCTGATGAGAAGCAGTGTTCAGAATAACTGGTTTGCCAGAATTATTTCTGTTCTGTACTCTTGTCAAAACTAATCACAAATGTTATTGCAGCCAGGAAGGATGGAGAGAATCAGCATTAATTTCATGGGGGACAGTGGTATTTAGATCCACAGGTTGTGTCAGTTCACTTCAGTCTCTGGGAGTGAGTAAATCTATTTAGTTTTTTCAGCTTTTTCACAGAGACAGATCAATTCAAAGCTTAGCACATATCCCAGCTGAATTCTGTAACAGCTCCTTCAAAGCATCAGGTACTTCTGGAGGTTCTTATTATTTTGTTTTATGAGCACTACCAGGGAAACACCCATTCTCACTGCTGTTTTGCAGGTGGGTGGCAGTGCCACAGGCAGGGGAAGGACTCAGACACACAATCCAGGCGCTGTTTCAACAGATCCATGGTCCTTTTTCTCACTTTGGAGACTGTGCCAACTGTGATTCAATTGGATTTTCCTTGATCCTGACTCAGACACCAACCCCTTTGGGACTGTTTCACCAGAATAGCTATCTTGCAAAGATGTATCATTACACGCAATGAAACTAAGGCAAAACTGTTCAGCAGCCTATTAATGCTGGAAATAACTCTTCAGGTAAATTCAGCAACTAGTCACAACAGTAATGCCCTTTTCAGTCTGCCTGGTAGGACACTGATGGAACAACAGCCAATATTTTTGCAAGCCCTTTCCTGCACCTTTTGATAGTACTGCTGGATGGGAAAGGCCAGAGGTAACAGCCTAGCCTTGCAGGAGTTTCACTGTTCTTGGCAGTCTTGTAGACATCGGTGAAAGCTGCACACCTTAGATCCTTGAAAATGTGGGTCCTGGCTTTTTGCAGCAAGAATCTATAGTTTCAGTTGAATTAAATTAAAAATACATATCGAATCATGTCCCTTCCTTTCTCTGTCTGTTTTCCCATCTGTGCAAGTCACATACACACCTTTTAATGCCTTTTTGGTTGTGAAGTCCCATATCTAAGTCAAGTAGATTGGTTTCACCACTGGAGAGATGGAGGGAGGAATCCAGCCTGACCTGTCTGGCCTCTGTGCTTCCCCTTAGCTGCTCATCCATCCTCCATCCTCATCCTGTAAGCATGCTCAGAAGTCCAAATGAGAAATATGGTCAGGAAAATCAGGACATGCTTTCATGGGTGATTGATAGAACTGCTTTGCCTAAACAATCCATTCAGAAGAGTTGGGTGTTTTCTGAGTCATGCTGGCTGCTGAGATGCATAAAGAACTTCAAACTATTAATTACAGAAGAATCAGTCAAATTGAGAATTGAAGTTCCCACAAGAGAGACAGCAAAGAGAAAATAATAAAGGAGCTGCATATCCCCTGTTGGTCCATGTATTTGAAAGGAAGATGTAAATGGGTTTTATATTAAAAACAACACAAAATTTCCATCATTCCATGTCTGATCAGAGGGACTGCTCCAGCTCTCGACAATTTGATTCTTTTGTCATCAGAGTACATTCCGCCTTACAAATATACAAATTTGGCCCAAACAGAGGCAACATGCAGAGTGACCCTGTCTTTCTACCATTTTGGCTTTATGTAGGAGACCGGGTCTTTTTCTAAACTGTCAGCATGGTATTGTAATTCATTGTCTGAATGAATATAACCTCTGCTGGACATTCAGTTGTTATGATTTCTAAGGAGGAACTGAGGGAAATCATTTTCCTATGATTAAAGGATTCTGAGATGTTGTTGAACATCACTTCCCACAGTGTAACTTGTCAGTCAGACTGTAAAAAAAGACTTAATTGTTGTTGACTAACTCAAAGTTTTTTTTAACATCCATATGGGCTGAACTTTTTCCATGCTGAAAAAGTGACTAAAAACCAGCAAAAAGGAGGCAACTCCATCGTTCAAAGTCCAGTGTATGTAATTCATCCATGTAAAACCATGTGCCTCTGCCAATGAGTCCTGCACCCTGCATCTCTGACCTGAAGCACAGGCATGCTTTTGAGCTCTGTGGAACATTTCTATGTATCTGTTTCTAAAATACCACAAGAATTGACCATGAAGGTTCAGGAGACAGTTTTATCTATCTCAGTAAGAGTTTTTTGGAACCTCATTGCCTATAAGTCTCTTGCTCTTGCTAGTACAGGATAGCTGGGAATGTAGTGTACCCACCACAGGCCATTAATTTAATAAGTTTCTCCTGAACAGAATTTTTTAAAATAAAGCAATAACATTGTTGAAATCATCATTCCATATGACATTTCATAGCAGCTATAAAACATAGCACTAAAGTTTAAAACTCTGGTTATAGTTTCACATTTCTTGGGAAATGTATATCAGCACATCCTAGGTTGATAAAACTCTAATCCTTGTTGTTGATGAGTTTTGGATTGCTATAAACCTTTCATTTCCTGATAGTCTACAATGGTCTGGATGTTGTTATGATTTATGTCATGTGGGTAAAATGCAGGAAGAAAGGGTTGTAATATTAGCATATTTAAATTCATTTACCTTTTGTTTCCACTCATATTTTTGTCCCTGGTGAATGGTATCTAATAGTCCAAAACAACTCTCATTGTGTTGATCTGGGTCCTGAACAGACAAGTGATAACAAAGTGGCTGAAGACATTAGAAAAAGCCAAGGGGGAACTATGTATCAAAAGTAAGTGCGAAATTTTCAGTTTGCTTTCAGTTATTATTCAGAAAGATGAAATGATTGACTAGTTCTACATCCCATCTTCTGGTGGCTGTTTTCACATATCCCTAGTTCCTGACTTGGATGGTTGTATTTAGCACAGACCAAGGTCTTGGTCTTTTCTGCTTGCAGTAAAACTTAAAAATTAATGTAATGACTCAAATATCAGTCAGAATGCAAATTAAAAGGATATTTTTTCCTAGATGTCACAGCTTAAAGACATCATTTGTGGATATACTTCTTGGGGATTTTTTGGTTTTGTTTGGTTCTTTTTTTTTTAACTTTTGGGACTAGCATTCAGAAAGAGGGTCCCAAAGCATTAGTATGGAAACCATTTGGATGAGACCTCTTTATCCAGAGACCAGTGTATTCAGTGGTTATAAGCTCTGATCAATTCTTCATTCTATGAAAAATTCATCTTACTGCCTAGAAAGGACCACAGAGTGCACTGCTGGTAGTGCCAAATCCTCTCCTCCCAGTCTCGGGGCCCAAGGGGTGACACTGTCACTGGAGCTGTTGTGCATTCTGTCTGTGATCACACGTCCTGCTGCATCCCAGCTGAGGAGGATTCATGCACAGGCAGACAGGAGGGATATATCAGGGCCTGGGAAGACACTTGTTCCTCTTTTCTTACCTAAGATTTTGGCAGGAGAAGAGCTGTGTGTCAGTTTACAGCCTGGCTTGTTTCCAAAGGGAAATCTAACCCCTTCAAAATGATGAAACCACCTGTTTGTCCAAAGGCTGCCTGGGACATTTTTGTGTAAATGGCAGCCCCTTAGTGAAATTAGGCAGGGCACCAGCACCACGAGGGGCTGCAAAGCCCCCCATAATGATGACAATAAGGAGGTGATTTGCTCCTGACACTGGCATGGCACACATGAGCTCTGGGCAGCCCTTTATAGAGCCTGTGGAAGCAAAAATATTTGTGGAAGAGATCTGCTTGGGGAGCCTGGGGTAACACAACCAATAGAGACTGGGGAAACAGGGGACCAGGAGGAAACTCATCAGAATTTCACCCCTTCTGCTGCCACCACACAACACAGAGGGAAAACCTCAGCACCAAAAAAAATCTGATATTCCAAACTGCTTGCTACCACAGTGGTTGATAATATGGGCCATTAAATGGCCTCAAATGTCTTTCTTTTTAAAACCACATCAGCTCCCAGGTGTATGTAAGACTCAATGACCATTATGATTTTAGTACCTTTTTAGGACCTTTTTTCCCTGTCTGTAAACCAAAATTAGTAACACTAAGCCTAACAGAAGATCTTGTGAGGCTCTCATCAAAGGATACAGTTTAGGGCCACTGCTATGATTATATACTTAACTAGATTTATCCCACTGGCTGTTTTATCTGATCTCTTTGTATTGTGGGCGTTAAATAGAAAATAAATGGAAAAATATTTGCAGGCTGAAAAGTAAAGCCGTTACCAATTTTGCCAACCATTTAGCAAACAAGAAAGTGATAATCCCCCAAAAGATTATTTAGAAAACAATAACAAAAGCTAATGAGATTATTTTCACTTCCCATCTACTTTTTATGCATAAATATTAATGCATAAATATTAAATCCAGCAAAGACTGTTAAATAATTTGTTATGACAGTCTGAATGGATGGAGCTTAGACTTCCTCCTCTGGACTCTTGGATGAGACCTAATAGCATGTGTTTGAGTAAAACAAGCCTTCCAGAAACACGTCTTGTTCTGTGGAGATTTCCAGAGAGGCAGAAGAGTCTTGGGTCCACACTAAGGTTTAGAATGGGAACAGATTACAGGTAAATATGAGATTTTTTCATTGCTAAGTATGACCCACCTCAGCATCAGGGACTTTCAGAAAAATACGTTGTGAAGCCATGAGAGTTGTCAGCTAGAGGAATTTTAAACAACTGATGCTCACTTCTGTGTTGCTTGTGAACTATTAAGCAGGTGTTTGCACCTCTACTCTCATGAAGACTTTCCACTTTTGCTCCTGATCGTTCACACGAATGCTCTCTCTGACAGGGAGTGTACAACCCAGACATTTTGCTTGGAGTAATACCAAGAATTCATCCCCTGCCTATTTCAAGCCCTGTGTCAAAGCAGGTTGGTTTTATTTTTTCCATTTTTATGAAAATAATTGTCTTCAACAAGGGATGTGTATGACAGATGAATAAAACAGTTTTTGAGACCACATGAAAAATATATCTTAACAGAAATGAAAAATACACCCATAAATTATCTAACTTGTGATGTTTTGCTACAGATGGAAAAGATAATGGGCCATGACTCTTCTGCCTCATTCTTATCTCTGCAGTGTAAGGACAATGGGACCATCTGGCTTGCAAGAAGGGCTTTGCCACAGAAAGGCTCCCTTCAAATTAGAGATCTTCTGATTTGGAGGCAAGGTCATGACTCCTGTTTCTAATTCTCAGCTCTGGTCTGTTTTTCAGAGCTAGCCAAGTGTCACTTCATGGTTTACTGTGGCTGGTTGGAGATAGCTGTGAGCAGGACACCTTTTTGAGCTATTGCATGGCAGGCCCTGCTCCAGCCCTCAGGAGTGGAGAAGGCAGGAAGCACCTGCACATTTTCTCCCTCTGGACTGGATGACTGCATGATTTTGGTGTAAGATGTGGGGCATGGACCAGAATGGCCCATGACAGATAGTAGGTCCCATGCAAACAGAATGAAAAGACAGCATTGGGTGAGAGGGCATTAGTACATAATAATGTCTCATTTTGCTCTTTGTGGTCAGTGCTGCGGATTGCAAACATATCTGTGTGAGGAACTCACTTCAGCTGCTGTTGAAACCACATTTTCTGTTATTTTCATATTTAGTGGTCTGGCTTAGACCACACACAGACTACAAAGTGTGTTATGACACATGGCTGTTGCTGCTGATTGATCTTTGGTTTACCAATACCACAAAATTTCTTCCCAACTTCCTTCAGCTGATTTATAGTGTGTAAGAACAAGGTGAAGGACTATTCTCATTGGAAAAGGAATTCTCATCTCATTGTTCAAGTAGATTTTCAAGATCACAGCCCTGCGCTTCCTCCACATCCTGCAAGAACAGGAATGGCTCTTTTTTTTCAAATATGTATATTTGTCTGTGGCCAAGCTATCCATTGAGGATCCACATGGCCCTGCAATCAATCATAACCTGTGCTAGAAGTAGATTTTTAATGGGTCTTCTATGTATAATTGATAATATGGAGACAGGAAAACAAGGAAAATAAATGTAAGCCTGTTTAGGAATCTGTGTTCCTTAGAGACTTTGCCTAATTTTCTGAATGCAGAGTAAATTGTTTCTGTCTGTAGATACAGAAAATAATTATCACATATATAAATGATTGTTGTAGGTGGAAGTTGGATTTTTCAGAATGACTGGCTGGCTCAGATAGCAGGAGATGGAGGAAAAGTCACCTCTGGTCTGTTGAACTGTGCAAGTTACTACACTACAAAGTAAAGCCCCAAAGGGGAGGTAGTAAGTCAAAATTCAGTGGAAGACAATACAGACCAACTTTAGGCACCAAATAAAAAAGCTTGTCTCATTACTTTCTGACTGATAACACACAGTTATTAGTGGCTAAGTTTACTAAGATTTGTCAAAATCACTTTGGATGCCCACAGAACATTCTTGAGTATTGATCTGGTAGTCAATGAAGACAGACCTGTGGGGAGTAATTCTGCTTATTTAAACACCATTACAAACAGAAAAAAACTGAATATTAAATCTTTCTAGTCTACTTTGCAGATTTCTGAGGGTGCTAGATGATGCAGTCCAGTGGAGACATGGATGCATAGAAGCCAGTATTTAGTCAGAAGAATCCTGGCTGTTAATCCTCCCAGTTAAAGCTCCTTAACACACTCTCTATCTGGACAATGAGTTGCTTAGGATCATTTCAAATCATCTGATCCACATAAAATAAGAAAAGATTGAGTGATTTTTCAAATACCTGTCCAAAGACTGGACATATGAACACAGGTGTGCACCAGAAATCCCACAACCTCAAAATTCCAGAGTTAAGTCCATAGAACTATTACCACAAATTCATGCTGATTTTCATCAGTACCATTTATTATGCTGGAAAGTACTTAGAGGATAAAAGTAATTTAGTAGTAATCACACTCTGAAATGGAACTAAATGACTTGACAATTTAAAGCTTTTCTTTAAGTTGAACTCTTCTTCCAGATTATGCACATTACTTTTCCTTTTGGAAAGGTGCACAACAGCACAGCCCTGACTTCAATGCACAGCCAACACAGTCACATGCATGGGCTGTAAATTTTCTTGTGCAAGTGGGGTCTGATCTTGTAACCACTGAATGTGAACAAAAGCATTTATAACTCTGGTGTGCAGGACCATGATCATGGGTACCTCTGAATGCGACTTTAGATTTTTCACTCCCACTGTCACTCAGCTTTTAAGACTTGCAGGGCATAACTACGCCAATTTTCCCACTGTAGAAGTTCCAGTCAATTGGTGTGAAGATATTCCTTTCATCAATGGAATATTGTGGCAAGAAAACAGACTACCCATTGTAGTTTAGGTTTTTGAATCATGTCAGGAGAATTCACACAGTCTGGACACACCGCTGTAAATCTCTGTTGCATTCCCCTCCCAGCCTGTGTACGGAAGAGATGGGTGTTTAAAAGATTTGAGGAAACTGTTATAACCAAGTGATTGAATAGAGAGCATTTCCCCATCCTCCTTGCCCCCATGCTGCTCCTCCTGTTTCTGGGACTGTGAGAGGCAGCAAACACCAACCCCTTCCTCACCCAGGCAGCATGGTTCAGAGAGGCTCCTGGTATCTGCAGGCTCCAGGCACTTCCATCTGGCATGGGAAAAAAGGACTTAAGCAACTGACATCAGTGGAGGATGGAGTCCCACAGAGCTTGTCTGACTCTGTTTGTTCCCCTCCTGCTGCTCCTGTAGGATTTGGCCCCTGCACTCCTCTCTGTGCTGTGCCAGCAGAAAGCAGTGAGTGCCCAATGTCCTTGAGCAGTTCCCAGCACATTGCCCAGCCCTGTGTCCCTGTGAGCTGGGGGTACGTGACCTCCACAGGTCTTGGGAGAGCATTTGATACTGCCCACATGGCCTCACGGGCATGGCAAGTGCTGCCAGCTTGTGATCAAAGAGTACTCTGAGCTTCCTGGGAGCAGTGGGGTGAGGGGGAGCGCCAAGGGGGTTGTCCTTCTCCACCCACCTTGGTGCAGACCCAAGGGAACCACACAGCTATGTGTGACAGCCTCCAGAAAATCCTTTGAGGATGGGGAAGTCCAATCACAGAGGCTGGGCCATTGTTTATTGGCCTCTAAGAAAACCCAAATCAAACAATTATACAGTAAATACATGTCATCTTCCAGATGGACATGTCATCTTCCTGTGGGCTCTGGGGCTGTGTTTGGCTTGCCATGAAGACAAGGATGTCCAATGCTTTTGTGAGGCCAAGACCCTTGTACACAAATTGGAAGCATTAGAGCTTCTTCCAAGACATATTAGGTCTTTAATATGCAAAACATAAACCATGTCTCAGATGATGAAATGAGTTGAGCAGGTGCTAAGAAAGCCTTCTCATAAGGACTATTAAAGCAGGAACATTTTGATACATGAAGATCATTGAGTAAAGGCCAGCAAAAGCTCATCCCCTGACAAAGTGCTGGCTAATTCTGGTACAATTTCTGTCTCTCTGAGCCATGCTCCTAGACTCTGAGCATTGCTCATGCACTGGTCACTAGAGGCTTGGTGTCTCATTTTACTGTTGCAAAGTCAGAGTGATTTGGTACTAAAATACATGGGGGTGGCTGTGGACCTGCACAGCAGCTGGACCCTGCAGGAGAGTGGGACCAGGCCATGTGCATTCTGGGGACACTGACAGCCAGCATAGGTGCCCAGGTGGCCAAGAAGGCTGATGGCACTTGGCCTGTATCAGCAATAGTGTGGCCAGCAGGACCAGGGCAGTCCCCTGTCCTTGGCACTGCTGAGGTGACACCTCAAATTCTGCGGTCAGTTCTGGACACCTCGCTATAAGGAGGACATTGAGGTGCTGGAGTATGTCCAAAAAGGGCAACAAAGCTGGGGAAGGATCTAGGGGAAGTCTGATGAGGAATAGCTGAGGGATCTGGGGTTTTTTGGCCTGGAGAAGAGGAGGCTCAGGGAGACCTTATCAATCTCTTCAACTACCTGAGAGGAGGCTGTATGGAAGTGGAGGTTGTCCTCTTCTCCCAGGTAAGAGGTGACAAGACTAGAGAAAATGCCCACAAGCTGTGCCAGGGGAATTTGAGGTTGGACATTTTAAAAATTCCTTCACTGAAAGGGTTGTCAAGCATTGTACAGGATGCCCAGGGAGGTGGCTGAGTCACCATCCCTTGAATTGTTAAAACATGTGGATGTAGCACTTGGGGACATGGTTTAGTGGTGAGCAAGAAGTATCAGGCTAATGTTTGGATTTGATGGTCTTAAAGGTCTTTCCCAACCTAATGATTCTATGGTCTCAGTGTTGAATCAGGACAGAAAATACTTTTATCAATCCAATTCCTATCTTTAGGTGTATTCTTGCTTTTTCACAGGGTGACATGCTTCTGTATCTAATGGTATAGAACTGTGCAGGACATGTTTTATAAGGGATCTCTTTTACCCTTATAATTGCCTAAAAGACTAAACTATCAGTAGGGGAGAGCAAATTTCCCTTTAAGCAGAGACTGAGCAGTAATGAGAGACTGAAAAGGATTTGAATGCTACTGTGAACATTAAGTTCCTTCTTCTGATTTTTATTTAGATTATAGGCAATCATGTAGCCAGATAGATGATTTAAGATACAGAAATCATAGACTTTGGGGAAATGAAGGGTTAGGGCTTGGCTTACCCTGAACTCATGTGACAAATTCCCTTTCAACATTTATTATTGTCTTAAACACTGGGATTAGGCTGTGCTAAACCCTGAGGAAAAAACCCAAACTCAACAACACAAAACTAAACAAAAATCCCTGCTGGTATGACTTTACCATCTGGATGCAAATGACCCTGTGCACAGACCACATGCGGGCTCTCTCCTGCCTGTGTTCAGAGCTGAGGTTTTGGTCCTGACCTATCTACCCTCAGATTTTCACCTGGATTCCCACAGCTATTGTTTCTCATCACATTTGTAGAATCAGAGGAAAATTCAGTCGCAGGGGTTCTTGATTCTGAAAAGTGGGCCACAAATATGTGATTGTACAGGATGCACTAAAAAGGAATTATATTAAAACCAGGTTTAAAATGTCTTAAACAAATAACAGGTAGAGTTTCAAAAGAGAGATGTATACTGCAATTATACATGGCCCTTGAAATCTCATTACACTCCCCATTTTGTGTGCTGTGTGAGGAGATCTGCAGCAGAACATGGTGTCCTGTCCTGGCTGAATGCTCAGTCTGATCCTGACTGACTGAACCCTCTCTCACTCAGAGGAAACATGCACAATAATTAAGAAAAAGCAAATTAGTAAAAAAATTTCAGATGCAAAACAAATCAGTCATTAACTTGTGCTAAAAATACTTTCATGGTTAACACATAGGACCACAAGATCCTGGATCATGCCTGTGCACCACAGGGCCTAGGGTCATTTGAATGAATGAGCAATATTGCTCAAATGACCTTTCTCCAGTGTATTAGGGGAGTGTGGCTGGAGGTATAAACCACTGTGAAAGCAACCAGCATTTGCAAGCTAACACAATGAACAGCTGTGGGTTTTTCCACTATTAAGTCAAGCACAATTACAAACTACAGTAATCAAATGTGAAGATAATGTTTAAAATAACAGCAGTAGGAAGTGGAAAGAAAATAGGAAACAGAAATCCAGTGTGCTCTGTAGCCTGGAGGAAGGCAAAAGGAATTGGGACATATCTCTGGATTTTGTTCCTTTATGTCAGTCAGTTCCACACAGCATGTGCTATGGAGGAACCAGAGAAACAGACATAAAATAGCAACAAGACCACAAGGTATGAGGAAACATAATCCACAGTCCAGAGCAGGGTAGAACTGGGAGGTGTGACTGGGAGGGGTGTCAGTGGCTGTGGCAATTCCTTACAGAGAGGAATTCAGCCAGTTTAAAAATAGAGGTTGTCAGGCAAAACAGAAAGTCCTGGAGACAAGCAGGTGGCTGCAGCAGATTTTTGTTTGAAATGATAAGGTGGAGGAAAATTACCATCCTCATCCAACCTTTCTGTTTCTTGAGATTGAGAAGAAGCCAGGAAAGCTCATGGAAATCTCTTGCCTCCCCACTGAGCACCTCTCTTCATGGAAAAATTAAGATCATGTGCAATAAGAACTATTGCCTCTTCTCCAGTTAGTGTATTGAGGTTCTCTTGGCTCCCACAGTCTGCAAGGTCATTTAGAGGCCAGATACTCTTTCAAATGTAAAATGTAATTTACTGCCTTTGTCAAAGTTTTTTTTAGTTTCTCCAGGGCTCTGAAACACTCATCCTCATCCCTGCTAGCACTTGAAGAGAGTTGCCTCTGGCAAGGAAGGAAGGGATCTATCTATTCCTGAAGTAACCAGATTATGTCAGAAATGGGAACAGGCAGAAGCAGACGTACAACAGCCAGAGCAACCTATCAGTGATTCCCAGGGGCTCTTGGCACACAGCCTTGACACACTCTGTGTAGGAATTTACCATCAGTGTAACCAAATAAAGCTCCATGCACTGCAAGAACAAAGCATTTCCATTGATTAGATGCTACATGCCAACCAATAAACACATTGTCAAAGTACCTGCTTTTGCAGATAATTCATTTTAAGAAGAGTGGACATAGTTTTTTGTGTCAAAAGTACCTCTGTTGTACAGGGAAAGAGACATCATTCCTAAGTTTGGATGACAATAGTGCTTGTTTCCCTATCTGAGCTCCTGACACTGCCAATGGAAAGAAAAAGTAGTTTTAAATATGATTTATAGAGTGTGTTTTAGACTTTAGAGTGACATAATGGACAGTTATAACCACTGTTAGGAAATGCCAGGTGAATGTCTCTGACATACTGTTCTCCACATCTGGTCCCATGGAAAGGAGCAGTTTAGCCCAAGAGACCTTGGCCTGTGTGGACCAGCGCTGCTCAGTAACTTTAACCTCCTGCCCATGTGGATATGCTGGTTTATTTAACCTGCAATGTTCTACAGTCATTGGGGCTGTACAGGCTGTACAGTCATACAGGCATCTCTGATCTGATTGAGCCGGCAATGGGAGGATTACAACCCCTTTCTTTGGGGCAGCAGTACCTGAACCAGGTATCTTTTCTGGACTGCTGTATTTTTGTATTTTCAGGGATGCCTGAACACTCCACATTTCACTCCCCAAACACCAATAGGGCCTGCCAGAGCTGTACTTTGCAGTGTATCACCAGGAGGACAAGCAGTCCAGTCTTTTCCTGTTCCTATTCCTGTTCCACTGTAAAAGGTATTGACAGCAGCATAGCAGCCTACAAAGTTCTGAGACGTAGATAAGTTGCGTCCCAAATCCTTTGGTTTTCAGCTGCATACCCTGATATTCTCTGGTGTGTAGGTGATTAATTTCCACTTTGTTTCTTCTGTAGATCTACCCTACTCTTTTTGTCTTTCTCATTTTATTTATTTTTCCACAAAATGTGTTCGTTTTGCAAATTTATAACTGTTCAAGGGGGGTATGAAAGGCATGCAGTAGGCCTGAAATCAGAGTCTGGATAGGACATTTCCAATTAATTTCCACCCTTTGAGTTCCTCAGAAATGGCAGTTTCCACCATTGGGAAACTCTAGCATTTCTGACCTTGTATTCCAAACTGAAAAAACCCAAACCAGCCAGAAAATCTGAACTCTTATACCAGTACAGGCCTTTTCACCTGTGGCTGTGTGATAAGAAATTAAGAAAGAAGTCTGAATTCTGCAAAACAAATATTTTTCAAAGGAAAAATGTTAGTCATGATATTTTCAGCCTCAGCTAAATGAAGTTTATCTCTTCATTCAGATATAAATTTCTTCACTAAATTCACTTGGCAGGATACTGGCTTAAGAGAGATTTTTTTGCCAGCATGATGTTCTGCAGCATTTTTCAATTTTGCTCAAATAGCTTTTCCCCAGATAGCCCCTGGGTAGGTGGTCTAAACAGGACCATATATTGTGACTACCTTTCCAATTTCAAAGAGAGTTCAAGTTAATTTGCTATTGCAGTGTCTATCTGGCAAATGACTTCTAGTCATAATCTATGATGCTACCTTCTGTGTTTGTGCAATTAAAAGGAGATGATCAATCTTAAAAATGTCACACTGTAATGCCAGTAATGACTTTGTGTTCACATTCAGAGGGGATGAACACTTTCCCTGTGTTTCCTCTCATGGAAAAGAAGTGTAGAAGTGTCTTTGCTCTTGTTATTGACTTTTCTGTGGCAAAGGCAGGAAATGTTAGCTACATCTCTGGTGTAAACCAATGCACCTCATAAAGAGACAGATTTGATCAGAGGATTTTGAAGAGGTTTTCTCCAACTGATAGAAAATATGAATATGAAGCCTCAAAAGTGCAAGACAGGATACAAAGGGATTTTGCTCACTGTATCTGCTAGAGAAAGCAACATGTGTGCACATATTTCCCTACTCAGGATGCAGAAGGGAGGGGGTGTAAAGATCCAGTTATTAAAATTGTTAGAGATGCTTCTGCCCTGATCAAGGTGCAAACGAGACCATATGCCCAAGTCAATAGTATGGATATTATTTAACAGTAAATATGACAGAGAAAGAGAGAGAGAGGAAGAAATAGAAAAAGAAAGTGCAGAAAAGACAAAGAGAATGATGGAGAGACAGATTAAGTAGAAAATATCACCACTCCCTGGATCCCCACAGTGTCCTGTTGATCTTTTTCTGGTCTTCTCGGTCCTGCTAAACACAGAGTTCAGTGAATTAATCTATGTTCAGACTGGGTGGGAATACCCAGGTACCTCACCTTGTTAGGGTGAAGTTTGGAACTGTCTCTTGCAACAGCCTCAGGATCTGTTGCATCATTTGGCATCACATGCAGCCCTCTGGAATGAGCCTGGGGGTGCTTTGCATGTCTTTGATGGTTTATGACACCTCCTCAGCTGCTCTCACATAAATGTCCTGTGTGAATGTGGCTTTCCCATGGTGGAAGGTTTTACAACAGAGACACTTTGTTGTAAGGCAGGATGAGTGTTCACTCCCTCTGGCCAGAGGTTACACCACACACCAAGAAACTTGGGGGGAGTGTCTGCAAACGTGGCACCAGCAAAGGAGTCTGAGGGCTATGGCCCCTCCCACTCAGAACCCAGCCAGGGCTGATGGTCAGGACAGCTGCTGGGTCTGGCTTTCCTTGTGGATAAATTCTTCTCCTTAGGCCTGGGTGGTTTGACTCACAGTCCAGGTCCTATCTGGAGGTGTATCTGAGTGGGAAGTGGGCTTTGGTGGTCACAGCTTCTCTAGCAATTGTTTAAGCTGATTGCCATAACACTTCAGTCTCCCACGGGGGGTTTTATATTGTGAGCACTAGAACAAGAACTTCTTCAGCATCTTCTGGGTCCTACCAGAGGCAGAGCAGTGCCAAGCAAGCCAGTCCCATGGAGACTGTTCAGCCATCACCTCACTTCACCTCTGTCCTGGCCTTCTAATATTTCCTCTGTGAGCAGCAGCTGCATGTCAGGGTAAGCTCTGTTCAGGACAAGGCTTGACTGGCATCTTCCTCCCACCATCCTGCAGAGGGATTTCACTGGTGAAAGATCTTTGACCTCTGCTCCTTTTCCCTTACTTTCTTTCTCAGTCTGCTTACTTTAAGTTCAGTCCTCAGGGAAGAAACATATCATTGTGACACCTGTAAGTGAAATGAATAATGGTAACTCCTTTGATCTGAGATTTTTGTGCTTCTCGAAACACTTCAGTGAAGTCTGTAAGTTGGCATCTCATTTTTCTTTGGCAGGGGTCTCTGAGGCAGAAGGGCAAAACAAGGACTGCAGGGCAGTGTCTGTGCCAATCTTTAGACACTGGCTAGGAAAGGAATAGAATAGCAAGAACAGAATGGAACAAAGTATTATGGTTGGAAGGGACCTACAAGAATCATCTAGTCCAACTGCTAACCAATTCCTGGGCCGACCAAGTTAAACATTTTGTTAAGGGCATTATCCAAATGCCTCTTAAACACTGACAGGCTTGAGGTATTTGCCACCCATCCAGGAAGCCTATGCCAGTGTTTGGCCACTCTCTTGGTACAGAAATGCTTCCCAGTATCCAGTCTAAACCTCTCCTGGTGCCCCCTTGAGCTACTCCCACGTGCTATCACTGGATCTCAGGGTGAGGAGTTCAGCCCTCTCCCCCTGCCCTCCTCAGGAAGCTCTAGCAATGATTTTGGTGCTCAGCTGCCTCTTCTCCAAACTAGACAAGCCCAGGGTCCACTGCCACTCCTCACAGGACATGTCACAGGACGTGCCTTCCAGCCTTGTTACCAGCTTTGTCGTCCCTCTCTGAACACACTGAAGGACTTTGACTTCCTTCTTAATTGTTGGAGCCAAGAACTGCACAGAGTGCTCAGGCCACACTAAGAGCCTCAAAAGCAGGATAATCACCACTTTAGATGTCTCCATTTGAACTGGACACCTTAGCTTCCCTTTCCCGGTAGCAGGCAGGATTCATTGTGCCTGTGGTAGATGAGATGAACAACTCCCATTCCTCCTTGTTGATCACAAAGGTAATGCAGTGATGACAAGCTTGGCAGCAGATGTCAATGCTTTAGAAACTGATGTGCAGTGAGCTGCATTTTCTTCATTGTGATAAATGTCACATTCTCTAGCATTACTTTTGATACACCATCAAGACTATCTGCTGCCCTGTGATAAATGCCATGTTCAGACTCAGCTCGGATGAGACTGATGCTGTTTGGTCTGGGGTGTAACTTCTAGCCCTTATCTAATGTCTTTGGCAAACTTTTTGATTGAAAAGTTCCCCAATGTAGTTGACTGCAAAGGACATTTGCCAACCATAACTTGTGTAAAAGGGTGAGAAAACAAGATGAAAGGAGTATTTTTTGGTCTTGATATCACTCAGAGTTAGAGAGCTTTAGAACCAGTTAGCCTTGATTAACAGAGAACAGAACAAGCAAACAGGAAACAACTTTGTAGAGTGTTGTAACTTATGACAGCTCAATCCTTCCTACCCACCACATTCCAGCGTACATCTCTCATGAGAAACAGTTTTTCCAAGTGTGGGCCATTGCCAATGCCAGGTAAAAAATGCCCTGTTCTGAATTATCACAGATTATCAAATTTACTCTTCACCAGAATGTTTTGGAAAACAGCATTTGTAGGACTGGAATTTTGCACAGCCAAGATCTCTAGGTAATAAGAAAATATCATATTTCTTTTCACTTTATTTTCAGTTTTACAGTCTTGCATGATAAACATAAAACAAATCACTTCTCACTCGTTAATCTTCCAGTAGAGAAGCCCCAAGCCATATTTCCAGGGTAAACAGTATAAGAAGAGTCTCATAAGATGGTGAGACTCCTTGTCTCAGCACAGCCAGCTGTCTTTGGCTGGGAGAAATTACAGTCATTCTGTCTTTGCCTGGCCAGCCACTGGGATATACATCTTCTTGAAGCAGTTACTCTCAAAACCCATTTGAGTCCCTTGTGATAGTCATAGTACCACAGAAACCATTTATCAATGGCTTAGAGGGCCATTTTGATTTAACTAGGGGGAACAGGGAGATAAATTATTACCTTTTTTCCCCTTGATTAAAGAAACCCCAAATCTCAGATTTCATTTTAATGGAGGGGGAGGGAGGGGTGTGTTTAAAAATCATATCCATTTGGCTAAATTAATTATTGAGATTAAAAGCTCTGACATAGTCAAGCAGGAAAGATGATATCATACTGGGAAGCAAATACTGTATTTGGAAATCAAGACACTTATTTGCATATATGCCATGAGAGAAGGATTAAGGACAGATGGCTTCTTGGTCATCAATTCAGTTTTCCTCTTGTCAAGTCTTACAGAGATTCCAGCTTTGCAGGCCAGGTCAGAAAACCCTAAAACAGTAAACTGAAGGGTAAAGCAGGATTATGTTTGGTTTTTATATCAATCTTGTGATTCTCTGGGCAGGACAGAATCAGCTCTCCCTGAGCCATGTTGGGCTTGAAATCAGTTAATTGTGTGAGCACCATTTCTGGCTATTCCAATGTCAGCTTCTTCAGATGAGCTCATACTTAAATTCATATCTGAATGTGAAAACAAAGAAATGTACAAGCAAAAACACAACAAAAAATATTGAGAGGAAGTGCAAAGCCCAGAGGAAAAGGATTTTTATGTCTTCTCTTCAGCCAAGTTTGAAAGTCCGTGTGCTGAGTGTTCCAGTGGACCAACATTATCTGACAAGGCACATAAGCCTCTCTTAGCAGGAGCAGCTCAGATCTGATAGAGCTGCTCTTTCATCTCAGTGCTCATGAACTGGCTCAGCTGCATTACAGGATCATGATTGCTCTTCATAAAAACACAAGCAGAACAAGCAGTTTTAGAGTTCAGGCTCTGCTTGTTATCTAAAGGTCAGCTAGCTGATTGATGGAATGGATTCCTTTGTTATCCAGAGAGGTGCTTCTCTAGACCTTACCTGCTGGCCAAATGTGGAAGCAAAGACTGAGCATGAACCTGGAAACAACTGAAGTAACTGTATTGGCTATTTTCAGAAACAGGTTTCTGAAAAGATGGACATGCCTTAAAGATCTGGGTACTGAGCTGAATCCTACAGAGGAGTCTTTGGGGAGACATGTAGTGACTTCAGTAGCAGCTGTACTGTGCCTAATTTCCCCAACGAATTATGATGGAGTATCCAACTTAACTGCTGTCTAATTATATATATATATAGGCCTGTAATAATTTAAAAATGGATATGATGAGAATATGAAGGAAAACAGAGATGTCCTGTGCTGTTATATTCACCTCCTTTGTCCCTGTACAGAGGAGAGGTTGCCTAGACAAACCAGTGTGTGTGGGCATGTTGGTCACTCAGCACAGGAATAGGTGCCCAGATTTCCAGAGGACTCTTCCAAGATAAAAGTACCAAAATCAGGAAACTGTATAAAACTGCTGAGAAGTTTGAAAATGCAGTAGGAATAGAAGAACCCTACCTGATGTTCTGAAAAGAAACAAAGAGGGGAAAGTTAAAACCCCAAAACTACAAACCTACCACCCTTCTTTCAAATTCTTCTATTGCCCCTAATAATAATTAAAATCAGTCATCTTTTCCTCTCATTCTGTGCCTTACAACTTTCTCTTTTACTGGATAATCCACCTTTTTTCTCTGCTCTCTTCTTGAAATTTCTTTGTCTTTCACCTAAACTTTTGAACTTTTGCTGATTTCCTTCCTCCTATCCTCAAAAGCATGGTAAAAGAAGAAAAAAAAAAAAAAGAGAAGAGGTTGACATTTTTAATAGCTGAATTTTGTGGCTGAAGACTGCAATGCTGCAAACTCAGAGTAAAAAGTAAATTTCCCAAATTTCAGTGTCTCAAAGAATGCCAGATACTGCTCACTGAAAGAAATTACATATAAGAACCTTGGTGCTGTGAAGGAGGGTTTTATTGGCATTCTGTCCCTCTTAAATCTTCATTGCTGGAAAATTCTGAGCTCTTTTGTCCATGGTGACACATGAGGCATTCGTCTGGTCTTTCCTGCTACTTTCTGATGCTGTGGGCAGTGGGGGCTGTGTGACTCAGCCTGAAGCACACAATGGGGTTGAGCTGTGGCTTGTTGCCTGTCCTGCAGGGGTAGCCCCTCCTGCCCACCTGCAGGGAAGGACTACAGCCTCCTCTTTTCCCACAGGACAAGGGCACCAAGACATCAGCATTGAAACTCCATAAAATGGGCTGTAAGAGGGGCAAGGGGGAAGATGAAGGAGGGAAAAGGTTAGCTCCAGAGTTGAGCGTTTCTCCAAGTAGTGCCTGAGAAAACACAAGGACACCATTCTTATTTGCACCTGTAGCATTTGTGAATATGATTCATGGATCACACTGAGAGTTGAGGGTTGAGCTCAGGATAAGGGCTGGAGAGATGGGGCCAGTGCTGGAGTCCTGATTCTGGGATAGTGTGTGCCACCAGTTCCCTTCATGGGCTTCACTCAGTCATCTATCAACTCTTCCATGGTGGGTCACTCTCAGGGCTTGCTTAATGCAATATCACACTTTTTTCATAAAAATCCTTTGTGTCTAACCCTTTAAATGCGAATTAATATGTAGCTATATCCATTTAATATCCACTTAAAATTTCCCTCTAGAAAATATAACATCAATTTTGCAACCAGTATATTAATTAATTAATGTCTTCCACTAGTAGAAACCAGTTTCTCTTACACATTTTCTCTGTTTCAGCCTTGGAATATTTTCATGTTGCATTGACACAGATAAAAAACCTGTAGCACTCTGTAGAAAATGTGGGGAAATATTAATCTTATTAAATCAAATACATTAAAACAGAAACAGTTCAAAAAAGCTTCACTGACCATGGTTAGTCAAGGTGCAACCTCTCACAGTGGAATGCTGCTATCATTTTACTAATTTAAATAGAAATAAAAATAACTGAGTGAAATTTTAAATGGATTCAAAAATCTTTCACCAACCAACTTCTACTCCAGAATTGCACTTAATTAAGTCCTTAATTTCTTTTCATTCACCACTCTCTGGATAGCTGAATCACTGCCTTTTATTGCACCAAAAGAGGGATCATGAAATAATTTATAACAATAATCAATCTTCTGCCCAGCCTGTCATAAGTAATCCACCACCAACAGAAGTGGGAGGTTGAGTTTGCACTGGAGACAGTCTTTGGGGGATACTGTAATTTTGTACATTTTTTGTCTGATCTACAAAGTTCACTTAATAATTGCTATCTGACCTGAGGTCAGGATAAGACATAGAATTTAGATGACATGCAAGTAAGTCATGTCTGCCCCTTTCTTGGTCTTTGAAGCTCTCTCTGAGTGAAGTTTTTTCCTTCCTATCTCCTCTGCTCAGATTATGCATATAATAATCAATAATGTCACTACATATAATGAGGTGTTGGAGTAAAAAGACGTAGAACTGTCCTGACACAATAAGACATGTTCCACTCTTCAGTGTATTGTGCACTCCCAAAGTACCTTTCAACTACAATGCTTCAAGAACAGCCTTATAGATCCACTGGGATTAACAATGGAGAAAATAAACTGATTTTTTGACCGTTTTGTTCCTTCTCCACGGCTGGCTGCAGTGCATGGCTAAGAAACAGGGACAACAGAGCAAGTGACTCCCCCACTTTCCCCAAGCAATTCAGCTCAGCAGGTCACACCAGAATAATTAGTAAGGTGACTTTTGCAATTAGACTACGTGGCCCCTGAGGTCACCCTGCTGCTGCCGTGTCAGCAGGAATGAGGTCTCAGCTGATGCATTTGGATACATTCAGAATCAATGACTCAGAAACAATAAAAGGGTCTTGAAATACGTCAGGTTTCTATGAGGGAGAAAGGAGTAATACCTGCTTCCCTCCCAGGCTGGGTAGGATAAGAACCAATCAAGGAAACGTGAAAGAAATCACATATTGGAAAGCAGAAAACACTTTCTGTGAGAACAATAGTGTTCTACTACCTACTCACCTGATCTGAAGACAGGATCCTTCTAATACTAAAATTTAAAATTTGTTTTATAAGCACTTGTAACTTTGCTCAATTGTAACTGTTCAAGGTAAAATTTTCCAGCCTGGGAAATCTCCCTGGGCCTGAAATGAAACTTTAATGAAACTTTCAGCCCAAGTTGCTGAAAAACAAAACTTTATGTTCTACTACCTCTCTTGGCTCCATTGCTAAGTTGGAGTGGAAGGATTTGGGTTGGGAAAACTGCAGTCTTTGCTTTTCCCAGTCACCCAATCCAAACTGGAGGAGCTACTGTAAAAAACCCCAAACCTTAGTACATAACCAACTGAATTTGTATTTTGTGGTTATCAAACAAAAGACATTGCATTCACGGGCTTGAGCCCAGCCCCTTCAAATAAGTGATGTTCCAGCAGGTGCTGAAGAAGTTCCTCCTATTGGTACTTTAAACAGAATGTGAAAGGCTCACAAGGTCTTTAAGGACTCACATGTGGCTTTTCTTCCCTTGTAAACGAAGTGGAAAAGTGATGCAAGTGTGGCTACATCTCCAATAATTGGTATAGAGCCTATCTCAGGCCCTTATCTCTGCTTACTTCAAACACTCTTCTTGGATTTGGAAACTGAGATGAAGCACAAACCTTTGCCATCGATTTGATGTCAGTCTGCCAGGATTACTAAACCAGCTGCTGCTATTGCCAGAGTGCTGTAGAAAGCTTCTGCACCTTCCCCTGTCTGAGGGGAGAGGGTCATTCAGCCTTTCTGAACAGGATCTGCTCCCTGCTGCTATTCATGGAACCAGCATCCAGCTTCTGGGCTGGATCCATGATGAAAGGGGCTTTTTTTTCAATCAAACACCTATTTGCAACACAGTTTAATTATTCAGCTCGTTAGCTGTAATAATAGTAATTAGCAGATTGGAAGAGCCTATTGACCTCTGAAGTCTCTGCAATGAAATTCCTGCTACGGAAGAACAGCAATGCCCTCAGCCCCTGATAGGAATGCAGGAAATATCTGCATCAGAACTGTGAAAATGTGAGTGATATCACCATTTGAAGAGAAATGAACAGATATCTGATATTGTCCAAAAGAGACCGATGGAAAAGTGCTGTGACGGTAGCAGGATAATGGTATTTTTCCTTGGTGAAATAGAGAGATGAGATAATTCCTACTTTCTTTGTGATATCTCAGATAGGTCATGCCCAAGCACTGGCTGAGATGAAGCAGTGCAGCCCATGTGGGGGGTGAGAGAGAGAGAGAGAGAGATACCTGCTGGGGCAGCTCTGCTGGGCCTGGATCTGTGACCTCACAGATCAAAACACAGAAAATTCATTCTGTAGGAGTGCCTTGCATGAAACATTTCATTCCCTCAGACAAGGGAGGCATATGCCAAGAGCAGACAATGAGGGAAGGGTGCTGGAGCTGGAAGTTGTCCCCCAGCTGCTGGAGAGGGACTTCTGTCTGGGAGCTGGCCCAGGGGAGAGCTGCCCAGTGAGCTGCCTCTGGAGCCCTGCAGGAGGCACAGCCTCTCTCACCCTGGCTGGCGTGTCCCAGTGGTGCTGCCTGTGCACTTCTCCAGCTCCCCTGGTGCACAGGCTTCTCACTTTCCCAAGACTTCTCACAAGGTGAGGCAGGGATGGGAGCATGACAGGTTCAGTTCAGCCAAACCAAATTAAGGTAGCTGCACTTCCAGTAGGGGAAAAGATTACAGAAGAGAAAGGCAGAAAAAATGAACCCAAACTCAGGTAAATGAACCCACCCTCAGATCCTATCTGGGCAGAAACCTCCCTCCCTGGAAGCTGCTGAGATGCCCTGAGGCTCAGAGTCAGAAGGAGTTCAGGCACTGCCACTCCTCTTCCTGAGCGCTGCTATTCAGGGTGGAACCCTGAAGGGGTTTGAGCTCTGAGGTCTTAGTCCTGACCAAACACCTTCTGTCCCTGCTGTGGGGGCTGTGGCTGAACTCTCTCTTGCTCTTTTTATGTGTGATGGGCCCCCTTTCCAGCTGCATTTGAATTCTGCTTGCTGGTTCTTCCCTGTGGCAGGAGGGCAGCACTGGTGGCTCAGATTGTTGTTATATGGGACCATCTCTAATAAAAGACAGGCTCCAAAATACAGTCTTGGAGGGATAATGTGCAAATGTATCAGGAGCTCTCTTTTCCTCCTAGGCAGCCCCTCAGCTCTAGAGTCCTCTTAGGCTGAGGCTTTCCTTTTGATTTCCTGACTCTCACTTTGTAGGATGAATTTATTGTACTGACACCATGGGAAACTCACAGACATGCTGAGCTTTGTCTCTCTGCAGGGACTGAGAGCTACATCGCTAATGCAGAGGCTGGAGTTGTCCAAAGTGCTCCTTCCCACACCTGCCTACACGCAGAGGGCCTGCTGGGAAGTCAATATCTGTTTATTTATTGTGTTGTGAGGTACAGAGGAAGCAGCTGGAAGGTTTTTCATTACCTTGGTCACTACCAGAGACCAAACTTTTTCTTTGATTTAAATAACTATGAGAGCACATTTTCTGAGTGCCTCAAACTCTTTGAAGGGTTTTGCCACCTCCCTGCCTGTGACAGTGTGCTTTCTTCTCCCCCTTTTCCTGCTTATGCAGTAGCCACTGGTGGTGGTCATGAAGGCCTCGTCTGGCTTAGAGGGAAAAACAAAATAATTGAGGGCCATAAATCTTGTTCAACAGCCAAGGACTAGCTGAGCATGTGCCAACGTAAAATAGAGCAGGTGTGTAAATCTGACTAAGTCAATCCCCCTAGTCCATAAATAGCAGGCAGCCCAGGGTCCATTGGATTCTCCTGCAGGGCAGCAGGATGTGTGACAGGATCTCCCCTTGTGTAGGGATGCATCCTTGATGTAGATGTTACACCTTGAGGCTGACAGAGGCTTGCATGCTAAACTTTGAAATCTTACCTGAGGGACATAAAGAATTCATTGTGCCATATAACCCTCTAAATATGACTGAGTCTGAAACTAAATTTGGATCTGCACCTAGATCCCTATCTCCTAACCACAGAGGTTTGATTGGTAGGAGTATTAAAACTGCTCAATCTGGGTCAGTGCTGCTGCACAATCTGAACTCAGGAGCTCTCTCTCCACTGGCACTCTGAATTACTCTGCTGGGTACTGTTTGTTCCTTCTGCCAGCACTGAAATGCTCTTGACTGGGAGGGTTCAATTCTGCAGCCACTGCCTGCTAAAATGCTTTGTGGCGTCTCCTGCCCCATCTCAGTGTGTCCCATAAGGGGTTGTTTGCAGCCAGAGCTCACATCCAGGCTTGGATAAGCATCTGCAGGTCTACTGGTGAGGCTGGGCTGGTGAAGTCCTTGCAGCAGGTGCTGCAGGAGGAGTGGGGTGAGCACAGGCTGTGACTGTGACTGCTCTGCTCCAGTGCTGCCCCACCTTACTGTGCCAAGGGGGCCTCTCATGGGAGCCCTGCCCTCGTGTCCCCAGGATGATGCCTCTCCATGTCACCATTGCTTCAGATCTGCACCATGAGAGCCTGATGGGAGAAATGCATATGCATCTCCAGGGCTGCAGTCACACTGCAGGAGTTTAAAGAAGGTGTTGTTTGATTTTTTTTCCAGAGAGGTTTTTGAGGGCTTTTCTTTTTTTCCAGCCCTCATGTTGAGTCCTGCACTACAAAAGTCTGGAAATGTGGAATACTGGAGTTACTTACAGCTTTTTTATAGCAGAGCATTTGATCACAGTGGCTCTCTCTTTTCTGTGCATTCTGTTTTCTCCAACATATAAAACTGTGAGAAGCACATATATTTGATGAGAACTAACAGAGGATTTTTCCAAAGCCTTCAGCAAAGTCACTCACTCTCAGGCTGCTGACTATTTGAAATCCAGCAGTCTCAAGCCCCCCACACACCAGAAACACAACTCCCACTGTGCTCAGCAAGAGCAGCACTGCTTTCATGTGTGATGCTTTGGCACAAAGTCATTTCAGTTTAATGTTTAAGCTCTGCCAGGGATGATTGACCACACAAGCCATATTGTCTGTCAATTACTTAATTGAGCATGAATGCTGTGGCATCCCAATGTTTCAGGGGCTCTTTTCTGATGCTGGGTCTCATTATCAGGGCTTTGCAAAGTGTGAGCAGGATGCACTGCAGCTGCACACAGCTCAGCAGATGCCTTGCAAATGAACACATGCCCCACTTGGTTTGCTTCCTTTTCAGTGAAGTAAGTAAAGTAAAACCAGCTCACAAGGATTCTTGAATAAAGGACTTTATTCCCCTGTGATGACAGGTATTTTGATGGATTAAAAAAAAAGGAGATCATAGTCATGCCCATTCATATATCAAGAGCCTGGTAAAAGCTCTGAGTTAATGTAATTATAAGCAGTGCAATCAAAGAGCTGTCCCATATGAAGCACTTGCCAGCTGCCCCAGGTTAAGAGAACATTTTTTGATGACAAATTTGCCTTGCTCTCTCAAAAGCACTGAACAAAAACATCCCATACTGCCTGCTTTTCTGATACAGGGATCATAATTTATTTAATTCAGTTACAAGAGAAACTGCCAGTGGTTTTGAATCAACCACAGCCTTTGAAAAACTTGTAAAATGTACTGAACTGCCTACAGACTCATAAAGCTGAGATGAGACCAGGTCATGTAAGATTGAGCTATTGCTGTCAGACCCTGATCAGTGCTGAGGAACCCTGGCATCATCAGAGCCTGTCCTCAACCACACATCCCACAGGGCAGCCTGCTCCAGTGGATCAGCCTGCTCCTGTTGGGATCAAGCTGCCCTGAAACCTGGAGGCAGCAGGATCAGCTGGGAAGTTTGGAGCTGGTTCATCTTTTGTGCGTCTGCTGTGGGTTGGAATGCACAGGAGCTGGGTTCCAGGTCTGGGCTGCCAAACCTGCTCATAAAATGCATTTTCTGAAACTAAATTTCACTTTTCCCCAACAGGCAGGTGTCCCAGTCCCAAGGACAGCAGAGATGTGAACCACCTGATTTTATATTTTAATTTACAGCCAATACCTGAAGAAAGTCCATAATACAGGCTCAGTAATTAACATGCTGTGGGTACTTGGCCTCACAGGAAGCAATGATGAGCACAGATAAACCAAGTGTTTGTCTGCTTTTCCTGGCTTGTGGAAGAAGAGCTTGTTCCATCAGTATTTAAAATGAAAGAAGAACCCAAGAGGTTGCTTTCTTCCAAAGAGGGAATGACTTATCTGCTCTTGCAGCAGTGGGAACAGGTGGCACAGGAGAGAAGAAAGTGGAGTTTTAGAAGGCCACTTGGCAATGGTGAGTGTTTAATTTTAGTAGTGAGTGAGAGCTGATTTGGAAACCTTGTCTTGTGATCAGGGACTGCAGGAAAAACATTGTGCCCTTGAAGGATGCGGAGGAGAGGTCTGAAGGCAAGGAGTCACCCAAAGGTAATTAACAGGTAGGATTCATATCACTTGTCCTTCAGCCCCATTGGATGGGTCCAATTAACAAAGCAAGGTGTGCTCAGCAGGGCTTGTTAAAGATTGCAGCCATTACAAGATCAGACTCAAACACAGAACTGATATTTCTCTCACAAGGTGTCCCCCAACCTGTCTGAGAGTCCTCAGGATGCTCATGGGGACTCATGAGGAACTTCCTTGCAGGGTAGCAAAATGAATAGGAGTAAATTCAAAGGCAAACCGGTCACTTTTTTTGTGAAGCTAATGAAATGTAAGTGATTGCAGGAACCAGGGTTTAGTTTTGTGTGCAGCAAGATCATTTTCTTCCCATGAATAAATTAGCATATCTGAATAATAACCAAGTGGAACAACCTTTTAGGCACTTATCAGACCTCTTTTATTCTGTACCTAAAAAAGGTTTTGTGTGTGGCATAAGCAATGGACTACCTGGGGTCTGACACAGACTGAGATGCCACAGGGAATTAAATCAGCACCCCAGTGACCACAGGGGCAGGAGATCTATGGGTGCAACTTTCCTCCAATGGGAAAACCGCCTTGGTAAACCTAACATCTGCTAGGAAATAATTTGCCCAACCTAGTAATGAAAGGCTTTGGCAAAGGGAGTTCAGCTACACAAGATCTCACACTCTGGAGTGTGTTTATGATACAGGCCCCCAAAGATTGATGGAAGAACTCAGCTGCTGCTGGGTGGGCAGATGACTCTGATGGCTCACAGTCCAGACAGAGACACTAAAACCAAGCTTTCATCAGTCTCTGCTTCCCTTTCCATAAATCCAGATGACTTCTCAAACCACTAAATGGAAATGGAACCACTAAAGGTGATCTATAAAATTTCAGCTCCCAAACTAGACATATTGTGTGGGAAAGTGAGGTTTTTGGAGAAAAAGATGCCTTGGCTCTTGACCTGAGGGTCTGTAGGGGCTCTACAGTCACTTGAATTTTAGAGGACAGTAATAGGATTTGAGCTACAAATATAGTTCTTCCCAAACTTTCCTTTTTTATCTGCCTGCACAATCTTTGGTTTTACAAACTGAAAAGGCCCTGACCAGAACCTGTGGAGACAGTAGAAAGCATTAAGCCTTTCCATCTTTCCTCTCCCCATCACAGATGTTATAAAAAAAGAAACAAACACCCTGATAAAGCATCCCAGCTTCATTTTCCAGTCTGAAAAGTCTTTCCTGTCCAGAACTCCAACAACTACTTTTACAGCACATGTGTTGGCTCCACACTGCAGAGGTCTGTGGTGGGCATGTCCTTCAAGGGCACCTCTATCACCAGTGGTAGATGTTGAGCCAGGATCACACGGACAGCACTGGTTATTCAGCTCTCTTAAGGTTCTATCATGGCCCTGGGAGGGAGAATCAGAATGCCTGGCTTTGAAACCCATCCTCTGTACTGTCACATTTTAAATACCCAGTCCATGAGTGCTCCTCACAAATAGCTACTGCAGCTCCTTGTGCCAAGAACAGGAAGTCCTGGCCATGGTACATCAAAATCTAGTTTCCAGAGCCATGTGCAAATCCACTTTATGGTTATAGTTGCTGATGGAATAACTGTGTGAGCTGCATACCATCAGCATTCAGTCAAAGCAGAGCTTGGGGCATGCAAACCATTTCCAAATAAAGATAACAAAGGGGAAGAAATGCACTAACTGAGCAGAACAAATCCTCCTAAAGTGTTGACTTTTCTGTACTGTCTTCACCACAGTTGTGTTCCACACACTGAAACAGCCTTTGAAGCTGCTGTGGTCTATTACATTTGCACAAGTTGGGTGCATCCATCTGCGTCGGTCAAAGGCAAAGCTGCTCTCTTGGGTGAAACTGTTCACACACCAAGAGCCAAGAGCATATTGACAGTGTCAAGAGGCTTTTGAAAAGTGTTTTGTTAAGTGCTTTGCGAGGTTTTATTGCTATGGATAATTAAAAGTTCATCACAAGCACTAAATGCAGCCAATGTTTATTTGCTGTACAGCCATATTGACCGGCCAGTGCTTTGTCAGTATATTGGAACTGTGTGCTGGTTCCTGGAGAGGATTAACTATTGCTTATCTGTCAGGGAAAAGAAACATCACTAACAAATAAGTAAACAAACAAATAAATCCTTTCTTGGCTCTTATGTTGTATGAGCCTTTGCATTTGGCTCTTTTTCTAATATTTTTCTAAAATCTGGCATTAAGCAGCAGTGCAAAGCTAAACAGTGTGTGCCAGCATGCTTTGGGCACAACAAACCTATCTGGATTTTCTTGTGCCTGAAATATGTCCCTCGGCCCAGCAGGAGCCTGCAGCTGTAACCACTGCTCATGGGGGCAAGATGCCTTGATCCAGGATGAAGAGTGGAGAGGAAGGGCTTCCAAAGGAGGCTGCAGGACCAGCTGTAGCCACTTAGGCTGGAGGTAGAAAGGTGGGTGAAGGATTCCTCTGAGATGTCTCAGGGTAGGTGACTGCTCTGGTTCAGAGATATAAAGACCCTCAATGGATGAAAACTTCAGAGAATGACAAAGAACTAAAGGAATCCACTGGCAGAGGGTGATGGCAGTACAACTATCCTGTTTGACCATCCCACCTAGAAGTGTAGACATCTGACAGGTTTCTGGTATGTATTTGTTATATAATTTTGTATATATCTTGTATATATCCAATCTCCAGTGATTCTCAATTTTGCCCACTAGTGGATACCAAATTTCTGTATGTGCCTGTCTTGAAAGACACTTGGGTAAGAAATCTTACAGTACCTGTTGATAGCACCTACAGGTCTGCTGTGTTTTCAGTATCTGAATGGTGAGGGAAAATGCAGGCTGCACATGATGTGTAAATGGGAGGTGATTTCCCTCCCCTCTGTCAGTCTCCCCTTCACTCCAGTTTCTGAGGCAGCAGCTGCCTGCAGTGCTCTTGCAGCTTCCCAGGAGCTCCCTGGCAGGAGCCAGCTGCTTGGAAAAGAGCTCCATCCAGTCACCCCTGCAGCAAAAGGAGGAGGCACTGCTGGGAGCAGGGCTCTCTTGTGCTGGTGGGTCAAGCACAGCCCTCTTGAGGAGCTGCTCTGAGCTGTGATGGGCAGGTCATGCTGGAATGCCAGGGTGCTGGAATTAGCCAGGTAATGAACTGGGAGTGCCATCACAGAGAGTGCAGCCAGGGCCACTCTCCAGTCAGAGGGAGGGAAGGAGCATCCATAAATCTTTCTGGCTTGTTCCTAATGAAGGAGGCCTCTGTTCCTGGTGTGGAGTCCTGGAGCCATGGCAGAGGCATCCAGGAAGCAGACACAGATTTCTGCTAATCAGGGGAGCTCTGATTAGTCTTCATAGCTGCTTACAGAAATGCTTGAAAGAAAGGCTGTCTGGAAGAGTTTTATAAATTATCTTTTCGCCACATAAAATACATGAAAATTTATTTGTTTGCTATTGAGACAGATTAATTAGAAAATTGAAAGAAGACATGGCTGTCATATTCCAAATGTCTGGGAGGCTGGAACCAGATCTTGGGTTGAGCTCTTCCCCAGTCACTAATAGCTGATAAAAAAAGTACAAATTAGTCTGGAAGTAGACAGTGCTCTACACTTTGGAGCTGATGGTAAGCAGGATATTCAGCCATGATGATAAAAATCCCTTTGGAGCTGGCAGCTGGCACACAGAGCAATGAGGAGCTCTGCCTGGCAACCAAAAACTATTCTGTGACTAAAATATGAAGAAAGCAAATTCTTATATCACCTTGTCAAGGGCTTTCTTTCTTCCAAATATAAAAGTCATTTTAACATAGTCATTAGTCACTATGAGACCAATTTGCTGGGTCCAGTGCAGTTTGCAGACTGGGAGCAAGGCACAGAACATTCTGCAAAAATCAGGACAGAGCAGACCACAGTCCAAGGCAGCAAGAAAAAACAAGCAGCGTAAGGACAGACGAACACAACAGCTGCCATGTTGCTCTAGGACCTCTGACCTGACACAGTGGTAAAAAGTCAGGTTCATTGCCTTTTTGGCTGTCACAACATACTCCAGTCATTAACAATTATCTCTGATCTTTTGCACCAGAATAGTTTTATTTACTCTTATTGGAGCTTTTAAATTGTATTTCCAAAATTCACAGTATCATGAAATATGTTAAGAGAAACAACATTTTGTTTTCTGTTTCATACAGGTTCAGTAGCAAAATAGCACAAAATCGAAAAACGTGGTTTCAGAGGAATATGTCACACGTGGTGTCATGGTTTGAGAGGAAGTGAGTTTTTTTGCGATGCTGTGGTCAAACCAATGGGTGCTCAGATTTGAATATTGGCACCTGGTGTGGCCACTGAGGATACAGATACACCTCTGAGAACACAGGGGGTTAAAAGCAGAGAACTCCCAGGAAAATTTTCTCTTGGGCTCCGGTGAGTAAAAGGTGCAGAGCTCCCCGGCCCAGCTGCAGCCGGCTGGGCGGCGGAGGGGAAGCCACGCGGCCGGGTGAGGTAGGCCGGGGCCCTGAGCATGGAAGGGTGGAGGAGCATCAAGAGGCATCAGGCAGCCACCCTGCCCACCGCCAAGGGGAGAGAGAGAGAGAGAGACAGTGTCTGTGCCTGTGCCTGTGCCTCCCTGAGAGTTTGAGAGCACGGCCGAGAAGGAGAAGGGGGGGTGCGGCGAGAAGGCAGGGCAGCCGTGGGAGTTCTGGACAGGCATAGCCTGAGATTTTTAACCCTTTTCTTGGATGATGGAAACCTTACAAATGCTGATCCTCCTGGAGCTGAATGAGAAGAGAGATAGAGACGAGATAAGAGGAAATGGGCAATGAGAGAAGTGGAGAAGAATCTTAGGTGGGAGGAGGTGATGGAGTGGCCTTTGGACTTTTCTTGTATAGCCATGGACAGAACCAATTTTCTCCTGTGACACAGAGACTGCATTTGGGGGAAGACAATGGCTCAGAGCCAAGAGAGTTCAGTGTTGTTATGTGAAGGAGTGTGTGAACAGAGAGGACGGGTGAGGAGGGTGGTTGGTGCCCTCAATCTTCAGTGGAGGAGAAGATCTCTGTTTGAGACCCCTCAGCCCCAGGGAGTGAAATCTGGGCGCAGGGGACAGGTGTCCCGAAAGTGAGAGACTGTGCTCTTTGTTGGAACTGGACAAAGCACCCTTAAAAGGGGAACCCTAGAAGCAGCCCTCTGGTCCATGCACAGTGGTGAGAGCACTGGGCATGGAAGGAGGATGTCACGATGGCAAATGATCTCCAGGCGGTGCCACGTGGGACAGGAAACACAAGAGGTTTCAACTGTGTTTCCAAGGGAAGCCTATGGCACAGCAGGGACTCCTCACTTCTTGATGAACTGAGAATTGATTATCTAAAGGGTGGTGATGGACTGAGGGTTGGTGATCTGAGGGATGGATGTATTGGAAATTTGGTGGGGGGAGGAGGAATGTTTTTGGAAAGTTTTCATTCTTTCTGTGTGTTTCTTTTTACATATAGTTGTAGGTTAATAAAGTTTTCTTTATTCCTAAGTTGGAGCCTGCTTTGCTCTATTCCTGGTCACATCTCACAGCAGACACCAGGGAGAGTGTATTTTCATGGGGGCACTGGCATTGTGCCAGCGTCAAACTGTGACACATAGTGTATGCGCCAGACAATGGCCTGGCGGAGAGGGATACAAGATGAAGAGGGACTCAAGGGTGATCGGCACCTTTTCACATCATTGTCTTGCTACATTCAACTGGGGCAGATTTAACCACGTAACTGTGTTTTAATTTCTAGGTCAAAAAAAAAACTTCTAAAGGAAAATAGAACAGAAAAACTCACCCTCTGCGGTCCTTTGCCACATGTCTGGTTGCAATATACTCACTCACATATCTGGATAATTTAGCTATATTTATTATATATTTAGAAAATGAAATTTAGAAGGATCTGCTGGATGGAGTAGGGATGGGACGCTTTCAGCTTGCCTTTAGCCACCTGCCTCTGTCATCAATGGGATGGGGAAGAGGCACTTCTAGAGCAAGTTGTCCCATCCAAAATAAGCCTCTAAAATGCTTTTCGAAGGTGAGATGTCCTGTCTGGGGAAGTTTCACTGATGCCCATTTTCCAGACTAATGCAATTACCTGTGGTTTAAGCCAGAGAACAGAGGCTGATTGCACAGCCTTAGCAGGCCAGGTACGAGCAGTACCAAACAAACTTCCCTTATAAGTGGCTTCTGAGAATTATCAAGGTGCCTGCTTTTCTATTCCTGCATCCTGAGCTTGGCAGAATAAGCAGCATTTATAGGATCTCTTTGTGTTGCCTTTTGATACTTTAAAATGTGCAAAGGGTGCTCACACTTTGTGTGAGGGGTGCATGGTGGAAAGCATTTTCACAAAGGTTATTTTTACAGCAGATCTAACTGTGGGTGACACTGGAGGAGATTTGGATAGCTATTCCAAATTCATAACCACTCATCTGAAGGCCAAGTGGAATCATTGAGTTATCAAGCCTTGCCTTGAGCATGACACAGGTGACAACATTTTATGTGTCCTTAAGTAGGATGAGGATTTTCACATTGACAACAGTGTAAGGTTTTATTCCTTGTTTTCTTTAATACTCCATGGTTTGTTCTGTTCTGTCCATCTCTTTTCCATTGCTCTTTGCCTTTGCTTTTCAAGCAGCAGGATTTCCCCTGTTCCCTGTCCTCTGCAAGGATCATTTGTTACCACAATGCCCATGGATGAGTCTTCATCTTCTTGATCCCTCTTTCCCAGAGATCACCAGCACATTCAATTTGCAGCTGGAAAAAATTCTTTCAATCTCTGCTACTACATCCCTGTCATTGGCACTTAGCTCATTTATGAGTGTGTGAGATGTTTTTGTAGAGCACAGCATTTTTACTGAGAGGTGCAGGATAAATTCTACATGACACCAAATGAGACAATTTAACTTCAGAGTCCTTTTAATAATACCTTTTATCTAAAAATAATCATGCCATTATAAGGTTATTGAAAAACAGTTAAAAGAATTAGTTACAAAACTATGCAAACACTGTATTACACATTTATCTTTGTGTAAAGATTTTGACCTTCACATTTAATCATACATCTGTAACAATAAACACTTGACTGAGAAATTAATTTCTGCATAGCACTGAAGAATTTACTCTTAAATTCAATTTTAGGTGCGTAGCAACACTTTCAAAAATAATGTCAATAAAGCTGCAGCAGTAATGATGTACATCATTAATATACACCATGAATATACATGAATGATAATGTACCTGAAGGATGGGTCTGAATGAGCATTCAAAGAAGACATTCCAATATTCTGAGAGCTCCAGTTTCTGATGTGAATAGTTAGTTTTTGTTTTACAAGGAATGAGATATGTTTAAGGTTCATTAATTATTTTTGTCTGACTTATTTTTAGCAGAAATTTCCTTATTTGATTGACTAAAATGAGAAACATGATCTACTCTTTTCCTTTTCCTATGACTATCCTTTCACTAATTGCACCTGGCAGTGTGTAGATAAAGAGAACCAGGAAGATAACGAGAATAAGCAGAATTATGCCAATGATGATGTACTTCTTGTAATTCCTCCAGATCAGGTGATACAAACACTTGAAAGGGTTTACAAACCAAGAGAAGGATGTGTCCGGTCGGCTAAAGGGGAAGAAAGAAAAAGAAAATCTTTTGTTAAGGCAGATCCATCTCTTTCCAAGGTTATCCCACTGCAAAATATATATTTGAGACTAAAAAGGACCTTTAACTCCTTGGAAGCCACTACAGGGATTAGAGGGAATGTTCACCCATGTTCACAAGCTGTTGTGAACTTTTCTTCCACCCATTCCTGAACCAAGCTCCACACACAACTTGTAAAGAAATTCCAGCACACTCATCATAAATACTTCAATTTATGTCATGATATATGGTTCAAAATTGAAAACAAGATCATGATAAACCCTAAAGAAGAAATGCAGGCATCATAAACTTGAGTACAAAAGCTTTCTAGTAATTTCAAGGAATTTACCATCACAAAAGCCACTACAAAATGAGCCACTACCAAAAGTCTGATTGCACAGTGATAGTAAAGGTGCCATAATAATCAGAGCCAGCTCAGGTCAGGCATGTGGCCCAAAATGGTGTATTTTCAGAAGGAAATTTAACATAGGCCTCATGAATAAAGGAAATTATGAAATGAAACCAAGATGGTTTGCCTGTGTACATAAAGAAGAGCCACGTTCTTCCAGTGGAGAAAATCTGCATCCCACAATCCAAGTTTTTCCAAATTTTGCCCCAGGTTGTGCTCTCCTCCATACCCAGAAGTTTCTTCCCACTGTAGAACAAAACTGACTGCACACAGAGAGGAAAACTGTGTTCTATTTAGGGAAAATGTTGGCCTGGTGTCTCCTCTGGCATGACACCTGGACTGGGAGGGCACTGTGCTGCTGCTCCAGCAGCCCTACACAAGGCAGCATCTTCCAGCTTTCCAATGGGATGGCCTGATTAATGCAGTGGTGTTGGACAACATTAACACCTGCAAAACCTGGGCAGGTTGTCTTTCTTATCCAATGCCACTGGAATTGTGCAGATGTGCAGCAATAAGGAGAATGAAATTAACTGAGGGTCACAAAAAGCTGTGGCCATGTCTCACTCCACAGAGGTGTTCCAAGAATTTAGGCAATGTCTTAATTATCTAGTGAACTCAGCATTAAGCCAGTGGAAGTGAATGTCAATGTCACAGAAAGTCTATGAATGTAAAAGGCCAACTGAATATCTTTTTATGGCAGACTGGGCTTTTTTTGGGATGGAAATTATTCAGAAATAAATAATCAAATTAGCCCTCCAGGTTAAAAGCAATTATTAAAAAACTGGATGCCCTGAAGATTAAAACTACTCGAGTAACAAGACCCTCAGTCTGCATGTACCAACTGCTTGAGTACTTTTCATAACCTTTAAATGCTGGGAAAAAAAGAAAGCCAGACTCTTGCTTATTTAATTTGTTTCCTTTGCAACGTGGGCAATAGAACTCATTACCTGTTATAGCAGTGCATTTATTATCATAGACTGAATCCGGAAAGGCATCATGGCTTGATCAGCAGAATTGAAGAGATAAATGGCCTCACAGTGCTTTGGCCAGCAGGAAATTACACTCACTGAACCTTATTCTTTGTTTGCATGCTCCTCCCTCTAGTTCACAGACATTTCATCTTTGCCCACCTTGGCTCTGGCACATTATTGAGTCTGCTACTGTCTATAGCTCCTAGAATTTTTTTTTGTTTGTTTTGAAATTATTTTGTTTCTTAATTGAATAATTTCACCAAAAAAATCTGAAAATGTCTCTGCTTCTCTGGGTGTTCCTACATGATGAGCAAAACAAATTGAATGAATCTGCAGTACTAGCATAGAGATCTGGAGGTCCTGAGAAAAGAGGTCCTTGAGATCCACTTCTTCCTGAAGAGAACTCATTTGAAGGGTAGAATAAATTATTTTTCATCTCCCAGCTTATTGTGCCTGCTCTGATTGTATGAACCACATATTGCATGATCTGGGGGCACTGAGCTGGTAAACTTCATTATTTTTAAATTTTAATGAAGCTGAGGCATGCTATGTCTTCAACTGTTAATTTTCTTTCCACTGAGTGAGTGTCTAGCTAAAATAATTCTTACTATTCACATGCTGATATTGCTTTAGTAACCTGAGGATTTATTCTGCCTAACTTTAAAGCCTGGGTGCTCAGTCTGGTCTTCACGGGCTGCCTGCATGGGGAGAGGAAGGACCTTCAGGAGGCCAAGTCATCTCTTTCCCCAGCTCATGTCTCAGGATACATGTGCTAAGGAAATGGGAGACTCCTCCACCCGTACCATGAGCAGTTACAAAAGGAGCCTGAATGTTTTGCTTCTGAGATGGGAAGTGTCAAATGACACTATCCCTACCCTACTTTTGATTTAATTGAGGAATGCATCTCAGTTCAGAGTAGACTTATGTTGAGGATATGTTGGCTGTGTATTCACACCACAAAAACCTCTGATTACTCAGTGCAAGATCTGGAGGAAGGCTCTGGTTTTGTGGCTTCTGGGTCAAAACACCTCCAGGCTGCGCAGCAGAGAAGTGGCCACCAGGCTGGTGTCAACTTTTTGGCCCAGCAGCACATTTGCAGATAAAATGCCCTTGAGCTGAAAACACAGGAAGCCCAAGGCAGCCAGGTGTGCATGGGCTGGGTCTCAAAAAATGAGAGGAAAATAAGACAGTGCCTTGTGCATCCTGTTGACAGCCTTCTGGACATGTAATCCTTCTATTCCTCTTGACACTCCCTCTTAAAACTCCCCAGGCTGATTGCTTTCCACCACATGTATTTCAGAGCTATCCCAGTCCTCTCTCCTCTGAAAGAGGTGCTTCAGTTTCCATTACTGGGAATCTTGCAAGCAGACACCTGTCAGGCAAAGCTCATCCTGCCTTTGGTAAAGGGGCTGGTTGAAGTGATTAATTCAAGCCTTTCCAAGGCTAGTTTTAAACAATGCTCTAATACCTCTGATCTGAAAATTCCTTTATGCTGCTTCCTCATTTCTCGTGTTTATCCTGAGATGTATCTCAAACCAACAAAATTAAACAGAATTTGTAATCATTACCATTATGATTAGCAATTGAATTTTAGAAACTTTGGTAGCAGGAAATGTAATATCAGTCTCTCACACTCTTTTTTTTTATCCAGCTCATAAAAAACTGCTCAAGTGTTTGGGTAGAACAAAGCACTTGAGCCAAAATAGATTAAAAGTTCTTTTTTTTCTGAATGCAAAAATCTCAGCTGATACTTTTTAAATGTGACAAATACTGAAAAATAAATTGCTCCTTCTAGATCATTTGCCTTTGTTAAAACACTTACAATGTCCTCATTAAAAAGTCTTATGATGGAAAATAAGCATCTTCATTCTTTAAATATGAAGAACAATAAAATTAGAGATGGAAGTCACATCCTTTGTGTGTCTAAAGAAGGGCAATGATGCTGGTGGAAGGTCTGAGCATGAGTCTTGTGAGAAGCAGCTGAGGGAACTAGAGTTGTTCATCCTGGAGAAAAGAAGGCTTCAGAGGAGACCTTATTACTCTTCACACCACCTGAAAGGAGGCTGTAGCCAGGTGGGAATTGGTCTCTTCTTCCAAGTAACAAATGACAGGATGAGAGGAAATAACCTCAAGTTGCTTCAAGGAGGGTTTAGATTGTGTTTTGGTGAAAAATTTACTGACCAAAAGGGCTGTCAAGCATTGGAACAGGCTTCCCAGGGCAGTGGTGGAGTCACCATTACTGGAGGTATTTAAAAGGTGTGTAGATGTCATGCTTAGAAACATGAGTTAGCAATGGACTTGGAAGAGCTGGCTTAATGGTAGGACTCAATAATTTTAAAGATCATTTCCAACCTAAATGATTCTATTGTTAATATAATAAATATAATCCAACTGATCTTTATAGGTAACCAAACTGAGATGTTGACTGTATGTGTAAGCTCTGATGATTTAAGATGTTATCATGTGCCAGGTCAGCTATGGAACGAGCTCATGTGAATTCCAGCTGAGGACAAATGCTCAGCAATGCAATTTATTTGGGCTTCCAGAGGAAGACATTCCAGCAAACCTGAAGGTGCTGCCAGCAGCAGTGCCAGCCACCAGGCCAGGTACAAGCTGCACAATTTTTTGCTGAAAGTTGGAGCAGGAAAAAAAGGAAGAAAATCCGGGAGACCAGAGAGGAGGTGTCCTCCAAGGAGGTCAGGTGGTTGCCCTTCCCCACTCCTGCTGAATGCCCCTGCCTCAGCATACTTAATGAGTTTAATGAGTTTAATGAGCTCCTACTCACTTGGGTTTTTCTAAGGGCTCAGGCTCCTTTCGAGCTTTGCCTACTGGATTCTTCTCAGCTTCTTCTGCTGTGACCAAGTGAAACTCAGCTTCCACCTTGCCCTGGATCAGAGAGAGAATATGTAAGCATCCAATCCTAGGTTATCACTAATTCACAGCATGATTTGTCCTGTGGAGCAATGATGGAACCAATTGGGGCAGAGGAAATTGATTAAGGAAAATAAGATAGTCTTTGCAGTTTAAGAAAAAGCACAAAGGAAAACCCGGGCACAAATTGCTGACTTACACTCAAGGACTGTAGGAAAGAGAGGTCAGATATTTTCTTCCAGACCTACAAATACATTTTCTGCTTCTTAAATTATCATGTAATTCATCTGAAAAAACATGTTTTCTATCTATCACACATCCTGGCAGAGCTGAATGTCTGAGCTGGAAGGTGTGCTGCTGACATGGACCAGATGTAATCCATCAGCAGGGGAAAATTCAGCCAGTCACAAATGCTGGAGCCATTGACCTCTGAGGTCTCAGCTCACAAAAGGAAGATGAGATTTAAAGAGTCCAGTTACAATTCAGAGTGGATAAATCAAATCAGCTTTATAGAATCTGTGATGGATGAAAAACAGAAAAATGGCTTTACATATATTTGCAATTTTCCTACCCTATACCTTTGTGAATGGTGTTGATTTGAAGTGTTGATCTATGCTCCCTGGCTATGAGTCAGCACAGAACACGGCTGAAAGAAGGATGCCAATAAAAGTCATAAATGTGGAAGCAAAGGAGAGATCAAAGTGGACTGGGAGAAAGGGAATCAATTGTACTAGAGTTGAGAATAGGGAAGTAAATCTGGGATTTGGAAGTGGAGTTCATTCACTAAATCCATGGCAAGTACACAGTCAGCTTCAAGCTGAATAAGGCCATGAACTTGAAGATGGCATTTTCATTAAAAAATTATTTTTGCTGGAATAGACAAAAATGTGAAAGGATGGTGAACTTTAGGAACACCCTTGAAGAATCAATGAAAGTCTAGAAAGAGGGGAAGAAACCCCTAAAAAATGACCAAAGCAGGTGAGTTTATAGGGGGCTATACTACTGGAAATGAGTAGCTGGTAGGTCTTCGTCTGTGTCCCCCTAGGGAACTGAATGCAGCTGAAAAGGCACTTTAGTACTCAGTTAACTGGGTTCTTCTGAACCAAATATATGGAGAACCACCAGAGCATTTGGAGGAATCTTATGGGTTGCCAGTGGTGGTTGTTCAAAATCCAAAATTAGCATGTAGGTCCCAGAGCAAAGCTGTTGATCTGTAGTGAGCTGCTTACCGTGAGCTCCCCAGCCTTGATGAAAGGCCACCAGCCTCTGATGCGCTTCTGCTGAAAGATGGAGATCTTGTTTTCCTCACTTGCTGCCACAACTGTGCCTAAGTCACAGCTCTTGGCTGTCTTTGCTGCCCGAGGGAACCCATTCAGGTCCAACTCAAGAGTGCCTGGAGAAAGAAATAATTTGACAGTACTCAGGGAGCAGACAGACACAAAGACATTCAAGTAGCAGCTTCCAGATGAGATCCATGAAGGAATTTAGCAGCTGAGAATCTCTCTGTACTGTCAGTCATTCATTTTTATTGCCCTGGCATTCTCATCTGACCTAATTACTGGCTTTACAAGAAATGTGCAAGTTTGCAGTGTGGTGCTTCAGAAAGAGAAAAGCAAAAGTTGGGGCTCAGACATCACTCTGTGCATTCTTCTGCAAAACACGGATCTGGTGGGACCTCAGATGGAGCTCAGGCAGATCCATTGTGTACTTACCCAAGAAATCATCTGAAGAGAGTCTTTCAAAATCCCACACCTGAAGCACCAGCTCAGCAGGTATTTTGCGTTCTGTCTTTTCTAAGGAAAATATGTTTTCTCTTTTGGTGACCACCATCTGTTTCTCTGCTGGGAGGTAATGGAAGGGGAACACAAAGCGCCAGTTGAAGTTGCCCTCTCCTGTCAAGGAATTGTAATGTACATCTGTCTCCTGTTTGTCCTCTTCCAGGCCCTTTATCCACCTACAGCAAGCACACAATGGAAAGCATTGCTGTCACCAGGGGATCTTGAAACGTAATTGTTATTTGGTTTCAGGCCTGACCATTTACTAATTCCTCCCTAACCGGTAAGAGACAACGCAGTGTCAGAGCATGGTGACAGGAAACAACAGCCCTGGCTTGGGGGATCCTGGGACACAAGCTGCTATAATGACCAGTGGTGATCAAAAGCTGAGAATGAGATCATGGTTTTTATTTCAATTAAACACCAAAGTACCACTTGACCAGTACCAGTTTGCTGTTGGCCAGGACAGCTCTCTTCTTTGGGACAGGCAGTGGTGACAGCATCAATCATTTATCCAGCACTAATCACCCTGTATTGATGTTTTGTCACACTAATAAATGCTGTGTCACTGTCTCAAGACTGATATCAGTGCTCAGTGTTAGAGCCTAAATTTTTTGCAATTCCTGTTTGCAGGTATAAACATGGTGTTTACATGGCTGGAGAAGTTTCTCTTGGTTTCTTTGTGATTTCCTCTTTGTTTCTGCTACAGTGTGCAAAATATCAGATGTGCCGTGGTACAAAGAACAACGCTTTCTTAAACATAATTTTCTCATCTGAAGAGAGGTAATGACCCAGCTAGGTGTGTTTTAGTTCTGTAGATGATTTATCACACCTTGAATAAAGATTAGTGGTCTTGTGCTGTATCCAAAGAGCAGCTTTCCCCTGCAACCCTAATATTTCAAAAAGAAATTGTGAAAAATGGTAACAACCTGAAACACGGCACAACCCCAAGTGCAAACCCATTCCTGGTGAAAGATACAGTGCCACGTGCACTGTTTGAACATAATGAGATTTGTGTCTTCATTATTAAGGCACAGAAGCAAAAAGTGTCCCACTCCTGGCTTCTGTGTCAGACCACTCTGGCGCTGATGGTGATGTTCTCATGACACAGCTCAGTACAAAGGCTGGCTCCCTATTTAATTCCTCAAATTTGTGTTCTTAAAGCTACTCTTCTACTGCTCTGAACACACAATTCATATTGGCATATTAAAATTACTCTCTAGGAGTGGAAAAATGGCCAGAAATCTAAGATCACTCTGGCACCTGAGATTTTCAGTACTTTGTACTACCACTTATGCCCATTATTTCCTCTGAGCCCTCCCTGGGACCTGCATTCAAATCCTGCTTAGAAGCAGAAAGTGCAAAGCAGTATTCCAAAGCAGGCAAGGAATTAAGAAATAACCTGCTACAATTTCAGGAAAGGAAGGAGATGAAGAGCAGAAAGTACCCATGTGATGTACTCCTCAGCATGACCATGGTCATTCACCCACACACACTCCCCACATGAAGTTAGAAAACATTTCCAACAGAAATATCTTGGCAAACACCTCCTTTCTTATTTCTAATGCAGCTATAATGCTCTTTTCTCTGATTATGTCAAAACTCTCTGCATCCATGTAAGCTCTCACAGTTCAAGTTCTGTAAGTATTTGATCTCTGTACTAAAGTGTGAGCTTGGTGCTTGTTGTGTGCCATCTCTGCCTGAGTAGGAACTAACTCTTAGTGTCATTTCAGTTACTTGATTTTCAGAAGAAATAAAACAGGGCAAAAAGGGAGCAGTATCCCATTTGGGTGAGTAATTTTGGCAGACATTTAGTGCAAAGGTCACTGAACAGGTCATCAATTATTCTCACAACATAATTTTTTCCTCTGATTTTTGAATGAAATATTGCATGTTATTTTGAAGTGTGAAGAACTTACCCTTTTACATAGATATCACTTGATTTTTGCCCTGTAAAGATATTTTCATCTTCTAGAATGACATCTTCTGTATTCCAGATTATTACCCTCAGCTCATATCTGAAAAAGAAAAAGGATTTTGTGTAAAGCTCTGGTCAGGCATTAATGCCAACCTCTATTAAATCATGTTTCTTATAAAGTGAGAAATAATGTGTTTGTGCATCAGTCTCAGGCCTCTTCCGTTTACAAGAGGATGGTGATAGAGTGGGGAGTTGTTTCCCCTCAGCTCATGGACTATAATGGACAACAAAAGGGCCACTGTCAGCTTTGGAGGGATGGAAAATTCCTTGCCTTTTATATGTCTTTTCATCTGCAACTTTTTCACAAAAATACTGCAGTGGAACAAGGCAAAGTTGATCTGAAAAATTTCATCAGAGCTGTCTCCAAAACAGTGATCAGCTTGCTAATAAAGAATAGAGCTCCCTGAGGGGTGCTTTTTAGAAGAAATGCCTAAAAACATTGCATTTAGTGCAATCTAGGGCATTAAAGGGGAAGAGGACTGCTTGGAGATATTTGCATTTAAGCAGGTCTAATCATCTTTAGAAACAACAGTAAAAGGAATTAAAGTTTTTCTATCCTTTCCACTCCCTATATGCAAACATTTATGGTGGCCATCCAAAGCTCTCAAAACTTGAGCTGATACACAGATATTGCAAGTGACATAAAAATTTAATACTGAAAAATTTAGGTATTTCTTAAGTCATTGTATGAACTGCAAAATACATAAAAAAACCAAACTAAGTATGTTTGATAACACCAACATACATTTTACCTGATATGACATGTTTTGTCCTGAAAATAGCCTCAATCTTAGGGTGTGGAACAATTTCCTTCAGAAGTTACCAAATACTCTCTGTATCTGGTATTTACTCTTAAGGAGCTCCATGAAAACCAAACCTCTGTAATAGCCAAAGATATTTGAATCTCCAATGCCCCACCTGAGTCTTGTTCAGTCAAAGATCATCAACAAGAGATGTTTTCACAAAGTGTTTGAAGTTTTATAGAGGCTGGAGCCTGTTTTGCTGCAGCAAAGATGCATTCGTCAGCAAGATGTGTAACTTGTGTCTGCATGTACTGGGGTTTTTTCTCATAATTAATGTTCAACAGTATTTTCCCCTGCTACAGTATACTACAAAAATGGCAGCAACAATTTGGTTTTGTGGGCTTGATTAGTTTTAAATCTTTTTGGATTGGAAAATGCATATTGTTAAGGAGTTTTATAGAACGTGCTGATGTGAAAGAAGTAATTGCTACATGGGTTGTTTGTTTTTCAAATTAAATAACATAGGAATAGTACCTGATGATGTTTCAGACATGAAATTCTCAGGAAAGGCCTTGCTAAAATACAGGATGGGCTGAGAATTCTGTTTCTCATATTAGTGTTTTCTTTACAATATTCAATTAGCTTGAACAACAATGTGCAGTATTGCATGTAAAGAAGCATAAGGAAATAGGAGAAGGCTATTCCAAACAAATCTCTTCTGTCTGTTGCTGCTTTTGTGTTTCTTGATCTTATCCTTGAACAAATTGCTGTAATTCCAATACATGCAATGCTATTGCAGCAGATTAAAGAGCTCAACCAGGGTTGAGGAAGGTATCTCTGTGAAAAAGCTAGTGAAACCAGAATTAATTCTTGCAGCTCAACAAGCAGATGATAACATCAGAATTACTTGCTCTAGTCACCTGCAATCTCTTTCTTTTAAAGGATAAAGAGATAAAGGATAAAAAAGGATATCTTTGTAAGAAGTGTGTGATAGCTCTTGCTGAAAAACCACCAACAGTTCTTTGAGTTGTTTAATGGAGGAAACCAATTTAGATGCTCTCTTTGATTTGAAGTCATATGAACCTAAGAAAACTTTCCTCAGGACTGGAGAGGTTTGTTTTAGTAGTTAATTTTCTATTTATTTCCAGACACTTAAGAAAGACTCAGTCTTTGCAGAGTTATTGCCGCTGTGGGGGGAGGAAAGCACAGAGTATTACCCTTTGGGTTTTCTTGGTGAAATGTCCACAGGGGGTCCTGGCAGAGGCATGTCATTAGGAAACATGTCAACCCACATCTGTACACGACCCTTGAAAACAAAGAGATAAACATCCCTGTAACCCTATTTCACAGAGGATTTTAAAGGTTTTCCGTGTAGTTCTGACATACAAAATCACCTCTTCCTCTACAAGCACCAACCAGCTCAATATCCTGTAACTATGGTTTAATCTAGGAACTTTCTATACTATATCATTTTTTGTGCACATATTCTTTCAATCTTTCAGGTGAAGTTGAAATAGAGCTCAACCACTGTCAGCTTCAAGGTAAAATCCATGCAAAAATAGTATGTGATGAACAGGAAAAAAGGGAGAACCAATGTTTAGATACAAGCAGAGGTCTGTTAACTTAATAAAGTAAAGCATTTAAAAGAATGAAAATCTGCAGTTACACCTTGTGTGATTACTGTGGATTTGGGTAAGTGGCTGTGTACACACATGGGAGACAATTTCCAGGTTAACACTGTGCAAAGTCCCACGTTTGGTGCAGCACTGCAGTGCTGACTCTGTATGTTTGCAGTTACAAATAGAAACCACAAAAACTGGAAGGAATGAAAACTGCTCCTGGTCTACCATCACCACCACCTCTGAGCTGCTCACCTGCTCCATGCCTGGCTTATCCTTATGGTAGAGGGGCCGAGTCTCAATGTGCTCTGGGACCAGTTTGTAGCCAGCTCCAGGGATCTCTTCCCAAGCACGTAAAACCTTTAAGGAGAGATGTTCGTATGATTCAACTGGCTCCTCTATAGGAAAGAGTAAAACAAAAAGAACAATGAGAGCTGAATTATAATATTGAACCCCTTGGTAATATGTTTCATTAGTTATTAGAGGTACTCATTAAAATTTGCTTGAGTTAAGAATAAAGAAGGGCCTTGAAATACTTCTAATTTGCATAAATAAGGGGACCCATTGGGTTAATTAGAAGATTAGCACTCAGGCAGCAGTTTTCCTGTAAAATACAGCAAATCACTTTACTGCTACAGCATCAATTTTTAATAGGAAGATGGAAGAAACATGTCAGAGGGTTTTTTGGCAGAAAATTGCAACTTTTTAAAGCCTGTGAAAGACAAGGAGACTTGGATTTGACAAAGCTGACAGTAAATAGGCACTAGAAGTTAGATATGCCTCCTTTTACTGTGTAATGGCAACAGCAAAGACCTTAGAGAATTGAATCACACCTCAGAGGAAGAGAGTTGAAGTCCATGGGCAAGAACATTTCACCTCCTGACCCTCTCACCTTGGCCACTGGAAGGGATAACCAGAGAATCCCAGTGAATGGCACCTCAAGGAAGAACCAGTGCTAATACTGAAAGTAGTGTGGATGTTAGAAAGTAGAGAAAGCCCTTTGAGCTCTTGAGCTTCTCTTTCCTCCCTTTTTGTGTGGGCTACGCACAAAAGGAGCCCAGACTTTTGACAAGTGATATCTTCTAGATTAGAAGTCCCTAAGTGAGAAGAAGGTTAAGATTTATTTGTGTCAACAAATTGTTATCACTTTTCCTACGGGTGTTGCTATATCTGAATTACTGATCGTTGGCAAAAGACTCATTTGGAATTTAAACAGTAGGAATTAAACCTCCCTAATGGGTCAGAGAGTGAGGAAGGACGATCTGGTGGTTATGAATCTTCATTCCCTCTTGCGTACCAACCTCTAATTTTAGCCAGCTAAAAGCAATGTCTCTAGCTGCTATTCAGTCAGGCAGCCTCAGTAACAATGACACAGATAATCCTACAATATCCTGTATCCTCTCAAAGAAACCTTTCTAAAGAGAATTTTTTTTTTTTTTACCTCTGAAGATGCATATTTCTTCCCATTGGCTACAGGTAATCCTAGACTGCCTAGGAGTAGTGGACAGGCAGTTGGACTAGATGATTGTTGTAGGTCTGTTCCAACCAGAATATTCTTATCCTATCCTATCCTATCCTATCCTATCCTTTCCTATCCTATCCTATTTCTTTGTTCCTAGAGCAAAGTTAAAATTTTCCTTCCCTTGCAAGTTAAAGCTGGATGGATAAGTATAATTTTCTCCACTAGTACAATGGAAATGGGACTGCTTTCCCTTTTCAGTATGCCTCTAGAGCTCAAATCTGTGGCCTTTGTTGGCTTTACAGATCCAAATGATGGCCACCACAGAAATCCATCAGGAAATAAGGACCCAGATGTACTTGTCAGAACAGCAATCTGGATAGAAATTATGTTAAGTCTACATGCGATAAACTATTTCTGTACAATACTGAAAAACTTGTGCACATAAGTCTATTGGTCTTTGCCATCTGGTTCTATATTTCCTTGCTTCTGATTTACATCATCTTATCTGACATTGGTTTGTCTGTAGCTCATTTTAGTGAACCAGAATTTTGATTGAGACATCCTGTTGCTGGTAGTCACACTCAGTCATCTGCCTGTGAGGAAAACAAACAGCAATACTGGAGTAAAAAATCTCTTTCAGGCCAAGAAACCAAAAATGGATCAACTCTTTTCCCTTCAACAGTGCTTCCTTGGCAGCGTTCCACTCAAGGTGTGAGCTGTATTTTGTAGTTGCTAAGAAGAATTGTGTCAAAGACAAACCAACTCTGAGAAGGGACTGGAGGTTTTCTTACACTGCCACAGTGTCCACTGCTGTCTCTGAGACCAGCTCCCCTTGATAGGCTCCATCCTCACACCTGTTTTCCTTATTTAAATACAAAACTGAGTCATAGGATGGTTTGGGTTCAGAGGAATGTTCAGACAATTTTGTTCATTCCCCCTGCCACGGGCAGGGGCTCCTTTCACTGATGACTCTGTCCCACTCCTCCCCAGTGTGAGGTGGACACTGGAGGTTCCCATTGCTTTGACCTCTTTTTAACCTGGGAGCTCTGTCAGTAAGTTACATCCTGGATCCATGGACCCCACAGACACCTGGATTTACAGAGTGCTGTGTCAGAAGGGGAATCAGAATGGCAGTACCCAAGAGGAGGAAAAAAGAACAGAGAGGAAAGACAAGTAGGTAAGGTAGGACTGGTTGGTAAGTGGCCTGGAATATAACTTTGGTCAGAAATTTGTCTGACCTTGAGTAACTCCCTTCAGATCAGTATTTCCCTTTCCTCTACTTCTCATTTCTTGAGTCTGTCTATTCCAGTGTTTTAATTTAGACAGAGAATACATTCTTTGAAAGACTCTTCCTGACTCCCCTTGCTTTGTATTCTGTGGGGAAGGATTTCGGAGCATCCACAGACCAACATTAATTAAGCCAGACCAATCTTGGACATCCCAACCTTGGGATCAGGCAGGAGCTAGTCCAAGGTATTCCCCAACAGCCACCATGAGGATGTCAAGTCATCATCAGCAACTGTTTCACTCTACAAATCCTTTGCAATTAAGCTACAGCAAAAGCTGACACAGACACAGCCTTCATTGCCAGAGTTACATGAGTGTTTAAGAGCAGGCATAGGCTCCAGTAATCCATCTTGGGAGTTCATAGAACAACAGGGCTCCAGATACATCTTGGCAGGCTCCTAGTACTGCCACAATGCAAAGGGAGGATGCTGAACTACTTTGTTACCGTTCTCATCTTCTGTGAAGACTGTCTGTCCCTTGAAGATTTTGGTTCCTACTTGTATCTCTCCTGGCCTCATGAAGGGTCCACTTATTCTGTAGTCCTTGCACAGCTTAGTGAGGATCTCACTTGGCTTAGTTGCATCTCGCCATGCATTGTACCCTTCTCTGCAAGAGGGGACAGAGTGAAGAAAATGGGTGAGGTTTTCCTTCAGAATAGTGCACTGACAGATCAGGAATTTCAATGCAGAGATTCACTTTGTGGTCAGTGGCCCCGATACCAGCTCAGTCCAACTTTTCCTTTGTCCAGCACTGCTACTTACTTGAGACACTGCCTCTTTCTGCTCAGGTTCTTGGAGATCAACCACTCCTTTCTCTTAAAACACAGGAGAAGCTGAGGCAGCCTTGCCTACAGCTTAGATAAAGTAATAGCATGGGCAAGCTTCCCATGAGGAAAAGGAGCAGAGCTTGTTCCCTGTTGTACCTAAAAGATTTGAGATTACATGTGCTGCCTCCATTCAAGGAGAATTATACTGCAGCTCCCACATGCAAAGGACAAGCTCAGGTTATCTAGGTCATGTAACAAGCACATGAAGAAATATCTCACACTGGAGACTGAGCTGGTAAAGGAAGCTTGGGGTTTGGTCTGTGTTTCTGATTGCTTTTTGACATTGTCCACCCTTGATTTGTAGAAAAAATGAGAAACAATCATAGAAGAGCCCCAAACACACATCTCCTAGGTTAGTGGCCCGCCCCAGGGCAGCTGAGTTATTTTAGGTTGACTTTCTCTGCATTAATCAATTTTTATGTGCAAGGTCCTTGAGAGAGCAGCTGTCTGGCAGGGACCAGGAGCTCAGGCTCACTGCCCCATGGCTCACCCCATCACAGAGGTCATGTCAGCAGCCTGTGCTCCTGCTCCCCCAGTGCCACCCCAGGGCCACCAGCCCTGCTGCAATCACTGCAGCTGAATAGCAGAGAGCAAAGGAGAGCCCTGGCATAATTTCTCTGAGAGATTTTTCCCTTTTTGCCTGTTCATTTGCCCTTTATGCCTGTCCAAAGGCTGTTTATCAAGCAGGTATGTTGTAAACATCAGCTGTTTACTATCTAAAATACTTCTTGAGCCAACAGTGCTGTTAATTTGAAAATATCCATTCCCCACTGAGGCTGGCAGCTACCCAAAGCCACCACTAAGCTCTTAGGTGAGTTTTAATTAAAATACCCTCTGTGACACTTTTGGGCTGGAGAAAATACAATATCTGGAACACATCTGTAATTTTTCCTTTGAGTCAAGTCACTGACTGTGAACTCTGCTGCTGCCTGAGGAAGTACTTACATTTCATCTAGAAGTACTTACATTTCATCTAGAAGTACTTACATTTCATATTGACTCTGTAAGCCACAGGTAGCTCGATGTCTGCTGTAGAAACGATTTTCCAAATCAATTTTAGTCTCTCCAATAAGATCATCTGTCCCAATGAAGTCATGGTCATAGATTAAGACTGTGAGCAAGGAATCCTTGGGGAATGTAGCCTGGATTTCAAATGATCTACCCGAAAAATTGAGACCAACATGAAGTTAAATCACTTTTGAAACCTCAAAGGCTAGGCTAATTAATGCCATGCAAACAGTGTGTGAGCGGTGCCTCCTCTCATACACGGTGGGCTTTTTTGGTAGTGCTTTTTGCTTCAATTAAATACACAAACATGCTGGAAACACACAGTGCAAAAGTGTATTCTTTCCCCTGCTTCCCTAACACCCTGTGAACAGTCCTAAGATTGTTCCTACAATCCTGAATCTAGTAATGCTAATACAGCTGAATGTAAGGGTTCTCACACATTTTTCAGAACCCCTAAAAGGGACATCTAAATATTTTCTGTTTTCTTGCAAAAGCTGCAGGTTAAATATTGAATATAGGAATTTGGGGGCACCCAACAAAATGATCAGGCAAAAGTTTTAAATAAATCTCAAAAAAGCAAAGATAAGAACTCCCTTTTCACTAGGTGCATTTTTCAGGAATCAGTATTGTTGAGATGTGATGGGGAGTTGAAAATATAAACGTAATTGTAAAAGGGATTTGACAAATTAGTGAAAGGCAGAACATCCTGATCACAACGCTGGCTCCAGATTTCTCCAAAGCACATAAAAAACTGAGCTTTGTCTCCTGAAGGATGAGTTTTCTACTTCTCCCTCTGTTCTAGGATTCTTTGAGTCCAAAATAGTATCGTTTTTCTGTCTTAATGTTCTCCCACCCCAATTTAAAATATTTTCAACCTTCTGAATATAGGGAAATTTACTGGAACAAAATCACACTATTAGCATTAAAATTATAAATAACTATAGAGCATTGATAATACAAACTGGATTTTTACTGACAGCTTGCCCCTGGCTGTCTGAGTTCAAAAAACTCAGATGTCCTAGAATTATGAGATTTATTTAGCACTGTTCAACTTGAAACAACAACAAAGATTGTGTAATCACACTTTACTGCTCTGATATTTATTTTGCTTTAAACTTAATGATTGTATTAATTTTCACAGACAATTATCATTTGTTGCCTCATTTCCTCTCACACATCATTTTGCAAAACCTCTCACAGATTGCATTACTTGGTATGTTTTGATGGGTATGAAAATGAAATATTTTATTATCATACAGTGTGAAATCAATTCTAAACGTTTTAACCATCAGAATTACAAAACATCCGAACAGGAAGAATCAGCACATAGCAAACACTTAGCAAGAGTGGTAGCAAGAGATAAAGCACAAATTACACTGAATACAGAAATAAGTCATCACTGACCTTCCAAATATTGGGTTTAGCTGCTTTGGGATGTAGTTCTCCCTGTCTTTAATTTCTGTGTTGCCCAGCCTCAGCACAATGTAGGGATCTGACTTCCCATCTGGATCAGCTGGGCTGAGGTTAAATGCCTGTTAAGAAGGAAAATTGTGTCCTCAAGGAGTTTGCTCAAATACAGCAGGGTCCCTACACAGGACTGTGGTTTTCCTGCCTGGTCCTGGTGTTCTGGAAGGTCAGGGGCTTTGCCTGCCTCATGTAATGTAAAATTTGGCCTGTGGCTTTGTAGGCTACTATGAAAAGACTATCTGAAGAGTTTGCAAAGCTGGAAATGTTGTCTCATCACTAAGACAGAAAAAGCTGAGCAGGAAAGGCAAGAAAGGCAATGCTAGAAGAAGCTGGGTGCACAAGTGCAGGTAGGATTCAGGAAAGATTAACCCACAAATATTGTTCCAGATCCTTGAACAGTACAATAGAATCACAGAATTGTTAAGGTTGGAAAAGACCTTTACGTCCTTATATTGATTCAGGAAGTAAAACTATTTCTTTGTATTTTGTTGCCACAATCTCTCTGCATGCCATCTTTCTGTCTTAGATTACCTGCAACTCTCTTGTTTCTCTGAAATACCAATTTCTTCTACCCATTTTACCTCTCACACCATTGTTTCTCTTCTTGTGCTCTGTATTTCCACCTTTACTGACCCAAAAATTTATTCACTTGTAGAACTTTCATAGTATGCTATTCACAGGCCCTCAAAAATACACTATCATCTCCCCCTTACTGATGTTTTGTAAAAATGACACATTTAATGTGTCATTTTAACAACTCTATTCATTAAAACTGGCTGCATTTGCATATTGTGGATGGAACAGGTTATCTATACTGTGTTAGTTATGTATCCAGAGCTTTTCGTTTCAACAAGTGAAGTGATTCTCCAGTCTTGCAGAAATTTCCAGATTTTTGTGAGGAATATTTATAAGATTTTCTACTCTGAACACACATTTCTACAGTATGAAACTTTGTCTGAAATATGACCAGGAAAAAGCCCAAATCCCATGGATGAGGATTTTCGGAAGCTTCACTGCAAAGATACTTAAAGTAAACTGAGTTGAAAAGAAAAATCCAGGTTATTTCAAGGTTAAAAGAGCATCTGCCTACTTACTGCCACGATATAAACCCTGATGAGCACTTTGACAGGGTGGTTTGGGGGGATCCCTTGCAGGATGCGGGGCTGCCCTCCATCCAGCAAGCTGCCATCCTCAGCACTTGGGTATATGCAGAAGGAGCCCTGGAAATACATGGACTTTTATCTCCCTTGAAACCAGATCAAGTGCAATAAAAACCCAACCCTTGAATGGAAAAAGCATCACTCATTAAACTTATTTCGTGGTAGCCCTCACGGGGAACCTAAACTGCATTGCACCAAACGTCACCTTTTAAAATGTCTGTTCTCTACAATATGGTACTATCATATCTAGATACTTACAAGGATTACCCCTGTGCCTATTTTAAATTAATACCTGTAGGTCTTCCAAATCTAGTTTTCTTATCATTAATATTTTAAAATTAATATTTTGACCTTAACTGTATATTGGCAAATAAATAATTCCATTGAGTAAATTTCATAAGAGTGTGAGAGGAATCCAGCTGTATTTTTCCAGCTCATATGAATCAATACTGACTCATGTTGCTGAGTAGTTCACACTGCCTGAAAGCAACTAACAAGTCATTTGGACAGAAATCTGCATTGCAAGCTAATTGAGACATCAATGAGTTTAATCATTTCCTCTAAACTACAAACAAATCCTAGTATCATTACTTTGATAAGGTTTTGAACTTTTCAGATTGCCTGATGGAGTCCTGGATGAGGCTGTAGTTGTGAGGGCCTACACTTAAATTACACAAAATTACATGTAAGGTTCTGTAACTGAAAGTGTAGAAACCAAGTTGCATTAGTGAAATCTGGACTACATAATACCTCTTCTTCCCCTTCTGTAATTTCAAACTCCTTGTGATTCCTTATCTCAAAACAGAAGTGAACACCTGGTGCTGAATGATGCTTTTTTCTATCAGATAATGGGAAAGGAAAAAACAGGACTCTGGATATAATAAAACTAATTCTATTTACAACAGACTAGCAATATTTATTTCTTTAATCCCTGGCATACCTGAAAAATTTATTAAAACCTAAAATCTCTAAATTATTACCCATTTAATTAACATTAAATCTTACCTTAAATTTTCCTATTATTCTGTCTTCAGCATCAGCATGAACTTCATCATTAGATTTTCCTCTTAAGAGCTGGAAAGTTTTCACCCAGTCCTCAAAGTTATTAAATTCACTCTCCAAGTCTCCTTCATAAATCTTTGAAAATAGAAGAATGCTAAAATTTTGTGGTGCAGTGAATATATTTATAGCAACTTTTTTATTAGGGAATGAATAGAAATTCATTTCCACACAAAATGCAAACTTTAATAAAAAATGAGGTTTTGCAAAAGTCCTTGAGGAAAAAAGTTAATTCCCTGTTTAAAACAGGACCAATTTTGTCCTCAACCAAAGGTTTTCCCCAGCTACTGAAATAACACATTAATGCAGCAGGTGGAAATGCATCTGGAGGGGCCAAAATGAACATTTGTAACCACTGGTGTGAGTGAAAAATTGTAGATGTGCTGCTCTTTGCTTCTGTTTCCTTGCTGCATTGTGCCTTTGTTGAACTGACCCATTCTATTGTGTTAATGCATCAAAACTTGGGAGCAAAGCAGACAATAATAAAGTGCTGTGGGGACAGAGCTTTAGGATAACTCAAAAGACCAAATAATTTTTCAAAGAACATGTTTTTTCAATGCTCTCTCCCAGTGATTTATCAAGCATTAAATGGAAGGGCCTACACTACGGCCGTCCCTTAAAAAATGGAAACAGCATTTTAAAATTCCCATTTATTCAGGCACAATCTAATCCAAACTGTTCTAATCTTTTCAAACCTCTCATCTCTCCAGGCATTTTGCACAGCCCATATAGTTTTCTTTGAATTCCTTCTATCATTACCCAACAAAATCTAATGTGAGCTGAGTATTATTTCCCATCAGGGAGGGTGCACTAGCCATCACAGCTTTCCAACTCTTTTTAAGGACATTCTTAATAGGCTGCAATATTTCTGACATGAAATTTGGGATTTCCAACTACAGTGTTTTACATGCAAACAACAAAATTGAATTTCACTGAAGTTTCTCTGAGTTTGTTTACACCAATAAATTCTATGTCTAAGACCAAGTGGGCCACACCATGATCTCCTCTGTGTCCCTTGTGCTGAAGGGCATTATCACTATAATTTAGTGCATTTTATTCATTTTAAAGTGTCTGAAATATGTATAAGGAGGGTTTGCCAAACTCATCTGTCATGTCAAAATTTGGAGAGGCAGTGAATAACAACAGCCTTACCTCAGCCTTACTTTTCTCTTACCTGCAGTGTTGCTAGGTTTGGAGTTTCCTTCTGTATCCTTTTCAATGTTTTATCCTTCTTCTTTTTGTCTGGCTCATCCTCTATGATCAATGCTATGTGGTCAGAAGTCTGCTTATCTGCAGAAATTTAATGACATTGTCTATGTTTTAGTAAACAAAGCACATAAAATGCTTCAGATGAAGATGCAAAATACGTTTCTTAGAGTCCCTCTTGCTCTTTCTCTATTTATTCCTCTACTGCCAGACACAGGGATTCTCTCTTTTAGCACTGGTCCTCCCAGGCAGAGAGGTGGCAATTTATGCCCCCTGTGGCTGCCCGTGCTCGTAAAGAGCTTGCTGGACCAAGCATGATGGTGCCCTGTATGGCTCCCTCCCCAATGGCCACCTCCCAGACCACCCTTCTCCTCCCTCTCTGACTCCTCCCCAGTGCAAATAAACAGATTTTATTAGCTTTCATATAAAATTTAAGGTTTATTTAAAACTGAAAGCTGTTGTTTAAGCTGACAGCTACTTCAGATATCAGGATGACCCGAGTCCTTCTCTGCTTAAAGATATCCCAAAATAGGGTGTATTTCAAACAGTGAAAGTCTGGAGGTGTGAGAAATGGGAGGAAGTACATCAGACTAAAGTCATATTCCAAACACTGAGAGGGGATTTCCCAACAAAAAGAGGGTGAGCCCTCAAAAGTTACAGTGAGATAGTTCAGTTCTTTGGCTGAAGTCTGGATTTTGAATTCACTTTACTTTCATTTTTTTGAGTAGTTCCTGTGTGTTTAACAGCACTAACTATTTAGAGATATATATTTAATGTCAGAGATGTCTTATATGTATAATGCTTATCATCACAGGTAAAATTTTGCAACAAAAATGATCAGAAGAGAATTTACAATTTCTTTGAATGACAGGAAATTCATGTTAACCCAGCCCTGACTGTGAAGTTTTAACCTACCCATCATCTCATCAGCTGTAGAGCAAAGAACCCAGTACAACAACAGTACTCTGTTACGAGACATTAATTGTTGCCAGCAAAATAGTAGAGAAGTGACACTAGAGACAGTATTGGTGCAAAATATTAGAAAAATGCAAATAATTTACTTACTGTCTTCAGGTTTTCCTTCACTGGAAAAAATTCCTTTTGCCTTTCAAAAGAAAAACATGATGGACAAACTCCTCATTATGAGTGTAACACCAAAAAGGAATCATTCAGCAGTAAATTCGCTTTTACAACATTGCTCATCTGTGAGAGTTTTGGACATGCTGGGTGACTCACCTTTTGCATTTTGAGCACAGAAGCATAGTATTTTGACCACCAGTCAATGACATTTTCAGCTGATTCATCTGCAATGGTTCTTTTTCTCCTCTTTGTTGACCGTCGGATGGATTTTTTAATCTACCAAATGATGGCAAAAGCACTAGAACTGATTAAAACTAATCACCTGATTCATGGCATTAAGCATGAACAGCTGTATGCACAGAAAATTTCAGCCTTTAAGAGTTAAACAAAATGCAATATGAATTCCTGTCTCTGTCTTTTATACCGAGACATTTCATCATGATCATTGTATTATTAAAGCTACCTCTGTATTTTCTACCGACTATGCCATGACTTTAAACATTGGAGACATTGCCACAGGAACAACCCATACAACAGGCAAATCTACACACATAATAAATTATGATGTTTCAAGAGGAGCAAACATCCACATACAAATTGGCTTCTCCCACTTGAATCTGCAAGTATTTTAGGAACCTATCAATGGAAGTAATGAAATTCTGTGGGGTCAATGCTGCATTGTTAACTAGTTCTTTTGAGGGTCAGCAAGATAGTGTGGGTGTCAACAACAATACCCAAAATCTCTAAACCTGGGGTCAACAGGTTACCACTTCTTAAGGAAGGGCTGAAATCTACAAGAGTGCAGGAGGGAGTTAGCTGGTAGCTTCAGCTGTACCCACCTTCTGCTTCTTCTCTTTCCCTGGCTCAGAGGCAGAGTGCTCTGGCTCAGTGGCAGGAGGTGCTGTGAGGGATGGGTCTGGCTCTACCACTGTCCATTTACCCTGCTCCACCTCAGCATAGATATCATCAGCTAAAAATGGATCTTCCTGGGATAGCTCAGCAGGCTGGGATGATTCAGGGGAAGCTGAAATTGAAACTTTGCAAGTTAGGTAAGATTTTGCAGAAATACTGTCATTCCATTTGATGATCATCAAATAACCATGTGGTTAAGGGTTTGATCCTACACTCAACACAATAAAGCACACTCCTAAGTGTAAACCTCTAAGAAGGTCCTTTGTCCTCCTATTTGGGGTCAGAATTGAGCACTTACCTTTCTCAGTTTCTGCAATGTCTAGTCTGTTAGGTGCAGCTTGAAGACCTAATGGGGTTTTACATAGGAATTGCTTAAGACAGTTGATGGTATGTGTTCCAACAAGAGTACTCCTCCCAAATGCTCTCCAGTCAACCACACAGATGCTTAGTGGTGGATGCAAGAGTTCATTTTCAGGCAGCTCCTAGTGCAGGGGACAGACAGCAGCATGAGAGAATTCCTAGAGAACATAGAACATGTATAGAATATTTCTTATGCACAGCAATAAGGCTTCTACTCTTCCCTCCCTCCCTCCCTCCCTCCTCCTTAGCAATGAACATATTCATAATGCAAAATGCATTCAGCATAGGCAATATGATTTTGGTTTTCTGCAAAATCTAGAGAAAGCTCTGTTCTTTAAAATACACAGTGGACTGTACAGACTGTGATGCTGGGATGAATCCCATGCTCTCATATTGAAGCATCTCTTGTTAGAATAAACTGGCAGAATCAGGAATGTTCAGAAGGATGGAATGCAGGGTCGTGAGTCCTAATTCCACTGCTGCTTTGTTGAAGGCTATCTGCCCTTTCTGCCTCAGTTTGCCCAACAATGAGATGTGGACCCTGGGTGGTTACATGCCTTATAGGATGAACTACCAAGAGGAAAACAGCTCTTAGGAAAGTACCATAGGAGCTAAAAGTACTGTAGGAACTGTACTTCAGTACCCCTGTTATTGTTTTGATATACTTTTCTCAAGAGCAAATTGAACAGACTGTTTTATTCTGCTGGTGACTGTGCCAGCTCTAATAACCCAACCAACATTACTTTGCAGTTCATAGAAGCAGGTGTGACAATGTAAGAAGATCCTGAGCTCAAAAGTCAGAAATTATCAATCCCCATAATAGTCCAGTAATACACAAAGGAAAGTTGCAAGAATGGAAAAAAAACAAAGGAAACCAAATACTACCCAGCAAAATTAGAAAGGTGAAGGAAAAATAATAAATATATTTCTGTTAGCTGCCCACATGTTCCAGCTTTTATCAGTAAAAATCTGATTGCAACACATTTTCTTATCTACTTGGGACTTAACATCGTCTTCTTTTATCATATGGTTGTGTTATTTATCATATTCATCATATGGTTGTAGCAGAAGTCTTTTAAAGCATTTTCAAATCAGCTTTTGCACAAGAACTGACATCCCTTAATATTTAATCAAGACACAGGAAAAGTTATTTGACAAGAAAGGAAGATAATGGTAATTAACGCCTTGTCTGACCAGAGAACAGACAGGCAAGGGGCAGCATGCTGTACACACCACTTCAAACCAGTCTGCAAGGCCAGTGAAATTGGGGTTTTTCTTGTAGCTTTGTATGACAGAGGATTTGACTCCTTTCCCTGCACACTCGATGAGAACCTGGGGCCGATCCACAGACAGGAGCTGGACTTTCTTCAGCTCTCGAACGCCCCAGAACAGCACCTGTGGTGTGCAGAGAGAAACAGAGAGAAACAAACACTGTCAGCCTGCAGAAACCCTGCCTTGCCATGGGCAAATGGGCTGATAGCAGCTCCTGTGAAGGCTGCAGAATGAGTGGCAGTGAACAGTGAGGCTGGGCAGCATCGGCCATTGCAGTGGTAGGAAAAGCCGCCACTTTTCCCAGCTTTCTAATATAAGGCTACTTTGGACACAAATTGCACAAGAGAGAAGGGCAGGGAAGGTGTAGACATTTGTACACAGGCTGAAGTCAGGGACCCAGAAAAAGCCTGTGAGGTAGCTGATGCCAAACTGCAGCTCCAGGGGAAGCTCTCCATCTCCTGTGGACACTTCCTTGGCTGCACAGAGTTGGATCCACCAGCCTTGCTCTGCCACAAGGGAAGTCCCAGCAGGTCAGGACAGAGACACAGCCTCACTGTTCCCCTCAGTGGAAGCACAACCTTGCATGACCTCATATGCTATTTCCATGTGAATCATATTGATCAAGATTGTAAAATCATCAGTTACTGTTACAGTTCAACAAGAGAATAAAAGGAGATGAGGTTAGGAAGGGAAATAGTCAAAGTATCTCACCTCCACTCTGTATTTGCTTAAAACTGGCCGTATATTAGCTGGGACTGGGTAAATCTGGCCAATATCTGGTGGATCCAGTGGGGGAAGTCTGTCTGGATCTGACTCAGGAATCTGAAAATGAAGCAGTTGTAATTCAGGCTGATTTTTGGACAAATAAAACCAGTATTGGAAGTATCTGTTGATAATGGTACATAGAACACACCAATTCAATTCCTTTTATAAGACAAGCTGCAGAGCAGAACTGATGTGCTGTGAAAGGAATGTGACTTGATATTCTCCTTCTCATGCTGTGATGCTAAAGGATATGGCAGAAAAAGTATTCAATAGATTTGGTTTATATGCCTTTCTGAAAAAAAGGCTCCTTTTACCTAGTAGGACATAGTTTGCCTTAAAGACATGCATGTACTGAAGCATGGTAATTCTACTTACTAAAAATGGAAAGCATGGTAATTCTATTTAACAAAAAATCCTGAGCAAAACTGCTTAGAAGTCTTCCACAGGAAGATTCTAGATGTGATCCTCTCTGCACCTTGTGACTCAGCAGGAAGGCTTCTCTAATGAACTTTGTCTGAAGCTCTCACTCTCTCCTGTGACACCACAATAATGAGGAAATATTCCATGTGGTGTTATATTTCTGGCTTTCACCAAAGACATAAATAACTATCATGATTAAAAGCCTGTTTTATCAGTAAAACATGTTATGACATTCCACATTTTTCCCATTTCAGATTTCAGAATAAACTGGTGTAGGTTTTCAGCAGTTAATTTACCTTTAACTGATGGCTCTGCAAATTTCAGTGAAATTGCCTGAAATCCTGGCATGATAGACCCCAGTCTACTAGGACTGAATTTTCCTTTTCTCTTGCAGCTTGGAAACCATGTAATGTTTCTTATAATATAGTAGGGGTATCTAAAAACTCAACCTCCCTAATCCAATCCTTATTATTCACCATTTCATTTTCCTAAGAGTGAAAGCAGTATTGGGAGCTTCAAGGCTGGTAGTCAGGGCCATGTGCTACTCCAAACAGCAGCTCATTGCAATGGCAGTGGGATTTTCACAGTTTCTCAGGGCAGAGCACAATTTAGGGCAGGGTAAGTGGCAGGCAAAGGAGGCTTTCAGCCTGTGAAGGGCTGGCAGTGGTGTGTGTGTGGGCAGTGGCCCCTGACAAGGGGGAAGTGGTGACAGGAGTTGCATGGGGACTCTGAGGTCAAATGGCTCATAATTCCTATTGATTCAAGATGGTCATGGACTCTGATGCCATGGCAGCTCTTGTGAGCCCCAGGGTGTAAAAGAGTAATTGTAGAGAAAGTCAAATTTACCTCCAGAAGCTCAAATGTGGCAAGAAGGTCTCCTCCTGAAAGACTTCCACAGTGCACTGGGTGGTAACAAAGTTTTGGTGGTTCATAGTTTTGATGAGCAAGTCTCACCACAGGGGCAGCCACTGTAGATCCAATATATTCTGCCTTGCCCTAAATAAAGGAGAATACAGGGGTCAAATGCATTTGGATTTCACAATAGTTATAGGAGCCGAGATGATGCAGAGCTTAGTATTTATGGAAAAAAAACCTTCTGAAGGAAAGTCCAAGGTAAGATGCAAAGCAGCTATGAAGAGGGAGAGCTGAGCACTTATTAGCTCTTCAGTGTATCCAAAATTTCTGAGGTCTGTATTTAGTCAGTGAGACTGCATCAGAGTGGGCATGTTCTTGACTCACTTACAATATTTACTTATTGTAATATTTATTTATTATTGTAATAGTTATTTATTTATTATTATTGTTTTATTTATTTATTTATCCCCAGTATTCAAGGGACCTGGGGCAAGATGCTTCTGATTTCTGTAGGCTGATCTTTGGGAGCAAGATTCACTTGGGGAAAATAAAAGGCCACATCTTTGCAAGGCCATGTAGTGAATCTCAGGGCTGTTCTCAGATGTTAAACTGCAAACCACAGTAGCACTGAATTCTATTCAGCAAGGTGATCCATTTAAAGCCTATTCAGTGACTCAGCTTTGCTTTCACGTTTGCAGTAGGATGTTAAAGGCCAGGTTTTTAGTGAGAATTCTGAGTTTACCACTGCATCATCATCGTACAGCTCGATGACAATCTCCGGTGGGAACTGGGCGATCTCCTCTTTGTCACCATGAAGCACAATGCTGTTGAAAAGCAGTGTCTGGTTCCAGGTGGGGGACAATGTCTGAGAAATGATCTAATGGAAGAGAGGAATTGTTTAATGAGCTGTTTGGTTGAGTACCCTTCAGAAGGACGTGCTCATCTGCTGGTGACCTCCGTTTCCACAGCCTGAGCAATGCCATGGCTGAGACACCACATTTTTTAGCAGCTCCTCCCAGCCAGGAGAATATGAATCTCTCACTGTGAGGCTGGTACCTACAATTTCTCCATTTCCCTGTTTGCCTCACAAATCCCTAAAAGCATATCAATACATGACAACCAGTCTGTGTAGACAAATCAATATTAAAGTTAGAGGAAAGCTGTTAGTTTAGGAGAGCAGGCTCATGCCAAGTGCTATTAAAATAAAGCTTTTGCCCCAACTGAGGCTGGTTTTCACTTATCCAGGGCACATTTTTTTAATCTTATTTTTAGTTCTGTGTAATGACACTTAACACTATGAAAAAGAAAGAAGGTATTTTCATGAATCACTCATAAGAAATCAGTTTTTAATTTGTTGTAATTTGAATTGCATGGATGCTTATAGCATTTCATCGCAGAGAATGTTTTAACTGTCTATGCAGAAAATACGTTTAACAAAGAAAGCAGTTAAAGAGGAAAATTGTGCCAACTGCAAAAATACTCATAACCTGCTATCATTCTTTTGTATGGAAATAAGGTTCCTTACCATTTATTGGCTCTTAGCTGAAACTCTTATGAAAACATGCAAGTTATCAGCTGCAATATTTTATTCAGGCAGTGAATAAACTAAACACTTCTGTGCCTATAAACACCTATTTTTCTGGGGCCAAATTCTACTCTCCAGAACCTGGTGCATCTAGACACTAATTTAATTTGATTCATTCACCATCTTCTATTAGAAGTTAAAATCACATTACAGGAAAAAAATCAATTAATAACCCTCAGGCAGAAGTAGCACAAACAGGTATTTACAATTTAGAAAAAGGTTTTTATTTTTTCTCCCTTTGGCATATGCAACAGAACTTGCTTTGTTACAGAATAAAATGTCAGAGGAGTATTAGAATTAATTGAATTGAAACAGTCTTCTGTGAAATTTTACGGGGAGGGGCTGGATGGGAGGGTTAAATATTTTTTCTGAAACAAGACTGTATTTGGTGTGAAGCAAGACCACATTTAGCTCAGCAATTTCTGTTTGTGGCATGATTGTCAGAATTCCTGCCCAGTTTTAACTCCAGGGTAGTTGTAAAGGGCTCAGGACCTTTGAAAGTCTTCATGTTGTGTGAGGGACCATCCTCCTGCTCACTTGCCCAGGCTGTTCTTCAACCCTTCTTGCTGAAACTCTGTAGAAGTTTCCACTTCTCTCTAGAGGCCCCACAGGAGCTCATTTGACCCCTGGAGTTTCCTAACGGAGATGGGAGACCTTTTCCTACTGGGCATATTTTAGCAGCCTTTAAGTCTCCCACCTCTCTGTTTTCAGCTCATTCCCATTTTAAGGCTCTACAGCCACCAGTGTGCTTTGCCACATTCCATCACCAAGGTCTGTGCTGGCTCACATGGCTACAGGAGCCAGGGAAAGCTCTTCACTCTGCTCAGTGACTGAGTGCACAGGCTGGAGGAAAAGAGAACCATGAGGGTTCATCCTTATACCCACATTTATACCTAGCAATGACAACAGTCCAAATTCAAAACACAGAAATAAAGATGTGAAGAAAGGTACACTTGCTACAAAGTCCCAATAGTCCCAGAGAATCTGATAGCTGAGCTAAAACTAGAAATGCTGCACCTCTTATTATAGTGATGGGTAACATGTAAACTTTAGCTTGTTTGCAGTGCACTTTCAGGATCTGTTCTTTAACAGCAGGTATCTAACTTTTCCTTCTAGGTTAGCTCCTTGCAAAACCAAGCCTTTCCCTTTTCATACCTTAATTGTAAAAAAATAAAACAAACCAAACCCAAAAAACCCAAACCATTTTCAAAAGAGTTTTCAGTCACCAAAAGAGGCTTTGGAATTTACCTTTGTGGTCTGGCAGTGTGATGTGAAAGTAACTTTGGCAAAAGGATCAGAAAGTCCAGTGCTGTCAGCAGCAATGAGCCCCCTGGCCTGGTACATGTGGGCTCTCAGCTGGAAGAGGTGCAGGGCTGCATCAAGGCAGAGAAAACAGCAACATCAGCTCCATGGAAACTGTGCAGCACACGGGCAGGGGGGAAGAGTCACCAGCTGCTCTCCAACGAGGATCTGACAAGGGGAACTGCTGCTGGTACTGTCTCACTAAAGAAACACCTGAGACACTCAGAAGTTGTGCAAGACATCTGAATTCACTTGAAATCAATTATGTAGGTCTCTACTGCAAGGCTATTAAGGGTCAATCTTTATTGGCCAATTTTTATTATCTGCCACCACTCTTATGTACTAGGTGTTCTGTGCATCATCAGGAGAACTGAGGGATGCTTCCTCTACAAGGAGACAGATTCATGAGACAGGGAACAGAAACTGCAAGTGAACGAGTTCCTTCTTTCCCTGACATCTACAAAGTGTCAGTGGCAGAATTGATGACTTGGCAATGAAGCCAGACTTTTCTGATGAAGAAGAAAAGCCATTATCACCTTAGAACAGTTACTTTATACAGGGGTTGTGCCACACTGAACTAGAGCATTTGGGGCCATTTCTCTTAATAGGGAAAAGAAAGAGTGCCTTACTTTTATACAGCAGGCAAGCAGAGGAGGGCAGCACACTGTGCCCTGAGTTGGTGTTAGATGATAATTCAATCTCATATCCTACAGGCAAATTCTCCATGGCACTGTGGGCATAGCTGCTGGGTCCAAGCCACAGGTAGGTGTCCACCTTTGCTTGCACAGTCCAGCCCAGAGGGCGCTTGCCTGGGAGCTGAAGAAAAAATCCAATGTTACCAGCAAGCTCAAGAGACATGGCTGGGTGCTGGGTCTTACCATGCCAGAGTAAAATAAAGAAGCATTCTCTGAGCTGATATACTGATAAATGGCATTTCTTCACAGTGAGTGGCCCTGAAACTCATTTAGCACAAGAAACTTCTGGGATTCTTAGGGAAGGAATTAGTAGTTTGCTCAACTAACAGTCTATGTAAGCTGCATGCTGCAAATATGCCAGGTTTGTGCAGGCTATCTTACAGCTGCACACATATGAGTGCTATTTTATCCCCTACATTGCCCAGGCTTCAGCCCACTTTCCATTTCATGCATATCCAATAGTTAGTCCCATGTATTACTAAAAGTATTATGCCATCGGGAAGGTCAGAAAACAAAATGTTACTAGTCTTGCCCTATTATTTCCTTTTTCTTCCTTCCAACTTCATCAAGATCTGCTAAGTTCAGAGTTTAGTATTGTCTGTTCCGAAGGTAATTCTGGATACTGAACATCTGGATAGTTAATTGCAGAATATTTTATTTCATGCAGGCACATAGTACTTTTCTTAGCAAGTACCTATGGCAAGTATCTCAGGATCTTAGATGTGTTTATCTGTTCTTTAGCTGTGCCTTATGGGAGTATTCTCAGAAGACCAAGGTGAAAAACCACTAAAAAGTCATTATATGAAGTTACTGTTGTCTGGAGCATTTGGCTTTTTCCTGATGATCACAGTAACAATTACATTGCACAATATTCTGCTCTAGGACCTACTGGTCACACTGCCTTTGTAGGCTTATATCCACTAGGGCTTTCCTTTATCATGAATAATCCCATAACATTTTTTGCACATATATTGTGCAATCTTAAGCATGTTTTAAATAGAAAGTATAAATAATTCCTGTATTACCCCTGAATACCTAGGTTGCCTCACTGAGTTGCTGAGTGCTGATCTCTCACCAGTCTTCTCAAAGGCTTTCATGTGCTGCATTCTGATGTTTTTGTCAGCAAAGAGGCTGTACCTTTTCTATTTGTTTATGAATACAGCCATTGATGAACAATGTTCTATACTTGCCATAACAAGTAGTGAGGAAATTCATTAATCATACATAAAAAGCCTGGCAATGATAGAGTGATTAAAGAATGAGAAGCACTAATGGAAGAAGCAAATATTAATAAATGGTGGATACAGATCTGTACATCTTTTTATATTAAAAAGATTAATCTGTAAAATACTATCCCTGGAAGAAATCTGAATACCAAAATCTCCCCAGGCATTACCTGTGTTTGCAGTGTGCCACAGACTTACCTTCAGGAAATGAGTTTTAATCTTCCCACAGTCCTTGCCTCTCTGCTCTTTTGCTGGGGAGTAGAGGATGGTTTTTGCTGGGACTCTTGCATATGCAACTCTTTTGTTGTTGCTGATCATCCAGATGAACACATCAGGCACTGTATTCTGAGGCTGTTAAATGAGGCATATTGAACTAAAACTGAATACTTTCTGTGAGCCACCACCATCATTTTTTTGTCGAAACACTCTTACTAAGAGTAAGAGCTGATGCCCTCATGGCTCCTGTGGAGTGGCAGATATGACTCTGAATTAAATGAGGCTGTCACTTCATGATTTGCAGTCCATACCTCAATTTCTAATTACAGCTGAAGGTAAAGAGCTTTATAGAGTGATTAAGGATTACTTCATAAGTAATTTCTGGAGAAACTAAAATTAAGAATCTGGGTATGGCTCTGTCCCAGGAAATAACTTGACCACAGACCGTGTAAGTAACTACCATGGAAATACCACCAATTTCATCTATATCAGCAAATCAGAAAGGACCAGGATCTAGCTCAAACACTGGCATGTAATCATCTTTTCTGCTTGTGACAATGCTCAGTGAGACTGCCTTGCTCTGTCCCAGATAATGTTCCCCAAACAAAGCTGAAAAAAATACCAGCCAAGGATCTGTTCCCTGAAGGAGATGTAAGCAGGGTCACTCTGTTTTAGGAAGGAAGAGAATTTGTGTGTAGGATGCAAACCATGCCACTGTGCCACTTGCTCTCTGTGCCAGAGAATAGCCATGGCCTTTTTTTGTTTGCTAGCACAGGCAGCTCTCAGAGGCACAGCTTTCCAGTGGCTGGATTTTGGCCCAACCAAATATATCAATTTTTCTGTTATTCTCAGGCTAAATGATAAAATAGGGACCCCGAGCTCCTATCAGTCCAAATCCATACACGTGTCCATACAGGTGGTGACATTTCATATCACAAAGCTGGCTTCTTCAAGCCACCGGGTATGGGATGACCTTATTAAAAAATATATCTGTGGTGCATCCTCTCCATACCACACAGCCCAATATTTCCTACCCTGGTTTGAAAACAGCTCCATTTAATGCAAAAGACAATAAGGCCCACATATCTGAAGGGGAGCTTTTTGGATAACCAAGCCAGAAGTTATTATTCACATGGGATTATGAAAATATTTTTTTTCTGAACTCTGTGTGGATTACCTCATCAGCCAAGAATCTAATTTTGTCTATAAAGCTCTGAGTCTCACGAATCATTTCATCCACTGGCATCTTCTTTTTCTGCTGCTGAATGATTCCCTTGGCATCACTGGACATTGCTTCCTGCAGTGGGGAAAGACAATATATACTTTACATCTGCTATCAAGTAGTTTGAAGTGGAAGAGAAACAGTCTTTGATTCAAATTGAAAAGATAAGAGGGGAGACTTTGTTCAATGTTTCTTTGTCACAACAGAAACTGATCAGCTCTTTGGAGCTGGACAACATAAAAATTGAATGTCTCCCATTTTGTCTTTGTTTATCTGTATATTGCATGTATGGAAGTCCCAAAGAACATGTGATTGCCACCTGGAAATACTGGGCTTTGATCCAGACAGAAGGCACAATCTTTTGTGCTACAAACAGTAAAAAAAGGTAACAAATATTCAGATGACCTCCACACAGTTTTGTTTCTTCTCACTGGTTCCCTGGAGATGACTACTAGGTCCAGTAAGGTCCTCCTCCTAAGGTCTTAAGAAAGGCCAGACTTTACTAGTCTTGAAGTTCAGCATCACCACAGCAGTAAATTTGTAAAATTGTAAATTTGGTGCTTTTCCACTGAACTCAGCATCATTCCATTTTAAGATGCGTGGATGAGAAAAATAATCTGATTATTATAATGCCTTAATGGTATTTAAAAACAACACCTTCTGATTTATTTTAGTGTATCTGACAGCTCTTTATTAAGCACAGTGGGATTTATTAAAATAAATGCTCATGGATACTATATTCATATGAATTACAAAGCATTTCCATACAGTGCAATCAAATACAAAATAAAATAGGAAAAAAAAAAAAAAACCCAAGCAGTGTGCTTTCAGTAATCATCATTGCATCAATGCTTATAGGAAAAGAACAGCACATACCAGCTCTTGCTTGAACAACATGAGCCTCTTTTTGTCCAAAGCAGTGCAGTTCAACCCTTTGGGCTTCTTTTCAACAATGACCATGAACGCCCTAGGACACAGGAGTAACAGGGGTTTTAAATATGTTCTTTTTTTAATGTGAGAATGCTAATGTGCTAAAATACATTGGAATGTTCGGTGTCTGCTGCAGTGCATGAACCAGAAGACAAAGGCGCTGAAAATCTCTAAAATATTATATAATGTGATGGTTTGACCCGGAAATGGGATTTCTGGGAAGTTGGGTCACTTCTGAGAACACCTTGAAAGCAGGGGTATCTGGCCAAGCACTTCCTCTTGGGACTGGGCGGCAGAGAGAGAAGATGCCCTCCCTCGCCCAGTGCCTTTGCTGGGCGGGGGAGGGGCAGCCACGCGGTAGGCTGGGCCCAGACCGAGGTTGGGAGTGAGGATGCCTTGAGTATGGAAGGGTGGAGAGATGGAGAATCCCAAAAAGACCCCGAGAGCCATCGGGCAGCCCCCCCCCCTTCCTCCCCCAGCAGAGAGAGAGAGAGCCGGCGTTGGAATTTTTATAGCGGCCGGGCTGAGAAGGAGAAGGGGGGGGTGCGGGCGAAAGGGCCGCAGAGCAGCAGCAGGGCGGCGTGGGAGTTCGAGAGAGAGAGACTGCACCTTTTAACCCTTTTTTGGACAATGAAAACTTACAGAACATTAACCTTTCCCAGAAAGGAGTTAGAGTGATTGGGAGAAGGAAGTGCAGTAAGTGAGAGAGATTGTGGATGGATAGAGAAGAATTTTGGTGGGAAGAGAGATGATTGGAGTGGCTTTTTTGCTGGACTCTTTTTGTATAGCCATGGACAGAGCCCTGCTTCCTTGTGATACAGAGACTGAGTCCAGGGGGAGAAATGTCCCAGACACAAGAAGATTAAGTGGTTTTTAGCCCCTTGGCCCCAGGGGGTGAAATATGGGGGGAACAGGTGTCCCAAAGGTGTGACTGTGCTCTTTTTGGAATGGGACAAAATATCCTTAAAAGACAACCCTGGAAACAGCCCTGGTCCGTGTTCAGTAGTGGGAGTGCTGAACATGAAAAGGAAGAGGTCATCCTGGCACAAGAAGGACTCCTCTCCTCTTGACGAATTGAGAATTGATTATCTACAGAGTGTTGATGGACTGAGAATTGATGATTGGGAAGTGCATTGAATTGGGAATTTGAGGGGAGGAGGAGGAAATGTTTTGTGGGGTTTTCATTTTCCTTGTGTGTTCCTTTTTCTTTTGTGTGTAGTTTAGTTATTGTTTTTGTAGTTTAGTTAATAAATGTTGGGTTTTTTCCCTTGTTAAGTAAGAGCCTGTTTTTTTCTTATTCCTGGTCGAAATCTCACAGCAGACACCAGGGACAGTGTATCTTCATGGAGCATTGGCCTATTGCCAGTGTCAAACCATGACATATACCTATAAGATTAAAGGAATAGAGTCCAAAACCTCAGCACCATGCTTCCCAGAAATGGATTAATAATATCTAGAAATAGTAGCTTATATCTATTTTGAGCCCAGTCATGTCATTTGATACAGAGCCCACTGGATCTACACCAATATGTGGCATCCTTTGTTTTTATATTAACCATGGTTGGGGTTTTTTTACAGTGTATCTATCGCACACTTTATTAAATTCTACTTATCACCTATACGACATATTCTTAGAGTTCTGAAAGCCAAAATAATATGGCAATGATTGGCAGTCTTCTATTGTCAATTCTGAATATGTAAAATAACAATAAATATTTTCTCTGTCTAAATAGAAAATGCAATTTGGGAAGGTCTCTGCTTTTACAGCAAAATAAATAAAATATATAGCTCAGTAAGTTTACTGTACTTTTTTAAATTGTTTCTTTGTCTAGCCTTGAATTTGTAGCCAACATTAAATTTAATTTTCTGTACGCATCGAGTAAAGGTTATTACCTGCTTTGATTGATAAAACCATTTAGGGTCTTCTTCATTTTCTCCTCAGCTGCAGTCTCTGAAACCTTGATCAAGTCCTTTACTTGCTCTAATGATTCTTCCTATGAAAAACACATGAGAAAGCCATTATGCACAGAAGGGCACTTTGTCATTCTGCTGATGTTACAGTGCCGTTTATGACTAGCAAGAATGAGGGAGGTGATTTTGTGACCTGACAGGAAGAACCTTTGATATATCACTATACTTGAAGTGCACAGAGAAAAGACTCCAGCAGCATGATATATTTTTACCTTTTCCCAGTCTTTCCAATTACTTGTCCAAGCTATTACTGCTTGGAGCAATTTTGTGCTCTTAGCTCTTTGAGGAAAATCAATAATTTGGAAACATTATCTGCTAGGTAGGAGAAAAAAATAGTTCTTGGTTCTGTTTCTAATCCTGCTGCTTAACTTTAGCAAGTTGCTGGAGATAACATAAAATTCAGTGGTCACTTGAATCCATATGTAAAGTCCATTGCAAAACCTACTGTTATCCATGAGGAATGGAATCTGTTGTTGAAAGCTAAAATAAATACCTGGATCTTCAGCAAGGCCTGTGGGTGTTGGGGTGAATTGAAACATTATCTCTCCACATTTGTTTAATATTCAAATACCTGAGTTCAAAATGTTTGGTGTGATACAACCTTGCATAAGTGTGACTTCAGTGTTGTTCCTCATGAGATATATATGGATAAATGAGGGATGAATCAGACTCTTAATCTGAGTGCCCCACATTAAAATATTTAACATTAGGAGTCACTTTAAAAAAAAAACAACAAAACCTACTTTCTTGAGACTGTTGATAGTCAACTTTAAACAAAGGTAGGAAAAAACATCATTATGGGAAAACACAGTGACTAGGACATCAGAGTGACTGCCCATGAGATGATATGCCATTCTGTCTCTGTCAATGCTTTAGGAAAACTAGAGCAAATATTGTCCTTTAATGAGGGCCCAGTATAAATATAAGGCAAGAAGACATTAAAGAAAGAACCATAGGAGACAAAATTAGTCTGTTTCTCATAATTTAATTCTTTGAATGTTATTACAAAGAATAAAACATTGTTGAGGAAGGAAAGCAGACCTATGATCAAAAATAATTGTGGTCAGGAATACTTGAGCAGCTCTAACAATTCAAAGCAATTTGGGGGAAATAAAAAGGAAAGTGTTTATATCAACTGCTTTCTCACAAAATTGACAACAAGAAATGCAGCTGGGAGAAATTTTGAAGGTCTGATTTGGAAAGTGGGGCCTCTCACTGCTATACTTTGCTGAATAATGAGCCTGGGAGGGTGGTTGCCACTTACCAGGTGATCTGCCATTTTCTCAAGAGTGTTGGAAGAGTACAGCCGGAAGGTCTGGCTGCCCCAGTAGCTCCTGACACAGACACAGGGCTTCCTCTCATCATAGGGCAGGTACTGGTAGTTCCTGTGGAAACAAGGCAGGGAGCAGATCATGAAGGGGACAGAGCAGCTCAAGGGGATGCAGAGCAAAGAAAAGTTCTTTGGTGCTATCACAGCACAGGAGCTGTAGAAACAAGCAAATCCTGGGAAGGGCAAACACAAACACCAATTATGCTACCAGTGAGATCCTTGAAGAGAAACAATTTGAAGTCAATGGATCTAATTTCAGTGCTTTCCAGGGTGGGAGAAAAGCCAAACAAAAAGGCATGCAGGGAAGCTCTGAAATACTATTAATGGTGGGAAACTACAAGGGAAAAAGGAGTAAAGATTAATATCTGATCCCATCTTCAAAAGCAATGGTTCCACACACTGCACAGTGGGAGAGCCATGTCAGAGTCTCAACATCACATTCTTTTCACAAGATGCTCTTTTTCAGAGTTTGTGGAGACTGACATTCCCTGTCAGAAACTGATCTGCAAGGCCTGCTTAGTAAAAGTAATACCAAGCTCATAATAATTCAGTGATAAAATTCATCCATTGCTCTCTCTTGTCACACTTTTGACCTTAAATCCAAGGTCTTGGTATCCAAGGTAGTCCAAGGTATTGACTCTTGTTACTCTGCTTTCTTTGTGTGTTCAGCTGCAGGAGTGACGTGCACTGAAAACAAATGAGCAGGAGGCCAGCATACCCAGAGTCTCTGCAGACCTGCCACAAATCTGATGCTTTGATTAGATCTGCAGTAGGTACCATGCCAAGCCCATGAACCCCATAAGCACATTGTCCTCCTGTATATAAATACTAGAGCCTTATGAAACTTCATTGCTCAGCCATGCTGGATTTAGCAATAGAGGTCTCCTCATTTTCTATACCAATGGTGGGACAGTGGAGACCTTTTTAATGTGTATGAACATTTGCAAACCACTTCATGTTCCTCTGGCCATGGCTCTAGTGGCCTCAGATAGTCCCAGTGATTTCAGATAGAACTGAAATCCACGTGTTAGATCACCAAGCCAAGACCATGGAAACCAAATCACTTTTTGCTCTTGAGTGTCATATCAATGACTTCAAACTTCTGCACATCCCAAAGAGGTTTATGTGTGAATTTTTTCTGTTTAAAAAGATTACTATCTTCCCCATAACATCACTTTACTGCCCTATGTGATACCAAAAGAGAAATTTCCACTAACTTTCTCCTCAATAACCTACAACAAGGTGAGGATTACCCATTGAATTTGGTGCACAGCAGAGCTACACAGGCCTTGGGTGTCATTAATTCTGGTGCTTTCAGAAGGAAGAAAATCAATTCAACCATCTCCCAGGGCCTGAACTTCTTAACCTGAAATTCATAGAGTTTATGAACCTTTTTATTGGATATCCTAAGAGTATATAGCCAAAAAAAAATTCAAATGGAAAACTGAAAATTCAGGTCTATTATTCCCACTATTACAATTTTGAGGAATTGCTTTTTCACTTTTAGCTTATACTTAGTTTAAGTTTTAAGGTAAGTGTGGAGAACTCCTGGGAGTTTCATGGTGCCTGCTTTAGAAGTCTTATTGCACTGCCTGTTCCTTTAATTAGTTCATGGTTTTAATCTCCAAAATATACTTTTCTTTTTGTTTTCCATTGTTCATTTATGAATCTAAAATGCAGTTTTTCTAAAGTACTGGATATCCCATTAAGTACTTATTAATACTAAAAATATCCAGTGGTGAGACCACCAAGACATAATTATGAGAAGACAGTGAAAAACTCATTAATTGGTATCTGTGGCTGACCAAACTAATTTAAATACCACAGGAGGGAATAAAAGATGCAGCATTCTACATAAATTTGAGGAAAAGGGATCTTTAATGAGAGAAAACTTTATTAATACTGGAGCAAGTCAAGAAGCAAATAGCTGATTTGAAGAGTGATTCATTCTTTTACAATGGTTCTTTAAATCTAAATTCTTGTTAAGGGAAAACTAAAAAATCCCAGCTTCTCTCAGGGAAGATAATAACCCTCTGCATTTACCTAAATTTGCAGTTCTGTTAACAAAGAAAAGCAACTGTCTTTCCAACAAGCACTGATAGAAAGTGCTTTTCCCCTCTCTTTTTTTACTTGCTGAAAACTAGATTTTTTTTTTACCACAATATGTTCATTCTTGTTTTCTTTCAGTAACTCCTATTTCATCTAAGTGAGCCATTGATTGCAGAAAAGAATGAAAGTGCTTTTTAAATTTAGAGACATCCAGAAACCAAACAGATCCAGGCTGATATTTTCCTCTTGGTCCTTATAGCTGTAGACTGCTTGGCCTTCTAAAGGAAGAAGTGCCAATGGCAGTCACCAAGACTGGGGATCGTTCTACCCACCAAAACAACAAAGAAAATATTTCTTTTTATTATCATCTTTCAAATTAATTAAACGTTTACAATTCTTTTTATAAATAAGGTTATTTGGAAGAACTGTTCTGCATGTTTTCATCCACTGCTCCATTTATTTCTCAAAGCCTATTTCCTCCTACCTCTGTTACTTCTTGCTATTTAATCTGTATCTGTAATTGTTAGCTCTAGAAAGTGTTCTGAGAAGGTGCCTTTGCCTTGACCAGACTTCAATATTTCACATGTGGCATTGTGCTTCTGGAGCTGGACACTGGCTGGGTGTTACTTGTGATCACAGTGTGGGACCCTAAACCAGGGATGGCACTGAAGTTGCATTTTGCTGTAACTTTCCAATGTAAGCTGGTGTTACACAGAACACTTTCAAAAAGGATTCAAGAGCCTGTGAGGCCAAGATTAGATGCATATAAAATAGCTCAGAGCCAGCTCACTTCAGTGAAGAAAAGAAAATTTACTGCTGTGAAAGATGTAATTGAGGACTTGAAAGCCTCCATTTCACACAAACTTTTTAAAGCTGCCTGGGTTCATCCATGAGTCCCACAGGATAATAAAATAAGAACCAGAGTCCTACATGATGAGGTTTTGCCACACAGATCCTCACCTGTTCCCACCTGTGATCAGTGGCTTCTCAGGGGGTGTGGTAGATACCAGGGGTACTCCAAGGTCATGAGAAATATCATCTTCCCCCTCATACAGAAGGCTTTCTTCTGCTTCTCCATGATGTGTCTTCTTTTTCCCTCCAGCTCCTGCTGGCACTCCATCAGTAGTATTTCCAAAGTTACCTAGAGACCCAGAGTTACAGGAGATGTCTAAATTGGAGGTGTTAAATATGAATAAGCTTTTAAAAAAGAAAATGGCCAGTCATACCAGTGGAAAATCGTTGTCCTCTCCTGTTCATTCAGCTGTTTTAACCACACCACAATTTATAAAGGTTTTGACAGGTTATGTTTGTTCCTGGAATGTCAGGTTCTAGAACAGTGCTTCCTTGCCTGTCCCATAGGACATATACCTAACACATCACTTAGTGATGTGATCCTCTGACTGCTGGCCCCAGGACCTTCAGCTTTTGGTAAAGAAATTCAGAAACCAAAACAATATTGCTATTGATATTTTTATACTGAGGGGCTCTGATATGGGATTGATTCACACAGAAAATGTGTGTTCTTCATAACATATGCATGATCATTTCAAAGTTTGATCTCAGAAGTGATAAACTTTTTTTCAGACAAGTAAATTTTGCACATTAAGGTTGCAGAGTTAGTAATAGCAACTCTTTGAGGCCTCAGCTTCAAGCCTAATGCCAGACAACTCTGCTAATAATACAATCATCTACCCTAAAAGGATTTTGCCTTAAAGGGTAATTATCAGCACTGGGAAAGAGGTACATCCATCAAACTGATAATTACAGATTTTAAAAGAGAGGCAGAAAACATTCCCTGCAGGAAAAGAATGTGCTGAATCACCCCATATGACATCCTGATCTGGATTTTTGGTTCAGCCTTTCGTGGAAATAATGACAACTGGCCAAGTTTGGGAGCACATTTCAGCTACACAGGTGGCTGAGAGATGTTCCGGTCCAGAATTCAGGGCCAGATTCATCTTTAGTATTAATTATGATGAGAATCACTGTAATTCTTTGCCCAGCTATTTAAATGAGTTTCTTGTCATTCTCAGATCAGCTTCCTGCTAAGTTTCAGCAGGAATCAGCATCCCTCGTTGGATATCCCTGTTTTTCACAGCATCTCTCCCTGCACACTCAGCCCTATAGCTGAGCACAGTCAAGGACATGAGCACAGAGACTGGAAGTGCCACTGTGCACTTGGTGGGTCTGATACAGAGAGAATCAAATCCCTGCAAGGGAAATGAGACCAATTCAAGCTTCTCTCTTATGAGAAAGTTCTTCTGCTTTGAAAATATTAATGAAAATGTCTTCATTGTCTCTTTAGTCTGCTTCAAGGGATAATTAACTCCATTATGAGGAGATCATGGAGTTTGGTCCTGCTTTCCCCTGAAAGAGGAAAGGACTTACCAGGAGGATATTAGAACAAGGTGGTACCTGCAACTTGGGTCTTGGCTGTACCTCACCCCCATGCCACACTCACAGACCCTCAGGAAACTCACTGGGTTGGCCAAGACAGTGGACAGGGATCATCCCCCACAAAGGGCTCCCTCACAGCCAGAAACTGATCAAAAATGGACATCACAGAATGAACTCTGCCTGAAGTCAATTATCTGAGTTTGATCTCCCAAGTGACTAAAAGGGTAAATACTGGCTAAGTTGCTGTAGATACTGGGGGAGAGGATTTGCATTCATACAGGGCATTTGGGGAGTAAGACACACAGGCATCAGTACGTTCAGCTTGACTTTTATCCAGAGAAATGATAATCAGGGTTAACTCAAATGTAGGCCCTACTCTGAAGCTGACTCCTGAGCCCTGTGACACATCAGTCAGTAACACCCATGATCCCCCTGCTCCCAAGGCTGCCTCTCTCCTTTGGACAAGACTTTAACACACTTACCAACAGAAACCTCAAAGGTTATTGGCTTGTCCCCAAACTTCCTATCAATCATTGTGGCTTCAAAAAATGTCCCAAAGAGAAGGAATTCTTCAAATTTCTCTTCATAGATCTATTGGAGAAGGAGGAAAATGTTGGCATTTGTCTTACCTTCTACTATTTTTTACAGCATAAAGGAAAAGTGCAATGGTCATTTGTTGAATTTTAAGGCTCTGCTGGGCTCTGTTTACATTTTTTGGAGACCCAGCATCTGCTTGTGCCTGGCAGGGACTCTCAGGCAAGGAGGGCCAGCTAACAATTCTGAGGCTCTTGGGTCATTAACAAAAACAGCTATTAACCCCAAGCCAAGCCTAAGCTCAAAGGAGATGTACTTTATGGTTTGAGGTCTCCCCAAATTCACATCCCAACTGTCATGCCCTTCCTATCCAAACCCTTCTCATTTCATATGCAAACTGAGGACCATTAGGCAAGATCAGCCCTAATTCTTCTGCAGTTTGAGTGAGGCAATGAATAAAACATCATCTCTACATGAATATTTGTTACCCTGACTTCTGCAAAGCAGAAACAGTTTTTGACACAGCCCATGATCTCTTCATTTTGAAAAACCTGTGCTATACACAGCAAAATATCATAGGTCTTCAGTGAAAGGATTAGCAGCATCATATATCAAAGTCAACAGCTCAGATTGCAGCTCCAGAGTAACTTTAGCTTTTTATACTTGTCCAGTATGAAACCTTAATAAAGCCAAGGCTCAGAGACTATGACACATACATCTATCTCCCATTACAAAGAAAACAAATTTTAACATCTTCTTGCAGTCAGAATAGGACAATAAAGTTGTGCTGTGGGGATGGATAATTTGCTTCTGTTGCCTCAGAGGCTCTATGAGACATTTTTTGCATTATTGGTAATGTCTCCAGTTCCTGCTTTTCCTTTCAGAGAGTGGTAATACAATTACTGCCTACTGGAGCACAAAGTATTGCTGAATGTCAAAACCAAAAGAGTATCAAGCATCACTGTATCATGCTATTGCCTTTTATATATTCTCTATTTGAAACTGAGAAACAGCAGCTGGAAATAAATCCTTATTATTACTATTAATATGTGTTGGTGGGTGCTACAGCAGGGTTTGTTTCTCTACCTGGGGTATTTAGCCAGGCCCAAGACCATAGTGACTGAGCTATTCATAATAATGGATTTCTTGCATATACAGGAAAATTTATATGGAAACATGTGTCTTTGAATGTCATCTCTATTAGTCTTCAGAGAAGAACTGAGAGACAGAGGTAATTTATAACTATATGAGTAAATAAAGAAACAGCAGAGCACAAGTTCACAGAAGTGGCTTGCAATTACCCATGCCAGTTTTCTGCTCACACACTCCTTGACCCACTCCAGCCAGCCCTCAGGCCAGAAATGCCAAGGCCAAGGAAGTGAACTTCTCAAGACGAGGCCTCAAGACCAAAGAACAATTGCTCCTCTCCCAGTTACTTGTACAGATGGAGTGGAATGCCAAGAATCAGAACTAATAAAGGACACAAATATTTTAAGTGAGCTGGAACTCCCACTACAAAAGACAAAGTTTTGATCAATGACAGAGAATTACAGAATCATCAAGGCTGGAAAAGACCATTCAGATCATCAAGTCCAAATTTGACTGAACATGCCCACTAAACTATGTCACAAAACACCGCATCTATTCATTTTTTGAACACTTCCTGTAATGGTGACTCCATCACTTCCCTGAGGAACCTGTTCCAAAGCTTAACCACTCTCTTTATGAAGACATTTTTCCTAATATCCAACCTGAACCTCTTCTGGCACAACTCATGGCTGTTTCCCCTTGTCCTATTGTTAGTTCACTGGGAGATGAGGCCAATCCCTCCCTCACCACAATCTCCTGCCAGGTAGCTGTAGTAGATATAGTGAAGTGGGAGGAAAACTGGTTATGAGAATATTTTTTTTCCTATTTATTGGGTTAAAAAAAAAAAATGAGCTTGCATATGCAGCAATTGCTGCTGCTCCCAGAGAGTGATGTGGTGGAGCTGAGAATTACAGCTCAAACATTGACTCAGCTCCAAAGCCCACACACCCTGTCACAACTGCCCAGCCTTCTCAAAGCCCCATAGTGCAGATTTTCCCATGATGTAATCCTATACAACAGGTGGAATTAGGCAAACAACATCAGTTACCACTAGTGAAACTGAGCACATAATTTTCAGCTCTTCCTCTAAAGGGATTATCAGCCTAACACTAGCACCCCATTGGCAATGCGGTAGTAAAGGAAGACACTAAATCAGGCTAGACTGTATCTGTCTCTCTGCATTTCCACAGATTTTATGTCAAAGATTCCCTATTGACTTCAACTGACAGGTCCAAATTTTCTTGAATGAATGCAGGAAGTCAGGCTTTGTAATTCCCAGCTGTCCACACTGGTTCTCTGTCCATTAGCAGATACTATGTTAGACAAGTTTTTAGTAGGAACATGTGGATGCAGCCAGTGCAAAAGGAATTATATGAGAGGAGACTAAGTTTTATGAACACCAAATCCTACTCGAGAGGTTTTTGAGTTACAGCTACACATTAATGCTCCATTTGTGCTGTATTATTGTGGGGAGGTCCCAAGACTGTGAAAGCATGGAGAAACTGTAGGGAGCACAAAAAGCAGTATTATATGGCCTGACCCCAAATACACACACCAGTGCCATTCTTGGAGGTTTAGAGACATAGGACAACCACTATCTTAATATCATACTGACCTCTAAAGGTACATCAAATGGTTCAACTTCCACTTCAGTTGAGTTCATCTTGTCTGAAGGAGAAGCTGACTTTCGGTCCTCTCCTCCTTTGTCAGTTTTGTCTCTTCCTTTCAGTGCTTTATCTTTAGATGACAGTTTTATATCCTTGATAATGCTTGAAAACTTTGACTCACGGGCTCCTCCTGAAAGTATCTCCACAGCAATCTCAAGGAAGAGACGTCCCCTGAAGGAGACTCCTTCTCCAAAACCTTCATTAAGCTCCTGGTGGTCATCAATGAGGCTGTGGTTCCTGGGTGAGCCATAGAGATTGATCCAGGCAGGCCCAAAGGTAGGCAAAAACCCTGGAGATAAAGGATCTTTTGTGACTTTTCTGTTGGGTAGTAGTGTGCTCTCCGCATTGTCTGCTCCAAGAAATCTTGCCTCTAATGCCCCAAAAGCCAAACCTGGACACATTTCTGGGCAGGGAGGAATCACTTCACACAGAGCACTGCTTTGCAGGGCAATTCTTAGACCCCAAGGAGCCTCTGTCAGTACCCAACCAACTCTGCTGGGTTGTATCTCTTTCTCAGAAGGTGGTGGTACCACACCTACTGGGCAGGTCTATTGCATCTCTTGGAAAAAGAGCTTGCTGCTGCAGACTACAGACTGGGACATGATGGGTGAGGATGGAGGCTTTCTCCTGTAGGTCAAACTGTTTCAAGTGTATGTCCCTCAATTTATACAATTTTTTCTTTTATTTTCTGGCTAAGGATTGAGATACACATTTGGATTGGCAGGTTTAAGGAGTTACTGTGCCTTCACTGAGCTGTGATAACTGACCATGTTCCACATACAGGTCACACAGCATGAACAGGGCTATACAGGTAGACACAAACATCAGTGAAAAGACTCCAGGTAGAGAGTTTCTCCTCAAACAGAGCATAACACACTAGCCCATGGTACCCAGCTGAGCCTCACCCAAGCAATTTGCTCCAGTGGGTAGATCCAAAATACAAGCCTGCTCTGCCTTTGATTTTTCGGGATTTTCAGTTTGTGGCTTCATTGCTTAATAGAAACTCACATGAACTATAAACTTACATCTGTCATCCTCAATGGATTAGAGTAGACTATTGCCACAGCAACACAGATGGTAACAAATTATGCAGCAGCCCTTTAACAAGAACAACAATGCCAGACCCTCCATGTGCTGAGCACAATGTAATACAATGTGAAATTAAGCAAAAGAAGGTGTCTCAGAACCAACACTTGAACTCTGGAGATCCCTAAATTAGGATTAGCCAGTGCCAAGATCCCATGCAAGTAGATTTTACCTTAAAGGTGTATCCTGGAACAGATATTTTCCCCTTTACCTTTATCACCATCTTGTTCATTTGATATTTTCTTCAAATCAATGAAGTGGGTGGCCAAGGCCACATCATTCATGCTGCCTTCATCCCAGACCTGGATTTTGACTCTTCGACAGAGTGGAGGGAACATTTCTTTGAAGATAATCTGCTCTTGCCACACAGGATCTGCACAGTTCTTTTGCACTGTTGTCCGGCCCTGGAATGGAAGTCCAGCAAATTTAATTCCAGAGGGGTTGAACTCTGGAGAATGGCAATGAGTAAAACAGAAATTGCACTTAGCAGCATCTCTCTAGCCATTTTTAAAGCACAAATATGCTGTCTTGAAAGTACTTTGGCTTTTCCATTAGCTGCTTCATTTTGCACTCCATATCTAAGACCACATTATGGCTAAAGAATTCTCACATGCACACAGCAGAGCCTGGAATAAAATCTAATACTTCAGGACCCTTATTAACAAAATGTATCTGTAAAGCCAGACTTCGGCATTTCTTTTACAAACTGCACACCTTCAAATGTCTTTTGAAATATCTGGGTAGTGATGATGCAGTGCAGTTTTTTTCATAAAAGACTAAATTCATTACAGATTCCAGGCTGTGTGTACCAATGGGATTACCTTAAATGAGGCAATTTATCTAGCATAAACTATGATTATTGTGGTTCATGCTCTGGACTTATGCCAGTGTGCAAGAGGGGTAGGTCCTGGAGCTGTTCCTCCAAACCTAAGGAGATGGCAGGACTGTCTGTACAGTCACTGGTTGTGGCAGGATTTACACTCTCACATTAAATGGAGAGAACTGAGTCAGAAAACCCACCAACTCTCTCTGTAAAACCATATTTTGCACACCAATGTGCAAACTCACATCAGTGACCCATTCTTGTCCTCTTCAGCCCTCTGTTGAACTTGAAGGTGTTGAATGCATTCGCCTGTTTTAACCCACAGCAGTACTTTGCAATTTGGATTCATGACAAAACATGCAATCAGCACCAAGATCCTTGTTCTCATGCCTGAAACAACTGAAAAGGACTAACTGGAGCTGGCCCTAAGGCTTCCTTGCACTCAGAAAGCATTGCTGGCTTAAAATGGCTTCCATGTTGATCCTTTGTTTATTTGCACCAGTAAGCAAGACAGGCTCTCTGACACAGGGTTTCATGGTGCACCCCAGGGGAACCAGCCCCTGCATTCTCTGCATTCCTCTTCCACCAGAGTCAGAAGCCTCTCTAAGCAGTAATCTGTCTCACCATGTTTGATGCTGAAGTTGCTCCAGGAGCAATGAAGCCAGGCAGCACTGCCAGTCTGCTAAATGCTTACTCTACACAGGAAAGCTGAGAGGGTCCTGAATTTCAGCAGAGTAATTTAGAAATCAATACATAGCCCTAAAAGCCTGATTGAACCACATTCACTGATTTCAGCCCTGCTTCCTTATTTCACTCGAGGGAGACCAGAACATAGCTCTTACCTAATCCCATGCTGTGTAAATCACTGTCTTGTAACTCAATGTTTTAGTAACAGTGCTACAGAATTCTCTTTCCCCTCCTGCTGCCTGCCTGTAACCTACTGCTGTGAGCCTGATATTAGATCTGCTGGCATTAAATGTCTCCATTACTTTATTTCTGCATAATTTAAGAACTGAACATTTTCTGATGACCAAAATACAGGTTTTACCTAATTCATGTAACTGTAAGTTAAAGGACATCTGCACAATCACCTGGCTGTAGCACAGCTAATAGGAAATAAGGCCTACTTTTGTGATCAAGAGGATCCCAATTACCATTTGACCTGCAAACATGACCACCACATAGGGATCCACAAGGTCCTTACTGTCGCCTATGAATGCTTTGGTGACATTGGCCATGATGCTAGAGTTCATCTTTGGAAGTCCTTCTGCTTTGTAAATTCTCACATAAAATCTGGCCCATGGCCTTTCAGATGGAAAGCCTTTGGGGATCAAAAGATTCCTGAAAGGAAAAGAGAAGCTGTTGTCCTTAAATTGAAAACTTGGACAATGAAGTGATATTTTTTCCACCAGCACTGTGATCTTGGGTTAGCATGCACCTGAGAAGACACAAAAAGGTGTATGAATTTGCTTTTTCACCTGAACCAAAAGCAATCTTTTTACCACAAGAAAATTATATGGCATTACTCAGCAAACTTTTCTATGTGATATAAAATCAGGTCCAATTAGATAAGGTTTTCCAGACCTTGTTCAGTAAATTCTGAATATCTTCAAGGATGTAGATTTCCCACTCTCTTTGTGCCCCTGTTTTGTTTGACCATGTCCATGGTAAAAAAACATCTGTTCTGTAATTTCATTGTTCTTACCTGCCTCCAAAGCCTCTCATCTTTCTACTGAAAAGAGCTACTCATCTGAAAACAGCCCTCTGTCTCTGCCCTCCTCATGTATCATACCCCTTTGAGTGCTCTCTTTTAGGCCCAAAAAACCAACACCCACCACCTTTCCCCATAGACCATGTGTTCCCTCAGCTTGGTGACTTTCCACAGACTTGGCCCAGGATGCCAGTACTGAACAGAAACATTGCTTCAGTAAAATTTAAAGTATGCTGGTAGCATATTTACCACCTTTAACTTCCATATTTTACAAGGAGAATGATAACGTGCTTGAGTTTATCTAAGGATATGGAAATATCCATATACTCACATCCAAGAGTGGAGAAGGAATAGGCTTTCCTCATATTCTTTTTTCTTGCTTCACTTCTTTAAGAAATCATTAATTGGTTTCAGATCAATGAACATTCTGTCAGGGGTAATTTGGAACTTAGCCAACAGGACTTGGTAAATTTTATCAACTGCAGAGAAGTGACCCTAATGTGCCCTTCAATTTAGATGAGAGGATTGTAAAACTCTCTTTGAGCATGTGAGAACAACCAGGTGTACAATGTTATCCTGCTATTAACCCTGAGTTAACAAGGAAAGGACTGAAATGAGGGCAGAGACTTATTGAGGCACCTAGTAAGGAAGAAAGCAGAAAAACAAAAACAAACAAACAAAAAAATTATTGCAGTACTTTTCAATCTGTTCCTCAGTATCAGCTGTTTTCTGTGTGGCTTGTATTGCATCACCTTTCCCCGTCACACTGAGGTCACACTTCAGGTACCCTTTGGCTCCTGTCCTAATGTCAGCAGGGTCTGTGAGAAGTGCCCACTTGTCACAAAACTGATGACCTGTAAGAAGGACAAGCTTAAACACTCAGATAGAGGATATAAAGCCATGCATCTTCCTCTTCATCCCTGGAAAAGGTGCATCAAACAATGTTTGTGCTGTCAGGAGAATTGTGCTGAAATGTATTTGTTTACCAGACGCTTCTAGAGGGTCCAAAATATTTTGTGATCAAAAAGGCTAGCAAAGGATTGATCCAGAGCTTGTCAGAAAAACAAGCTCATTTTCATCTCTCTTTACTAAGATCAATGACTAAAGTCCACTGGAAGCCTGGGTGAGATTTCAGCAGCTGAACTAAGGCTGAGCCCTTATGAGGAAGGGCCACCTCTTTGATGAGAACTCTCTGAAGATCTCAGAACTCTGGCGGCAAAACCCTTGCTGGGTGCTGTGGCCACTGTAATGCTGGCAGACAGCTGAGAAAGGGAAGGAGGGTGGACAGCCATCAGAGGAAGAAGCATGAGCCAGAAGCACATTCAGCTTCATCTTTCAAGGAGGAAAATGTTCAAGACTGTTCACCCACAACCGCCCTTGCTGTAACCCTGTTTCAAGAACCCCATCAAGAAAGTCCTAAGATCTCATGTTAAGTCATTGGACATCACCTTGGGTGGGTAAAGGAGTGGGAAGGAGAGACCACAGAGTACCAGGGATATGAGCTCAAAATCAACCCTCAGACACCACCCTCCTGTTAAAGTATGAGCAGGAGATACAGGACAGAATTCAAGACTGACACAGCCTGAGCATGGACGTGGACTGCTCATTGCAGATAGGCCATTCCTCCCTACTGACTCTTACAGGAACCCTGCAGAGAGGGTGGCCTAAATGACTCTACACTCTTGCTATAACTGTGTGACATCTACAGCAAGTGGCCTAAATATGTTCTTTCCCAAAGAGGAAGAAGAGACCATGTCCTGGAGTAATTATGGAAGAGAAAAAGGCAGATGTTTCACGGATGGTTGTAAAAACTCCAAAGGAGTAGTAGGTGATCTTTTCTTAGGTTGAAATGTCAGAAAGCACTGAACAGCTCTGAGATGACAAGTCAAGTGGACCCATGGTCACCTCTGTCATCTTCTCTCTCCTGTTATGATCTGCTTCTCCTCTTGTCTTGTGCTCTCCCCACCATTCCTTTCCCTCTCCACCCTGGTCTCCCTCCCTCCACTCCTTCTACCCCAACACAGGTGAAAGAGCTTTGGATGCTCTGTAACAAATGAGTGCAGTTGGATTTTATAGAATATTCAGCTGTCCACTCTGACCACTTAAAGAAATGCCATCCTTGAGAAGTGCTACCCACCAATGAGCAGATCGCCAAGGTGCTTTCAGGGTTGAACTTCTTTCCAACAGTTTGGCTGGTACTCTGCTATCCAAATAAGAAAACAACTCTCCCCAAAGCTTTAAGTTGGTGTAAATCACAACCAGCTAAGTGGAAAAGCAGCACATCTCCCTCTCCTCTCCTTCCCTGCCTCAAATCTCTCTTAGCAGACAAAAAGGGCAGAAAATGCACCACTCACCTGGCTGAATGTACACCGTCCCCAGATCCACTTTAAAGGAGCCTATCAGCACACTCCCAATCAGTTTATTGTGCATAACCTGTTAGAAAAAGCTGATTAAAGAACGTCACTATCTCTCTTCACAGTCAGCCTAAGAAAGAACATCCAAAGATCATATTTGGTTCAGAGGCAATAAGCAGCCACGTCCAGCACCACCCAAAACTGGGGGCACATAGACACAGCAGATACAGCCAGTATTTGAAATATGTTTTTTACCCAACATTGTGCCTGTTTAGAAAACAATTTAATTGCATCTGATCTGAGTGGAATCACACAGGTTCATCCCAGGTCCCTGGGATAGAGTACAGGAATTAGACCAAGATTAGAGCACCTGCTCTGAAGTTATATTATTTATCCTGGCAGTTTTAGCTAAATCATAATGAATATAAACACATGGGATGTAACTGGTTTCACACTGCACTGCAGAAATCCTATCACTGTGCAATAGCTGAATTGCCATAAAAACAGAGTATGCTCAGAGGAGAAAGAATGTGTTTCTTGGCAACATTTTAATGTACACATAAACCGAGAGAGTCATTTCTAATCTACCCCCCCATGATATTAATGAAATCAGAGAAGTGATATAGATGTAAATTAGATGGCAAGCAGGCCCCAGTGAGTCTGTCTCTGTATTCTTCCTGCCAAGTGATGAATTTAATTTAATATAATTCAAATTTAATTAATACTTTTCAATTGCCATGATTCCCAGACCTATGTATTTTGGTTTCTAATTGCAACACAATGTCCTCCCCTGTTAAGGGCCTATGGCCACTGTGCCACTGTGACCTAGGGAACACACTCAGCTGTCCTTGGTAATTCCTCACTTCAGCACAGAAGCAGTTTCTAAAGCTGAAAATCAAGAGTGGACAAAAGAGCAGTTTTACTTTACTGTTTAGCTGAAAAATTAAACAACATTCATGTGGAAGAGGAGTTAGTGTCAAGTTAGTGCTTCATGCACAAGTACTGCTTTTTCTCAATCCCTGGTGCTGTCAGGTCCCATCATAGCCCTGGACCCTCCCTCCTATGAGGTTGGACTTGAGCACACACAGGGTTGGGAAGAAGCCTTGAAATCTGTTTGGCTTCTCCCTGAAGCCAGGCAATGTTACAGCTTTGGAGGAATATGTGGGAATGCCCAAATCAACAGATGCAGCTAGGATAGATTAAAGGGGGAAGAAGGATGTAGATTTTCTGTAGGGGAAAAAACCCCAAGTTTCTTTAAGACTCAAAAACAAGATGAGGGTATGTGGTGAGTCCAAAGTGGTACTGTTTCATTACTCTTTGCTCACTTCCTCTCCATGACAGCTTGTCCAGAGATATTGTTAAATGTTAAATGTGTAAAACTCACTTCTCTGTCCTTGAGGTTTGCTTTGTGAAAAGTAAATGCCCCTGTTCCACTGAAATGATGCAGGTTTCCACTCCTTGCAGTGCATGTTGCTTTTAATGCTGAGGCAATAGCTCACTGCTTATATCAAACACTCTACATCTTTCCTCATCCTTTTTTTTCCAAGTGTATTTTCTTCTAATGCAACAAAGCAAGTGAGCGTGAAGTTTAGAGCAAACACCTCTTGTCTTCTCTGAGGGGGAGCATAACATCCACCCCATATCTAATTAAAGATTTGTGTCTTTTCACACTTGACTGTAGATGACTGAAGGATTTGCTTCAGATTTTCTGAATGAGCACAAACATGCATAGTGTTACACTGAGGAATAGTTCAGTGAGGGAGATACAGGTTTTGCACACAAGGGTCACCTTAGTTTTACTGTGGTATTACTACAAGTTTGCTGAAATATACAGGAAGATGATAATGAAGAAAAAAATCTAGTAATTAGCAGGTGCTGGGAAATTGAGTGTCTCATTTTTCTCTCAAATGCAGGGTTTGAATACAGCTAGACTAACTACTAGACTGATGGACAGGGGCACTAACATGTTTTGTTTTCCTTAAGCTTCCATATGCAAATAAGTTCATAATGGAGGCTGCTAATCTTTGTTTCTTCTTAAGTAAGATTCATGCTAAGCAAGTGCTGTGAAACTTTCCATCCCTCAGGGTTTCCTTCACTCCAAGCACACATATTTCCTCTCTTTATTTCTATTCTCCTGACAGTTTGCATTCTCCAGTACTATGTTGCAAGGTAATGAATCTCTGTTTTCAGTAGCATATATGAGCACTGCCCAAGGTTAGTTCATTGTTGTTACTGAGCTTTTTCCTAAAGTCATTTTTACCTAGAAGACCTTTAATTTCTTAGTGTTACACCTTCATCAGCTATAAATAAAATAAGTTTGCTGAGTCTGATGAAACTGTGCAGACATTCAGCAGGTAATGGTGACATGTTTTCCCACACCCCTATTGCAGTCAGAAGAAAGCTGGTATTTCCCCCTCCCCCACTGGATATATGTAATCTTTATCAAAAGAATGTGAGATTGGAAAGACTGGCCATATCTCAGAGAAAAATAACTATACATCCCCAACAGCATCAGCAGCACACAGGAGCTGGTCCTTTGGCAGTGTGCTGATACATGAACCATGTCTGAAATACCTGTGGGGCCACAGGCTGTGATATTTCACAGCTGTGAGGTGAAATCTGCTCCCATGCCATTGTCAGCCTGGAGTAAATTCTGTCCTCACAGCTGAGATCAGAGCTGCAGATACCTTATGTAGTTATGAACTTCATATATCTGAGCTTTGAGCATGATACAGTGGATGTTAATGGAACTTTAGGATTCCAACTGTCAGTTTATTCCCAGCACTGAAAACCTACTTGTCCAGTTGTCCATATGTAATGAACACATTTAATTCTGTAGCTGGGAAAGTCACTCTATTAGCAGCTCAGAAAAGGAAGTGGACAGTGATGTGTCCTATAGCTCCTGAGCACTGCTTGTTTCTGTCAAGCTCAACCAGCACAGATCTTCTTCTGGTGTACATCATCAAAATGGACAAAGCACTCCAGAGAAAAAGAGCTTTTCCTGGAGCAACAGCTGTTGCACTGTTTATTGCCAGAGAAATCTCTGACAAAATGGATGGACTTTTAGCAAAAACAAGAGTTCATGAAGGGCACAGCTGTTGAAGTTTCCAAATAATACAAATATGGCACTGTCCAGAGTCTCATGAGATCTTTAATTCCTTAGCAGCTTTGCTACACGTGGTGATGAGCTTTGGACAAGATAATTAACATGGTTCCACAGACTTGGCCTTCCAAACTGCACATCATTATCTAATGTCCAAGCCCAAGAGCATGTGTGTCTTCCATCAGGACTGTTCTGAGATGTCACAGAAACATAGAATCATTTGGGTTGGAAAAGATCTTTAAGATGGAGCCAGTCATTAACCCAGCATTGCCAAGTCCACCACTAAACCATGTCCCAGCTGCTACATCCACATGCCTTTTAAATCCCGCTGGGGATGGTGATTCCACCGCTTCTCTGGGCTGTCCATTCCAATGCCTGTCTACTCCTTCAGTGAAGAAATTCTCCTAATATCCAGTCTAAATTTCTCCTGGTCCAACTTGAGGCCATTTCCTTGTGGAATGTCCTGTCACTTGTTACTTGGAAGAGACCAAGCCCCACCTGTCTCTAACCTTGTTTCAGGTTTTGTAGAGAGTAATAAGGTCCCCCTGTAGTTTTGCTGGGACTTTAGTTGCAATGAGCAGTGAAAGCAGCACTGAACTCTTGGAGAGAACTCCCATGCTAATAGCAACCAACCAGTGACACTCAGGCAGCCTGAGAGCCCCTGCTGAGGAAAAGTGTCTGCATCAGTTTAGTTTCATTTAGAGACAGTCATATCTGCAGAATTGATGTGAACAAGAAGTTCCAACTCAGTCATCTGAATCAAGTGGCAGGTTGAAAATTAGATGGATGAAGACAGTGAGAAGAGAGAGGTAAGATGAATTTTCTCATTCTTCCTTGCAGTTTGCCACAACAGCAATGAGTGTCCCTGAAAATGCAGACTAAATCTTCCTTTTGGGTATGTTCCTTCAAATCTCTGCCAGCTGACTCCTCCTCCTTATCCTCTCCTCTGTCCTCTTTCCTATACTTCATGGTGACTTTCTAGCACTCTTGGTACCTAAAATTGTTTATTTTTAACTACATTAGGAATAATTTAGATTTGAAGTGACACAAGAACAATGACCTTTACTTACTGTGTTAAGCTTTCCTGGGTACTTACAGAGATGTTGATTATTTTGTCAAACAGCAACACCTGCGGTCCAACGAAATCGAACACAAAGTACTGTGGGAAGAGGGGGCAGCAGATGAGAACCATCCCTGGGCAGGCAGACAGTGCTGTCAGCAGCATGGCTCAGCATTTTGTGTTACTGCACAGAGCCCAGGTGAGATGCTGGGGGTGCAGGGGGGCAGCGGTGGACAAAGCAAAATTCTTTCCTTGTCCCTGATGTGTTTCTGCCACAGCCCAGGCTTGCTTTCTATTCTATTCCTTGCATGGCTGCACAGGACTTGCTTCACAAATGACCATGGACCTCAGTCTGCCGCAAAAGGTATTGTCAAAAGGGACAGAAGGCACAAGGAAATTGGGTTTGGGGATTGTTTTGCTGTCATTTGTCACCAGTTGGAACAAACATATATCAAGGAAACCATGAAATAGTAGGAAAGGGAGTGGAGGTGTGGGGGGGTGCAGTATAGACAAAGCTCCTAAATGGATGATTTTAAAAACTGCAGTAGCAGTGGTGGTAAGGCAGAATGTGCTGGAGAGGGTGGGGAACAGGTTGGACAGAAGAGAAAGAACAAACAGATCTAAAACCCAAGGGAGCTATTGCTGGTGCTTTGTCTCCTGGAGAGACCTGCCTGCTCAGACATGGTGCTGTAAATTTAATTCATCCCCTTATGAGCTACCAAATGGCGGAGTCCACCCAGAACCATTAAAGAAAGTGTCTTTTTTAAGAGAAAGTACTTACTTCATTGTAGAAAGGGGCATTTGTGCCTTCCTTTACTGTTGTTTGCTTCTTCTCATCACCTATCTCGATGATCACCACCGGGTCGATGTTCTCACCCACCAGCTGCCTGGCCTCAATGATGGTGATGGCAATCTGTGGGGCGCAAGGACACCAAGGACACTCCTGAGCTCAGGTCCAGAATGCCTGGGGAATTCACAGTCACACAAGGGCTCTCACCCCCTGCTCACCTGGTAGTTCTGGGATTTCATCTCCTCTTCATGAATTCTGGTCACCAGCTTTGCCCTGTTTAAATGTCAGAAGAAGTCATTAGACATCTCTCTAGGCAAGAGCTGGTACCTGTGCACACATTAGAAAGACTTCTTAACACTAAATGAGTATTATTTATGGCAGACAGCTTTGTTGTGAGCTGTTAGGCTTGACAGAGCCTAACCAAGGGTCATCTCTGTCTTTCTCATATACTTCTTGATAGGGAAATGTTTTGCATCCACACAAAACAGTGAGGCTACCACCTCTCATGGCAATGATTTCAATTGTTGATCCCATCAAGCTTGACTCCATTCCTCCCCAGACTGCATTCCTCTCCTGTATGAAAACACAACTACACAAGCTCTTCACTATGAACATTGCTGTTCCCTTTGGCTTGTTTTGTTTGGCAGAGCTCCTTAGCACAGCTGAGGCACACTCAGGACCCATTTCAACCTCTCCCTGCACTGGATAGCCCCTGGTGATATCTCTGTGCTAAGTGCATTCCACTCTGTCATGTGGGAGAGCAGGAGTGAAGGGATCACTGCTGTCAGCAAAGGGATTTTCTGACAGGTGTTTTGTTCAAGGGTAATGCCCTTCCTGGGAAACAGGGATCTGGAAAAGATGTTTAGGGGGATGTTAGGTGAGATACATGAAGGACCACCTTTTCCTATTTGGGCTTAAGGATCCAAAAGCACTGGACAGAGCATCACTGTTCATTAGGTCTTCCTCTGTCTCTTCCTGTCTTCCAAGAGTGTCATGGAGAAAACTTGCAATCTCATCATGATCACCTGATGAAGAAAACAGACAAGGAAGTAAAACCCACATCTGATTTCTAGTAGCAAAAAGCTCATTTGGAGAAGAGCAGTGAATTCATCATCATGAACTGAATATTTTATTTATTTGGGTGTCCCAGTTAGAGATACTCGCATGGTCTGTATTGAGCAGCATTGATTACAGCAGCAGCTCCCCTCCTGTGCAAAACCATTTCCCATATCCACGTGCCTGTAGCCACTCTCCTCACCCTGTGTGCACTCACAACAGGCACACACACACTACTGAGTAAAGCTGCCAGCTTTATTGATCCAGCCATCACAGCAAGCTGTGTATTTATGGTTTCTAAAACAAGCAGAACTTCCAGAGGAATTACACACTTGTATCTACCTGTAAAGTAGGAAATAAACCCTCAAAAGTGTGCTGTCTCTCTATGGAAAGAGGCAGGCTGACATTTTTAGTTTACTGTACCAGACAGAGCAGTGTGAACTCCCAGAATATGAATGTGAACTTCATGAAACAGTTAATGCAAAAAGAATTAGCTCTCTGTTTATTTGGGAGTGATAAGGAGTTTACTGCCTGTTTTATCAATGCTAAGCCTTGAGACACAATTCAAATGAGTTCACATGAAATCAGATCTAATATAATCCCCACCACCTGCTCATCCCTGTTGAAATATTGATTTATGAGGCTTACCCAATGCATCTTTGTTTGCAATAGTCAGCCCTTTCTCGCCTTTTTTCTTCTTCTTCAGCTTCATGCCAGCAAACAGCCCCTTTCTGAAAAGGTAGAGAAAATTGATCAGTGCAGTATTTTCAAACTTTTCTTTGTACTGGATTCTAATTTAACTCAAGGAGTTGTTAAGAGGGAGTTTTGATTTCCTAGCAAGATCATTATATTCTGAATTTCCTTTTATCGACAGCAAACAAGAGAAATGAGAGAAAGCTCTGACTTTTTGCTCCATCCAATATAGGTTTTTTTTTTTAAATTTGGCTGTGTACAGGCAAACATAATGTGGCAAGAGTCAAAACTTCTGTTCAAACCAAGATGGCAAGATGCAAAGAAAGGAAGTCAAAGATAGGTTCCAATCTAATGACTTCCCACACGTGTAGCTCATTCCTTATGCCTGTGACAAGACCAGAGATAAAAGGCAGAGTAGAGGATCCAGAACAAAAGCAGTTTTCCACTGAATTGAGATAAAGCCATTTGTGTAAATACCATTTGTGTAAATACCCACTACACCCATAATATCAGTGGCACATACACCACATAATTTAGGTAGTTCTCACTCCCCTTCAACAGCAATGAACAAGCCTGAACAAGGGTTACTCCTCAAGCTGTGTTAGAGAGGTGTTTCTGCCTAGCATCAGTTCTTCCAAGAAAATAAATATGCCACATGTTTCAGAGAGAGGAACAATCTATGGTGCTTGAGAACTTTGTGCTATTAATGGTACTGGCAAACAAACCAAGTGGTGACAGGAAACACAAAGGGTTTCATATAACAGCAGCATTTTTCAGGTTCTTTGTTGGCCACAAACATGCAGTGACAAACATTCAGCAAATTTTCTTCTCCCTGTCATCAGAGGATTTGTTTGCCTAAATTATTGTAGGTATAAAAATTTACTTGCAGAAGCACACAGTCCAATGAGCCAAAACAAGCAGGCACCTACAAGCTGAGTAAATCTGATAGTGACCAGGGCTCAAACATCTGAAATCATCTACAAACTCAGGCTGTGGAGGAAAAGATACTGCAAACTGGAAAGGGAATTTGGTTATGTTTGAAGGTTGTATTCAGAGCAAGCAAATTTACTGGCCAGCCCAGGAGGAATGTCAGCAATGTAGGGATACAATAGCAGAAAATGTGAAACTTTGTGCCAAAGAATCCTAAAATGTGATCAGTATGAGTGGAAATGTAGCACCCAGACACAAACAGGCCTCAAGCAAAGCAAGAGTCAGAAGGCGACTGCAGGAAATGGCCATTAATAAAGCCTGATGTGTTAACTGGGCTGTCTTCCATGATTCTTAAGTTTACATAACACTTGAAACTGCCTAAAGACAGAACTGCAGAAGGTGCCACAGGGTAACAGAAAGAGAACTGGCCAAGCTTTGAATGACTGCATGGTGCCAAGAGCAAAATCCACCTTTGAAGTAAACCAGATTTCTGTCTCAGGTTTTTATTCTCTCAGAGGGTTGGGCACAAACGGCATCAGGCTGCATCTGAGCTCTCCTGCACCCCTGACCCCAGAGGTTGCCTTAGCCAGGATAACCATGCAGGGATGTGTCCCTGACCCCTGTCCCTGACCCCAGAGGTTGCCTTAGCCAACATAACCATGCAGAGATGTGTCCCTCAACAGCACCAGAGAGGCAGCAAGCACGGGTCACTTGCAAGGCTCAGCTATGGGAACAAAGAGTGTGGCTTTGTTCAGCAAGAGAGCAGGGTGGCATTCTCTGTACATGGGATTTGCCAGAGAGAATCTTCTCTGTAAGGGTCTAAACTAAGTAAATTAAGTCTTCAGGGAACTGAACGAATCAATCCTTCCCAACAGGCTCCATCGCTTTGATATGTAAACCACTGGTCAGCCAGTGTCAGTGTCCACACCCGTAGGAATGTGCCCCCTGTTGAAGAAGTAACCAACTTTTCCTTTGTCTCCTTAAAAAGGAAAAAAGCCCAGAAGTTTCTGTCCTTAATTTGGTAAAAAGACACCTCATAAGACCTTTAGGACTTCACCTCAAACCTAGAGCTGCCAATTGGACAGAAGCTTAAAAGTCCCACCTGGATAATTCACTAGAAAAAGAAGAGAACAAAGGAAATAATTGCTTTTGTGAAGTGTTTTAGCAAGAGCAAAAACCTCTTGCCCCTAGCTTGAGTTTTCTCTGTAAGAGCTTTGGTTTTTTGCCTTTTATTAAAACTTTTCTGTTTCTAACACTACCTCAGAAGCCATCCTGCTGATTTTATGCTATTCCAGGTAGCAGAGCTATCTTGGGTGAAATGGTTTCTCTGAGAGCTCATAAGACCTGGCTCGAGGAGAAAAGCCACAAACACCCTAATACTGTGCACATGGGTAACATCCACACTGCTTAATATAACCAGCAGGCTTCCTGAAAGTGTTCTGTGGATATGCTTTTTGTGGTAGACAGTTTGTTCTCATGGAAGGAATAAAAAAAGTAAACTTTCTTCAGATTTCCACAAAATATTTTTCCCCGCAGTGTTGATATAAATTCAATCAACTGCTGAAAACTTGAAAATTATTCCATCCCTTCTTCCCCAAGATGGTGTAAACTTTAACAAGAGAAAGTTTGGACCTTCTATGCAGTTATACCAGATTTTGAGAATGACCCCAAAGTTATCCATACCTATCTGTATCCCTAAACCTGGCACAAAACCTTGTGCCACCTCTAGGTAAACGCCAAAGATATAGTGAAGAAATGTCTCCCATGTTCCCCCAGGACCTCCTGGCTACCAGTGAGGCACAAACATGGGAAATCAGGAGAGCCTTGGGTGCAGAAAGACTCATTCACCTGTCATGGACCTGTGGGGAGGTAGGAGGTTGTTAGTACTGAGGTATTACTCACAAACTTCAGTGAAGATTTAACCCCTACATGCTACATAATGCACAAATAGAGGTTTTGCTCCTTACTGAATCCTACAAGCCAATTTGAGATAGAATAAAGCAATTTCATGCCCAAAGAGAAGGCAGATGAAAGAATTCTTACAGGCTACAAAGAGTTTTCCTGTTTTAAGTGCTTTGATTAGAAGCAATTAAAAATCAGCCATCTCAGCTAATCAAGAGCATTTCTTAGTTCAAAGAGGACTGAGTGTCCCAGCTCCTTTCACATGGGGATTGCAAAAGAATCTGAAGTTAGGAGAACTTTTTCTTTTCTCCATATGCACAGTACAATATGGACCTTAGTTTATGCATGTGATTCATTGAGGCTTCCCTGATATAAATAGTAAAATAAGAGTGGGACATCAGCCATAGCACAGCATTTGCCTATACTCAGACCATGTTGAATTTGCACCTCTGTAAACACAAGTGTTCATTTCCTCTTATCAGTGCCACAGGTCCACTGGGTCTCTGAATTAATTTTCATACCTTGAAAAAAAGACTCACAAATTTCCTTCTTCTCTTGTCAAGTTTCATCCATGGCAGCTTCCAGCTTTCAAAAAATTGCTTTCATGCTCTTTCTTTTCATCTAAGCTGTCCCATCATCACAGAGGCTTTGTGATCACTTGTTGCACTTGTTGCACAGCATAATGTTCTCTTAGATATCCAATAATTGTAATTTGCAGTCTAATTTAAAGGAAAGTTGGCAAAAAATCCATTTTAGAGCTGTCAGCATGAGAGTTCAAATGACCTTACTAATACTGAACCTCAGAGTCCCTCTACATTGTTTAAATGTAGTATTTTCTTCCAGCAAAGTCTTTTCAGAAGTCTGTGTGCTTGAAGATTTGTTTTAAGAGGAGACTGGCTTCCTGCTGTGGGAATGGTTACAAGCCATGCAGAGACAAACAGGCCCTTGTGGGGTGCAGGTTGTCTGCCTCACTCTGGGCACTCACTGAGGGGTGGCAGAAAACACTTCTCCATCACTTATGAAGTTGGAAGAATAAACTGAGCCATTTAAACACAGGCATGTGTAGCTCGAGGAGGGACCTTCTGTCCCTCCCTCAGAGCCCCTCTCTGAGCAGCTTTCCAGAACTCAGTCAAGCAAAACCCAGACTTGGGCTTAGCTACGATAGACCAAGACATTTGTCTACTTCCATTTCTGTAGCCTTGAGATGCCCTTCCCTTGTGCAGGTGTGTGAGCTGCGCTCCTGGTGGGCAGAGAGGAATGAAACCAGGGAGTGAGAGCTGCACACACAGATCAGACACAGATACCAAGCCTGTTTTATCCAGCACATCTCCCAAGACCATCCAGCTCTCACATGGACAGGCTGGGTGAGCTGCCAGCGTGCTCTTGGCAGCAGAAAGTCCTTATTGGAGCAGCTGCCCTGCTTTTCCCCCCAAGTCCCTTCCTCCCTGGAAGCAGCAGTCTCAGCTGCCTTTTGGAACCATCAAAATTATTTAGTTCAGGGATGATCAAAGGTTTGTGCACCTCAGCTCTGAGCCAGCTCCAGTGCCCCAAGACTGTAAGCCATGGGCACAGTGGTTGCCTTGGCTGAGGAAGCAGAAACTGAAGAAAGAGGAAAAAATATTTCTGCCTTCCTATACATGAACATAAAATTTGATAGGTGGGTTTTTATCTTTGGATTTTGTTATTTGCATTTTCCAAGATGTCTTGGTGGGGTTATTATTCAGCTCCTTAAAATTCCACTTCTTTCAATGTAAGTTCATTTTCAAGAGAGTCTTTCAGTAGATCAAACAGTACTGCACCAGGTGAATAATTATCTACAGGAGTAGTTCTAATTACCATGAAATAAACACCAGTTCTCTAAGTTGTAAAAATGTTACTTCATTTCATTTCAAATGAAAAAAAAAAAAGAGAAAGAAACAACAAACCTGAAATGTAGGAATAACTCTTGGCTCATTTTAACACTCCCACCATATGTACTAGTCAAGGAAATTATCTCATAACTTAAATCCCTTTTTCCAAAGAATAAAATATAATTACAATACAAAGATGTGGCTTCAAAATGAAAAGTCTACTAAATCTAAAACAGTCACATAGGCACAGCTGGTTAATTCACAACCATTTTTTATTAAAACAATATGTCATTTGTGATAATAAGTGAAGTCCCAGAGAAGACATTTTTTGCATTACATTTAATTATTAAGGAGGGCTGAATAAAATAAATTCTGTGATCTTGGGCATATGGGAAGCAAAAAAATCTTAATGAGTTGTTAAAATGTATTAATTTCATGCCTTCTTTTCTCAGGATTATGGAAGTTAAGGCAAGACTTCACCAATTAATTCATTTCATTCCCTGTTTCCCAGTGCAGGGTTGCTTTGTTCAGTATACTGTCAGATCCTTCATCCTGCTTCAGCAAAGAACCTCCCTTTATTCCCAAATCCATTATTTCTGATGTGGTTCTTTCAAAGCTTGGAGCTTTTACAAGCTGCCTTAACTAGTTTACACTTTTCATGTTTTCCCCTGGTTCTGCTGTTTTGACAGGTCCAAGGATTTGCAATAGGAAAGCTTCAGCTCTTCAAGAAGGTGAATACAGAATCCTGTATGACAAGCTGCAATTTAAAAAACAGCAGTGGCAGCCACAGGTATCAGTTCTGAATCTTGGGTTTTTTCATATCTTTGTGACACTGTGACTTTACATGTCTTGTCTCAACTATTAATATCTCCTCCATAAGAAAACAGAATTGCAAGTTGACAATACAGTGGTCTGGATTAGTTACACACTGGCTTTGTGCATTCAAGAACAGGCTCTAAAATAGCTATTCAGGAGAAATTCTACTGACTTTGTGGATATTTCTGTGTAAAACTTCTGTTTCTTGCACTGCAGCAGTCAAAACCTGAAATCAGCCATTAGAAAGCATAAGAAATTTAATTAAAATATGAAAAGGAATCTCTTATTCCACTAAATTACTGCATTCTGGCTACAGTTTGCTGCTTTGTATTCCCATCTCCAAAGGAACCTAAAACTCAGCAATTCAGAGAAAACACTGTGAAGTGTGATCAAAAGAGGGTCCTGACAGATTCTGTTTAGCCTGAGAAAGAGATGATGGCTTGTGCTTTTCAGGTGGTACAGTAAAAATAGTGAAGCGTGCCTGAGAAATGCTGAACTGGCTACCAAACACAAGAAGATGATCCTGGAGTCAGCCCTGGTGGTCTCTGAATCAGCAGGTCAGTGTGCTGGGTGCTGTCAGGGTGGGTGTCAGCAAGAAAGGAGTGAGTGCCAGCTTGCTCTAAAACACTGGTGAACCTGCACAAGGTCATTGCACAGGATCACAGAATAAATCAGTCTAACATCTCACATTCTGTGTGCAGCTTTGGTCTCCACATCTCAAATAAGGCAACAGGGTTAGAGAAGGCACAGAAAGAGGGTGGGAAAAGTCAGTTTATGACAGACTGAAACAGCTGTAACTCTTCAGTTGGAGAGGAGATGACTGAGTGGGAATAGGATGAGATTTTATAAATTTAAACTGGCAAATAGGGCGAAAGCAAAGCTGCTTTTTACACAGCATAACACACAACACTAGAATGAGTATGCACTTGACGAAACAAGGCTGAAAATACTAAAAGGACTGGATGGGGATGTATCCATTAACACTCATGATAAAAATGTTCTGAATGCTAAGGAGAAAGGACACAGAAAGTGCCAAGGCTCATGTGCTCTCCCTGAATATCCCATCCTTTTGCCACTGCTGGAGAAGAGCACAGTGCAAAATGGATATGGGATCTGATCTCATAGGATATTTCTCCTGTTCTGGTCATTCCCTAATCATAAATACCAAATCCTTTCATGGTTGGGTCACTTGGCATAGATTTGAATCAGGTATGGGTTCATTATCATGTTTCTGTCTGAATGATCAAAGCATAAATACATAAGCTTTTGCCAAAATTAGACCTAATCCAGCATAAAGCCTGATAGTGAAAAAACAAATCCATTCTTGGAGCACATTTGAGCAGGAAGGTGAATTCATTCCCAATTATCAGTCTCATGTGATCCCCATGTCTTTGAGAGGCATCTGGGTTCACTATATTGTTTAACCACACCTGAAGTGTTCTTTGGAAGTGAGCCATAAAACAGTGAGTGACATGGAAAGATGGCCAGAGAAGGAGAGTCTCAGTTTCACCCCCCAGACCAGAAAACCACAGTGCTCAATGTCAACTTGTTATCAGGCAACAAGTTTAAAACAAATGAGGGTGTGAACAAATGAGGTATTCTTCAGTGAGACACATAAATCAGACATTGCAAAGAAGGTCACTGAGTTAGAGAACTCAAGGAGACTTCAGGCACATTCATGGAGTTTGTGGGCAGAGGGTCTGATATCCATCCAGCTCATAAACTTCCTAAGTGTATGAAACTGCTGAGGGCCTTGCTCATACCTGTTTCATAAACTGTATTTCCAACTTTCCACCTCTAGCCCTTCTTGGGAGGCAGAAAGTGGTTTGACAGAGTTGCTTCCATGCTTTTCAGCATTTTAATTTAAAAAAAAATTATTTCCCTAGATGCAGAAGAAGAAATCCCAGGTATACTGATATGCACTCTGAGCAACCTATAATTTGAGCTTTTGAATCGTGCACAGTTCTGCCACAAATGATCTAAAACTCTAAACTCTGAGAAGGCTCCAGGAAGAGCAGCACCAGAGCATGGGATGTCTGCAAACACTGGCCATCCACCCTGGCACATCCAGCCTCGGTTCTTCCAAACCCTGTCCCTCCTGCAGAAAACCAAGGACTTTGCATTGACATTTAGCATCCTTATGCATCATGAGTCAAGACAACAAGGAAGCCACATCCTGAACAGATGCAAATTAGTGGTTATATTCAATGACATTTCTCATGTCATTACACAAGAGCTGGGTAACAGATCTACTATATACTAACACAGGCCTACAAAAGAAATAATGCAGTTGTTACATGCAGAGAGGTCCTTTCTTATGTACCTGCACTTCTTAGAGCTCTTTATTCCCTCTACAGGGATTTTGACCCCTCACCTGCTGAACTGTGAAAGACTTCCATGACTTTGTGCAGCTAGAAATTATTAAAGACAGCACAAGGCATTGTAGACTAGCTCTTACCAGGAATAATAACCACACTACCCAGGAGCAGCCAAAACAAGCATTAAAGGACTTGTTGATTTTCTTTACTTTCAAGAAAAAGTCTTCAGCTATAATTAGCTGAATTTAATTTAAACCTTGGAAGAATTTCCTGAGGGTATTGGACATACCTGTGGGTCTGAGGTACCACTGTTGAGGGCTCCATCCTGCGGCTTTTCTTTCAGTCTTTCATTGTGAATGGGCTTTCCAAGCTTATAAAACCAATTAGACTGGAGAAGAGCTCTAAGACCATCAAGTCCAACCATTAACTTGAGACTGCCAAGCTCACCACTAAACCATGTCCCTGAGTGCCACATCTACACTCTTTTAAATACCTCCAGGGATAGTGACTCAGCCACTTTCCTGGGCAGCCTGTTTCATTGCTTGATAACCCTTTCAGTGAAGAAAATTTTTTAAATACCCAATCTAAAACCTCCCTGGTCACATTTGAGGCTGTGTTCTCTTGTTCTATTTGCATTTAAGTTTGCTTCTTGCTGGTAGCAAATGTGGTGCCTGGTTAGTCAATCTGGTAAACACTGAACAAGAACAAAGATTTATCTCAATGCAAACTTGCTCTGCAGAGATCTGCAGGAGCCAATCTGTTGTGGAAGCCATGCCCTGCTCTTGAACAGCAACTCAGAGCTAAGAGGCCAGCAGGAATACCACACCCACCAGGACACCTTGAAAAGTTTAGATTTCAGACAGTCTTAGCAACCACTCTCCGAAAAACAAGCCTATCTAAAGTATTCTTGTATTCACACTCACTTTTTTTTTTAATAAGGACATAATTTCTTTTTCTCTATTTTCTTTTTCCATCTCTAGCTTGCCTAACTTCTCTCTATAGCAGCTCAATGTACAAAGCTCTGGATTGTGGTTCCCCCTTCTACTCTTCTAACCTCCCCAGTTCAAAGGCTTAACATTTGTTATTCTGAGTTAATAAACCATCATATTAGTCACAGCTCTTGTAAGTACATCTGCTTCCTTGACATTTCCTCTTGGACATACTTCAGTCCTTGCTGAGAACAAATTACAGAGGCACAAGACCACTTTTGTTCTGCACTTCCCAAAGACAGTTTTCACATTGTTCTCAACCTTGTCTGATGGGAGCTGGCCTTTAAAGAGGACACTCCATTACTGTGAGGTGAACATCTCGTTAAGGACACCTTTGGAATGAAACATTTGAACCCCAGCAGAAGGATTCATTATTCCCAAAACACATCATTAAGTATGTGATGAAGTGATGAAGTACCCTTTGCACATGAGGTTTCAGTAATTTTGCTGATGTGAAAAATGCAAAGAATTTAAACTACAATAGGCAGCTTAACACAAGTGATCAACCAGGGTCAAAATTCTCTATCTTTTTGGTTTTTTCTCAGTGGAATTTCAGGAGATGGCTGCCTCTGAAGGTCAGGCTTATTTGCTCTTCTTCTGTTCAAGAAAATTCCAGCCTAGCTGTCCAGAAGCTGCCCTGCCCTTCACCAGCATCCATCACACTCTTGTTTGACTTGAGTGATTTCTCTACTCATAGGAGAAATGGTAATTAAATCAGATATCTCACATGCTCCTGTATCTTTAAAAAGCATATGCAAAATTCCCTTTTCTCCACTGGAGCAGAAAATTAATGCTTTTTTTTTCATTCATCCTTCTGAATTTTGCAATTAGCCCTGTGTTCTTCTGCTGGCTTTTACTGGGGATACTCTTCTTCAGTTTCTTTTCTTATTTTTTCTCATCTTTCCCAGTTTTGGGTAATCATGTGCCTATGCCACAGGCAGGCACTGTTGCCTTACCCATCTACTTCCTTTAAAAGGCTCAATAACTTTCTCATTAGAAAACATGAGCTACACTAAGGAAGGAATTAGAACCTGGATAATAGCAGAAATATGGATAATAGCAGATAAGAGCACACCCAGTGCAGGCAGGCAGGGCTGAGAGCACAATGCTGTGGTCCCCTGGACACCCCACACAGCACAGCCATTCCAAAGCACTTTCACAAAGTGAGCTTTTAAAGCACCCTGTTCTAGATGAAATCCTAAACACCAGGACAGGTCAGGGAGCCCTCTCAGTGGAGGGGTTGCCCACAGTCTGCTAAAATTAAAAAAAAAGAAGAAATAAATTCTCTCTTGCAAGGCTGAATTGAGAATTATTCATGACCTGCACAGAATGGTTTCCCTACCCTGTCCTAGGCTCTCCAACCTGGCAGCTCTGCAGGAGAAAGCTGTCAGGGAGAGTCCTGGGCAACCAATTCACTCAGTGGATGATCAGTTTTGTTCACCAACATCCTGTCAGGTAACCAAACTTTGCTTACCTCTGCAGAGAGCTTCTTTGTCAGGCTGCAGGCCCCTACACCGCCCAGGTCTCTCTCCCTTGTTTTCTGACTGGGCAAAGCTTCCCAAAAAACCTGAAACAATCCAACAGCATCATCCCTTTTGCTCAGTTGGATAGGTGACTCTGCATTGAGGACTTAATTAGCATTTGAGTGGCAAAAGCTGAGGTGACCATTCAGCAGCTGCCCTGACCTAATTATTTTCTTTTCTCTTTCTTTTCTTTTCTTTTCTTTTCTTTTCTTTTCTTTTCTTTTCTTTTCTTTTCTTTTCTTTTCTTTTCTTTTCTTTTCTTTTCTTTTCTTTCTTCTCACTTTGTTGAAGGAGAAAGTAGAGAGTAAGAATGTCTTGACTGCTTCATTTTCCATAAAAAATGTTTTCAGGCTTATGAAGTTTAACAGTTAAGATTCAGTGCGTAAAGAGGTGTAAATCAGCCTTCAGGCCATATGGGATGCCTGCCTTGAGCTGCCAACAGGGCTTTTTTAAGTGGATGTAAACATGTACACTGCTCCTCAGTCTGTGTGCCTCCAGACTGGCAAGAAATCTCACAGATTGTTTTATAACTGAGACTGTAACAGCAAGGAAAGGCTGTGAGGGTGGTATCTCCTGTTCTTGTTGCTGTAAGGACTGTGTTCCAGGTGCAACTTCAGCCCATGTTTTCTGAAGTTTATGTTTCTAGAACTGCTGTGGAACAAGTAGGGCAGAAGCAGGCTCCATGTGTGTATCTGTACACACTCTGAAATCAAGCCATGTTCGCAGAGCACATGGGGCAATGGAGAGTCTTCTTCCAGGAACCACCCTTTCCACTTATTACTACTCACCAGAAAAGCCATGGTGCCATGCAGAAGCTGGACATTAACTTAGAGAAATCAGACCATGTGTTCCTTCCTATCTGTATGAGCACAGTAATGACAATTCCATTCCTCTCACCCTTTGCTAGTGAAACTGAAAACTCTTCAAGGCTTCCTCAGAGACTCTGTGAGACTCTCTGAGAGTTTCTGTGACCATACCCTGACCCCAGCAGAGTGGGGTGCTGGTCTTCACCTGCCATTGTATCAAAGACAGTGAAACTTGTCACCATAATAATCCTGGTGGTTGCTGTGGCACACAGAAAGTGCTGGGTGAGGGACACTGGTTGGAAGAACAGGCTTTAGGGCGGCGGTAGCCAAAGTGAAATGTCACCAGGTGGTTAACATCCTATTAAAACTGGTGGAAGACAAAGGGGGCAGTTTCCAGCTGTGCTGTTCATGCAGGAAAGCAGCAGCAAGGAGCCCCAGAGGAGCCCTGCCTTCACCAGCTGCCCATCCCAGATCACAAAACACAACACAAATCACTGCCTGAGGAGGAGCACTTTCCTGACCCTTGCATCTTTTCTCCCCTCCCTCAGTAAATCCAGCCTTAGCAATACTTGTTAAAATAATATTTTTCCCACCATGCTCAAAGCTCAGCTTTGCATCTCCCACTCTCACCCAGCAGGAACAGCCCTGCACCAGCTGTGAGCCTCAAGTCACCAGCCAGGCACCACAGGACAGCAGTCCCTGTGCCTGATGGATTGCTCTGTGCCACAGGAAGAGAAGGACAGAAAGTTCTGGCATGTTCATTTTATGAATCTGAGGCTGAACAGAAACTCCCTTGTATTTACAGAGTGGGTGTTTCTCTGAGCTGCCTGATAAGTCAAGGTGGGGGCTGTGCCCAGCACCAAGTTCTAGGATACTTGGCAAGTCAGGAGTGTCAAGAAACAGAAAGCTTACATAAGGGGAGGTTTTCAATAAGTCAATATGTTAAAAAAGTGACTCAGCCCCTCTCCTGTCATAAAAAAAAAAGTAGACCAGACCTGGGCTAAGTCCAGCCTCCAGTGGAAGGCCAGGAATGAGAAGAAAGTCAGGATACAGAGCCTATTTCCAGCTCATTCCTGACATATCAGTAAAGCTGTGCAGCTTTGAGTGGGCTCTTCGGCTGATGGATTTAAAAGATCTACCTGTCCCATGGGAAGAGTGTCAGTGGTTTGAAAAGTGCTCTGATCAAACCATGGCATTTCTAGAGATGGGCTGGTGCATCTGAGGACAAACTACCCTGGGCACTTAGTGATCCAGATGTTTACATGTTTCATGTTTGGTTTCTTTAATGGGTGCGGAATATTGCACTCCATGACCTTTGAGACCCTGAGGGACCTGGTGGCCTTTGTGCCACTGAGACAGGAGGTAGATGCCCCATCTCTACATTCAAGGCTGGACAGGCGCCTGAGCAACCAGATCTAGCTGCAGGTGTCCCTGCTATGGCAGGGCATTGGGAGCAGATGACCATTAAAGATCCATTTCAACCCAAACCATTCTATGGCTCCAGATGGGACCAAACTGGGTGTGTTGCTGCCAAATGCAAGCAGCAATAAACAGGGACTAAATTTTGTGGCAAGTCAGAGAACAAGAAGCATAAATTGTCTGCTGACAGGGAGTCCTCAAAGCATTGGATCAACCTCTTTTTGAGGAAGTGATACTTGGTCAGAAAAAGACATTAAATAGGCTGTCCACTCAGCAGGTATAAATTGCTGTGCTCTCTCAGTGAATGGGTAGCCCTATAAATGGGATTTCTCTAATTTTTCATGGAAGAATACATATGTCAAAAACAATACAGAATCATCTAACTAATGATCCAGCTGAAAAGAAATAAAGAGGTTTAATAGAGCCAAGTATAAAGAGCAGAATTTGGCTTTTGTAAGTGATGCTGCAAAGCTGGCCAAGGGCCAGGAGAAGTGCAGATATGGAAGTGGCTGTACAGGGCCACAGCAAGAGCATTTCCCCAGTGCTTCCTACAGCTTTGGGGAGCAGGTTGCAAGGTGGCCACACAGGGATGGAGAGTCAGAACCTGCCAACCACTGCAAGACCTGGTTGGTCTTGGGACAATGGTCAGTGAGTGTATTTCTTCCTGAATATTGACCAGGTGGATGTTTTGATGTAAAGGAAAACATTTCAAATTTGAGAAATACAATACGTGCTTGTGGAAGTGAAGTATTACATTCAGTGCCCTGCCCAGGGGGACCTCAGTGTTCTGATACCATCCCTAACTCAATCTTTTAGCCCTTGCTTTACTAAAAATTGTATTTCAGGGAGACAAAGGCATACAAAAGGGGGGAGGGAGTGCTACTCAAGAGCCCTGAATTGTAATCCCAGCTTTGCTCAAGGCAAGTGAGCAGCTGCTGGCAGGTTTCTGTGCCCCTGCTTCCCCTTCCCTCTCCCTGCTTGTACAGCAGGTGTTGCAGTGTGGCTCAGGCAGCACAAAGTGACTCAGACCCTGCTGATGCCCTTGGTTCTGCTCCTGCAGCCACAAAAGCTTCTGTATCTGCAGAAGTAATGAAGCACCAGTGACAGACTCAGGGTTGTGCTGGTCTGCAAAAGAAACCTGCTCAGCTGCCAAGTCCCAGAGCAGTCTCAGTGCCAGCTCAGCCAGGAGGGGTCTGTGGTCTGCCTGTAGGCAGTGATGATACCTGATTTAGTGCCCTGTGAGTGTTAAAAGAAGCCTGGGGCAGGAACTGCACCTGAGCAAGCCTTGTTCTGTGAATCCAGGCAGACAAGCATCCCTTGCTGAGCCATTTCTCACAGGCAGTGGCTCAACCCTTCCCAGGCCAGGCCAGATCTCAGTATTCAGCCCAGGCTTTGCAGCTCAGCTGTGCAATCTACCTCTCCCCAGGGGGCTTGTTATTTTACGGGACTCACAATGTACCTACTCTTTGACTTTCCAAAGTCCATTAGCAAGATCTGTCAGCAAATTATTGTGGAGCTAGAAAAGGAGAGGAATCATAAATCCCACTTGGGTGCACTTGGCCCACAATATTATGCATCTTTGGATGTGGTTGTCAATCCCAAGTGAGAGATCAGTCTCCTGTCAAGGTAAGAGTTAAATCACAGGGGTTTAATTCCTCTCCCTCCCTTGCATTCCTGGTTATAGAAGTCTGCCTGGGCCATGGATATGAAACACACTTAGGGCTGCCCTATTTTGTACCAAACCCTGTCAGTGCCAACAGCAGCACTGTGAGCTCTCACATGCTCTGATGGGGAAACAAGGCTCTGCCCTCTGCCCAGTACAGCTATCAGGACTCATGACTAAAAATACAGCCCACCAGTACAGCCCCAAGACTTCTGTCTGGGTCATCACCCTCCAGTAATGACACAAGATATACTGTGAGTGCCAATTAAACAGTGACATCTGCAAAGATGCTTCTGCTTTATCAGTAGATTGTCTGCACTGGAACATAACCATTGACTAGTGGGTTAATAATTCTCAAAGAAGTATTACTCCCAAATAAATCCTTTCTGACACAGGAACAAAATCAGACTGTTTGCTGAGAGAAGTGCTCAGCATCCCAGTTTATCCCCCACACACAGTGGGATTCTCTACCAAGCAGACATGAAGTTCAAACACTGCTCAGGAGAACAAGCAGCTTGGTTTCTATAAACAAAAAGTTGTGAGCACAAAGCATCTCTAAAGTCACTGCACCTGGCACAGAGCTGCTTTTTTATTCCAGCCTCAGAAAGGCTGTAGCTCACCTTACCAAGTACAGGCACGCAGTAGCAGGGGTCCTGGTAGGCAAATGTGGAGGATAAGGAATGTACATTGCCCTCCCAGAGTTTTACCAAAAGCTACTGACAACTCTTGAGCACATAATACAGTTCTCTATTTACAAATGCCTATGTGTGAGATTAAAGTTATGATTTTCGCATTGCCCACGGCCTGACAACACTTTTTCACTTCCTATGTCCCTGTGATCCCACACTGCCAACATTAGATCTCTTTTCTTTTTAGATCTCTTCTTCCATTATAAATCTGTTCTTACTGTCCCTACTTCAGTTGCAGTCCAAATAAGTGAAAAGACCATCATTGACCAATGTAAAAGATGCTCCTAGATTAAGAGACAAGCAGCTTGTTATTCTGACATTTCTTGAAACAGGATGAGTATCTCACTTATCTGAAAGTGCAAAGGACTCTTATTTCTGGCTCAGTGGAGCTACAAAATGCTAGAGTTTACCAGTCACATATTGTGACCGTGGTCACAGGGGTTTTGAGGATGAAGAAGAGAGAATGTTGACTCCATGATCAGAAGGCTTGATTTATTATTTTATGATATATGTTACATTAAGACTATACTAAAAGAAATAGAAGGAGAAGGTTTCTTCAGACAGCTGAGCTAAGAATAGAAAAGAATTAACAACAACCCAGCTCGCTCGGGCTCTGTCCAAGATAGCTCTGTCCTTGACTGGCCATTAACTATAAACACCCAAGATGGGCCAATCACAGGTGGACCTGTTCCATTCCACAGCAGTGGATAATAACTGTTTACATTTGGTTGCTGAAATTGCAGCTTCTAACAAGGAAAAATCCCTAAGGAAGGATTTTTCATGAAAGATGTCTGCGACAACATATTCCAGAATAACCTCTTGTTCTGCAAAACTTTCAAATTAATCTTCAGTATGATTTTAGAGGATTATCTTCATAACAGACATATCTTTTGAAAACCAGAAGAGTGAATGCTGCCTTCAGCATTTCTACAGATATCAAATTTAAAGGGAGTATTTTAGGGAATAGCTGCTGCAGTAATTATGCTCTGGTCCAGACAGCAATCATTGCAAGGTGACTTGATTTTCACTATGGACAGCCTGTGCCCTGCCAGGCCAAATAAACTCCTTTGTTCTCCAGCCCTGAATCATGAGTCATGAGAGAGACAGATAAACAATAACACCTTGAACAATTACTTATAGAGCATGAGGATAATTGCCTGTGGAAATCCCAGGGAGCCTCCAAAGGCTCTGAGTGGGACACAGGGCTGCTGCCACCCAGCACCAGGTGACCCTCTGGCCGTGCTGATCAGTGCCACACTACACTGAGGTCTGGGTTACCCTGGCAGATGAGCACCACACAGCCATTCACTCACTGCCCCTCAGTGGAGTGGGAGAGAACAGGGAAAAAAAAGGAAAACTCTTTTGTTGAGATAAAGTTTAATAGGACAAAAATGAAGGTGAATTAATATTAATATTAATATTAATATTAATTTAATGCTAATAGTAATAGTAATATTATTCATAATCATAATATTGATGGTATTATTAATACTATGTACAGAAATAATTATGCACAATGCAGTTTGCTCACCATTCACTGACTGCTGCCCAGCCAGTCCCTGAGCATCAGGTCACCACTCAGTCAATTCCCCCAGGATATTGTTCAGCATGATGCCATATGGTATGGAATATCCCTTGGATCCATATGGTATATGGAATATCCCTTGGATCAGCTGCGATCAGCTCACAAAAGTTGTGTCCACTCACAACCTTTTGTGCACCTCCAGACTCCTCACTGGAAGAGCAGTGGGAGAAGCTGAAAAGTCCTTGAGAGTGTGTAAGTACTTCACAAGAACAACTAAAACATCAGTGGGTTACCAACACTGTTCTCAATCCTAAATCCTAATCTTGCAACACTGTCCCAGCTGCTAACTGTATTCCAGCTGAAACCAGGACTATGTGCTTCCCACTAGTGCTGCAAAATGCCTTTAAACTGATCTAGAAATGGGTCTTCTCTGGTGCTGCAGCAATTCAGGTTCCATTTGCTACCAGAAAATCCAAACTTGTAAAAAGAAAGGGCGTGACCAGTCCAGATTTTCTACAAAATCACCCTTTAATTCAAAGACAGTTTTATCTTTCAAAGGAGAGGGCCTGAGAGTCATGGGCAAATATCTTCTTTCTCACCTTTTACCACAGCCATCAATATAACATTGTTTATCAGTATTTCTCCTTTGTTTCACTGTTGCTGGAGGGAAGCTCCTCAAATAAAAGCTGTATAAAGTGTCTAGAACACTGCTAATGCCTACAGCAACATCTTTATGTCAATATTCCCATCTCATCAATGTCCTTGAGAGGATCCTCCCTTCACAGGGTGGAACTCAAAGGAGTTTGCTGTTTGGGGTATGAGTCACACTTTATTAAAAATAAGTACATTTGGTTGAACCAAGTTCTTTTGGTTATTGCAGTATTTCTCAAGATGTTTGGAAGCAGCCAAGTTACTGCAATTGTTACAAGCCTTGTTAGTGTCAGAGATGGAAATGGCTGGTCAAAAATACCTGTCCATGCAGTCTAGCAAGGAGCCTGTCTCCACATAAAAATTGATCCTCTTGTGAGGAATTAGGTCTGCATCAAATTTAATTCATATTTTACCAGGACTATTTAATAAAGAAGAAAAGCAAACAAACATGAAAGAAGATACAGATTGTTATATGAAGAAAGATTGCTGGAGGAGTCACTAATATTCCCCTTGGTATTTAAACATACAGAGGAAATATTAATCTTCTATTCACAGAATCACAGAATAGTAGATTGAGTTGTGTTGAAAGGGAACTTTGAAAATTATTCAGCCCAACCCCTCCACCACAGACAGGGACATTTTTCATCAGACCAGGTTTCTCCAAGCCCTATCCAACCTGGTCTTGAGCACTTCCCAGGCTGGAATATCTACAGCTCCTCTGACAACCGGCTCCAGTGCCTCACTGCCCTCATCAAAAGAATTTTTCCTTATGTCCAATTAAAACCTACTGACTTCCAGATTAAGACCATTGCCCCTTGTCCAGCCACTACAGGCCCTGGTAAAAAGTCTCTCTCTGTTATTCTGTAGATGCCCTCTGTATAACAAGAGGCTGCAATAAGCTCTCCCTTGACTTTTCTGTTCCCCAGGCTGAATAACCTCAACTCTCTCAGCTTTTCTTCACAGGAGAGGTGCTCCAATCCCCCATCATTGTCATGGCCTCCTCTGGACCCTCTCCAAGAGTCTTTCTTCTGTTGAAGACTTCAGAGCTGGACATGGTGGGGCAGGGGCTCCAGGTGGGCTCTCACAAGAGCACAGCAGAGGGGGAGAATCACTGACTGGCCACGTTTCCTTTGACGCAGCCCAGGACATGCTTGGCTTTCTGGACATTGACAGCTCATGTCCCATATTTCACCAACCAGGATCCCTAAGTCTTTCTCCTCAGGGTTGCTCTTAACCCACTCATTCTGCAATTCTGATATTGGGGATTGCCCCAACCCATGCACAGCACCTTGCACTTGGCCTTGCTGAACTTCATGAAGCTCACACAGACCCACTCCCCAAGCCAGCCCCTCTGGATGATATCCCTTCCCTCAGGGGACTCAGCCACAGCTCTGTGTTGGCTGCAAACTTTCTGAGGGTATTTGTATGACTCAAAGAGGAAAGCAATATATCCCTGAAGTAATTTTCCATATCCACTATTTCAAAACCTTTTCATGCCTAGCACAACTGCTTTCCTTTTCCTTGTGCTGCAGTCCCTACCAGAGCTGCTGAGCTGTAGTGAACAGGAATAAAGCTCCAAACTTGAAATAAAGGCCCCCACTATGTTCACCATTGCTGGGATTGAGGCAGGGAGCCAGGGTTTGGTCCCACTGCACATTAGCAGGCAGCATCCTTCTAGAAGACCAGTGGAGACAGACAGGCTTCTCCAGAGAGCATTTAGCCACAAGGGTTTATGTGGGGTTATGTGAATTGTTTTAGGGAGGAATACTTCCCTCAAGGACATCAAGCAGCCTGCATACAACATAATACCTAAAATTAATCCCAATAATCCCACACAGCCTCCTCTTGCCTTTCTTCTGTGACAAGCCCTTTTGTTAACTTTAAAGCTATTCCACAGCAATGCAGAATAAATATCTATGTGATAATAACTAGAAATTCTTTCTTCTCTGTTGGAGATATCCCTTGTCTGCAGGATCAGTCCTACAGAATATTAAATGACGTGGACTCCAAAATCACATATATACATCTCAGCAGAACAAATACATTTCAGCAGAAGAAATTGAAAAATTGATATAAATCTTACAAGAGCTAATGCTAGTTTAGTTTTAGGTAGATATTCTTAGATTGTTTCAATGAAGGAAGCAAACCATTAAAGCAAAACATGACTTTCTCTTTACACACAAAAAAATTTGTGTAGTTGTCCTAGAATTTAGGGTGAGGCACAAATTAAAATTTGTCACTACATTAAATTTATTTAATCACTACCATTAATTTACTATTTATATAAACTATATAAAATTCTAAGGCAAATTAGAATTTTTGGAACTTTGGCCAAGCTTTGGCCTTAGTTCCACTTCTCTGACTCCATAGAGATGCTACAAAATACATGAAAAATTCTGGGTTTGTTCTCCTACAGCCAAGGCAAAATTTGTTTTCTAGATCCACATTCAGCTCTACTGCAAAAGAAGGCAGTAACAAGAATATATGCTACGAGCAGGATATCCTATTTAAATAATCTTACTGTTAACAGAAATATAGAAACATATGAATAAACATAGATAGATGCATATATATATTTGCACATTCTCAAATACACAACATCCACATATTCCTCTGTTCTCTTTCAGCAAAAAGCCAGTAACCTTTCCTTATGAAGAACAAGGACTTAAAAACTAGAGCTAATCCCCAGCTCATGAATTAGATCAATTTCACTAAAGTAAGATTATTTTTCCAGCGGTTGCACCTGAGTATTGAAAGATTTAGGTGTCATATTTTGCCTTTAGATGCATCCTATTGCAGTGAAAAGCAATGAAAAGTTTATCTCAATGGATAAACTGATGCATAAATGTATCTACCTATATATCTACCTATGAAACACAGCACTGCTGTTTCTTCGGGGCAGAATCACAAAACTGAAGGGAGAGATACCAGTTATGTTAAGCCAGCTGATGCAGACACAGAAACCACTCTTACACATTTAAGCCCCACAGCCATGGACCAGGGTGCTCCAAGGGATTTCTGTTCTCTTAACTTGCACTGCTGGTCAATGCACACCAAGTGTGAACCAGAGTGATCCTGAGGACACTAAAATTCTAGAAAACAGTGGACAAGAAAGGAAAGACCTAAAGATGTGAGAAATTATGCTTGCCAGTGACATTCATCTCCTCCCATCTGTAGTTCAGTAGAATTCATGATCTTCCCTTGAAGACTTTCAAACCAAAGAAATAATAATACAAAACTTGCTGACTTAAATTAAACCCCCATGCAAGCACCTTAATGTTGAAATTCTAGGTCTCTAGGTATTCCTAAACCTTATTTTTTCTAACTGCAGATGTCTTACATTTTCACTGCCAAGAAAAGACATTACCTGGGCTTTTTTCCTTCCATCTTCTATGCCTTCCTGTTGTCTGCTGTCAAGCTGGCCTTCAGCAACTCATCCCACACATGCCAGACACTCCAGTCTTCATCCTTTGGCTGCCATAGGGATTCTGCCTGTGTTTATGATTAACCCACCCAGAGATCCGCCAGGGCAGGGTGAGGCTGTTTAAACACTGAATTATACTCAGGATGGTTATTGTAGATAAGCTTTCCCAAAGCGCTGAAGTGTTAAAGTGCTCTTAGCTGCTTACTGAAGCCTAGCAAAAGTCATAGTGCTCCTTTGCAAAGACATTTTTTCCTCCTCCTACCATGCTGCTGCAGTTGGGTGTGATCAGCTCCTGGCTCAGCTAGTGTTCAGGCTCATCAAACAGCTCCAGAGGCACAACAGCCTGATGTTCTGGGGTGCAACAGTGCCAAAATGGGTTTTTTGGAGGGTTATGAGGTATATATCCTTTCACAGGGCTTCATGTGGTCCAGGTGTTTGCTGCACTAACACAACTTCTGTTCCTTCTCTGCATGCATAGACATCTCCAGATTTACCAGTCCAGACTTTTCTCCTCAGTGTACAAATATTCCAAAAAATCAACAGAATCTTGGGAGTTTAACTCCAAGATATCAGAGACTGGTAGAGTGGATAGGCACAAGAAATATTTTGTTTAGTTTAGGTCTTCCCAGTGTTCAGAGTTATTGCTCCCTGTATGTCCAAGATATAACAAAACAAACAAACAAACAAACAAAATCCCAATTATTAGTACAGCCCAGCATTAGAACAACCTGCTCAGAGGGTCCCTGTGATCTCTGTCCTGGCAGATTTTCAAAGCCTGGCTGGACCAAGCCCTGAGCAGCTCTCAGGGTCCCTCTCCTCTGAGCAGGAGGTTGAACTGGAGCCCACCCAGAGGCCCTTGCCCAGCTCTCCTGTGATCCCATCCTGTGATCCTGTATTCTGGGGATGGTGTGTGCAGGCATATCAAGATTTACAGCATGGGTTGAGGATAAAATCAGCTTCCTGTAGAGATACTGGTCATACATTTTCTCTGAATTACAGCTTATGCAGCTGCTGTATGGGAATCATTCTGGTTTCCTATTTCCCTGGGGCATTTGCAGGCATACTATAACATTTTAAAATTATTCATATGGCAAATGATGTTCTACAGTCTCGCAGCAATGCAATCAATGCAATATTTCCATTAGCCCTTGAAGTGATACAAATGTAGACTTTGAGACAAAGTACAGGCATAGTTTAGGCAATGTCTTGCTTAACTTAATTAAACTAACTGAACATCAGCCTGCTGAACAAATACTCAGGTTGTTACCTAGCTCATCATTTCATGTCTCATATAAAAACATATATGTACACACTGTGCTCCATGGTTCTGCAAAAATAAACATCTCCCATGTATTAAAAAATGCATGAAATTAAAGAATTAAGAAACTGCTGTAATTAATAAAATTAGCACAAAAAGAGGGGACCTGTCTCACTGAGCAGTCCATTGCATGTGTAGTCATTTTGCTACTCAGGGCAGTAGCTTGGCAATCCACGTCCAAGTGTTGCCAAAGAGTGGTATTAAGGAGTAGATGAGGAAGATAAGAAAAGCCTAATTAGGCAAGAGGAATGTCTTACACCATGAAGGTTAACACATGTCTCTCCAAACAGGAGCTGCTCTCTATCTTAGTTAAAAACAGATTACAATAGAGGGAAACACTAAAGGTTTCAACCTTTGTTAGTATTTTCTTAATTGATTTTTTAGGGCTTATGGCTGTTTCAGCACTTGGCTACTCACACAGATGCTGAGTGCTAAGGAAAACTCACAGGGACACGCTCATACCCCATAGTGTGGACATTTATCATTGAAGGGTTTTCATATGGCAATCTGAGTCAATATAACACCTCTTTCCTGCTGGGAAGGGATGAGGGCAGTATTCCCATTTACCAGTCCCATTTTTGTTCTCAACCATCTTTCTGATGCCTGTGTTACACCAACTATAGCAACACTCCTCTGAGACAGTTTATCCACCAGAAAGGAGTGGACAATTTGGAACTGTCTTCCAGGAGGAACCAGAGAGTCTGGAGCCAGGAGCAAAGGAGGGAGAGCCATCGTGCAGTTGGGAACAGGAGAAAGGACAGCAGGGAAGACAAAGCCATCAGGGTGGCTCAGAACCAGATGAAACCACAGCTCAAGCACTTTTTCTCCACTCACTTGTGGAGGCTTTGCTCACTTCTGTAGCCTGTGAAGTTTCTTCTTTCTTTTTTTTCTATTTTTTAACCAGGTGAGCAGTTTCTTCATTTCTTTACCCAATTATTTGTTTATCCTGACAAAGTAGTTCCAGCAGCTTTCTGAGGAAGGCTCCAGGTATGTTTAGATGAATGTTCATCAGGACAGCAACTAAAAACAGGAGAGGACCCAGACTCTGAAATAAGGATGCAAAGGAAGCAGAGCAGCTCAACAGGGGCAACCAGTACCACCTGTGGTGCTTCAAGACATCCTGTTTGGTCTCCCTTCCCTGCTCCAGAAACAGGTAGGTGTCATGGATCCTCTGTTACACCTACCAACCCTTGTGGTGGTTGCCCTCCATGGCATCTCTGATGGCACAAGATGTGCTCATACAGCTCCAGTTTGGTTGTGATTCAGCACTTCAGGAGGACTGAGTGTGACCCACTAGTTTTTGGTAGGTGATGAGTGCTTCAGGGCTCAGTTCTGAAAACTGAATGAAATAAAACAAAATATGGATTTCAAAATTTTTTTAAAAGTCATTCCAATCTAGCTTGGGTAATCTCAACCATTCCAGCTCCCACATTCAAGAACATTTGTCTTTCATGGTGCAGAGCTCTTTCACTTCATAATTATTTCAGGCATTTTTCTGGAGCACAGTTAGTTCAGTGGACATTACAGCTGCCACTGATCATTACCTTACAGAATTGATGTTGTTTCCTTCACATTTAGGATACTGACACATCTTAAGGCAGGAGAATCATCTTTGATGTTGACAGACACCCATCAGGTATCAGCTGTCTTCAATTCAGCACTCCAGGGGGCTTTCTAATGTGCCTGTGCAGAGAGGCCAGCAGAGCTGTGCCTCACTGCTCAGCATTAGCTGGAGAGGGCATTTTTGAGGTCAAATGACCTTAATCTCACTCTTGGTATTTTTATTTCTCTAATTTCCTGAAAGATGCCAGTCTCTTGGCTCTGTGGGAGACCACTGGTGGCTCTGCTGCACAGGGGGCACAGAGGCACAGGGGGCAATATTAATCTGAATTAATATTTAAAGTGGATAAATTCAATTGCATTCATGTCTGTGTAGAGACACATTCAGAACTACCATGACAGTAATTTAATGTGGTTTCTTTATGTTTGGAAATTAAATAAATGAAAGTGAAATGAGGCACACGTCAGTGCCCTGGAGGGGGTCACACAGGGGCCCAGTGAGGTCTGTCTGATCTGCTTGGACACCACAGGGGCAGAGGAGGCTGAAGAACATAGCTGTGACCTGAAGAGCAGTGGCTGTAGTGAAAGTCTGCTGTCTGCAGGAAGGAAGAGAAAAATTGTGTCAAAACCAGGCTTTTAGTCTGCTGATATCTTAGGGATAATACACCCTCACAGAAATAGCACAGCCTTTGCAATGAGAAATGATGACTGGCATTATTGGAAAGCCACAGTGGGGCTCCTGCTGTCCTCAGACAGTGGGATTTGGGTTGGTGTTAATTGACACTAATAACTCAATAAGAACACATTACCTTTTTTCCCCCCCACAACATCTACCCAATGGTTAAACATGGGAAATTTTGCTGTGTTTCAGTAGTGGGGGGAAAGATGAAAGCTGAAAGGAAGTCTGTCTGGACCCATCTCCAGCAATGCACAGCTCTTTGGAGGGACCTCCCTAGTTGAGGGATTACACAAACCTGGGCACTTTCCTGCTTCCCAGGCAGCTGTCCTCCAGAAACACTGTGACTCAGAAATGTTTACCCACCAATATCCCAAACCTCTGAGAAGGCAACTGGGCTGAGAGTTCAGCTGAGAGCAGCCACAGGGTGTGGCTGGTTCTCATTATATGTTTATCATTATTAGTTTGAACAGTGCCATTACACCTGCAAGGGAGGGTTTGGGTAATGCAATGTAGTGCACTAAAATGCTGAGGAGAATAAGTCTGGGTAGAGCACGTTGCTGGACAGAAATGGGGAAACAGGCAATGAGGAAAAGGGCTCCACCCAGGCAGATGCAAAGCTGTCAGGGTTTCTTATACACTTCAGAAAGAAAGGAGAAAAGGAAAGAAGGAAAGAAGGAAAGAAGGAAAGAAGGAAAGAAGGAAAGAAGGAAAGAAGGAAAGAAGGAAAGAAGGAAAGAAGGAAAGAAGGAAAGAAGGAAAGAAGGAAAGAAGGAAAGAGGTTCATTGAGAATATTCACTTGGGGATTTAATTACAAGGACATTTTATTCATTCAGTGACCATGTTTGAGAGCCTCTTTTGTGGATGAAGCATCCATAATATCTTCATTTTGTGACAAAAAGGATTATGCCACTCCAAAGACCTAGTTTTACACTCTGAGTCTAACATTCTGTGTGGTTTTCCCAAAAGAAGACAATAGAAGTTGTCGGGGGACAGAGGAAAGTGACTGAGGTCACCAAGGGCATGAGGTGCCTTCCAGACAAGTTACAGCTTGGACACTGATGCTTGAAAAAGACAAATGAGGGGGATACATTAGGGCCTCTAAAATCATTAGTAGAATGGCAAAGATGAGCAGGAAACACTTGGTCACAGTTTCTCACTGAAGAAGTGTTTTGCACAAGGCACATAACTACAGTGTGGAACAGATGCAGCCATTCAGCTGCTGCTACTTAGCACATGACCATGTCACATTGAGATTCCAGAATAAATTAAGGGTAAAGAAACTCCATTCAGAGCACAGAGCACAAGGTTCTCAAATACAGTCAGTTTTTAAAGAACACTGTTTTTTTTTTAAATTCACAATTAATAGATCATCGTCTTTGGTTTCTCTAGCAGTTCATGCTTCTTGGAAAAATTTGCTGAGTTTTCATGAAAAAATTCAGTCCTGAAAAGATGGTTATTGATGTAGAAGAATTGGAATAGTCATCATGCACAGCTACTATAAAAACACTTTTCATGCTCTGAAATGGAAGAAGAGTTCTCATGTAAATTAACTACACCCTGCCATAAAAGTTTGATGGCCCCTTTCTCTCTGCTTTCAGAACAGGAACCCCCTGAGGCACACAGATAAAATTTTATGCTGCCTAACCAAAGCTGGTGTGAAGCCTGGAGCATACCAGGGAGGCTGCAGCCCATCCCTGGCCAACCACAGCCTGGGCAAAGCATCAGCCTGCGACATTCTCTCCTGAAACAGTTTGTGATGGAAGTTGCTCAGGCATGAGGTCTGCTGGAGATCCAAGCCTTCCCTGCTTTCCTCTGAATTAGTTAGTAGAGACAGCAGCAAGAGGAATATCTGCTGGGAAATGGAGGCAGGGCACACTCCTGAGAAACCCTGACAAGGGGCCAAACCTCCCCAGAGATGGGTTTTCCTAGTCTGTAGCAGCTGAACTGGGAGGAGGCTCTCTTTCATTTCACTTCATTCATCAGCTTACCCCATCTTAAAACAATCCATTTCCCCTCTTACCCACTAACCCAATAAAAAAGCTGCAAAGCTAAGACAGTCAGGCACAAGCCCACTCTAACATAAAAGGAGGAATTTGAACCTGCCGTCAGATTTCTTACTTTTCTTCTGTTTTCTCTCCTCTTTCCTCTGAAAAGGGAGTTGTGCTGAAAGTCACACAGTTTTCTAGATCATGGTCCACCTGATGTGGGTGACAGAGATGAGATTAATCTCTCCTAACTCCACGTGTCTGCAGACTAAATGTTGATGTGTGGAACAGTCACCTAGAACTTCTTGGTCAGTGGAAGTGAAGGAACATTTTTGCGATTTAGCTGACCTAGCACATTCTAGGGAGCTCATCCAGGTGTGGACATGGATAGCATCCCTGGATAGCAAGGGAACCCCCTGAGTTCTCCTGTCAGGTTCAGACTTAACATTTGCAGTCTTGGCCCAGCATGGAGGGTGGAAAAAAGACCCAAAAGTCCTTCCCAGCCATGTGGGTACTGAGATTACACTCAAAGGCATAGAAGACATAGCTAATAATCAGCACGAATGGAGTAGCTCCTGTTCAATACCCTCCTCGAGCTCAAAACATCAGGCCACCCTTGTCTGACTACCAACGAGGTCCCCACACCACATTAGCTGGAATTTCCCAGGAACTCTGCAATGTTTGATGCTGGTGTCAAGTAGAAAGGACATCACACAAATACACACCTGTCCTGCAGCTCAGTTATAGATGTTTTAGGTTCCCTCTGTGAAACAATTCTGTATAAACCATCCAAACTCTTGTGTGTTCACAACTGTAATTAAAAACATGGTAAAGTTGGTTTGCTTCCTTCCTCAGATATGTTGCACTAGAAAAGGGAAATAAAAATTTTTAATATGTGCACTTATTAGTATTTCATACAGATATGCTCTGTTGGTTTATTTAATCCACAACAAGCTTATTCATTTAAATTGAATCTGAAATTGTGTGGGTGACATTTTCATGCCCATATGTCAGCAGAAGTCTGTTTGGGCTTTTTTTTTTCACTTCAACAGAAACAACTTTATACAGAAATTTTTCAGCAGTGTCCATAACTCAAATCCCACCTCTAGGCAAGCTTCCAAGCCTCAGTGGCTTGGTCATATGCATGAGGATGTGTTCTGTGCTTTAAAACCTCACACAGCACTACCCACAGTAATCTTCCATTCCCCTTTCCAAAATTTATCATGTTACCGTCCTCTGCTGATCCTGAACCTAATTTTCTACAAGTTACTTTAAAGCTAACAATGTCCATATAATTATCTTTCTCCCCATCTGCAAGACAAGGTAGTTACTGCATCTGTAACATCACACGCTTCTTTATTTGTTTAGCTTAATTCTATGGCACAGGCTTGATAAGGCAAAGACAGCCATACCTTTGAAATGCTTTTCACTTGGGTGATTTAGACCAAGCCTCTGATTATATCCCATGATTTTTTTGTTTCCCATTTTATGCCTTAAACAGATTTAATTTCTTCTATAGGACCTTGTGAGACATTCACTTCTCTTTGTCAAGTTAGATTGACATGAATTCTGATTTTACCAGCTTTGTATTTTTTTTTCTCATTGTGTATAGCTATGAATAGTTATTGCTGATGCCTTGCACAGCTTCCCCATTACTCTTTTAGCCTCAGCTTTGTGAGCATTGCTTAGAGAATGCATTTTTATCAATTTATGGACAGCTGCCCATAAATTTCCATAATAGGCATGGGATTTCTAAGCACATCCACTGCTAATGGATTTGGAATTGCTTCGTGTATTTTGTCTGCATTGCTTTGCCTTCAAAATACTAGTGGTATAATTTGTAAAGCAGTTTTCATATTATGTCCTTATTTAATTTTCTTCTGTGATGTCTCAGGCCAGGATGAGACCAGAATGCTGATGTCTTCATGTGGCTCTAATTCAAAGCTGCCTGCAGGTCCTAAACAAGAGTTCACAGCAGCAATAGGTATCAGTTCTCTCCTCCTGAATCCTTGCAGAGCAGCTCCAGAAACCAAAATACAGCAGAGGACCAGCTGCAGAGAGAGACTGTCTGAAGAGCAACCTTGAGTACAAGCACTACAGTCCCTAAAATGCCCAGTCACCCAAACACTGTAATTTAGAGCCCCAAAAATATTTCCCAATATTGTTGATAAAGACTTTTCCTGTGCAGCCACACTTACCACTGTGTGCCACTGTCCCCCTCATTTAATTTTATAAGGAAGCAAAGACCCCACCATGAAGATCTCTGCCCAGGTACTGACTGTCCTGGGCCAGGAAACACCACCTTTGCCTCTTGAGCATCTCTCCAAACAAGCTTTCCAAATGATTGTGTTAACTTTGGGGCATGGCAAACACCTTCACAAATAGCCAGACTGGCACTTCTGAATATCCGATAACCTGGCCCTGATTTAGGTATCCCAGATGGTGTTCAGCTCTCATTAGGTCTTGCAAACCACTTGGTCAATACTAGCTTAATTCAGTTAAAGAGAATGATAGGCAAATGTCACAGTTTATGATATCAAAGTTGTAAGCATTTTTTTACCTAGTGGGTATGGTCCAAGGTCATTACACGGACAGGATCAATACTACCATTTTTCACAAGTATTTCCATGAATGGGTTTACCTTAATTTTGTAATTATTTTCTCATTGTAGTCTTTTTTTGCATTTTCTGTTGGGTACGGTTTTTTTTTACATAGCCTGAGCTGTTGGAATAATATCACCCAAGAATCTCAGTCTTTTCTTAAATACTCCTCTCCATCTCTAGTATGATTTGGCTGCAAAGCAAAACCCATCCATATGTCCAAACCACCAAAACCACCTACAGGCTGAGAAATCAAGTAATAACTCCAAATCTTATTCATTGGGGGACTCCATTCCAGGTGACTTGCAGTTCCCACATGTCATGCAAATCAGTCCTAAGACTGATCAGAGACTATGACACAATTATTGTAAAATTTTCAGGCATAGTAGGTATCAAAAGGTAGGCCAGGCAGAAATATAAAATTGGGCCATAACATGAAATTCTGCCAAGTTTTTGGTGTGGTCAACACCACTGCACACTTTGTGTTGTGACACAGGTGAGTCAATATTGAACAAGGAGCTAAATTTGAGGAAGTATCTTGTTATTTCAGTGCCACTGTTATGAGAATTTTCCTTGTGCTTTTGTCAAATGTATATTTACACAGTCAGGATTTCAGGTGCAAATTTAGAATTGAATATGCAAAACTAGGATGGGGGTTTCTCTGACTCTGAGAACCCACTTTCCTTATCAGGGCACAGAGGAGATGGCAAGGCTGGCAAACATCACCCAGCAGAGTCATCCTTGTGGATCTCACCAGCCTTGCCCCTGATGGGTACCTCCTGGCCCCATGTGTGCACTTCATACCCTTTTCCTTGGTCACACAAACCTCTTTCTCAGAAAGATGCTGCTGTTGGCCAAACACAAGCATTTTACATCTCCCTGAAAGGCTCAGCAACTGCTAAGTGCTTGAGAGTGCCTGAGTTTTAGCAAGAGTGGCAACTCCTTAAAGACCCCACTCAAAATTTGGGTGCCACCATCTTAACACCAATTCAGCCCTATAGAGAGGAATAGCTTCTGCCCCAAAAAAATCAAAAACCTGAGCAAACAGGGCCTGCTTCAGTAAGTGCACTGCCACATAAACAGACCCTAAGGCATGGCCTTCTCCTCATTGACTTTGCTTTTCACATCACTCAAGTATGAAACTGATTGACAAAATGACAACCTGGGAAAGAAATGAGCTCAATAGAACAGGAGGTGGGTATGGTCACACAGATTGAGCTCTGAGCACCCAACTCCCACTTCAGAGAACAAATGAGGCAGCCCAGAGCTCCATAGTGAGGCGTAGAAGAAATCAGAAGCATTAGAAATGCCAGAAGCACCAGTGTGCCCCCAGGCAGGAGCCTCAGCAGGGCCTGCTGAAGCCCTGGAGGTTCCAGCAAGGGCCAGAGAAGCCAGGCTGTGATCCATGGACAGGGGGACCAAAGGAGCAGAGACTGCCCCTCTGCTTGGCATTACCCAAACCCTGCCCCAAGGGACCCTGAGCCTTAATAGGGGTAACTGGAATAACCAGACTCTGCTCATTCACACCCTGCATGATTTTGTTCTCTCAGTGGGTGATGGTGATCTTTAATCACCTGAACAGAGCTTGATGAAACATGCACCCAAGTTCTCTTTGTTGCAGCATCTTCTCCCTACTGAGAGTTCAAAGAATGGACAAAAGCATTTTGGTCGTAGGACCTTAATTAAGAGTTTTAAAGTCCCAGGGCTTTAATTAAAAGTTTTAAACCCAAACCAAGGGTTAAAAGGAGCTTGACTGTGGATACACATCCCTCTCCAAACACCAAGTACACAGTCTGATTGCAGGCTGAAGTCATTTCACAGTACAAGTTTGGCATCTTCATTAAGATCACTGCCTCATACTATATTAAAAATACAGTAAAAAAGAAAATTAAAGGTAAAAATAGATTATGCTTTTTATACAAACCACTTCTATGCTCATTTTATATCATTCTATGAGATGTTCAAGCCAACATTCCACTGAGCTCCATCTGACAGAAACAGGAAAATGTGGCTGCTGCCTCAAATCACCCATGACCCAGCAAAGAAAAAATTATATGAGAGATGAGGCATCTCCCTAAGCTCCCTGTGATTTGACTCATTGTTTATTGGGAGGGTTTGATTTGCAAATGGGAGGAAATATGTCTCCATTAAATTGTCTTCCTACACCAAACACATGCTGCAAAAATTATAGCCCTGGTTAAACAAGGAGGCACACAAAAAGCTGCATCGCTTTGTGACAGTTATTCTGCAGAAAATTAAGTTAGGGATAGTATTTGATATTCTGAAATGCCATAAGTCATAGCAGAAATGCCCAGTTACTGAACACAGTAATGCTGCCAGGATCAACACAAAAACAGCCCAACCTCCTCACAGCACTGGTGAGTAAGGCACAAAAGCCAAATTCTTATCTTTCTCATTTGGAAAAACATTTGTTTGCCTGTTAAGGGATAGCTCTATTTTAAACAGGAAAAATCTACTACACTGGGGACCTGAAGGCCAGATAAAATAAGCATCTAGGAATATAAATAAGAAAAAGCAGAGAGAGAGGAGATAAGCTCTTTTGTCATTCATCTCAATAAACATGAATTAAATTTTTTTTTTCAAGACATTTAATTCAGTTTTGTGAAAGGTACTGTGTAGGCTGATAAGCCACACTTTTCAATATGAATTTAGATATTTTTATAATTAAAAGATAACAGAAATTTCAAATGCAATAAAATTTAATTAGTACAAAACAAATCCAAGCAGCACTGTGAAACTGTGAAAATTGGAAATGCAACTCTGTCACCTGCATTATAAATTACACTAGATTTGAGCACATACAGCCTTTGCTTTTTTGCAAAATCTCTGTAAAATACCGACCTGGATTGCTCTAATACAGGGTTCTATATCCAGGGGTAGTTTATCAAACCACTTATACCCAGGAAATGGGACTATTTAAGAAATTTACAGCTGTACCCAAAAGCCTGCTTCTTCTCTCTGTGGTTCTTTTTGAAATAACTACCTGATCCTTCATGAAAAGAACTGTGCACCTAGAAACACTTACATCTACCCAAAATAAATAAAAAAAATCCATATTTTTTAAAGATGGAGAAAATTTAACAAAATGAACTTCAGATGGAACTGGTTTGGGTGAAAATGACTGCAGATGGAATAGAGGAAAATTCAGGATCTGTGAGATTTCTCTGAAAAGAGCCACTTGCAGGAATTTCTGAGTGCAAAAAATGAGCAACTGCATTTTGGAGTTTTAGACTTGCAGACCTTGGTATCTGTAGGAGTCTCTGCAAGAAAGTCTGCAGGGAAAACCCCAGAGTTTATTTTAACTCCTCTGCTTTCTCCACAGCTAGCATGGTTTATGAAAGATTTAGCAAAGCTCATTTAACTGCCGCTACATTTTCACCCAAAACAGAACAGAAGTGGAGGGAAGAAAGTTGATGCTTTTTTGCAAAGCATAACCAAAATCCTTTGTCACTTAATTTCTCTCTTTCCTGATAAAGAACCCTTGGCAAGCAGAGCCCAAAGGCCTCCTGCTCTCTCCCTTTCCCCTCAAAAGCTGCAGCAGCAGAGCTCCCATCCCATTTCTCAGAGATCCATTTCCACCACAGCTACAGAAACTCAGCTGCAGCATCAGGGACACACAGAGCTCTGACCACAGGCTGCAAATCATGTCATATCTATATCTGTTCATTTTGTATATATATATATTCAGAAGCCAAATATCCACTTCTCAGAGGCTGGATAAAGCCAGTTAGCAGTTACAGAATTGTTTGGGTTGGAACGGAACTTAGAGATCATCTAGTTTCAGCTCCCTGCCATTGGTAGTGGTACCTTCCCCTAGAAGAGGTGGCTCAAAGCCCCATCCAGCCTGGCCTTGAACACTTCCAGGGATGGGGCAGCCACAACTTCTCTGGACAATCTTTCCAGTGCCTCACAGTAAACACTAAATATGAGTCTTGGTGTTTCCTGACCTTGTTCTTCTGCATTTTATCAAGAATCTCCTCCCCTGCTGTGGCACAGGGAGGGGCTCTGTGAGCCAGGGCACCCATGGTACAGCCTGCAGCTGCTCCCTGCCCTCAGCTGAGCTGAGCCCAGGAGGGTCTCAGGGCCAGCAGACAAACACCTTCTCCAAACAGACCAAAATATAAAATAAACAGACCTTGGATCTCTGCCAAAGCCATTCCTCAGGCGCTGGGCTGCCGCAGGATCAGCCCAGGGCCCAGGGAGGAGCGATGGCAGCAGAGCACACGATGGCAGCCAGGGGCTGAGGGCACAGCAAATGTGAGACTTTGAGGGATGGTGTCAGTGTTTTCTGTTTTATTTTCAAGTCGGTGACCCTCAAAACCAGTTTGCCTGTAAGAGTGATAAAACCATCTTTATTTTTTCTGATAGCAGTTCCCACATTGCTGGAGCTTTCCCACTGCACAATTCAATTCCCCCTTTACTAGCACAATTCTGCAGATGTATTTAACTACAGGCTGTTCCCACAAAGCAAACTCCTGGCTTGGAAAACCTTGAGCCACTACCTGCCCAGTTTTCTTTCCAGATTTACTTCAGTCCCTGTTACCTGCTCTCCTGTGGTTTTAAAAGCTCCAGCAGATTTATAAGACAAATTCAAGCTTGAATCTCGGCAGCAGATGCCTGAGTAACTCAGGACTACAAAGGTTCCTATAGATACAGGTCAGAGGAGCTGCAGCCAGACCTTGTATTTCTGTTATCTCTCTGGTTATACTGCAGTAACAAATTAAACAATATTTGGGGGGGGGGGGGGGGGGGGGGGGGCTTTATCCTAATTCAAGAATACAGGGGGAATATAATTCCCATTTTGGCTGACAGTGGGATAAAACTACTTCAGCCAGCACTAGGGACAGGTTTGTGGATCTTGTAATGTCCCTGCCTGTGGCAGAGGCCTGGAACTGGATGATCTTTAAGGTCCCTTCCAACCTAAATTTCTCTGTGATCTGACAATTTCAAATCTTCCCGTCATTTTGTCCTCTAACTTGCAATGACAAATCCTTAATGTCAACAACAGCAGTACAGGGCACATTCCCAAAAACATCCAATTTAACCAAATATTTGCCAGAAAGGCAGGACATTGTGCATATTGTGAGTCTATTTAGAAATACTCTCTGCCAAAGAGCCCTTCCAAGGTACACTAAGCCAGCTGTATTGAAACTACCCAATGCAGGAATTTGTGTGGCATTTTCAGAACTAATCTGGTCCATTGAAAGCCAAGACACTTTGGACACTTCACCTCTTTTACTGTCACAGATCAGATGAGGTGGGTTGCTCCTGGTGAGCTATAGTGGTAACCATACTGGCTTTGGAGTATTTCAGCAATCCTGCATTAGGGAATAAACAAGTTTATTCACTCCATTTTAATGATATAGATCTCTGGTCTTTTCCTCTGAACAAAAGGAACTTTTGACCACCACAATGTCACCCATAACATGATGTGATGCTGAAGCTGATGAGTCAGTCCTGAGAGGCTTGTGGGGACTGCTGTAATTAGGACATCCCTTCACTTCTGTCCTATTTTTATCCAGCTCTTCACTTCTTCTTCTGAAGTACTGTTGTTTCAGGCATCAGCCACACAGACACAGCACTGCTGCTCAGCAGGCCAAGAAAACTGAGGCATTAAACAGAGTTAAAACCTCTTTGCCCTCTGCATCTCTCCAACAGATAAACCTATTGACTTAGTTAAGCCTCAGTGCAGCACTTTGCCATCCCCAGGTGCACACAGCAGCCTCCCAGCTGTCTCCTCTTGTGCTCTTGACCAAAAGGAGAGGAGCAGTTTGGTTCTGCTGGTGAAGAATATCACCTTGGTCAGTTTGGAATTGATTCAAACACCTGCTTTAGCATGGTTTTGTTGGTTTGGGGTTTTTCCCCCCAAAATTTAAACATAAGCAAAATATCTTGTCGGGATAAAGGGAGACATACACATCCGTATTGATGATTATTGGTCTCGGCTTTATTGATCCAACTTACACATTCTTATAGTAGTGGTAATGAAGTTCATGCATATTCCCAAATCACCCTCATCATTGGTTACAAGCTACATGTTAACCCCTCCTTAGGTTGCTCATGCTTGTGGCATCTTCATTAAAAATAACACCTGTTTCTCACACTTTGCCGTTGCTTGTTATGATAAGCCTCAAGGACTCCATGTTTTCCCTACTGTGCTTCTCATCATTAAACCAAGGACACAGTATTATTGTTTTTCTTGCAAGGGAAAAAACTGAGAACTTGGTTCCCACAGCTGCTTCTTCACTGCTTAGCTAACTGAATGTAATCATGGCCTTTTTCTATAAGCCATGTCTGAACAAAATCCCCTACACTATCTCACAATGGCAAACATTTAGATTAAATCTGCAGATAGTTCAGCAAAAGAAGCCTGTTTCATTTGAATTTTTTCAAGACACAAATTATTTGTCAAGTAAAGTCATTTAAATAGAGTGTCTCAGCTCTAGTCTACAGTTTTAACCAGCTTGTTTGCATCAGGAAAGAAATGGGGTGACCTTCAGCCTGAAATTTTAAAAACTATGATGGATCTTTCAGGGATGATCATAAAGCATAACATCCCTCTGTAAATACATAGTTTGATATTAATGTAAGCTCTTTTTTTCCTTTCTTAGATAAAAATTTTTCATCAATTTTCTGTTTACTTTTGGTTTATACCTGATGCAGGAAAAGATCAAATCCATTTCTCTAGAAAATACCACTTATCTCTATTCTTTGAAGCGAGTGATAAAAACAAATTAGAGCTTGGTGCAGGCATGAATCTTTCTGCCATCCTATTCCTTGCACAGAACTGCAGATTGGTTTGCAAATTTTTTAATCAAGTGAGTGTGAAATCTCAAGATAAATTTGAGCAGCAGAACACAGACAATTAATTTTTTTGTCCTACTGTCTGTGTTCATCCCAGGGAAGAGCTGCCAAAAGCCAGGCCTGTGGAGGACACCTGGGAGAGGTATGCAGCACAGCAGAAAATATATAGGGCATGGCTGCTGGATCTCTTCCTCAATATCTGGCCAAGAAGCTGCAAAACTATTCCAGTCTTCAGAGTTTGAGATGACAGGCTGCAGAAGTGGAATTCTACCTATTTCAGAATAAATAAAATATGACCAAAGGAAGACCTTCAAGTGATTTTTGTTTCCCAGGGCTCACAGCACACACTCAGAAATGAAACTTCTAATACTCCTAAGTACAAACTGTCTACTGAATTTTTCCTAAAAAAATTTTTTCAGCCATAAATCCCAAGGCAGGGAGCTTTGCAGAGAGGAATCCCAGTTAAGACATAAACCAGATAATGCAGGTGTGTGATGCTGTCCCATCCACTGCTCTTTCTCATCTGAGGACACTAAAAAAACCCCAAAGAGCATCAAAGACAACACTAGCAAGAGGCCACAAACATCTTGGCTGTGGTGCTATTCACAGGGGTCCCAGGACAAGGAAAGAGACGAGAATCTTGACTCCATGTTTCTCCAAATCAGAAGGCTGATTTATTATTTTATGATATATATTATATTAAAAGAAAATGATATATTAAAACTATACTAAAAGAATAGAAGAAAGTACTTCATCAGAAGGCTAGCAAGGAATGGAATGGAATGATAATAAAATCTTGTGACTGACCAGACATTGGCCATTAATGAAAAACAACCACATGAGACCAATCAAAGATGCACCTGTTGCATTCCACAGCAGCAGGCAACCATTGTTTACATTTTGTTTCTGAGGCCTCTCAGCTTCTCAGGAGAAAAAATCCTAAGGAAAAGTTTTTTCAGAAAATATCATGGCTACACTTGGGCAATAAAATATTTCTGTGTTTTGCCCCAAAACCCACCAGAAAAGTTGGTTCCCCCTTGGCTTTGCCCAAGGCAGGCTCACTGCAGATTTGCTGTTGTTTGTGGCAGGTGAGGGCTGAACTGAGCTCAGAGCAAGAGCCAGAAAACAGCACATGGCATCCCCCTGAGGGGAATACCCCAAACAGGACATTTCATCTCACAGAGGAGCAGTCTCAGTCCCTGCCTGTACAGGGGAAGGGGAAGAGCAGCCCCATCCCAGCAGGAAATCCTCCTGGCTCCTCCTGTGCTCCCTGCCATCCCCTGCACCTCCCTGTGATGGCACCTGAGCCCTGGAGCTGCGTGCTTTCCTCTCTGGCCATGGCATGAAACACCCTGAACCAGCCTGGCAGCCCAGGGTGGGCATGGCTGAGGTGCAGTTTCCCAGGGCTGAGCTCTCAGTGACAGCCCAGCAACAGCCTCAGCTCAGCTCAGCAGCTTTGGCAGAGCCATCGGGGTGGATTTCCTTCCAACATCACCACTCAAGAAGCCATGTGCATGTATTTAAATACACACGGAAAACCTGAAAATGGCCTTTCTCACCTCAGCATTCAGGTGTCACAGACATGTTTTATGAAAAATCCTTTCCTTAGGATTTTTTTCTCCTGAGAAGCTGAGAGGGCTCAGGAACAAAATGTAAACAATGGTTGCCTGCTGCTGTGGAATGCAACAGGTGCATCTGTGATTGGTCCGTGTTGGTTGTTTCTAATTAATGGCCAAAGTCCAGACTGTCTCAGTCAGTCACAAGCCTTTGTTGTTCATTCCTTTTCTATTCTTAGCTAGCCTTCTGATGAAATCCTTTCTTCTATTCTTTTAGTATAGTTTTAATATAATATATATATTAAAATAATAAATCAATCCTTTTGAAACATGGAGTCAGATCCTCATCTGTTCCCTCATCCTATGACCCCTGTGAACACCATCACACTCAGGGGCAGCAAATATAAAAGTATCACTGTTTCCAACAGACCATTGACTGCAACTCAGGTTAACAAACATATTTCTGGGTTTTCAGCACTGAGTATCTGCTTCAAACACACAAGGAAGCATAAGATAAGTTTGCAATTGCAAATCAATAGATTTCTAAAGATTGAAAAGTTTGTGTCTAGCTTAAAAATATTATTTGGATTTTTTACATTTTAAATTTTCTTTGTTCAAAATACAAAAACTGCATTATTCTATTAATATTCATCTCAGGTACCTTCCTTTTTTGGAAAAAGTGAGTGTCACGCTCAAATGATCTGCAAAACTAAGAACAGCTCTTCCAGAGTCTAATTCAGTGCCTTTTCCACCTCTCCAGAACAGATAACTGAAATCCATTTACAGAAATCCCAGCACCCTCTACAAATCTTGAATACTTTGTAGATAACTACACCACCAGTATCAGGGCAGCAGGAGTTAGGCAGGGATTAAGTGCCAGGGAAGACAGTCCCTTAAATAAAACCCTTTTAGCAGGCAGATGCTAAACTCTCCAATCCTTTCTGCATTACCTTCTCAGAGGTGCAACTCCATCCAGAGCTGCTAAGACAACTAATACCAGTTAATATTCATGTGCATAAAATAAACATACAAGCCATACAAAGTCCCTGTCTACAACAGTCTAATAGGTTTTAAAGATATAAATTGTTATAGTCTGACTGTGCTTCATACATATTTGGGTGAGTTTTATTTCCCATTATTCTCCCACCAGGATGGTCTGATAAAAATATCAAGTTGAGTGCAGGGCAGCTGGTTCACAAAATCACACTAGGAAGTTAAAAAAATTATGGTAAAACAGTAAATATTAAATATGACAGCAAAATGCCATGAAGCTCAGCTGACATCTGCAGACACTATGGTAAACTTTCAAAATATAATGACAAAATCCATTGTCGTTGTAGCCTCAGTTCATCAATGTAGCCTCAGTCCCATGTTCAGACAAGTGTTCCAGATCTGCTTTGTGCTTTGGGCATTCTCACAGCTCTTTATCCTGGACTGCCCCAGGTCAGTTTGGTAATCTCCTTGCTCCCTTCCTGAGTGCTTCCAACCAAATCCATTCAAAAGCTCAAAGGGTTAACCTGCTATTTTAGGAATATCACACAGACATATTTGCAAATTTTCACTTGTTTCTTCCAAGCATAATGGAACATTTCATGCCATTACAGTCCCACTTGGTCAAATGCCCACTTGTGTATTTTGCTGCTGAACCATAATAAATTGTTATAATAACAATTTTAATTAACTGTGCTAAGTAGTTAAAGAATTTGAGAGAAAGTTCTGAGGAATGTGGGGAAGAAAAGGTTACCTTCAAAAGTCAATTTTTCTTTTCTTAAAATAATTTGTTTTCTTTGAAGTTAAGAAAAGAAGGATCTGGACTGTGAATTATGTTTTATAGTCTTTGCCATTTGCAATACAATTAACTGGTTTTTATTGCTGAAAATTTCAGAAAGTTGTCTTGCAGCATAATTGGTGCCACAGATAAAACGGACTTTGGTGCTTCCTCCTGGAGCCATGTAACTATGTTTGATGCTCGTCTTTGTGTTTTAGAAAACCTGCTTGCTGCCCATGATGTGAGCATATACTGCTCATTTTACAGTCAAAGACAAAAATCCCTTCATATAAAGGGTTTTTTTTTAATATTTTAAACTTTTTTCAGGTTGGCTGGACATGCAAATGCTGCATGTCTGATAACATGTGGAACAACAACAATTTTGGACAATTTAAGTCACTTCATGAGAATCATCTGCCTTGAAATGAGGCAGAACCTGGAACAGAAAGTTGTGCTTTTTCCACAGCGTTACCAGATTTAGATTTTAATTAGCTCCAACCAAATTTTAATTAGCTCTATTCATTAACACCTCTTTTTTTCTTTGCATTTCAGTGTAGGAGTTTTAATCAGCTTATCAAGTGGGACAAAGATGATTTTTTTGCTGTGAATTCATATACTTGAGACCTCTCCCTTAACAGCACCAGACAGAAACAGACAGTGTGGGTGCCTTGGGAGGGTCCCTGGCAGGGTGATGAGGTTGGAGGCTTTTCTGCATTTCACACACAGACCCACCTGAGAGCATTTCCTCCTGAGGCACTTGGCAGGGGACACATCAGAGAAGGGAAAGAAGGCACAGAGGAAAGGAACACATGTGTGGCACTGTATCCACACACTGCACAGATTCACACACAGATTCCCCACCAGCCTTCCAGAACTATCCACTGGACTCCCAGGTTTCAGGAGCAGCAGGCATCATTACATGGGAGCTCTTCACCCTGAAGACAGGGCTGTGTCTGCCCTGCAGGATGCAGAACAACCTTCCAGCAGCTTTTTGGAAAATTTAGGTTAAAAGTTCAGCCAAGTCTGAAAATCTACAACAAATTCATTCCTTTGAGGCTTGGTGCTTTTTAGACACAGCCCAGCACAGAGGCAGGGCAAAGCTTGAACACCTCCTGACTCATCTCCCTCCACTGACCCACAGCTGATCTCCTGCTGACTCAAGCCCTGGCAAGAGCTCTGGCAGCAGCCCAGGGAAGGGGTAAGTCAAGGGGAAAAGGTCTCCATCAATTCTAGAACAGCAACACTGTTCTGCAGGTACCATGCAAACATCACACTAGCAGCTGGAAGATCTCTCTGACCTTGTTATAACTCCTTAAAAATTCCACCGTTGTGGATGAAGCTTTTTTAAATTATTATTAATAAGAAGGTATATATTGCTTATAGCAAAATCATTGGTGGCCTAACTATTTTTATTTAAAAATAAAAAGGCACAAGGCAGTCACAGTCATTGTCTGCTGTTCCACTTAGAGAAAAGATAAGCCTGCAGCAAAATTACTTGATACACAGCATTGTTCTGTAACTTTTGGAGCTAGGAGCTCTATTTCTAAATATTAATAAGGTATCCCAAACCACAAAAGACCTTCATCCATTTTCACTTGGTTTAAGTAGCCTTTCCTTCCCTCCAAACTGCAATCCCTGTGCTGAGCCTGCTCCCCACATCACAGACTTACCACTTATCACTGACCTTATCACTGCGCCTCCCTGAGCCCTGAGGCCCCCAGCCCAGGTGTGACACACCAGTACAAGGAGTTAACAGGGGGTGCCTGTGCTGTTGCAATAATAAAGCCTAGAACTGCTAACATGACTAAATACAGTGAAATTAATTCTTCCCAGGCCTGACCTGTGCCTCAGCAATACAGAGGAACTGTTGGCAGACAGGGACAACCTTTTCCCACAGCTGTAATTAGCATGATGGCTTCATAATTACATGGGAATTTAGATGTGTTTGGAGAAGGAGATAAAAAGCCTGCTGGGATCCTGGTGACTGTACTCATTACCTGCAGAAATGTTAGCATCTGGATCAGGGCTGGGCACAGACAGCTACAGGCAGGGCTATGAAATTCCAGAGCATGCTTCCTGTTCTGTACGTGTGAGACTGGGGACATCCCAGGGACAGACATTAACAAACTCCTCCAATGTCTAAATATCCAAAGCCAACTATTTGGTTCTTTTCTTTCATGCCACTGTAGCTCACCATTAACATGATAGAGATGGAGGAAAATGAGGGTAATGAATGGTAGCTCGAGCACCAAGACTTCTGCATTCCCTTCCACAGCCGTAACTGGGTGTGCAGGGACACTGACAGAGCCCTGCAGCTCAGGGGGCACAATGAGCAGCACCTGCAGAGGGCTGTGCTTGTGCATCCAGAGTGCTGGGATGGTTTATCAGTCAGGCAACACAGGAGCAGCTCGACAAGAACAAGGTCACTGCAGTCACAGGCTGGCTGTCCCCAATGGAATCACTGGGCTGAAAAAACCTTCAAGATCTTTGAGTCCAGCCCATGTCCTAACACCTCAATTAAACCATGGCACAGAGTGCCATATCCAGTCTTTTTAAACACATCCAGGGATGGTGGCTCCACCACCTCCCCAGGCAGGTCATTCCAGAACTTTAGTACTCTTTCTGTAAAAAACATTTTCCTAATACCCAACCTATATTCCCTTGGTGCAGCTTAAGACTGTGTCTTCTGGTTCTGTCAGTGCTGCCTGAAGACAAACACCAACCCCCACCTGACTACATCCACACTTCAGGAAATTGTAGAGAGTGATCCAGTCACCCCTGAGTCTCCTTTTCTCCAGGCTAATGTTTCCAAAGGCAGCACCACAACCTCCCCTACCCACTACATGAAAAAGTAAATCCACTCTGGGGACAACATTTTCATTTTTTCTGCAGAGCAATAAGTCAGCAAAGAAATCTAATTCACCCCCAGCATAAAACACCAGTGCCAATCATCCACATCAGGGCAGGTTAAAATTGCACAACATTCCCCAAATGCACATTTTGACCATTTTGTTAAGGTAAAATGTGCTAAGGCTATAATTGCTTTATAGTGCCAGATAATTTAAGCACTTTCCTGGGACTGACTTTTGAAGCCAGGAGACCATTAGGTATCTGGTTACAGGATCATGGCAAGGAGATGATAGATATATATCCTCACAGTGAACATTTTAAATATATACCACAACCATGCTCAGAATGGGGATACACAAATTCCTCTGGGAGTTCAACGAAACCCAGGAGGAAACCTTTCCATCTCCCTGCTGTGAGCACATGTTGGCTGCCAGAGAAGTGAAGACCTCAAACTGGCTCACTGGAGCTGCTAGAAGAAGCCAAAACCCCAGGAAATATTCCCAAGTGGGACATGATCTCCAGTATTACTTCAGTGTCATACACCATTTGCTCTCTCCTCTTTTAAACATTTTTAAGAGAAAAGACTATAAAAACTGAAGGAACAGGAACACAAACATGCTACATCTCAACCCTTGCACATCTCAACCCCAAAAGTCACCTGTGACCTTGCTATCCATGAAGCCATTGCCTCCAGACTCTGGATGGTTTCCATTTCAGGGTCTCCATTGCTTTCACTCACAACCAGGTGAGCCCAGATGCTGAAGCCTCATTCTTAATGATCCCTTAAATCAGGCTGAGATCAGCTGAGCTGGGCCAGTCTCTGCATAGAGAGGGGTCTCCATGGAGCAGCTTTGCACAGTGAGCAAATTGCAGGGTGTCCAACCTCTGCAGAGCTCCCTGGGGCAGACATTTACTGAGGAACACAGGCTGGGAGACAGGAAGAGGTGGCTGTGTCCCATATGTCAATACATTTCAATATGTTTACCTGCAAAAGTCCAAAGTAGTTTGGAGGTAGGAGCCTGGTTCTGAAAAATCATTTTTTCTTTTTTTCCTAAGCCAAGCCTCACCCTGGAGGATAGTTACAGTCTTTACCAGACATGTATGAGATTAAAGACACCCTTGACAGGTAAACTAATCTGATGACTTCTTTGAAGCATTTGAACACTTTCTGTCATTTTTCCCTTCATATGCATGTAAAGTTGGATAGGCAGTTTGACAAAGCAAAATTTAAGCATTTGAAACCTGTAAGAAGAGATGAGGACAGAGGAAGGCGCAATTAATGCTCCAGTAGAGTGACCAGTGGCTCAGGTATGGCAGTGTAACACCCCATGGGGACACCTAATCCCAGGTTAAAAATAACCCTGTTTCAGAATGATGTCTCCTCTTTCAAGAATGAGTGGCATCTCAGGAAAAGAGTAATTCATTTCCTGCTCTAGAAAAATAAAAGCTTTGTGGTGATTATGATTGGAAAGATTTATTTCAGAGATGCAAATGCAATAATTAAAAAGGGTCCACAGAATTAAAAATAAGCTTGCTACATTTTTTCCATGCATTTAACCCCCCCCCCCCCTCTAATGCTTTGCAAGGCTTCTGACAACATCAATCTTTTAATGTTTTAGTTCACAGAGCACTCTTTTGAAATGTAATGGCTACATAAGCTCTGCAGCTCTGAAAGCCTCTGTTCTCCGTGCACACCTTTAGGAGACAGCATTTCTCACAGAGACACTGTAATTCTGTGAGTCCTCCCTGCTGCCACAGCTGCCCAGGGACCAGCTGTCCTTCCAGCCATGGCTCCTGCACAGACCCTTCTGAGGGGCTCAGGAGCAGTTGGGGACACATTTGCTCTCCATGTCCTCTTGTCAAGCCCCCTGTGAGTGGGACAGGGAGGGGAGGAGTGAGGCAGGAGCCTCAGCTGACAGACACAGCACAGCTCTGCTGTGGGGAAAGCCCTTCCCAAAGAGCTGTTATGTGCTGCAATACCAACACAGAGCAAGGCATGGGCTTGACAGCAGGGACAGAGGAAATGGAGTGGAAACATCTGAGAAGCAGTGCTGGTCCTACAGTCCCAGCACAGAATGCAGCAGCAGCAGCAATACAGCTCCTGTGGGTCTCCTCAGTTGCATTGTACCATCTATTTCTGTGCTTCCTTTCCTGCAACCCTGCTAAGAGCCCAGAGGTACCCCAGGGTTAGGCTCCTTTTCTTGAATCATCCCACCAGTGCTGCCAATTGATCTCAGTACAGAATAATTGATCTCAGAAGGGGAGATTTTTTCCATCATGGCAAAGCTTCAGCAGACCACATAGCATTTAATCAAACTACACTTATCATCTAAATATTTTAAGAAATCCACCTGAGCTGTTCTCTACTCAAGCAAATGGAAATCTACTAGGAGCATCAACAATTCTTGGATTTTTTTCCTAATAAGATCCTTGCACTAAGAATCATTTCTTCCCATCTCTCTCCTTCTCTTCCCCCACAAAATAATACCTGTTATCCTACAAGAAAGCAAAGCATAACCAGGGGGCACCTGTCTGCAAATTACTTCAGGCAATCCCTGAGGCTGTGGCCCCATCTTGGGTTTGTGAGCCAGCCAAGCCCCACCCCACTGCCACAGGCAGCAGGGAACCCAGCCCTGGGAATCCTGCTGTGGGATGGTCCAAAGGGGTGGGACACTCCTGACATGGTCCAGGGGTCCCTTTGAGCACACAGGGAGTGATGGTGTCCCCCCGTGGGAATAGGCACACACAGCTGCTGGCAGCTGGACTCGGAACACCCCAGCCTTGGCACTCCTGACAGAGGGCTTTTGGCCGGGGGGGGGGGACACAGGCAGAGCCCACCACCCCCTGCCAGGGCCCTGGGGCAGTGAGGGACCTCTGCTGCAGGCACACACACAGCAGGGGCCACCTCAGCCCTGGGGCACTTGTAAAGGTGAAGGAAAAGCAAGACAAATCAAAGCCAAGCCAGGAGCTGCAGTCAGAACTTTAAACTTCCACACCAAGCTCATCCACTCTGCAGATGGAGATTCAGTCATGAATAGAGAGATAGGAAGGCAGAAGTTGTGTTTAGAGAAAAAATAAGTATTTTTCTAAAAATCAGGAGCTCTGGATAGCTGCTCTTGACTTTTACCCTAGGAGAATCAGATACAACACTTCTCTAATAGATTAGTCTTATTCTTTAAATGCAAGGCTGCTCTCTGTAGGACTGGAGAAGTCCTACCTGCTGTTCACAACCTTTTAAAGCCCTATCAGACAGCAATTGGTGCTCTTCCAGTATCAGCAGCACACTTCTCCCACTGGCTGGGAGTTAAAAATTAGTTTATTAAAAAAGTAACAGTTTGTTCTGCATCCTAAGAAAGCAGTAGCTCAATTTCCCCCTTAATAAACAAAGCAGCTGTTCTGCCCAACTCAGAGCCAGGACTATAAACAATCTCCTATGTGGCATGCTGTTTTTTTTCTAATTTCTGGCTTCAGAGTTTTATTCCACAATATGCAGCTATTTATATGAATTATAATAGTTACAGCAAAGAAGATGATATTACTTCAGAGTAATGGCACACCTGATTCAGAGCAGGGACTGTTTGATCATCAGTGGATGATCATCAATCAAAAGGATCCATTGCACACATCCAGGCATCTCAGGCCCATGTAGCTCTTCCCTTTTAGCAAATCAGCATTTTCTGTGCAGCACTGCTTGTAAAAGTTGGCTTGGGCATTTCATGTATTTATGCAGCCCCATGGGTTTATCTTGTAGCCAAGACCAAGCTCTTCCCTGCTGCTGGCTTTGCACAGGTCTGGTTGCCTTTGCCTAACTCATCTCACTGAAAACAGGTTTAGTGACCCCCTCAGGAGCTGCTGCCTTCACCAACTTAATCTGCAGGCTTGACAGAGATAAATTAATTATTTCAATGCATAAGCTCAAGTAAAAAGATCATCATCTCCAGACCATCTTGTCCAGAGGAACTGGCTCTGTTTTATCTGGCTTCACTCACACCTCATGGCACCTTCACCTCCAGTACAGGCGTCCTGGAGACACATGCACTCAATGCTTGAATTACAGATTCTGCCATCTGTTCAGTGATGGATCTCAGATGCATCTGTGCTGAAGATTAGAGATGAAAATGCAGGATAATTCCCCTTTCTGAAATATTATCACATGTGCTACCATGGATAAACTTTCAGTTTTGTCACTGACATCCCCTCAGTCCTCTCAGAACATATTCTGCATAGTTGAGACATCAGCTCTCCAGGAAGAGGGCAAGAAGTGTTGGTCTAATGAAGAATATGAGCCAACAAAATCACACTCCTCAGCCAAAGAAACCAATATTTAGAAACATCCATATGGAAATTCAGCTATTAATACTTTCATGGACTGCCTTGGAAACAAGTGTCAGGGAAAAGAGCTCTTTAGTAATTCATGAGGTCAGAAATACAGAGACAACCTAGACAAATTGCTAACCAGGCTCAATGCAGAGCAAGAAAAGCATGGAATGCTACAAAACTGAACTTCAGCAGTCTTTTAAACACAAATCCCAAATCTCTTTCTGAATCAAATAGCTATGCTAATATCATCAGACTTGCCAGGCTGCTGAGAGTACCAAGTCCAAGAGAGAGGGTGCTCCATGCCTATTTTCTTCCTATGCATTAAAAAGATGGTTCAAATTAACTCTTCCATCCTCCCAACCATGATTATAAAATAAATCTTCTGTAAATCTGTAATCTTTAGCACTGGGCTAAAACCATGTTTCTCCTCCTGCTTCCAAGGTGTCTCAGACCCCAGTTCCCCATGGTCAGACACTCGAGTCACACACATTCACTCACTGCTGAGTCACCCTTCAGAGCTGGACTCCAGTGCCCCAGGAGGGCTGGGCTGGTGCAAGCCTGCCCTTGCTGGATTTACAGCAGATGAACAAACATGATTGTGAACCAGCTGCATGTAAGTCCTGTGTCTCATGCCATGTTCATGACTGCTTCAGAAGTCAGAACTCTGCCAACCTGGAGCTAATGCTTAACCTCAGAGATGCTGTCACATATGGCAGAGCACGTTACAACAGGTGAGCGTCATTTGTTTCAATATTTACCAAAGGCTTAGTCCCATTATTTAGACAGTTTTACAAACTATATGATAAGCTATATGATATTTTGCAAGTAGCATTTTAACCGAGTCACTTTTCTGAAGCCTCTTTATCCAGTAAGGAGAGCTCTGCCTGTTAGTTCCTGTTAATGATATAAAACCTTGCTTCAATAGTGCTCACTAGCAAAGAATATCCACTTGAATACTTTTAATTTAAAAAGACCAACCAAAAAAAACAATTCACTGTTTTTTCCTATTGCTGCAAATCAGGAAAATAGCAAGAGAAGTGCTGACACCTACAGGACATTTGTGTGTCTAGAAACCCGTTCTGGTTGTCCTCCATCACTCACACTGTGCTACAGCTAAACAAGCAGATGGCTTCAGAGTACAACAGCTACTCAATCAGAATTAATTTAGAAATGACTGGAGTAATACATGATACAATTTTTCAACACTTTTAAAAAATACATCTCATGAACATACAATCCAGGCAAATTAATGCTGATTGAAGCTCAGAAAGCTGAAAAAACAAGCTATCAGAATACTTCCAGTTCTATTTCTACTCCCTACTTTCCACTCTGCTCACAACCTTGGCACTTCTCATTTCTGCCTCTAGCTTCTCTCCCTTCTTTTTTTTTTTTTTTTTTTGGCAGGGAAGGGTTCCTGAACACCAGTAATTAAGAGATGCATTTTCACTTCTTTATTCTGTTCAGAGCAAGCTCTAGGACTTAAGTCAGAAAGATGTTTCCCCCTTTCTCCTAACACATTTCTAGACTATTCTTCTTTCTCCCTCATTACCATTAGTTTCTTCTCATTTCCATTTTTTCCCAGTTTTATATAAGATATTAAAGCTGTCACAAATTAATGTCACTATCACCCTGTTCAGGGTAATACTTTTGATTCACTTCTGTGCAGCTGTGCAGGATCAAGGACACGGGTGTGCACAGGAGGAGGGATGTGCTGCCCCAAGCCCTAACACCTGTGTAGCTGAGGGCAGAGATTCTGGCACAGCCCAAGGCCATTGTGCCACCTCACTCATTCAGCTCCATGTGTATCTGGAAGAACCCTGAGCTCAGCACCTCACTGCAGGTCCCCAAGGACTTCATGTGTCCAGGCCATTCCTACACCCTGCCCAGCCCCAACCTGCCCTCACCAGGAGGACCATTTCCAAAAGGCATTTTTTGTACCAAGTAGCTCATAAAAAAACAACCTTAATTATCAAAGTCCCCCAAAGCCATTTCCAAGAAGCATTAAGAAGCTTGGCTTTGTTCCAGGGAATTGAGGGAAGGATTAACATTAGCTTCAAGTGCTGGACAATAAAACCAGACGCATTTATTTGTGGTTCAAAAGGAGCCTTGAGGTCTATCACAAAAACAAAGAGAGACACACATTGGGAGTGATCAAGTGGAACAAATGGTGAAGAGGAAAAACATAAAAAAAGGTAGTTACATTCAGATTCTCAAGAAAATCAAGGCTAGAATAAAGGAAGGTTTAAACACAGGAGTAGATTTGAATTCTTTCATCATCTAGGTCTGTATTTTTCACACTGACATCAGATTCATTGCAGTTATACTGCTAAAATTAATCCCTCGCCTGCATTACCTCATATAAACAATTTTTGTCTCATTTCTTTCAAGTTCCTAGTCAGAAACAAAACAAACAGGTAAGGCACAAATACCTTCAAATACCCAGCATCCAAAACTACAGGTTTAGGTGTGGCTGGAGGAGGTGCAGCATGCACAATGATCTCAACCTCTGAGGAGAAGGACACAGCCTGGGAAAGATGACACCAGAACAGAGGGTTTGCACTGGGGAAACTGCATCTCTGCAGAACTGCAGGTGTACTGGGGAAAGATGCTGAGTGACATTTGGTGGTGGTTTAATGACATGGTGGGCTTGAGCACTGCAGTGACAGACGGACACGACTCTGTGTCCAAGAATAAAACTGCTGCATGAGAAGGATTCTGCACATGGTTTGACCTACACCACAGTTTATTTGTAAACATTTGTTACATGTGTCAATAATTTAATTGAACACAGACTCTGTACAATTCAATGTATAATATTAACAGTGTCACACTAGAAGAGCACAACTGTATTTAGTTACAGTTGTACTTAAAACTTCCAAAATACAAACCATTTGAAACACTGAACAAGAAAGTAAGGGAAAATTTGAGAACAATGAAGGAAAAAAGTGCAATAAATCATGATCAAAAAAACCTGAAAACAAACATAACACACTTCTTAGCTGGCTCCTGACCATCTTCAGGTATATCCATCTAGCTTCAATACTACTTGGGTTGTGCCAGAGCACAAAGCCAAACTGTCTTCTTCAAGCTAAAAATCTTGCTGAAACAGAAACTTAAAACAGCTTTACAATGTGTAATATATGTGATTTTTTCCCCCAGTCAATAAAACTACCTGAAGAAAAGAAATTTATTTAATTTGTCTTTATTTGCAATACAATATAAAATAGATTCTTTTGGTGTGAAGATCTTTGAGACCTGTTGGGTTTTTACACCACATTTGAAACAAAAGTCACATAGTTTGAAGCCTCTTGACCATCCCAATCACTGTTGCTGTAATAGAGTTTCAGGAATTTCAATAGACTTCTTTGGTTACAATTTATTCAGTAAACTTCAGATATGCAGATTTGAATACTTAAGCTCCTAAACTAGTGTTGAAGCCCCTAAGTAAGAGTGGCTTGAGTTCTAACAAACTGCAACACATCTGGAATTCTCACCATTAACTGTAAGATTTATGGGTATTAACCAACTCTGAGGAGCAGACTACTTTTATTGAGAAACTTTAGACAGCCTAGAAACAAAGGATAATATCCTTCACTTAGCAACACTGAAGAATATGCAGTGAGAACAGTAAGTTTTCATCTATTTTCAAACTTTCATACAACTCGCACTATCATTACTTTACATACTAGTATGGATAGTGCATGGCAAAATTTAATACAATACAGCAAACTAGCTCACCTACTGCAGCTCACAGTAGCACTTAAAGTAACATCTATAGCCCTGGAAGTGTAAGCCATCACTACTGCTGAATTCCTCTACAGCGCCAGGTCTTGGCTTCATCTCCATGTAACAGTTCTCTCACAGTAAAGGTTTTCTCAGCCATTTATAGCAGATTGAAATCCAATTCCTCTTCAATTTACTTGGGAGGAAATAAGGCAACTTAAAAACCACTACAGACAGTATGTATGTCCAGTACAAAAAGTCACAGTAGTGTAAATTACCAACTTTATATGGGTGATGTAACTGTGATATATGCAGAAGGCTAAGTTCAGCTGTTACTGGTAAAATTCCAGAACAAAACTGATGTAAGAAAGCAGCACTGAGCAAACTGAAGTACTACAGATTTCCAGTTCCTTAGAGCACAAATCCTATGCTTACACTTCAGGAATGTACACATAGCCAGTGAAAAAGAATGGGATCTTCATAGTTGTAAATTAAGTCACTGCATTATCCTATACATTTGTACATTTGTCCTCTTCAAGATTTTGACATGCTTTTTTAATGCAGGACAGGATACAAACCCAAATGTTGCCATTTTTCACCGTGATGCTGTTCAGCACCATCTGTGCCACAGATCCTTGACCCACTGTGTATTGCAGGATAGTAATGACAGGATGATTAAGTCTCATTTTTAGTTATGACTATTTAAAACAAGGCAGTTCTAGTAAAGAAGGGAGCTAGCAGAGAAGTCTTAAACTACATTGCTCGTCCTCCTTGTGTGCTTGACGGAACAGACTTTTTTAAGCTGGCAGAACGTTGTTAACACCTAATATAAACAAAGTCATGCTACATAAAGTCATCCCCTACAAATAGAGCCAGAACATGATTTTAGATGAAAAAGCTTACTGTTAATTTTTTTCATGATCAACAGCTAATAGTTCAAGGAACACAGATTCACTGAATTTTCTGTCTTCACATCCTCTGCTGTTATCTTCCTTTGCTAACAACTGATGTGAAAAATCAAGAGCTCTGTTCTTTCAAACATTAGTCAACAGGACAGAACTAGTTATCTACCTTACTTACTTTATGACAACAGGAATTTCCCACAGCAATCATCACCAGCTTCAAATTACAGCTGAAATCTCCCAGTGGGATCAAATTTCAGACACTCCTGGTTTCACACCAAGAGGAGGATGAATCCATTATCATTAAGAACTCTGCAAACAGAGACAACCACCTCAGATCTTCCACAATTCCATACCTCCACCAAATACTGGCAGAGACAGAAGTGCACCACTCATCTTCAAAGTGGCCTCAGGTCATCAGCAGGACATTGAGTCTGCACTAACTCAGCCTCTTCCTTCCACTGTACTGATTTGTCAAGGCCCCACCGTTAAGCTGAACTAGAGAATTCAACAATCCTTAATGCCCCATATCATCATGATATTTTTATTTAATCAGTTGGTATCACTGAGCTCTCAGAGGAAGAGCCAAATCTCTTACCTTTATACAGAAAAATTTTCAGTAATACAGTACAAAACTAAACAGAATTTATGTCTGAGTAACGAACATAGAAAACTACTATTGCAATTTTGTGGTGACAGCATAGAAATTTAACAATCATCAGAAAGCCTAGAAAGGGCATGTTTAGTTATAAAAGAAAGATTGTCTCAAGATAAAAATAGTGCTGACAGCTAAAAAGCTCCCTGTTGCAGCAAGATATGCAGTAATGAGTAACAAGTTCTAGACAGTTTAAGTACTTCCCCAGTACTGCAACACAACACATTTTGTAACACTATTTTTACACGGGTTATGCTGCAGCAGCAGCATACACTTCTTAGTGGTTGGCACTAGGAATTAACCATAATAGAAGAAAGGCATTTAGTGATCAATGCACAAGAACCTCTGTTTGACCTGTTCCCTAGGTGTGGTTGAAAAGAACTGAGGAAGGGGCCCATCCATTCCATTCAGATAATACACCTTCCTTGAACATGAGATTCTTGGCAGGAAGAGGAACACCCATGTCTGCAGAAACTGGCTGCAGAAGAGAACTTGAAGAACCAGCATCATGGAGCTGATCCAGCGTTGAGATTCCTTCCTAAAAGCAAAACAAAGAAAACTGTGTCTTAAAAACAAAGAATATCACAGGTTAATGTAATCTGCAAATACACTTTGAGTTTCTGAAGTGTGTTACTATAATCCAGTGAATACCAAATAATTATGGAAGTAAAAGCAGAAAAAACAAAATAAAGTAAGTATACAGATGCCTCAGCTGCATTTTTGCATGCAAGATTTGGTTTTCAAGAAACATTCAGAGAAGCTTGAGACTTAAAACTGAAGACCTAGAAAAAAAATGAACGGACAACTCTAAAATCCTCAGGACATCTATCAGACTGCTATTTATCCTGTACCATGCTAAGATGGATACACATATTGGGAGGAAATTACTTGACCATATGCTGAGGGGTATAATTTCCCAGAAGTTTGGTTTTCTCATCTTAAAACTCACAGCAGCACCTTTTTTTTCCCTTTCTATGGACATCATCTAGAAAGGCTATCTCAGAGATAACATCCAGCACATTAGGACAGGAGCCACTTGAGACTGACAGTTGGTTTCAGGGCTTCAAACCTACTGGGAATCTCTAACATTCTCATCAGGAAACAGTTTCAGGATGACACCATCCATAACACTACCTGGTTAAGTAACCTGCAAATTCATTATCTTACTGAAAACAGAGTTTTAGAGAAAAATATCATATGACAGAGCACCTAAGCAGATTTCATGTTACACATGGCTTGCTTCCACGCAGAATTAGAGCAGGCTGCAGACCTGACATTCCTCTTTGCTTACTACAAAAGATCCCTATTTCCTACCTACACCCCTAAAAAATCCTTCCAGAGTCTGCAGTTTTACATATTTACACTCATTGAACACTAAGGTCAAGAGGATCTTAGGACAAGTACAAAAGTAACTGGCATGAAATCCATGTTAATATATTTTGGTTTTTTATATGGAAGCATTGATTTGAGAGGTAAATAAATTTAGCATCATCTCCCTGGTTTGCAGTAAATCTCTCCAAAATATCCAAGCAGCCACCACATAACCAGCAGAGTAGGCTCTGTTACAACAGGAGGAGTGAAGGACAACTTTGCTGAGCAAGTGCCATAAAAAACAATTAAAATAATTACACAGTGGAAGCAACCACAGAGTTGAGACAAATATTAAATGAGGCTAAAAAAGGGATAGGGAAGTACTTCCTTTGTCCTTCAAATAGCTCTTGAGTGCTTAATACAGTTACCATTTAAAGAAAAGGCAAATAAAACAAATGTATGTTTTCATACACCCAAGAAAGACAAGCAAGAGGCCAGAAAAGGATGATAGGTCATACAGAACAATCAGCATCTGGATTATTGCTCCTTACCTGGAATGAATGAACAAAATTAAGGACCTGAAGAGACAGCTTTCTACTGGAATGTAGGAGTTTTTGAAGGCTGTAAAAAAACAAAAGAAAATAAGCCATGGTCAAGGTACAAAATTTTTTACCAGTGAGGTAACCCTGTAATGACTTGCTCACGAATAACTCCAGCAGTGACAAAAGCTTTCACACATAAAGCTTGATAATATTGTCATCACTGAAGAGGTGCTTGACTCATCTGCTTTTGAGTCTAGTCAGGTAAAAGCTATTTTCCACACAATTTACACTGAATAAAAGGAAACTACTGCAATTGAAAAATATTATTTTATGTAAAATAAGTAATATACTAAACTCATTCTTATCCAGGACAGTCTGGTAAGATGACTTTTAAGAAGTTTATTAGTGACACACTGCTAAAAGCAGGTCAGCTACTAAAATAAGAGTCTTAAGCCTTCTTTTCATGCAGCCTTACTTTTGATTTCCAGAATTGTGCCTTAGGAAAAAAAAAAGCCACAAAAAAAAATCCACAAAACCCCCACACAACCCCCCCACAAAACAAAACAGACAAACTCCAAAATCCCATTGTTGAAATAATAATCTTTCATAAAGAAAAGCTGCAGTAAAAAGCATTAGATAGATGGATCCTAAGCCATGATGCCAAGAGTAAAGAAAATTTCTATAAAAGCTAAATGCATTTTCTATCAAACCATTACCAGCAAGCTCTCCTCCCCCACTCTAGAACAGTTAGGAGGAGGAAAAAAGCCTGTGCTAGGCTAGGAAAGGAAAATGAGTAGGAAGGCACCCCAAATTTACTCTTTTCCTGATCTGCTTACAGACAGTCTGCAACAAAGAATTAATTTTTGCTTTACAGAAACTATTAAAAAAAAGCCTAATCTTAATCTTACCACAAGTGAAGACTAGTTGTACACATCTATGAGCCAAAAAAACTTCCCTCACACATCAGAATTAGCTGCTCTATAAACATAGCTCAGTTTTGGTTTACAGTCATTGAGTTGTAGGTATCTCCTTTTGTAGAAGCTCCAGACACACCATCTGTTAAACCTGCAACCAATAAATTACAGCTCACCTTTCTTTTCTACATAATCCGTGAGTGGCAATTTTTTTGCAGACTTTCTGATTCAACTCAGAACTGAAAAGTGGAATGCCAAAGCATAATTCCAGGGGAACCCATTCCAGTTCAGTTGTGGGTACTACAGAAAGAACAAGAGATAACCAAAGTGTAAGAAAAAGAAAGTTCATTCTGGGGTCAAAAATGTTAGACTTGGTTCCATTGGACAGCTCATGATTTTTAAAGACAGCTCATTCACTGAGCTGCTCATTATTTAAGGGAATCTGAAGAGGAATTTCGCATGGGATTTGTCTCAGAGAATAATCAAACAATGAAGTCACATCCTTAAAAACAAGGTAATATTTAGTACAAGCCAATTTTCATGTTTTTACCTTCAAGGCTTTGCTTGACTGCAGAATCCATTGAGGGTTCTTCTATTACCATCTCAAATGATTCTGTGCTCCCATTTACATCAGATCCTGATGCCAGTTCAGTCTCTCCTAAAGGCAAAGTAATTCTTACAAAACATGCACATGAATAGAAGCTTAGTTACCTTTACCCAAGGACTATAAAGCTATAAAACTGAAGAAGTGATAGGGATAAGCATAGGGCTGGACTAATTTTGGACTGAAGAGTTATTTAGGGATACTCAGCACTTATGAAAGATTAAGCTCTGGCATATAAAAATGTCACAATTTATTTTTTATATTTAAAAGAGTATTTCTTCCCTTTATTGACTGTTATAGTTCAGTCATTTATCAATCTGAATTTGGTATTTCTGAGCCAGTCTTAAAGAAGAATTAGGAAGTAAGCCTACTGCCAACAGATTTACACTCAAAACTAGTTCCTATCTGTGTTGGATAGTATTTTGTAGAGTTACAAATCAAAGAATTTAATCCTTTGCTCAAGTGACTGTATGTGAAATTAAGGGGACACAGATAAAGACAATTACTGGTAACCAACCTCTTCCGTCAGAAGCATCACTCAGCTTTCTGTTAGCATGTTGACTTGAAGGATTCAACATTGTGACATAGCCACAAAAATGCTGCAAGTCCACTTTGTTTCTCAGTATTTTTAAAGCTGTATGAATGCCCATGTTCACACGAGAGAAGTCTAAGGAGGAAACAAAACATACTCCAGTGAAAGAGGCTTCCCCACAACCACGTGGTTCCTCTCTAGGCCAGGGTAAGTTTTTCATTTGGATTTTCCTGCTTATAATGCTCCATCCCAGTGATCACTTTATTAGATATGGGATAACACCAAGCATGAAGTGGTATAGTATAGTATAGTAATAGAGCCAAGGAGACAGAAAAATACAAACAAAAGACAATCTCTGTCCTACACAGACATTCAGACAGCAGAAATGGCAAAGTTCAGCTAGGAATCAGGTGTCCAGCTCTTTGATGGCAGATGCAATGCAAGATACATGCCTCACATAGCTGGAATTCTGAAGAATTAGAACACAGCATTAGAGCTTAACAAGAAATTTCAACATCGAATTGTTCGTGTCAACACTTGAGAGATTCTAACTTCAGGGTTTCTTCCAACTTCACACTAGATGAAAAACCAGACGTATCAGAGAAAGCAAATATAATAGTAACAAATTTTGAACCTAGTAAAAACTAAATTAGGAAGTTAGTTTTATTTCTGCTTGGCTCAGACTTTTTTAAGTGGCAGCCTAAATAATTTTAGATTTTGTACCTAGAAATTCATACTTTCATGACAGCTCTCACTTGGAGAGGTTATAGCCTCAACTATGCAAAGCTTCTCTCCTTTTCACCAAGGAGTAATGAGAACTTGTTAATTCCTGCCTTTCAAAATCAGTTGAGCTAGGCAGACTTTGAAGGAACAGATTTTGCTAGCAAAGCTTTTCCTGAGGGAAAAACCTCCATAGTAGGTTTCTGGTGCTAATCAAGGTAAGTTTGTTCAGTTTGGGCCTCACCTGTCTTACAGTTAAGAAATGCTCAATATAATATATGGAAGAATTACTTATGCAGTTAATAAATATGCTAGTTAATAATTCTTTACATCTGTGTTAGGAGATAAGAGAGGCCAGAAAACACATTCTGATTAGGTCAGAGAAGATAGAAAGGGGAAGGCCATATGTCTAAGCTCAGAACAGACCTGTCAACCATTTAAAACTTTCCATTTTCTCATATGACTCATAAGATCAACAAAATTGTTTGAAAAGGATTATTGCAACCTTACTGCACAAGGTGATGTGCAACAGATGTGTAATGTAATGCAGAAATTACACAGAAGATGATCCATTACCTCCCTGTTGCTCAGCTTCATCAAAAGGGAAAGGTATGTGCATTGTTTCTCCCATTCCATGCATGCCATGACCCTGAATATCAAGAAATTAAATTAGGAACAGAAAAAATACTCATCAGCTTACCTCAGTCCTACTTGTGCTTCTTTTTAAGGAGTAGCACCCAAGCTGATGAAACAAACTAATAGAGGTATTTACACATTAAACATCTTGCTCAGCTGAAATAATTGGAGTACCCCACCTTTGCCCTTAAAATGCATGTGGTAAACACACTGAGGTTAAGTTTCACTGAAGAGGAATAATTTTTCTCTCCAATTATTGGCTATAAAAATATTTTCTAAAGGCTGAGCACTTCTGGAGCAAAAGGGACTTCCCACTCCTGCATACAGAACATTTTTCAGCAGTTACAGGCTGCTTTACAAGCTGGCCTTTGAGAACATGTAATTTTATGTTTGTTACAATATTAAACATCTATTTATTTAAATGATTAATTCTGAGAGCTCAGCTGAACCAAAGAAACTGATGAGGAAACAATTTTAATTCTTCCAAATAGAAAAACCCAATTTATTCTGCTGTCTGTGATAAACAGCATGTTTTGTTCATACTTTACTGTAAGAGCCAAATACCAAGCAGTCTGAAAAGCTGTATTTCTTAAGTAACAGTTCATAATACCAGTCACTGCTGTCTAAAACCCTTGTGGACCCTTCACTTTTATCCCAGTTTACTATCTCCCTTACTTCAGCTACCAAAACTCATTATGCTTGCCCATAATAACACATACATAGTGTGAATTCAGTTCAAAACCCGTGTCTTAACCACCACTGAATCACAGCAGCGCTGCCTACAAAAGTTAAACATATTTTCAGCTCTTGGCAAAAGTGTAGCTCTTCTACATTGTTAATATCCTCTACCACAGAACAGGTTAACTCAAAAAATTATGCAGATTTTCATCATTTATACAGAGCACTCTGTACCTGAATTAGAACAGCAGAATGAGTTAAAGCATCATTCAACATTGTGAGCACATTTGAAGTAGGAACTACTCCTGGGTCGTGACCCCAAGACGTTATTAGTAAGCGATCATAACCCTGGAAGAGAGAAATTAAAGTGTGTGTGTAGTAGTAATGAATTCTCCAAGCACATAAAGTGAAATACTAGAGCTAGGCATTAGCATATCATTACAACTAGGAGGTTATTATAGGTAATTACAGCTGTACAGTGCTATACTTGTAACCAAGGATCCCTCTGTTTGTATTCTTGGTAAAGACCTTTGAGATCCTGAGGCTTGACAACCTCAAAGTTAAAATGCTATTTTGGACAGAAAGTATCTGTCACCAAATCCTGTAAAAGTATGTGGCCATTGCAGCAGCCTTCTAGCAAACAGGAGATGAATATAATCCCACATAAATTTAAAAGCAAAATATAAGCTAGATAAACTAACACTATCAGCAAAGAATGAAGATAACTTAATCCCCAAAATATCTATCAAGGGCAAGGTGGGGAACAGGAAGACAAAACCACAAATAACTTCATAGTTTCTCAGTTTTCAAGATTGAGTTCCACTGCATCTCCGTACGATTTCTAGAAATATCTTGAAAATTCCCTAAGAAAATGATGTTACAGAACAGCAGCAGGAGAGAAGCACTCATATTCCCATAGAGGAAAAAAAATATCCAGACTGGGAGATAATTTAGTTCAAGAAAATCTGTCCTGTCAGCACACTGAGATCCATGCAGTTATTCTGAAGTTTTCCAAGACTACCATAGCGAATGCTTCTTTATTAACAAAAGCGCACAGTCCATACATGTACAGGTGGTTTAAACTAAAGACAAACTAAGGTTTGAATCAAGGTCATCACCAATGGCCTTACAAAATGCTTTCTGCTCTAGAAGACTTTATTCATTTAATCCTATGTGATCTTACAGTAAATCCTAGAAATACAGGTAATCTAAAAATTTTTGAAATCATAAGGGGAAGGGACACATGAAAAGTTTGAGGAATGGAATCTGCAAGTCCTAGTGCTAGAGAGGGCTGCTGATATAGGTACACCAAAGAATGGACTCCCTCTCTGAATGTCTCCAAACCCTTCTAAAATATTTAGTTCCTCATGTATCTACAGGATGAAAAAAGTGAGATGAAAACCTTAGAGGCCTCTCTACAATTATAAAATTAAACAATACTATTTTACAAATTCCACTGTGAACAGCAAGACCCAAACACTGCTAAATGCCCACAGCATCTCAAATCAACATCAAGAGATGCAAAGACTTTTTGGTTCAGATGCAAAGATTTTTTGGTTTGGTTTAGAAGCTGTCATGGCCACTTCCACCTACATTTGCCTAGTATACAGAATACTCATCAGTGCTCTTTTGTGGTACATTTGTCTTTATTAGTATCTCAGAATGGGAGAAGGCAGCATCTGAGATCTTTCAGGCAGAAGTTGATCACCTGTGCTGTTTTGTGGGACTCCCTGCCAAAGCACTGTATGGATGAGAAAAAGTTAGGTGGATTCAAGGGTGGAAGAAATTGAAGAAATCAACTCATCAGGGCAGAGCCAACAATTCCAGTCACAATCTCTGTGTACAGAGAGGAGTTCAGGACCAGGACATGCAGGAGAGTGGAAAGGTCTTACAAGGAAGTATTACATAATGCGCTGCTTCTCCCTGCTTCCAGACACTGCTACAAGTCAGGCTATGGGGCTAGGAAGACCTTTTCTCCAATCTAATGCAGCCTTTATTAAATTATTCTGTCATTAAAATTGAAGGGACAATAATAGCCAATAACGCCAAAGTCTCCAGCACAGATTTGGACAAACTGGAAGTGATCATGTTAGCCATCTTCTAAACCAGGCAGAATTGTATGTAGAAGTGACGTTTCTTGCACAATGCTAGGAAAAAGCACAATTTATTAGGTCTCCATCTTTTCATACAGCTCTTCTACATTTTTCTAACACTCTCTGTGGATCAGCTAACAAACCTCAATTATTAAGACTGCAGTGCCACATTTTACATTTAACTTGAAAGGAGTGGCATTAAATATACTGGAGTCACATTCTGACAAAGAGAGAGATATAAGTAGCATTCCTTTATCAGAACTTTAAAAGAAAACATATCAAGATGCTGCATAAAAGTTGCTTCTAGAAAAGGAACAGCATCTACAATGAACTGTACCTCTGACTTCACCTGTTTTCTCTAAATAGCATACAGGGTATCTTTGAAACACTTGGAGAAGGAAGGGAGAATAAATCCATACATAGACTACCTGAAAAACGTCTGGGAGTTTTCGAAGACGTGTTCCTTTAGAGAGCAACAGGGAGGGTGGTCCTTGTCCAGTTATATGGTATATATACAGCTTGAACCAAACAGAACTGACTTCTGGTATTGCAGGCCCAATATGCTGAAGAGAGATTATTCATGAAATTATAAATAATTTCAGATTGCAACCATCATTCATACAGATTTAAGAAGAAACAGTTTAAAAGAAATACAAATCTAGTTTTTGAGCACTGAAATACAAATGTATTACTCTCCACTAACTATATTCTAGGTACTTAGTTCAGTGAAACAAGAGTCTTCACAGAAAGCTGACAGTAATGTATTTTCTATAAATCTACATTCAAGAACAAAATATCTGTCACTGACTCTAACTTGGACAGAAGAACTGTTAGTAAGTTAAACAGAGTAAATTTACTAAATATTCACATTTTTCCTCAACTTTTTTTATTAGATTAATTACAGTGATATTCTACATCTTAATAATTTTGTCACTTTAAAAAGGACATCTGAAAGATTTTTTCACCTGGGGTGTACAGCTGCTAATAGGTCGAATTTCATTGGTGAGTGGTGCCATGGAAACCAGCAGAGTGTAATTTTTGTTGAGAACTCTGCTGCAGGTAGCTGGATCCAAACCAAGCAAACTCTCACATCGTAACAGGTCCAAGGGAAACCCTGTGTTCAAAATACAAAATTCTTAAATTATCACTTAAAATGGAACATACAAACACAAACTATTACTTCAGATTTTCCATTCTCTGCTAAGTCATTAATAGAGTATTTTCCACAATGAAGTTTTAAACAATTGGGCTAATTTTAATAAATCTGTACAAAATTTTAGCAATTCTATGTATACAGGGCTGTTTGACACTGAACAAATTCCTCATCAACTAACTAACACAGGAAATAAACAGAGAGATACTGAGAAAATTAACTAAGTTTTAAAAGAAAAACCTAAAAAATTGTCCCCATTAGAATACATTCCTTTTCATGGCTTGAAAAATGTTTCTTTGACAGAACACCTGACTCTTCTATATGGCTTTCAGAAGCATGTGATTTGAAACAATCTCTTTCTCAAGTTCAGCTTGTCTTGCCTCTATTATTCTTTAATCTGTTGCTCTGGGTCTTCAGTGAAAGCCTTGGCAATCAAATCTGTCCTTCAACAAGCAAACCCAGTAACACAGGCTCAAAGGATGATGACAAATATTTCAAAATATTTTTAAACAAGTTGGATACTGACTGCTACAGAGCAGCAAGGGCAGAAAGCTGAGTCCACAGCAGGTAAGTAAACCAATTTAGGATTTCCAGATGTGCTGACAGTACCATTGTTTGGTTGATCAGGTTGCACAGCCTGCGCGCCCAGGTCTTTATTGTGCCGCAGAAACAGGATCGTGTTCCTCAGCGTAAGGGCATGGTCAAAGTATCGCTGTGCTTCCCCCTCCCCTGTGCTTTGAACCTAAACAAGAAACAAAACAAATGCAACTGACAGGTTGTTCACATAAGGATCAATGACACCCAAGGAAAGATGAACAAATTAGCATTCTAAAGGTTTGTAACTGAGTAATAACCCTGCAGGTTATATGCAAAGGTGATCTACAGCAACTATTAAATGAAAAGCAGGTCTTGGCCATGCTAGTGGAATGGTCAAAAAGTAGACAAAGACAGATCAGAACCATGAGTTCATTCCAAAGGACAGAAGTGTCCAGTCATCCTGAGTGGTATGAAATGATACAGTAATTAATAGCATTTCTACATGATTCTACAGCTGTCCTTCTAGAATTATCTTCAGAAGGTGAAGTTGGCCCCTTTAACACTTCAAGTGCTGAAAAAGTATTTTGTCAAACATGTAACAATTTACCTTTTCCAGCTCCACCAAGAAGCTGTCAAGACTCTCATCTGATAGTTTCCCAACTTCAAACATAGTGACTGCATGACTTTTCAAGTTCTGAAACAACAAAACAAAACTGTCTTCTTTCAGAACAGAATGGGCAAGTAGAAGTTGTACTAAGTAAAATTACCCCTTAACAAATAATACAGAAGATTTTTTAGTATTTATTTTTTAAATAAAGCAGTATTAAATTGACGTCAAAGTAATTTAAGGCTTTATATATTTGTTCTTGGCATAATACATCAAACAATTTGGACATACTGGTGAGAGATTTCCCATCATTAAAAAGGCAGTGAGAGTAGAATCAAACAGGAAGGCAATGCGCTTCGTGTGTCCACTGGACAGGTTCAGGCTGCTCACACTGGCTGTTTCAGCTAATAGAAAACAAAAAGAAGTAGATTATCACGTTTGTTTTATTTTAAAATAGTATCATTAAATGTAATCAAATCTAATAATAAAGGAAAAAAAGGAAAAAGTTAGTTATCACTATACAAAGCAAACCAAAATTCCCTTATTACTACTAAACTACTGATTAGCTTAATTCAGAAGTTGGTATCTTTGTGTCCAGTTTATATCCACAATACAGATCAGTCTCATCTTCAAAAAGAAGTTATTTAGCTGAAGAATCTTAAACCAAGAAGTAGACACCACCTCCCCCACTGAGTAGTCCATGTGACAAAAGGATCTACACAATCTGTGTTTCACTTGTTTCTAGACCTCTTTACAGCCTACACCACTCTATAAATATAAAAATAATTGGTCCTAATGTATTAAAATTTACTGTTAGTGCTAACCTGGATCATCTTGACTGTTGGTATCTGTATCTGTGGCTGATGACCCAGCTTCCTGTATAGGACTTCTGTTTTCCCCACTGTCCCATGAAAGCAGCATCTTTTGAGGATCCAAAGTACTCCTATTAATGTGAATTAAAATCCACATCTATCGGTCACTGCAGCACCAGAGAAGTATCTCTGCCTTCCAGTGCTAATAGTCCATGCACAGGCATACCCAACACATGCCTTTCAATGTCCAAGCCCTAAATCAGTCAAGTTTAGCATCCCTCAGGGTCCTGCTTCAGCTTCAGCAGAAAGGCTTATTGGGGGGGCCAAAAATATCAGAGTGTGAAAAGATCTTAAAAATCAAACCACTATCATTGAAGAATCCAATGGAAAAAAAATCTAATGCACTTTGTTCTCACAGTCTGAAAAAGCATTAAAGAAAACAGGCATAGCAGTAATTTTAAATGGCTTAGCAGATATTGAACTAAAAGCACCTAACAATTCTTAATGAATGCAACTTGGCATTTCAACTTGGAGAACTCTGTTGACTGATATTAACAGCACTTGCCTAGGAAGCAATATTGATGCACACTTAGGTGAGAGGGTCACTGACAGAACTGCAATGGGTCCTGACAGCAAACAAGCAAACTCTATGCACATATTCACTGCCAGCAGAGCCAAGAGCCACAGCCTCTGTAACAGCACACTGACAGCTGTTATTTCTGGTCCCAGGAGTCTAAAACAAATACACATTCATCTGCTGGAAAAGTGAGCAACTAAGTACCTAAAGGTCAAAAAGCCAGCACTAAATAACAGCACCAAATGGAGCACTCTGAATTTACAGGCTCAATTACCATTCCTCATCCTCAGATTAACATGAGAATCAACTATTCTTGTCATTATACATATTAAAAAGCCAAGTGAAATTTGTTATTCCAGAAGTCTTCGAAAGCAACCAGCAGCTTGAAAAACAGATGTTCTAAGTTTTCCCTTCAATGAGAAAATAAGCCTAAGAAAGAGTAAAGACACTTACTTCAGTCTGTTTACAGAAGGAACATTCTTCCATGATGGATGAAGATTATCCAGGTTTATTACTTGGCCTTTTTTATGAGCAAAGCCTAACCGACAATACATGGACACAGCATTCTGCAGAACACACACACACAGAATAAGGAACTGCTCTAGGAAACCAAGGCTGCAAGACAGTGAACTTTCTGTATCCAGTTAAACAAATGCATTGTACATACATACCTTTACTAAAGATAAGTCAATCTCTAACACGTTTGCCAGCTTAAAAATAAAAAAAGACAAGAAGACCAGTCAGCAATACAGTATTATCAGGGCGGGAAATCACTATTTGTGGGATTTGGCATCTTTTTATTGGTCTTACTTCTAAACCCAGCCTATACTGGTAGAAACAATTTTGTCTGTATCAAAGATTATAAAAAAAGAACATGAAGCCTCATAACTGTCCCACTTGAAAGCATGCAGAAGAAATATAAGGCTATCTTCCACTTAGTAATTTCTAGGCTAACCTTGTATATATCATTTTAGGTTAGTCATGTATGTCAGAAGACAGGCAATGAGGAAAACAAACCCTGGATATATTTAATGGGTATTTTTCAGATATGTATTCAGCAAGTTTTGAGAAGATCTTATGAAAACATATTTCTCATACTCAAACTATGCTTATGCAAAAGCTACATTCCTGTTTTAAGCCAACACCCTGTGTGCTTTCACTGCCAAAGAAAAAATTACTTGAACTTTTCTCACATTAGCAAAACAGACTTTGTTCCAGTTCTAACTTACATAAAAGCCTACTTTAGTCAACTCTGTATAAATTCATTCCAGCTAATGCAATTATTTCACTGAGCTGAAGGTATTCCTTCAAGATCAAAGCACTATAGAATCTACAGGCTGCATCTTAAGCCTGGCAGTATGTGTAAAAAAATCACTGCATATCAACCAGAATCTCTCAGTGTTTTTAGCAGTGTGCTTTGGGCCATTTTCAAGTATTCCTATCGCCCACACACAGGTCAAGTTTTACTTACCTCTGCCACATTAGTATGTTCATCTATTGAAACAAATATCTTGTACAGTAGTGTTTCAAAGTAATCACCTTGCACTCTGTTCATCACAAAACCTTCAAGTGGTGGCACTGAAATAAGATTTACTTTCAAAATTACAATCTGGTAGGTCAGTTTATTGAACTGAAACTGTACTAAAACAGAAAAATTAATTTACACTTTAGTTTTCATGGCATTTGCAATTTTGAGAATTTCTCAGGCACAAAGAATAAAAATCTGAAGACAGCTTATGAGGTATTTAAAATTCCCCCACTCCTTAAGAAAGTAATGCTTGTCAACATGTTTTCTTACAGAAACTAAAGCCACACTACCTTCCATCATAGCCTTGCACTTCCAGCTCAACAACTACAGATAATTTCCAGTATCCAGCCCACAAAATGATTTTATCATGTAGAGGGAGATTAAATCACAACTGTGATTGGAGGACGACAAAAAGTAGGTGTGGGTTTTTTTCTGAAAAATCCCACACCACCCACATACTCCAGAACTGAGACTTCCAGAGCAATTATCTAAGCAGTAAGGCTCTTGTATTTAGAGGACTTTCACTTAAATGATCTCTACACAGCAAAGCCAGGTACTTGTGCATGACCAAGTTCCAAACAACTTATGCCTTTGCAGATTATAGTGAATTCAGAAACCCCAGAGACCTCTCACAGCATAACAAGCTGCTTAAAGGGCAGCCCACATGCTGTGCTAGTCTAAGCTCTTACACAGTCCCCAGGCACAGTCTGTGACTAACTGAGGTGACAATACCCATGAATAATAGAACTGGTATCTATTAAACCTTACATCTGTCTGGAAAGAAGTCAAAAACCCAGGTATGTCTGGTAAGGTAACTACCATTCTCTATGCTATTCTTCCTTTTCAATACAAACTTATAGGAGAGGACTTATTAATTCATTCCATGACTCCCATAAAAGAATCTCATCTTACCTAAATATGCATTCAATACAACCTAAGAATTCATGTTGAAATAAATCCTATATACAATAAAAACAATGTTTTAATAGGATTGAAAACATTTAGTCAGTGAAGAGTTTCATAGCTCAAATGTTTTGTTTGGGAACAACATGTATACAGACAAGCGGTTTCCAAGACAGAGAATTACAGCACGATTGAAATGAAACTGAGAAAACATAGGTATAATAACATGAAATATTCACTTACCTGCAATACAGCTGTCATCAGATATTGGAACATCAAGGTAAATAAATCCTTTGTTATACAAACCTTTTTAAATAAAAGGACAACATTTTAGAAAAAAAGCATTTTTCAAAATACTTCAGATATAAAGCAGACTTCCCCACCAGCCAATTCCAGCTTTAAAGTAATTTTTCCTAACGGCCTCCCCAGTAGAATATTTATTTGCAATGCACATTGCATTGGCCTTTTTTATAGAGATTAATAAACCACACCTAATACCAACCAGGTGTCACCCTAAACCAGAGTTCCTCACTTGCAGCCTGATGCAGCACACTTGGAACTCTGCAAGTACTTCCAGGACAGCACAGCAAAATGACCACAGATTAAAGAAGTTCAGTTTAAAAAACATAAGCAAATCTCTGCCTAAATGTTAACTTAGTTTTCACCATCATCACTGTATTGTCAAGAAGTGGGGTTTTTATCTTCAATTGGCTTTGCCAGCTGAAGATGCTGGCTTTGTTTGGCTACTCAGGCCAGAAGTCACACACGTGGTAACAAGGATACAAATTAAAACACATCAATTCTCCTATCTTCCAGACACTACTAGATTACTAAGCAAGATCTAAAATCAGAAATGTTCATTAAAACTTACTGTGAACAACATTGAAGTCTAAAGAACCAGCAAGCTGAGGACCTGAATCAATTATCTTATCAATAGCAGACTTCTCTGATGTAGTACAAATCTAGGTTAAAAAACATCATATTAGTTTCTTGTAGAAATGGATCTATGCAACTAAATGCCACCCAAAATACTCCCAAACACTTAAGCCTCAAATCAGTCACAAGTAATGTAAGAGTACAGGGAGTAACCCACATTCCTGGCTAAAATATTTACACTGAAGAATTTACTGCAGTTCCTGTTCAAAGTCTCTACATTTTTTAGCTTGTTCCCACATAAAATTATGTATGCTCTAGGAAAGGAAATTAATTGCACAAGAATTTGGCAAGTAAACTCCACAGTATAAAAAAATTTGCTCTTTGAAACTTCCAAACAGTGTTCAGCCACACAATTGGAATTATGCTAGAAAGAGGCCCATTACAGTATCAAAGTAATTGGCTTCAAATTAACTACCCTGGGCTGCTGAGATGTCTGAATATGAGTAGCTTAAGATATTTCAAAAAAGAGATTCCATCAATGCTTTAAATATGTTCTAATCTGAACAAAAAACTTCTCTAGAAGAGAATAAATCCAGATCAAATGACTGTAAAAAAACCACCTGTGAGAAATGAAAGCAGAATGAGGATGAAACAGTAACTCATCTCACAACTTTCTACATGCAAACAATGAAAAACTAAGCAGACACAAAGAACAGAAACAAAGAAAATATGTATCAAATCCACTGCCATTCTGATACTAATTACAGTGAAGCTGAAGATTCACTCAAAGCTGACCTGTCAGGGCTTCAACATGAAATCTAAGAAAACATACTTTGCTGCTTGTTCCCTACAAATCATGCAATCATGCACATAAGTTACCATAGACTGGTTGATACAAAACCACCTTTACATTGTACATAGTGCAGAAGACACAAAGGGGAGAGAGAGCAGAACATGTCAAAGGAAACATAACAATATCCATTAGTTACAATCTCAAAGATACTCATAAGAGAGTTGCTGCACATTTGGAACACAACCTTTGTGTATTTCACACAAAAGCAAGACCCTGCTTTCATGGACTATCAGTATTCACCCAGATTTAGAGATGCAAGCCATGCTACACTACCTTGATGTCATCCTCAGTGATGTACCCAGCCTGCACGACCCACCACGCTTCTATAGCAATCTCCACGGGCTTCACAGGCAACAGATCATGGGCAGTTTTCCTTCTGAAAAATTTCTGCAGTGGTACAGTCCATTTGAGAGAGTAATAAAGAGCACTTCACATTCATTTACCTTTATAAAACTGATCTGTATAAAGATCCATTTTTAAGTACAATATATTTACAGACTGGAGACACACATGCTATTAGCGCTGTCATTCAGCAGAAGTTTCTCTCTTCTCTCAGATCACATGGAAATAGAAAGGAAAAAATATTTCCATCTGGTATTGTTAAATCTTCCCACAAGCTCATCCGTATTGTAGGTGTTGCTAATTAAAATCCACATTATTCCATCGTAGTAAGATTAAGTCCAATTTTAAATTATTTGTGACATTTCTAATTTGAACAGGTAAGAGAGCACAAGTATAGAAACAGGGTATTTTAAAGAAGTTCCATGATTTCAAAAAACACATTTTAGGAACATATTTAATTTACTTTAAGGAACAAAGTACAACATTCTCAATAAGCACAGAGCTAAAAAAATGCAGTGAATGTGAATCAATGAAAGAAAAAATAGAGGACAGTGTTTATTTATAGAGCTAAAAACTTCTCTTTCATTGCACAGTCATTACTTTTTGGTTCACTATCAGCTGCATATTTTGGTAAGCTCACTTTCAGTTAAAGGACTATGAAGCTACTGCAAGACCACTTCTGAGTTCCCTGAAGAAAGGAAGGAACTGTTGCAAACTAAAGGTTCTACTTCTATCAACCATCAGAGCGCTTTCCACGTGTGCTGTTCACATCCAAGGATGTCTGTGCATTCATTACACTGTCTTAGGAAAAAACACACTGCAAGAATTCACACCTAGATGGATCACTGTTCCAGAATAAACTGTGATCTCAATGGCACACATAGAAACATGGAATAATTCTTTCAGAACCAGTGGCTGTACCCGATTATAGCGGCCAGGAGACATTAGTTATCTGGTACCATAAAGTACAGCTCCAAAACTATAAGATTAACAAAAATTAAAAAGTTGTAATTAATTTCCTTTGCTATACTTTAATTTTAAACCAAAAAGATCTTTATTAACTTGAGGAAACATAATAAAATTAACAATACACTTCATCACATTCAATTAGCCACACTATTGAACTGACCAGGGCCAGAAGATTATTCCATTCTTCATTTTCTATGAAATAATACAGGGTAGAGGGACAGAAGAGTAAAGGAAAAGGGAGGCGAAATTAAAGACAAACTTACTTTTGAAGATCTGCATTGGTTCATTAGATCAATATACTGGTTTCTTCCTATGCCAAGAAGTCTTAGACCTGAAAAATAAGTAAGGTTTTATCTATATTAAGACAGGTTTAAGCTGAAGATATATTAAACATTCTTCAAAGAATCAAACCTTTTTCTTAAATAACCTTTTTATTTACTCTTATCCAAAATAAAAGGACAGTTATAGGAGCTAAATTCATTCCATAGTCCATCTCCATTCTTTCACTGTGTACACATTAAGAAAAAAAAAAAAAAGAAATACCCTATCACTCAAGTCACAGAGTAGCAGGTAATAACCCAACTCCCTTCCTCCTATTCTCCCATCAACAACTTCAGATTAATAGTGATAGTTTTTCTTTCCTTTAACAAAGCCCATGCCATGCACTGGATTAGAACTCTAAGAACTAGAGACACAAAAGGCCACTTAATCTTCTAAAGAATATGATTAAGATATAGTTGAGTTAAACTGAATCAAAATTTAATTCCATAATCTCTAGCCTTCAACCATTAAGGAACCATTAACAGATAGTAAAAAACTCATTAGTTTTAGTTATTCATTAGTTTTAAGCCATATTCTGTCTCAGAATTAACCTTAACTCCAGCTTCTAGTTCAACACTAGCATTTATGAAAAAATGTAATTAAGGAAATTTAAGTCCATTACACTGCAGTCACTAATCTGCAGCTGTGCTAAGATAATAGAATTGCTGGGGGCAGCAGAAATCAAACAAACAAAACCAGGAAAACCTTCTCTTTCTTCAGACTCCTGACTAACACTGGATTTCCAACAAGCAAAATGGTGCTGAGGGAAGTTCTTCATCTGTTTCCCTGCTGCGAAAATTACACAAAGGCTAACTAATAATTGAGAATATCCTTCTAAAACTAAAACCAACTGTTTCCCTAAGCTGCAGGCTACTCCTCACCTGACTACACACTATCCTTAAAAGTAACTTCATGAATGAATACCAAAGGCAAGGAATTATGTGTTAACTATAGAAAACATTTCAGTGGCAGGTTAACATCCCTGTGCCATCAGTTTACATTTTGCTCTGTAAGACTTCTGAGTAGGCTATTGATCTTACGCTGTTCTCCTCCAGAGGTTCAAGGTTTTTGCTTTCCTAAGCTACTCATCCCATACCCAGCTGTAATAGATAAAATATCTGGCACATCCAGAGTGTGATAAAACACCAGATCCTCTTGCCTCTCTTTTCTGGTACATCATCCCTCAATCCACACTGATGCTAATGCCAATTCATGGGAGTGTCAGCAGCCTCTCAGTGTCCTGCTAAAGCCTTCAGCCCAACACATGCCAAAAAAAGCACACTAGCAAAGGACCAGCAGCTCAGTTTGCTGATATACATCAACAGGAAATGCAGGCAAGTAGGAATGGACAAGCAAGGACACAGGCAAGGTTTTGTACCATGCCTATCTGCATTCAAAACAGCCCAATTCCAGTCCTGCCTGTACTAACAGACTTTTATATGAAGGGCACACTTAATATCACTATTTAAATGTTTTTACACCTTCATTCACATGCTCATATTTAAGCAAACAGATGCCCGCAAATCCATCTTCAGAAGCTCCTTATTTCTAACTCACTGAAAGCAGTAATTCACCTGGGTAATACTTACAGTCAGCAGCAGTGAAGTTGGGTAAAGAATCATAGCTTTTTTCACTGTTCATTATATCCTTAAAAAGAAAATAAAACATCTAAGTTGCAAGAAGAAAGTCATAGTTTCAGAGAAGCAGGTCCAAAATTCTGCCTGTCGTTTTTACTTTAGGAATGAAATAAAATTTAAATAGATCTATTAAAGTCAGTTACCTTATCAAACTTGACAATTATTTGATTAATCATTACACAGCAAGTTGAATATATAAAATGTGAGACTTCTGTTTATGTAAGCTTTGCAAAGAAAAATGTTGGCTGAAAGACTAACAAACAAAATCCTGTCTCTCTCTTCACAAAAACAAACCAGCACACAGAACTGCCAACAGTAACAACAGAATAAACAAACAACTAATCCATTATGTCTGCAATCATTATATACAAAATAAAATAAAAGGACTTCAAATATCCTATGAAAATAAATGGTTGCCAGAGTGCTGACAGAAAACAGAACCATCCTTGTTCTCATAAAAACAGATCTGCTTCAGGCTTCTCAAAAAGTTTCCAATATGGTCGAAATGAGGTATTTCTTTTACAGTTCTAAGTGAAGACTCACAAATCTCAAACATCAAAAGAGAAAGTCTGGTCTCAGAGTGTGTCCCACCCCAGCTCCATATGACAAAAGTCCAGCTCTTGAAAGGTTAATGGGGCAGAAGGGAAAACACTGCAGGTAAAAGCAGTTCCCTACAAACTTTCCTTACTGTTTCTTTACTTCTTGGCAGGCCTACACAAAACAAAAAAAAAGTACCTGACACTGCCTTGTATGCATTACTGGGCCATTACCAACACCTTCAGATGGAGAACAATGCCCTCCCACCACAGTTCTGCACTCACCTCCATTATCCCTGTGTAATAGGAAAATGGTGTTACCCTCAGACCTTTCACCATGATGTCAGACAAGTGATACGGGTACAACATGAGATGATCTCGACTGTATTTTAACAGATCTTCATAATATTTACGTTCATCTTTCTTGACATGCTTAACTACAAGGGGAGAAAAAGTTAAAATGTTCTTTGATGCTCAACTTTTTAAAGAAGTGTTACAATGAAGAGTTAAAAACAGCCTAATGGCAATTGACAGAAAACAAGCAAATTAAAGTAGTGGTGCAAGGAATTCAGCATCCAAGGATTTCTACACATGATACAAGTAGCCTCAGAGACTTTAAGGAGCAATTTATTTAAAAGGTCACCAGGAAGTGGCCCATTGAGATAGAACTCATGCAGCTTGTAGAAAATTATCTTTTAATTATTGAAATTATTATCTGTTTTGGGAAGAAAAATGGATTCAGTCAATGGGAACTAAATTGAAAGTCTGCAAACAAGTCATAGCCAAAAGCTCCTGTGAGTCAGGATAACTGTCTGCATCTAACCTAGTGACAGGCTTAACTAGCCAAACCTTCTCTTAATTTCTTGGAAGATGGCAGCAGAACTACAGTAAGAATTCAGTTCCACCTGCCAACACCATAACCTTCAAGAGTGCTTTGCTAGAGAAGTTGTCAAATGGACTCAAAAGTCAGGATTTTTCATGCTTTTATTATTTGGAAGCATTTATTTTCAAGGAATGAAGGACCTTTGAACTGGATTTGCTCTGGCAGTTTTACAGCAGAGACAAACTTCCACACAGAGGAGTGGGGCAGGACCCAGAAGTTACTTTGCTTCTTTACTCACCTAAGTTATTCCGGTAGCGCAGCTGATTGCGGATGCTGTAGAGCACGACTTGCCGCTCATATTCCCTCTGGGAGTTCCCAAGACCCTTGAAAACATAAAGGCCTTTTAACTGACTTGCACAACCCCCACCCTGCAGTTAAACCACTGCAAAGTGTCTTATGAGGAAACATATGCAGGCAGTTGTCATTGCTCAGGGAGTCCCCCAGTCCAACATGACAGTATCTTTAGTCTCTCTGTGAGTTCAAAAACACCTTTAAATAGGTCTTTACACAGGATGCATATTTAAGCAATTTTTGGAATATTTTTTCCTAGTACCACTCTGATAAAAAGGGAGCATCTGATTTTCAAATCAGACATGATGCATCAAACATTTACCAAGCATTCAGTGTCATTCAGCCTTGGGAAATTACACAGAATTAGTGTAGCACAAACAAGCATGGTGAATGATGTGAAGCTTTATTTACTGCACCTAAGAAACTTTTAACACCAAGAAAAAAAAAAGGTGAAGCAGCTCAAGTTGCAGCTTTGCGGAAGTTAAACTATCAAGTGATCCTGGGTCACAAGATTAAGGAACAAGCACAGCACATTACTTGACTATCATGAAAGAAGATAAAAAGAGAACTTTGGTTCATGCTTCAGATGCCTTATTTCAAGAACTATCCCCTCAATATGCCGCGTATTACTCTTCTACTCTGCATCTGCAACAAGTGATCTGGGTTGTTTGGTTTTTCTCTTGCCTCTCCTGATTCCCTCATTGAAGCTTATATTAAAAGAGATCCTTTGACAAAAAGGTACTTTACTGCACATATGGGATAAACAAGAAAGCTGCATGCAAAGTGCAGAATGAGAAAAGCGACACCTGATATCAGAGACAGGGTCTGGAATTGATTAAATATCTAAAGAGGGAGCCAAGTGTTTCCTCAAAGGACAAAAATATTAAGGACTATACTAACAATAAAGCAGGCAAAACAGTATTCCAGAAGGTACATTAAAGTAAATAATGCAATAAATACTGGTGTATTTTCTATCCTGAATCACAAAGCCAACAATATGGCACTCAGCTGGACAGGTAAAGAAAAATCACCATTTATTCTCCTCTTACTGCTCCTGGAATCCCAAACTCAAGAAATTGCATTATTCGTGGCCTGCAGCAACTACTCATCTCTCCACCCTTCCTCTGTGCAAGAGCAGCAATTGTTTAACAGCATCTGCTTTAAAGCAGTGTAAGACTTTGGAACAAGAACCTCCTCTCAACTCGATACAATACCTCCTCTTTGCTATCAGAGGCCCATTAAACCCAAGCAATCAAAATTTCATGAGGTTTTCTTTTTCATGAGCCACTTGCAGCAAACAATTCTCTGCCTACCGAAACACGGGGCTGCACAAGCCTCCGAGGGCGCCTGTCCTGGTCCGGCTGCCCCCACTCGGGGGTGACAAAAGGGACACCCGACCCGGCTGTTTGACACCTGCACCAAGGTGGCTGAGCGGGACCCCGCATCTCCCTCCGGCCCCCGAGACCCCGATTTACCCCTCTCCTCACTGAGGCCACACACACACACACGCACACACACACACACACACACACACACTCCCCGCTTCTCACACACAGAGCACACACCGTTGTCTCATCCCCTTCTCCCCACAGACACCTCGCACACTCTCAGAGCCCCCTTTCCCCACAGAAGAGCCGCGCACACCCCAAACCCTCCTGTCCCCACAAAGAGCCCCACACGCCCCGCAGGCCCGCCCGCCCTGCCCCGGGGCAGGCAGGGCCGAGTGCCCCGCGTCCCCCCGCCGCTCCCCGGGCCGGCAGCCGGGCAGCCGCACCTGCCTGACGCTGGCGGGCAGCCGGGCCCAGGGGTAGTTGTGGCGGATGTGGAACTCCACGTCGATGTTCATGGCGAGCAGGCCGGGCCGCGGGCCCCGCCGCCGGGAGGCGCTCCGGCCCGGGAAGGAGCCGCTCCGGCCCCGGGAAGGAGCCGCTGCGGCCGGGGCCGCCCTGCGCCGCCCTGCCCTGCCCTGCCCTCCGCCCGCCGCCTCCCGCCCGGCGCCGCTCCCCCGAACCGCCCCGGAAGCGCCGCGCACGCAGTTCCGCGGGCGGGGCGGGCGCTCCCCGAGGCCGGGACGGGACGGGGGCCTCGGGAAGGCGATCGCTCACCGTACTGCGATCCCCGGCTGGCACTAACCGGGAACAGAGCCAAGCCTGAAATGCCTCTGCCACCCGCTTGGTTCGGTTTAACAACTGCGTCCGCCTGGTGCTGCTCGGGATGCGCCCGGGCAGACGCGAGGGGACGTTCAGAGCGGGGCGGCTGCAGCGGCACAAACGAGGATTCATTCCCCGACAGGGAATGACAGGATCAGCTCGGTTGGAAAAGACTGCCAAGATCATCGAGTCCAACCTGTGGCCGAACGCCACGATGTCAAATAGAACATGGCACTGAGTACAACATCCAGTCTTTCTTTAAACACCTCCAGGGACGGTGACTCCACCACCTCCCTTGGGCAGACTGTCCCAGTGTGGGATGGGATGGGATGGGATGGAATGGAATGGAATGGAATGGAATGGAATGGAATGGATGAAGGAGATCGCTGCGTTGAGCCATGGCCGTGGGCTCCTGCAGCTGTGCACAGCGGGGACTGGAGCGTGCAGCCCTGAGTGCCTGGAGCATCCCATCCTGTGTGTACCCGGGATGTGTACTTGGTGTGCACCCCCTGTGCGGGGTCCCGAGCAGGTGGAGTGTCACCAAAGACACTGCTTCAAATAAAACAGCAGCAGGTGCCCCTCCTGACCTTAGGATCTCAGTACTTCTGAGTAGTTTTAAAATTTTTATCTCTGTCAAAATCAGTGCCAAGCATTTTCTTACTGTTGGAGAATTACTGATGTGGGAAGGGCTCTCTATTTTTTACACTATGCAACATTTTAGTGAAAAATTTTATGTATAAGGGGGAAAAAAAAGGCACGTGAGGCCCTGATCCCTTGTGCTGTTTATTTTTCGAGGCTGTTTGCTGCATTGTCAGTAATGACCCTAGAGCAGTGGTGACCGCTGAAAGGGGACCAGTAGCAGCAGAAGGAAACTCAGTGCACTGTTATGCTTGAGTAAATTATGTTATTAGTAAATTAAGTTATGTTTGAGTAAATCCCTGGAGAACTACAGACACAGTTCTCCTTCAGCATCACTGGCAGCTTCAGGATCCCACTGGCATGTAACTGCAGAGACACAAAGCCTCAGCCCGTGGACGTGCCCCACGGTGCCAGCACAGGGGTCCCTGCAGTGAGGAGCAGCTCACACGACCTCCAGAATCTACAATGAGCCTCCCTGCTCGTGTCACTGATGGGATTCAGTCCAGGAACGGCCACAGCCTGCAAATCTGACCTCACCCTCAGTTCTTTTTAACACCAGTTGTTGGGTTTCTTAAGAGCCCTTCTCTGTCACACCCCACAATGGTTTATAAATAAGCTGTGAAAAGACATTAATAAAAAACGTGGTTTACCTTGCCCATTGCCACATAAACCAGATGGTACGAGTCCTTGGCTGGTACTGTCTGTTTGCTTTTGATACCAGCAGTTAAGATACACCCTTAAGTAGGGCAGGGCAATTTTTTTCTTGGATGGTTCTCAGGTAAATTTTCTCGTTAGAGGCACTTGAATAATATTTTCAGTAAGATATAGATGTGAGAATCCACAACCTGAAAATTCAAATGCTCAAAATAACAGTAATTTAGGAAGTATGCCTAGTCTATTAATACAATTAATATTATATAATGATATTCCTATCATCTGCCTCAGACTTTTCACTTACAGGACTGGCAAAAGAGAAGAAAAGGCAAGACAATTACAAAGAAACTATTGACACAGAGTAGATCTTCAAAAAGGCAGCATAACTGAGCAGACCTGTGATTAGAAGTGAACAGTGAAAGTACTTGATTTTTATCAGGATTTTAATTTAATACCAGAATGGGTACCATACAGCAAAATTGTTCTGTGTTTGTTAATGAGTTTGAGAATTTGCTGACCATTGATTCAAATTCACTTTCTAAATGAAGGTCACAGATAAAAGTCTGAACTCCTGCAACTTCAGTTGAGGTCTTCGAAGTTATATCACATTGGTTTAAATCATGTATGTGAAATAAAGTGAGCATTGAGGATCACACTGCTGGCTGATCATTTTTGTGAAACCTTAGGCTATCATTGCAACCACATGAACTCCCTTCAGCTCTGCTCCTCAGGACGGAGATAGATAGATAGATAGATAGATAGATAGATAGATAGATAGATAGATAGATAGATGATAGATAATGTTATGTGTAGGATGTTGTGCAGTTTACAGTTTCTCCAGCTGACCCTTCAGGCAGTTGCAACAATGAGCAGATTTATCCTGGAACATGGGCACTATGTGTAGCCTTCTCCAGTTGTTTATGACCTATGTTTCCTTGACCTGAATTAGTGCTCATATGAAATCAACCCTGGTTCAGAGATTTCTGCACCTAGTTTGATCTTAATAGAGCTGTGTCACTGACTGTATATAACAACTATTCTCTCTTTTTTTTTTTTTTTTTTTTTTTTTAAATCCTAGTCAGATTGGTGCACACAACTGCTTACTTAAAGGTATTAATTTCTGGTAGGAATAATCTTATTGATAAGCATTTTTCATACTATACCTCTTATCTTTTCTTCCTATAGAGAAAATTTTCTTTTTGAGATTTAATACATTTGCTTCCAGTTATTCTCAGCAGCCTTCATTCTCAAGATTACCATCTCAAAAGACATTTTTGTTCACTGATTTCTCTAAAGTGTGCTTTTTTTCCTTATTGCAAGTCTTTTGTTCTTTTTTCTTGCAACAAGATAACTCCATTTCACTTTCTGGATTTTCAACCAGTTCTTCCTTGTTTAAAAACAGAAGTAACATTTTGGCATCCTCTAGTCACTTCCTATTTTTCCTGAGACAGTAATTGATTTCCAGTGTGCTCAGCAAACTTGATGGGCTGGTGGGGGCCTGCCAGTAAAATGAGGGAATTGAGATGCATCAGTGCAGCTCTCTCTGCTGCTCTGAGATCTCCTGCTCACATTCCTTCTGGTCCTGGCTGGCCTGACCAGCTCATGGTCAATGTGTGAACCTGCCCCAACGTGTGAAGAATATTTACTCTCCAAGATGATTTCTGTCTCTTTCTCATGAGTGATTTGTGCAGTTCCCCTGAGCCACTTACTCAAATTGGCAACTGTTGATCAGATCTTTAGATTAAATAGTTACCAGAAAATTTTTCCTTGGAAATGTCTCCAGTAACTTTCTTCAAGGACGCTGGAGACAATTTCATTGTAAATGATTGGTTTTAGCCAAATTTGTTGATAGGGTGAATTTTTTTATTTAGGACTTCCACTGCAGTTTTCAAGCCTTTAAATACTTCTTCAGAGGGAACATATGAAAGCATCAGTTCTCCCAGCAACTCTTCCCTTTTACTGAATGTCTTGGTAAACATTTGAGAATCTCTTGGTCCCTGATAGTGCTTGATCAGCCTCTGGTCAACCCTGTGCCCATTTTGATCGATCTGAATAAATCTCTAAATACTGTTCAGAATTCTTGTGCTTTCTTTCTGAAAATTCTCAGTCTCACACAGGTTCCCCAGAGATCTGCAGAGCTGAACAGGAGTGCCAGGCACCAATATCACTGTAAAAGCCCTTTCACAGGTCATACCAATGCTGTGGTCAAGGCTGGTGAAGGTATTCCTTCTGTTGACTCTGATGTAATCCACAAGCTGTGTTTCTCTGTGAAACAGAAATCCAGGCACCTTCTCCAGGGAAAGTTCTGCATCTTCTTGCAGACAGACAAAGCACCCACTGCCCATCCATGAGGGCACACTGCTACCACAAATCCTCTACAAAAAGCTCAGCTTCACTTAGTTTTTACCTGTTACCACTTCAGTGCTCCACTATTTCACTTGCTTCAGTAGACCGAAGATTTTCATTGCCTCTTCCATTTAGCCTCAGTTAAGACCCATCAGCTGTAAACAGTTCTGTGGTTACCTTTAGAGCAAAGACTAGCTTGGGGGTCACCAGCAATGATCTCCAGAGTAGCAGTGTTACCAGTCCAGTTCCACACTGCAGTGTGGTGTTTCCTGCCTGGAATAATATTTCATCTCCTTTTCACCTTTCTGAATTGTCAGAGTGCCCCTGTGTCATGGCCTGGGGTGTGTCACCCACAGGAGTATGGTCCTCAGGTCTTCTGCAGGGAGTCAGTCCTGTTACTTACAAAGCTAAAAAGTACAATCCTTAATTCCTTTTAACTGCACAAGCTTTTAAATCCCCATAACACAAGCTAAGTCAACCAAACTGATCAATGAGAGAAACAGAGTTTTGCTACTGATAGCCTATTTACATGTTCAGATAGAGCATTTGCCGGCACAGCATGACATAGTGGGACTCAATCAGCTGCTTGTTCTATCCTTCATTAGTTGCACCTTCTGGACTGCTGTATTTTACTCACAATCAGTGAAAGCAGTAGGAATGCCAGTCTGTGTTTGAGCTTTTGAGTGCTCCCTGACCTCACGCTCAGTTTCCAGACAAACTCTGCAGCTGCTTTCCCTCTAACTATAGTATTTTCTTTCTTATCAGTTGGGATGCCTTTCTTCCCAAAAATTCTGAAAGTGGGTAGTTCCCAAATCATTAAAGGCCTTGTTGATGCATTTGAGATGGTATGTTACCACAAATCATTGAATTCTGGATAAATTTTTTCATACTTACATTTGATTTTTGCATTACTTGTGTTTGAGCACCATGATCAAAGCTGATTTTTTCTCAGTGTGTTTGAATGGTAGTAAGGTCTTCACACTTACCAATCTACTTGAAGTCTAGGATCATTACTTCATTTTCAGAAACAGTGATTTTCCTATGCCTTTTACAGAACCACATAGATGTTTTTTTTTCCCTGAACTGCTATAAATCCAAATGTGTTTGGTTTGGTTTCTTATTTTTCTCTGGATATCTTGCCTAAGGTCTAAAGGAGGACCTTGGCTGTCAGGGGTCCACCAAGCTACCCTCCCACTCTCCACCTCAAAAGAACAAGGGGAAAGAATAGGGCAAAAAAAGCTTGTGGGTTGAGATAAAGATGGGGGCATATTCACCAATTACTGTCATGGGCAAAACAGGCTTGACTTTGGGAAATTTGTTTACTTTATTGCAAATTGAAAATAGAGTAGGATAGTGAGAAGCAAAGGCAAAACTAAAAACATCTTCTTGATTCCACCTTTCTTCTTAGGCTCAACCTCACTCCTTCACTCCCAGATGGTGAACTCCTTTCCCTGAGTGGTGCAGAGCATGGGCAGAGCTGGTTTCAGTCAGTCCATAACCCTTTGTATCTGCTGCTCCTTCCTCCTCAGGATCTCAGATCCTGCAGAAAACCTGTGTGTGCATGGGCTCCACTCCACAGGCTGTCATTCCTGCCAGGAGCCTGCTCCTGCTCCATGACTGCAGCTTCCCCCAGGGCACATCCACCTGCTCCCATGTTGGGCCCCCATGGGCTGCAGGGGCATCTCTGCTCCCCCATGGATCTCCATGGGCTGCAGGGGCATCTCTGCTCCCCCATGGACCTCCATGGGCTGCAGGGGCATCTCTGCTCCCCCATGGACCTCCATGGGCTGCAGGAGCATCTCTGCTCCCCCATGGATCTCCATGGGCTGCAGGAGCATCTCTGCTCCCCCATAGATCTCCATGGGCTGCAGGAGAATCTCTGCTCCCCCACAGACCTCCATGGGCTGCAGGGGAATCTCTGCAAGAGCACCTGGAGCACCTCCTGCTCCTCCTTCTCCACTGACCTGGAGGGCTGTTTTCATCTCAGTTTTCTCATTCCTCTCTCACAGCTTCTGCCCAGTAATTTTTGCCATTTGTTAAATATATTATCACAGAGGCACCACCACCATCATAGGTGGGGCTCAACTTTGGTCTGGGGAAGGCTCATTTTAGAGTCAGCTGGCCCTGGCTCTGTCCAGCATGGGGCAACCCCTGGTCTCTTTTCACAAAGGACATCCCTGAAATTCCCTGACTACCAAAACCTGATCACATAAACCAAATTAAAACAGTGAGATTCTGTTCAAAATGTTTTGTAGGAGCTTAGAGTCCTCAGTGGCATATGAAATACTATTAAATTCCATAAGATCTGATATAAACCCATCAAAGGAGGCATCTTTCTCTCTGTTTGGAAAGCTCATGTTGGGTGCTAGAAAAGTTTTATGTTTTAAATTATTGTAATAACAATTAGATAAATCAGTATGTATAATATTGAGGCTTATATTGTGAAATCCTGATTTTCCTTAGAGAAAGCAGTCAGCTCCATGACACAACAGGATGTGATATTAGATAGTAGGGATAATAAAGCCACCATGTAATGATGAATACACCCCACCTTGCAATGACTAGAATTTAAATAATGTCTGAAGTTATTGATTAACCCAGGTTTAGGCAGTATTTAGCTATTCCAACTGCATGCTTATTTTATTGAAGAGCAGAGGAGTTGCACCTTCCACATTCAGGCTAAGCAAAAATGGGCAGTTCACATGTAAGTAGTTATTTAATTTGGATTGTCAAGAATGCAGTGATTTTCTAGTTTTATTTTTGTCAGTTTTCACTTTATGTGGCAGTAATGCAGCTGCAAGTGAAGATTTAAACTCAAAATCTATTTTGTGGGAGAAGCTTGTGTGCGGCTGGTAATATTGCTTCATAACAGTACATGAATAATGAAATTATTACTGCAACACACAAGTCCTGAGTGCTTTAAAGCTCCTTGTGTCTTAAACAGGGCAGCATTTTCATTTTGAGAGTAAGAAAGAAATGATGCACAGGATGTCCTGGAAAAACTAATTTTAGTTAGTTTAGAAAATTTGTGTTGGAACATTCTGAACACTGAAATAATTCCCTAAAGAAATATAGAAAACTTCCTGTCTCAAAGGCCAATACTTTCAAAGTTTGGGTGTTTTTTACAGAACAATAGGGACAGGAGTAATCTCAAGGTGTAGTATTTACAGAAGGCCTCTATTAAAATCCAGTTGTGGGGATTTACTGCATCAAATTACTGTATGAGGTTTGACTGAGACAATTTTTGGTAACATTTGTCTGCATGAAGATATTTAACATCAAAATGACCTGATTGTCAAGAACTTTTGTGTGACAGCCCTGAATAATTAGTTCCTCTGCAAGTTAAGTCGCTTGTGCTTAGGAAGATGGGGGTCTTAGCTCCAATTGTGAAACTAGCATATAAAAGCAATATTTATTCAGTACTGCATTTTCTCCTTGAGTGCAGAATCCGTGCAGTTTTGCAGTATGTATCTATAGAAGACAGCCTGCCTGCTGATACAGGCTAAAGTGAGTTTCTGTAAGGTTTATATTATCATGTAACTATTTCTTAAATCCAAATTAAGCAAGGCCTGGAGACATGCCAAGGTTCTGATGCTTTTGGACCAGCTCCCCAGGACATTTTCTTTGGCAGAGTGAGCAAGACACCCCATACCATGCATACACCCCATTTGCATAAAGCTCCAGCTACAGATCCAAAGAGCTTTTTGTCTCCCTGTGAATGGGATGATGGTCCCATCTCCAGAACACCATTTTGCAGTCGGCTGTTTGCTAAGGGGAGAGGAGTGAGCGGATCAGCAGCACTGCCTGTGTCCAGCAGTTCCACCTGTGCCCAGGAGACACAGCCAAGGAGGCTCCTGCTGCACAGGACACACAATCATGTCATAGGGCAGGCACCTCCTGAGGGTCCTGGAGAGCCTTTCAGTGGACAGCACATGGAATGCAGTGCAGGGCAAACATGCTCCATTCACATTTAAACTGTCCAGAGGGGGTGTATCCATGGCAGGGGTGATCACTGCACTGCAGCTCAGCAGCTGTAGCAGGCGTGTGAGTGAGCTCCATGCTGGATTAGGTGGTTTGGATGTGGGTGCAGGACACCACAGTTGTGCTACAGGCTACGGTGGGAACAGGGGTGATTCCATGCTGGAAGAGAATCCTGTCATTCAGTCCAGACTCATCTGGGAATTGCACCTCTCTGCTGTTCCTAGAAAGTTGCAGGTAATCTTGGAGAGATGGCTGCATCTGTGTCAGAGAACTGCTTCTGGAAGAGCAGAAAATGAAACAGAAGTTCTTGCCAGAGCTTTCCAGAGCTTTCTTGCTGTTTCTCCTAATGTCATGTTTTGTAACCTGAGGCTCATGAGTGTCTCATACATTGTGTTTTCTAAACCTCCAGAGCCAGACTTACAAACTCGCAGAGGATATACGGAAACCAGCCGTAGGGGCTGCCAGTTTGTCAGCAGATGAGCCAGTAAGAACTTCTTTTTGTGGAGGATGGAAGGGGCACTGTGCTGCTGCAGCACCTGTTGCTGTGGTTTATGGTGGCTTTGGGAGGCTCTGCAATGCACAGAGGCAGCTTCTCTTTTGTGGTCAATGCTGGTGCTAGAAAGCTGGGTAAAAATGGCTTGTTTCATTCTGTTGAATAATACAACAACAGAATTTTATCCGCTTTGAAATTTCAGAAGTTAAATTTTTATTTAATAGCTTCTGCTGGGAGAAATATAAAATGAATCAGCTGTGTCAAATGAGGTATCTTATTTGGTTAAATGAGTTTAGGTTTTAAAACTTTTTTTAAACTATCATTTTTAAATGGACTTCTCATTGAAAGCTAAACATTCTTCAGTGAAAAGCTTCCATTATGTAGATGTTAAAATTGAACTTTCCAGCTCTATTAGAATGTCTCATTTTAAAATTGAGCTTTCATCAAAATTCATGTCTTCCTGAACATGTTACTTTGAACAAAAGTATCAAATGTTACTGAAAAAAATGCTTTCAGAAAATTTTTCCAACTAACCCTAAAGTGTACCTTTCTCTCAGAAACTGAGCTTCCATTTAAGAGCTGATGCAACATTACAACTCCAAATCTGCATATTTTCATCTGCTTTTTGCCCTCTGAACTCGGTCCAGAATTTTTTCCTTTTTTCCTTTTCCTCCAATCAATGTTTTTGGCTGCATGTCCTTCACAATATAAAGTCTCTTAATTATTTTCTGTGTTTGCAGTCTTGTATCAAGCTTATCTGTGCATCTGATGTCCTTAACATTAACACAAATAGAGTCAATCCACCTGGAAATCTAGATAGCTGCTCTGCTGTAAGGAAGATGCTTTGGGGACAATCTGGGAATAGCAACAATGGTTTTCATTCTATGATTTGAGAAGTTTGATTGATTTTTACTTATGTGAAATTGTGTAAATTTTAAAAAATCTTCTGTCTCTCAAAAATCCATGAAGACTGCTTATGCATGATTCCATGGTGTTTGTGAGTTTAATTAACCTTGGGGTGGGGTGAGTTCTTTGGTTTTAATTCAAACTTGTTGAGATTCCCTGCAACACCCTTGACTTTCATCTTGTCATTGCAAAGCAGACTAAACCTTCTTCCAGGGAGGACTCTATAGTATAAGGGGATGGCAGGTTGTTGTGGGCCATATGGTTTGACAACTTGAAGGTCAAAAAGTATTACCTGGAGAGCATATCTGACCAAGGACCCCTATAGGGCATAAGCTCACAAAACTCACAAGGACTTCTCTGTTGCCTATAAACATTACTGTCCTTGTAGAAATGTTTCCCTAGCACAAGTATTACCACAGCATAAGTTTATTATCTCATCACAAAGCTCCACAATTGCTCTTTGTTGCTTCCCCTGTCAGAGCAGTGCTCAGGGACAGGCGATTCTTGTTCAGCCCCTGGCCATTAGCCCACAGTCAGCAGAAGACAGAAATAACTTCTTGTTTAGCTACCCCCCACTGGGGAAGATCTGTGGCAGATTCTTTTCATTTCCAGGGTCTCTTATCCAGGATATTTGCTGTTCCTATTACATCTGAGACTGTCCTGTGAGTGCTGCTGTAGTAGGTGTTAACAAGTGGCTACCGATGAAAAAATTACGATGCATTTGTGACAAAAAAAAAAAACCATCTGAAATATCAGAGTTGCTACATTTATGTTTTACATGATGTAAATAGGTCAAGCAGTTATGTTTTACAAAAACATTTAAAAATCCAAAATATCTGCACTCTGATTTTAGAGTTTAGAGTTTTAGATTTTAATTTTAATTCTCCAGGTTTTTTTATATTCTACCAAGTTCTGTTGTTACAGTTAAAGAAGCTTTTTTCACTAGACTCTCATCTCCATTAGGTGGGGCATTGGCACAAATCAGTTATGATACGTGGTAGCTCAAGTTTAGGTGCCTCAAAAGAGGGGCCCTGAGCAAAGAAACCCCTTGGCAAGTAAACCCTCACAATCTAAACTCCCCATTCCTCATACAGCACTCCAGACCAATGGTAATATTAGGAGTCTTCTCCCTCTGTATTGGTTCACTGTTTTGTTACCAGGGGGTTGCTATGTGGTCATCTTCACATGCCCTGAGGTCAGTTTTGTGGGGTCTTTGGTCAGTTCTGTATCCCCCTTTGGAGTATGGTTGTCACAGTTCATTACCACAATCAATGGGCTGCCCACGCTAGCCACTAATTTTTAAGTAATATTTAAGCTGCTAACTTTGTCTATTCTAACTATTACTAATGTTCTGGTTGTTCACATTTCACTACAATCTATCTTTACTGCTCTTAATTATGAGATTATTAGCTCTGGATTTCTCTGTAATCCATCTTTGACTTGCACAACATAGCCATATGGTTCAGATAAAGTTCAATTTGTAGCCCCACAACTCTTAACTACTTATGTCAAGCAAGAACTTTGCTACTTTCAAATAATATAAAGTTTTCAACAGTTGCTATCCAGAAAATGACTCTGCCTTTATTGTTAACTATGACTAGTGTCTGAAGCAATGGACAGCCCATTGATTGTGGTATATGAACTGCTGCTTTAGGTGACTCAGCTGATCTGGGAGTATCTTGAAGCTTCCTCCACCTCCTTCCTGTGAGGTAGAAAGGTGTTAGACACACAAACCTCCAAGTTCTGTAGGCACAGTTGGTTTGTTGGACCCTAAACATGCATGTCTGTATAGCAACGGCGCTTCTGTGTCAGTAAATGTACAGATGGTGTTTAGATAGAGTGTCTTGCAGAGATGTATTTTAGAAGCAACAAAGGGACCAAGGGGTGAAGCATGTCATATTGGGGCTTCCCTGCTGGGGTGCAACATCCTTCAAGTTCTTGTCCCTTTAAATAACTGAGCTTTAAAATACATGCGAGGGTGAGCATGATGTTCCCAAGGATTGTGCCCATGGATTTGAGCCCCTTGTAGATGTTCTTAAGTCATGTTAGCTTTCATGCTGGCATACACAAGAATTTACTTCAGTTCCATCAAGGTTAGCTCATCATAAGTCTTAGTGAAGTATCAAATTTTTAATAAGACATAAGAACACTTGAGTTAAAAATCTGGTATCTCAGCTGAAAAAAGAGGAAAAATAAGTCAGTAAAATATGGTCAGTAAAATAAAAGGAGTCTGCCCCCATCATAACAAAGAATTATTGCCAACTTGAAAAACTTGATTTATCTGTGGTGAATGAAGCCATTTGTTTGCATTTTGTATGGCTTCAATTTGCAAGATAAGTAATCAAGGGAAGTGATGTGAGGCATGACTCATGTCTAACCACAGGCATGGTGTCTTTGAAGATTTCCTGCATCCTTTCCTGCCTTGGCTTCAGCAGCCCCACCAGGTGAGTCAGGTCCTTGTCAGCCCCATGTCCTCTCTGCCAGCCCCATGCAGGTGCTGGGTGCTCTCACACATCTCAGAGGTGTCTCTATTTAAGCATCTGGATTGAGCCCTCTAGAAATAAAAGCTGCAGTTTTGCAGCTTTGGCATTCCCACTGCATGCTGTCCTGGTAGCTAACAGATTTTAAAAGTACTCTGTTAAAGTGTTCCATCAGCCACAAAAAGTTTCAAAAACATTAAAACTGGACAGTATCAAATTCAGCCATGAGAGAACCACCCCAAACTTACTTTTTTCTCTTAATTGTATGTTTCTCTGTCATGGTGATGAGTATGAATTAATTGGATAAAAAAATAATCATGGTATATTAACAGCTACTAGAAATGGGAGGGACTTTGTAGAAGAAAGAAGGTTTTAGTTTTGCAGTTTAAATAGCTGTCAGAGCAGTTATCTTCACTACTGATGCTTGTTTGTAACAGGAAAACGTAAAAGTGACTGATTCTATTGGGATCTTGTTGTCACTGCAGGTTTAGTCCCAGATGTAGAAAATAAGGTTTGCACCTCTCAGTTTGGAAAGAGTAACAGAGTCATTGCAAAGGCTGTTGACTAATCCATGAAACTTACACATATTGTATTATCCAGTATAGAATTCATATAGAAATTGTTTTGATCCTGATAGAACCAAACCATCAGGAACAAGCAAGCTGACAGTGTGTGTGGCTGTCATGCAGCTGTTAGAACAGCCACAAGGATCTGGGAGAGTGACAGCCTGGCTGGCAGATGGCAGATGGCATTTGGAGACACTGATACCGTTCTCTGAGCAGGCAAGGAGGCACTTGGCAATTTTTCAGCTGCATATTGTTGTTGACAGAGAAGAATGCTCAAACAAACAAAAATGAGAGGTACATTTTACAAAACAGGTGAAGAAGGAACCTTGCAGACAAAAGGACACTTCTTAAGGTTGAACTTTGGCAATTCATTTGTCAAAAATGTGTTTGTCAACCCCACCTTTTTATTACCACAGCACAAACCCCTGTGCTCGCTGATACAGCCCTGCTGCCAACACACCATAGTTGTTTGCTTTCAGATGTTAGTGCCCATCTACTCTGACCTGTGTGCAAAAGCCTTTACATTTCAGAGAAATTTCTACCTGAATGATTGAGCCCCAGAACTTGAACTTTACTGAAGAAGAACTCGCAGAAGAATCCCTTACTTTGGGGGAAGGATGATAGGAGATATCCTATCTACTAGGAGCACATCATCTACTAATGATAAAATATCCTTGCCCTGAGTGGCCTTTCCCAGTTAGATGAGACCTGACCTTGCCTACTGGTAATTGCTCTTTGCTTCTTTTGCTTAGGTATTATATTAAAGAGCTGTAATATCTGGAAGTTTTTCTCATGGGAGTACCCACACACTGCAGTGAAATGGGCTTTATCTGCTTTTTTGCCCTTTCTTTTTGATGGTCTTGAGCTTTCTCAGCAGGTCAGCCTTTTGTGACTGGGAATGTTTGTTTTAGTAAATCAGACTATGGATGAAGTACAAACGTAGCATCATGTTTTCAGTCTGTCTTTAGAAGTAGATCAGGATCAAAATAGCAGCAGCCTACTCCTATGCTTGTTCTTGTGTTTTATTATTCTCCAAGGATGAAAATGCTTGAGATGAGTGATGAGGTTTGGGTTGTCTAAAGACTCCTCTGGGTGGGAGTTCAGAGTTTTTTCTGATAACAGGATGTTATCGTGACAACATGTGATCTACTAGAAGGTTTTAACTGCAAGATCTAAGAACACATCTCCTTTTCTTTTTTCACTAGTCATTACTGTTAGTCTAGTTAACCCTGGATTCCAGTTGCATTATAGCTCATTAAAGACTTCTGCCAAGATAAATAATTAATCTTGAGTATATGTGTGTTTATAAAAAATTAATCATGTAGGTGCTGATTTGCCAAAAACTGTCTTCTGTGACCCAAATGTATTAGATACAGTTTAACCAATGAGATGCACACCCTGGTCCTGGTGTTTGTTACACTAACAGGGTGACTAGATGGTTTGGAATATTTCCTGGTACATGGAGAAAATAAATTTCCTTCTCCACACAAAAGATAAAGACAGGAATCACAGAACTGGAAGGCACCTTGAGATGCCACCTCACTTAACCATTGCCTAGAGCAATAATTAAATGTCTGTGAAGAATAAGAAGCTCTGCCCAGAGCAGTCCTGGCAGCTCTCACAGTGCTGGGCTGGAGAGATGGTTCATTAGCTGGAGGCTCCCCAAAGCTCTTTGAACTGGTGGCTCAGTGACTGTGCATGGTGAGAACTGAGAAACCTCAACAATTTCTGTAGCTTCCTATCTAGAGTGGGCTTTCAATTGTTTTGACTTGTTTGTTTGTTTTTCTGGTATTCCTGTCCTCACCTTTAAGACATTATGGATTGTTTGGGACTTGGCTTCCCAAAGAAACAGGATGGAAGAGGATCCAAAATGCTGCATTATGGATATATCTGTTATCCTAGCTAAATATGTTTGAACCCACCAGACAACCTTAGATTAATTTACTAGCAAGGTGCTAATCTCAAAATTAGTAGTGCCTGTTATGTTTCTTGTAAATCTTAAGAGCAGAGCATCTGTATTAGAAATCCCCTGAACAAAAGACTGAGGCATGAACTCAACCCTTCTAAGACACCAGAGAATCCACACAGTCTTGGGCCATGGTGCTTGTGCCCATCACAGGAACTGTTTCAGCTGCAGTGAGCAGCTGAACCAAAATCAGGCAGACAGGAGCTCTAAATCTCTGGGAAATCAGGCAGAGAGGTTGCTGGTGCTCACCTGCTTGATAGAAAGGAAAGCTTGGGTTGATGCACATGGAACTAGTTTATGCCATTCTTTTTAAAACCTCATTTTTCTCCAATGCATTTTTTGAACATAATTAAATATATGTGAAGAAGAAGAAAATGGGTGGAAAAACTCTGGCATGTTTGTGTAGCCCACCCCCAGTGCCCACTGGTGATGCTCTCAGGTATGTGAGATATTCACACCAGGTTGATGGGTGCAGACCCACAAGAGACCACTGATGTCTGACAGCAGGCAGCTTACTCTGGGACATCTCTAAAGGCACCAGAGACCTATGTTTAGACAAATAATTACTGCCCTAAATTTTATTCCTGATCTCACTCAAGCATATGAGTTATTGCTGTAAAGAGCATGGTTGGGTCAGTCTGCCCTTTCTGTCTGCTGCCACTTTTAGATTTAATTTTTATTTCTGTTAAACAGCAGCCAAAGAGAAGCTTGAAGTTAGACAGCCACTAAATAAAGCACATAAATTGTACCTGGCAAAAATGAAGACTGGGGCAGGCACTCAGCATACCTGCATCAATCCAGCTCTTTTTAGAGCTTTGCCTACAGCTACTGGAGCTGATCTCATTTGCTCTGGTCACAGCCACACTCCTGGCTCTTCCCAGTGATCTTCTTTAAGGGTCTGTGCCTGCATTTATCCATGTACATCATCAGCATCAATCTCTGTTAGAGCTGCAGCAGGTGACCTGAGCAGCTGCTCCTTTCATTGTTCTGACAGAACTCCTCCCTAAACCTGTTCCTGAGCAGCCCTGTGGCCTCTGCATGAGATCATGGAAATGGAAAAATAGCTGTGATTGCTCAAGCTGTATTCAGAGAGCTGGTTTTGCTCTCTTTTGCAATACAGGAAACTACCTGACATGTTCATGGCAGCACTTCTGTTCTTGTCTACTGGCAGATGAGCACTCTGTATCTCCTGCAAGCTTAATTGTCTGTAACCTGAGGATAGCACTAGATTTTTAGGAGTGTCTGCAATGTATTGCAGCAACCTACCAATGCCTCTCCTGATGCCTTGAATCCATCAGAGCTCTTGTTCCCCCACCCCCACCACATCCTTTTGGGTTTGCTGACCTTTGCTGACTGTTTATTTGTGCTCCATAAGGGCTCCACATGCTGAAACATCAAAGAAAATCTACAAAGCTTCTCTAAGCATTGCAGATCATCTTCAACTATAAACTCATCTTACAGCTCCTTAAAGTCAGACATAAATTATAGTAGCAAAAACTACGTGGTGTGCTTTAAAACAAGTTAGAACAAAGCAAGCTAGTTTTAGATCTTGTATAAACTGTCCGGTTTAATATAAATAAATCTCTGGCAATTTTAGCCAAAGCTGCAAGGGAAACAGGTTATTGTCTAAAAGATGCTTGAGTGAGACAAAAACCTATTCAGAATAAGAGAAAACAAGTTGACACAGGCCACAAATACAATTTTGCTGGAAGTGAAAAGAATACTTTTTACCATCAGAACTCCGGTCACATTAATTAATAAAGAACTATAGGAGAGGAATGAGAAGAAAATTAAATAAATGAGTGGATGGAGCTGGACCAATTTGTGAAAGCAAGTTCCCTTACACCCTAGCTTCAAAGTTGTTTGCAGTCTGTCTACCTGATATTTCAGACTCCACATCATGCTCTCACCAAATTTGCTAGAATACTTCTAAATCAGTAACTAATCTAATCTAATCTAATCTAATCTAATCTAATCTAATCTAATCTAATCTAATCTAAAGTTCTAACTCTAAAAAATAACTGTATTAAAGTGGTTCTGCCCATATTTTTTGAAGAAAAATGACTACAGGTTTCAAATGGTAATAAACATCAATTGATTTTGCCATGTATCCCTTACAGGAAAATCCACTTGCCAAAATCCACAGGGTAAGGAGTACAGCTCTGAAACAGCTCTCCCTCTCCTGCCTTGGGAAGCTGTGTCAGTGGGAAGGTCAAGGATGGGACTCAGCTAGTAGTGAATTTTAGCCAGTGCTTCTCAGCTGACCCAGGAGCTGGCTTTGACAGTCACTTGCCACAGTGTCAGATTTCCCTCTATAAAGATGATGCTGGTATTACACACAGTAATAACACAATGGTATCCCCCAGGTGCATCATTTAATGTTTTGCAGTGATTTTTTTGAAGGCAGAGGCTTTAGCAAAGCTGACTCAATAAATTCCTCTGGTGCTTTAAAACAAACATGTCCTGAACATTGAAGCAGGCCTTCCTTCCTGCATGATTTTTGCCTTGAAAAGAAATGTTTCTGTGTTTATGTTTTTATGAATATCATAAACCTACAATGTTATTTCAGTTTCTGGTGGTGCCATTTTCATGCCTGCTGCACCTGTACTCCACACAAACACAACACCTACAGTACCAGTTGTACCTAGGAGTGAGGGGCTCACTAAACCTGAGGATAACTGACCAGCCACCAAGGCATGAGAGACCAAACCACTCTCTCCAAGTCCTGCCATGGGCTGGCCATGAGCAGGTGCACCTGCAGTGGGCTGGGGCAGTGGGAGCTGCAGAGGCAGCAGCACCAGCATGAGAAGGGCAATTCCCACAGCCCAGCACTTCTGGTGGGCAAGGCAAGGCACAGGACAAACCAGCTCCTGCCTTTGTGTGGTTGTGCAGGTGTTGCTGTCCATGCTTGATGTCTGAAAAGTGCAAGACAATCCCAGATGAAGCCACCACTGTGCCTTCTGTCCCAGGTCAGGAGGCAGTGAAAGTGAAGCAATAGTTCTCAACTATTGCTGCAGGGAATCTGAGAGTCTATAAATTAGAATAGCACTTGGATAACTACAAAGTAGTAAAATATCTACATTTGATATGTTAGCACTTTTCTCTGTATTTTGTGCTACAGGATTTCCCCCTTTTTTCTGTTTTTTCAGCTGCTTCTTTGTTCCTTTTGGTTTGCTTTGCAAACAACTCTAGAGCAACTTCAGTACTGGCTGCCTAACACAGACAGCAAGACCTACCATAAGCACACTAACAGCAAAGAGCCAAAGCAAGGGTATTTTCCTGGAGCCTTCTCTTCTCCATGCTGAACAAGCCCAGCCCTCTCATCCTGTCAGTCCATTTCCTTTGTACATGATGCCATTGAAGAAGCACCTACACTCTGCCATAATAGAAAACTGTGACCGGAATTAATTTTTAATAGTTATCAGTGCATCTGCTTTCTAACTTTGTGTTTTTCCCTTTCCATTTTGACCCAAACTCCTGGGAAATTTGAAGACTGTTAAATAAAGTCTGTTAAATAATAAATAAATATTAGTTATATATATACAGGTATTTCCATCTTGTTTGAAAGGTTTAGGAAAATTTGTGTGAGCATACAGTAGGATACATCTTTAAAAGCCACATTTGTCATAATGATGGGGCAATCAAAATGTTATCTTGTGCTGTAGAGATGAAACTATTACATTGTTACTGTACCTCACTAATTGTTATAGTTGTAACAATAACTTTGTGTTCCAGCTGCCATTAGCAGTAGGTTCTATCCTAGCTGCAAACTGCATTGGAAAAGCCAGGTACCTAAATGGCTTCAGTCGATCACAAAGGCACATTGGTAAACTCAGTCCCATACACTACAAATTCAGTGTAGGGACTGAATTAGAGGTTTCCTCCTTGAGAACTGACCCTTTGCATTTTGACAGAGTTGTAGCTCTTTCACCAGAACTAGTAGATGACAGCCTGTAACTTTTGAAGCATACCAACAAACAGACTTTCAGACTGTATCCATACTTGTAAATAAAACATGTTGTTCTCTCACCTGATGGGCATGTGGCAGAGCATGGCCCACAGCCATGTGCCTAAATTATCTTTATTCCACAAGCAGAATGATGTTGTGCCAAATGTCTTTCAGGACTGGTCTCTGCCCTCTGCTACCCCAGAGACAAGGAGGTTAATCAGCCATTTAACCTCTTCTGCTCCTCAGCAGGCTGGTGGCATTTTCAGAAGGGCTTAAAAGCAGATTGCCATGCCCTGCAGTATCATAACTCTTAATTAACAGTGGGGTGCCAGTGCCTGGCAGCCCTGCAAAGCAAGCAGCCTGATCCATGTGTTGCTCTTTAAATGGAAATGCCAAAGCACTGCCAGTGCCCACCTAGACCCCTGAGTCTGTGGTGTGCATGCTGGCTTGTGCTGCTTGACTTAGGAGCCCAGAACCTCTGTTCTACTACTGTTATAGAGTTTGGGCATTTAAAATATTGGAGTAATCGTGTTAAAGGAGCTGAAATTGTTGCTGTCATTGTGGTCTCAGATAATTCTACTGTTCTCTGAGAAGCAGCAGAGTGGAGGGTGTACCAGCATTGCAGCCCCTGTGACTCACAGCTTGGGAGATTAACAGCTACCTCAGATCAGGAGGAGCAGGCATGGTTTTCTGTTTACATTGATATGTCAGGCTGTAAACTGCTGCAGTGGCTGTGGACTTTGAGTTATTATCTGTCCCTGTAAATTTAGCTTGAGGTAGCCACATGTATTATTTTGCAAAAAAAAAAAAAAAAAAATTTAAAAAACACTTCCTCAGCAACAACAAAAAACCCCAGCTTTATCACATTATGTATCTCTAATTATCTTGTTTGCATGAATGCATCAATACAAGAAAGGTTTTCAGGAGCAGTTTTTATCCAGATAATTGGGAGTGTTCACAGTACTTAAAAATGTACTACAGAGATAGGTTGTGATTCTGCTAAGGTGTTTGTATTGGCCTGCTGTTAAAGTGGTACAAACCAATAATAAAGATGTCTAGTATGAAATTATTATCCTAAAATTCTTCGAGTAGGCCAGAACTGGCAGAACAAAGTTCTATAGGTCACGTATGTCATATGGTGACATGTTATGTAGGGTAGCATACACATACATATACATATATATGTACATATATATATATATACATATATATATATACATATATATATATATACATATATGTATATATATGGTGACAAAGTTGTATAGACCACTGTGGTTTTTATGTGGTGACAGCGATTTGTGGATCAGTTCCAGGAACCCTAGGGATAGATAAAGTATTTCAGCAAAGCCCAGCCTGAACTTCAAGGTTTAGATGGTGTGAACAAAGACCAAGGAAGGACCTGGCCCAAACTGCAGTCATTCTGATGCAGAATTGTTTCCCATGTGTTTCCCATGTTTTCCCCATGTGTTTCCCATGTTTCTGCTGTGTCTCTGTCTCTTCCCAGTCAGCCCACAAGCACCACCACCATGGCTCTGATGCAGAGCGAGATGCCAAGAAAATTCACAGTGCCTGTAAAGGAGCGGGTAAGAAGGACTTTGGAGATTTTTGGACTTTGTGCCAAGGGCAGATCAATATTATAAAAAGCATATACATTAACTTAGGCAAACCAACTGTTCCAACCAGTTTTAGGTCGTCTTTATGCTTTCTGTCAAATACTGACTCAAAGAACATTCACACCCATGAAGATAAATGGGAAGGGAAGCCAGCTTGCTCCTCAAAGTCTGGTAAGATCTGGCTTGATAGTTGCATGTCTCCAGAGCATTAGGGTAAACATGGTATTTGTTCCCTGCGACAGGAACATCAAGCTGCCAAGACTAATTTGACAGTCACAGGGTCCAGCTAGTCAGGTTAGATTAAGTCATGGTTAGATATCCTTTCTCAGGCCTCCAGGGACCAGTAAAGGACATCATCACCTCCATATTTCATCAGAGCCCACTGCAGCTCCATCAGCTGAAAGGAATTTACAGTGATTTCAACCTTCACCAGTGATTTTTAACTGAAAATAACTGTTCCTCACCATCTTCTGAGGTAGTTTGAAGTAAGCCTGACTGCATTGATGTGAGTGAGGAATGTATAGTGTTTGATGGGATCCTAAGGTCCATGGAGGTGACAATGTTCAATAAAGGAAGAACATCCAGGCAGCACACAAGATCAATAAGTTATTAATTCACTCCAGTTATTTGCACAGTTAATATGTATTTAAGCATTTCTTCCTGGTATGGCAGTGACGTTAAGAATCAGTTTGTTAAGTGTTGAGTTTTAGGAACTGTTCCTGTTGTACCAACTGAGCCCCTTCAATACAGTTGCCAGAGGACTCTCCTAACTGAGAATTTAATCCAATGTTATCAAACAGGAGTAGAACTCCTTCTAAAATTAGACCATGCCTTCTGCCTCGGATCTAAGCAGGAAGAAGTGGGCAAGATGCCCTAAAGTTGTCCCCCATGTACCTCGTGGTAATAGAGGGATGAAAACATATCAGCTGTGGCTGAATGCCAGTATAATTTGTATCTTTATCCTTTGTGATGGTTGCTACTCAGAAGCCCTTGTTGGTTCCTGCTCCTGAAAGCCTGAGATGAGGCACAGCACAGAGCCCAGAGATGGCCACACAAAGGCATCAGATGGCAGAGCTCAGGGAGAGCGTGGGGCAGTGACCACCAGCAGGATGCGTGGGCATCAGCAGACCTGGCAAATGTCATGATGCCTTTGGTCTGCCATCCTGTGGGCATTTGGGCAGTGCCCATCACAAGCCGGGTCATGTATCTGTCCTGGCTCACATTCTCAATTTCTTGTCATGAAGAAATAATGCCCGAGTCCATCTGCTGGCCCTCAGATGGAAGTGCATCAGGACCCCCGTGCTAGTGCCACAGCTGCCCTGCTGTGTCCTTTGTACATCCAGGTATCATCACTGTGGTCCTGTCTCATTTCAGCTGTAACAAATGCCTTCCAGCAGCTCTGTTTAGTGCAAACATCTGTTTATGTGCAAACATCTGTTTATATGGCAGAGGGTAACAGAAGTGCAAGAGCAAGGTCACTGCCTTTAGGAAGCTTTTTCAATTCATTGCATAAGTCAGAGCTCAAAGCTGACAGAGGGCTTCCCCCTGGAGAGGGGCTGTGTGTTCAGCTCCCCTCTCTGATGGGCAGCACAGCAGCTGCATCTCTTTGGGCATCCCACACTCCCACTTCACTCTGATTTTTGCCAAGCAAAACAGCATTGGCAGAGACTGAGACCATTCAGGCTGGTTCCAAATCCTTTTTTCTGACTCCATTTAGCAAAATTAAAACCAATTTTTTACAGGCTGTAGATCCAGGCTTCAGGTTAATGAGGTGATTCAAACACATCCTTGCCTGCCTGGCCTCTTGCCCCACTGCCCTCACTCTGTTGTGCCAGCACAGCATTCATGCCATAACAAACTGGATCTGGTGGCTGATCCCTTGGGACTACTCAAACAGGCATTGTCACCAAAAACGTGTCTGTCAGCATGTGGGCACTGGCATCACCCTGATTTTAGAAGTAGTGTCTGCTCTTCTCAAACAGAAGACTCAATTTCTTTGTTAATACCAGCATGAGATGGTGAAAATTTATTTTACTGAACATTGTAGCTGACTACAGTTTAAATTATCCTCAGAAGAATCTTAGATGGTACAAGTCCTGAAGGTGAAACCACTAGGAATATATGTACAGGAATTTTTTTTCTCTTTTGAGGTCGCATTTTCTTTCCTCTGCATTAGATTCCTGATTATAAAATCCCTATGCACATCTTCTTTTTCAGGAACCAATGAAAAAAAAATTATTGAAGTCTTATCAAGTCGAACATCGGAGCAGAGACAACAAATAAAACAGAAGTACAAGGAATTGTATAGCAAGGTATTTTGAAATAAGTGGCCTCTCTGTTTGAAACCACTGCCTCTGAAAATACAGCCTGCAGGCTTCTGCTTTTGAAAATGTCAAGGGCATAGTGCATTTAAGGAGGACACCAGTTACTTTCTGATTCAGCAATTTATTTTATCTCCTAAAATACTGATTATATTTCTAATTTTAGGCCTCAGAATCTTCTTGAGGTCAGCCTTAACCAAATCAGAGCATTTTAATCAAAGCTGGGAGAGCTAGAAAATAATTCATAACTGAAATAGAAAATATTTCAGCTTGTGTTCATCTTCAGCACATTCAGAAAAAGAAGTTAATGTAAAAGGGAAATTATAAGTCAGAGTCCCACTTAGACCAGATGCAAATTCAGACAAACTATTTGATCTCACACTACTTTATTTTTATTGATTTTAATAGAAGTATTTAATAGAAGTTTAATTGATTTCTTCCAGTGATGAAGTAGAAGATGTTGCAAAATTAAGTTTCATTGGGCACTTGATTTCTGCAGAAGGCATAAACTGCCTTAATGATTTTGTATGTAAGAAAAATAAAGCTTCTAAAATGTTGTTTCAGTAAACAGCTGAATCCTGCAGACCTTATTATTAAATTGGTATTTTCTTAGTGTCTGCTTGCTCATTAATCACTGTCAATAAGACAGTCAGCACTGAAGATGAATTAAAGCCTTCTACATGTAGAATTTGCAGCAAGCATGATACAGATTTTGGTTACATAAATACTATAGACTTTGTTCTATGATGAGAGTTAATACATATTAGAAATTATGGCATTAGACATTATGAAATGCCACGAAACATCACAGTGACATCAGCTCATAGCAACCCTTCTGCCTTCCTGGGCAGCTTGAATCTCCTGGGAAGGAGGCACAAGTGGTACCATCTCCCTCCTGCTGCTCCAGCAACTTGCAGCATTTGTGGGGTGTGTGTTGAAACTGCTCCAGCACAGATGGCAGCCTCTGACTTGAGTCGCTGAGTGTTCACGTGCAGTTGTGCAAGCAGGAACTTGAGAATAATAGAGCTAGACTTCTCATTCAGTGCTCTGACCTTGTCCAGCTTCCCATAGTGCAGGAAATGTTAACTGCAGACAGGAGTTCAAATGCACCCTCAGCTGGCATCCTCAGCCTGCACAGGCCAGCTCTCCTCCAGGGTCTTACTGAATTTTGATTTAAGGTTGATGTGGGTATGTGTGTGTAAAAATGCTCTTTGCTTGGCATAAAAGTGCCTTGCAGAAATCTGCTGCTTTTTCCAGGAAGTCAGTTTTAACCAAAACTGACAGAGAACGTTCTTAGTTTGATCCCCTGTGTGGCAGGTCTTTCAAAGGAGGAAGCTTCTGCATTTTATTTCAGAGTAAACTCCTGTTAAGTTTTTCAAAACACTATTTTGCATTTGTTTACACAAGTAAGAGCCATAACTGGACTGATATTGGCTGGTATTTGAAGATGGGACAATCATTTCAGTCAATCTGAAGCCAAAATTTTTAGGGATCCTATTTTGTAAAAAAAAAAAAGTCTGTATTTTAAGGCCTTTTAAAAATTGTTTTGTCCCTTTTTGGCACAGAAGGAGCTTTTAAGTCATTTGATTTCCTGAAACAAATCAAGAAATCCTCTATCTCACCTCAGCTTTTGCACTAAGCCTCCTGACTGTCCCCACAGGAGATGGAAGAGGACCTGAAGGGAGACCTGAGTGGGAATTTTGAGAAGGCTGTGCTGGCTTTGCTGGACTTGCCCTGCGAGTACGAGGCCCGAGAGCTGCGGAGGGCGATGAAGGGAGCTGGGACAGAGGAGTCGCTGCTGATTGAGATCCTCTGCACTCGGAGCAACAAGGTCAGGGCACCACCTTGTGGGACCTTCCTCGGGCAGCAGGGCCAGGAGCTCCCCAAGAGGATCCCTGCAAGGAGGAACAGGGATCAGTCCAGCTGCTCTGGCTGAAGTGCCTCTTGCCAGCGTTTCAGCAGTAAGATTGCCATACTAGAGCTGAAACTCCAACAGGAGTTAAGACCAATAAAATTCACATTCCTTCCTTTATCCTACTCCTACCTGCCTTGGATGGCACGGAGGCAACACTGGTGAGAAGAATCCCCAGATACACATTAAAGGGCAGCTTTGGCACTGCTCTGATGGTTCAGAGGCAGAGGAACATGATCCTAGTGAAAAAAAATTAGTTAGCTCTTGCCTAAATGCAGGGAAAACCAGAGGGACACCTGCATGAATCAGACACCCCCTCAAAGCACTGTCCTCAACGGGGACTGGGAATTCACAGCTTCTCCCACCCCCGTGGTTGCTGCACTTCACACTGTGGTATTTTCTGGGTCCCTTGTGGCAGGAAGGAAATGATGAATCTGACTCTATGTTCTTAGAAGGCTAATTTATTATACTGTGATTTTATATTATATTAAAGAATACTATACTAAAACTAAACTAAAGAATAGAGAAAGGATTACAGACAGAAGGCTAAAAGATAATAACGAAAAACTCGTGACTCCTTCCAGAGTCCTGACACAGCTTGACTGTGATTGGTCATTAAGTTAAAACAATTCACATGCTGGATAAACAATCTCCAACCACACTCCAAAGCATCAAAACACAGGAGAAGCAAATGAAATAATATTGTTCTCCTTTTTCTGAGGCTTCTCAGCTTCCCAGGAGAAGAATCCTGAGTAAGGGGATTTTTCAGAAAATATGATGGTGACATCACACACTATAGGCATGGTGCTGATCTGCTGGTGTTTTGTTTGCTCATTTACTTAATAATTAATAACACGTACTTTATTTATTTACTAATTTAATTATTACTTTATTTGGTTTTTTTGTTTTCCTAGGAAATTGTAAACATAAAGGAGGCCTACAAGCGTTGTAAGTAGTTTTATCTTTCAAACTCCTTCGTTTAAATCCTTTCTCACTGGTTGAACTCTCACAGATTTTCTTTCTTCCCAGTGTTTGACAGGGATCTGGAGTCCGATGTTAAAAGTGACACCAGTGGTTCCCTACGGAAGATATTAGTCATGGTGCTAGAGGTAAGGCTGGGGACTTTCCTCTTATGCAGCTGCCCAACAGAGATATTTCCTTTTTCCCTGAGTAACCATAATAAGTATTGTCTGGCATTTATAATAATGCAGTTATGATATGCAATATAATAATGAGGTAATTGCAGTAAACAAAAGGCATTCTTCAGTATAAGAGCCTTTCATATCTATGGCTTTTTAATATGTACCATTTTTGTTTACGAAGCCACAGATAATTTTATCAATATTGATACTTTGAACATAACAGGATTGTTTTACTGTTATTTATACCATGGTAAAGGCTAGAATACTCATTCGAGGTCATGGCCCCATTATTCTGAATTTTTGCCCTAAACCACTAAATCTTATTTCCATCTCAGCTAAGGATTTCAGAATTCAGATACAGAACAACTAAGAAAGAGATTGCTGTTATGTTAGTTTTTCATTCATAAAAAAAAGCTTATTTTCCATTAGAACACATTTTATTTTAAATCCCTTTCATGAAATAAAGCAAAAAATCAATACCTTCATAAAGACGCATTATAACTAAGAAAAATAGGAGCACATCGAAAAATGCAATGTGTTGGTCAGTCTGATCTGACAGCCCTGGGAAATGAAAAGACTGAATAAATAAAAGAAGCTTTAATGACATAACAGTCACATCACTAAATACATCACAGTTTAGATTCTCATTCTGGGAAGCATTGGTACAGCTCTTTCCAACCTCCTGTATACTTTCAGGAGTGGCAAATACATTTACTGCCTTTTTTTTTTTTCATTGATAATTTCTCCCAGGGATGGCAGTGTTGGTGAACGCTCAGAGTATATAGGTTAGCCAGGAAAACATTTCACAGTTACCAGGGCATATCCAGCCGTGTGAAAAACATCAGCACTTCACTGCAGGTACTGGGCACCTTCCTGCTCCAGGGGCAGCAGCGTTGCCATCTCGTTAGGGCCCAGCACACAGCGCATAAAGCTGGGGACAAACCCACGCGAAGGGTTCAGCGAGCCCAGGGAGTGCCACCGTGCCCATCCCCGGGCTCGTGTCAGCAGATGGCAGCAAAACCCCAACCCAAATATCTGTCAGGGCCACGAGCTGAAACGACACCAGCACTTGGTTGGGTGTTTTTTTTACTGTTATCCCCTTTTCTGCAGGCAACCCGAGATGAGACCCAACAGGTCAATGCAGAGCTTGCTGAGCAAGATGCCTCAGATCTGTATAAAGTAAGTGCAGTTGTACAAAAATCCCTTTTTCCCTGGGGGGCACAGCAAGGGCTGCCTCAGGGGGACTAAACAAACCAAGCACGGGGGCAATGGCAGCACAAGGAGAGGAGCAAGGGGGGCATGGGCTGGAGCTGGATGGATCAAAGGCTCTGGCTGACTTCATGTCTCTACTGTGTATGAGCAAGCGCTTCCAGAAACTAACATGGGCTTTTGAAGGCAGGAGAAGGCCGTTGGGGAACAGAGGAGCTGGCTTTCAATGTGGTCCTAGCAAAGAGAAGCTATAGCCAGCTGAGAGCTACTTTTCAAGCCTATGAAAAGGTGAGTTTATCCTCTGCAATGGGGGTTGCATCGGCCCTGGCACATAGGTGCAGACCCTACAATGGCATGTAATGATCTGAAGAGCCTTTTCCAACCTAAATGATTCTATGTAGAGTGGACGATCCTTTATCTGCCATTTTATAACTTCTTGAATGCTTTGAGAATGTTGGAAAACATATTTATACAACTGAGCATATATACAACTGAGTACCCTGAGCATGCAGAAATAGGTGATTTACAAGAGAAGCTGTATCTTCTGCCAGTGAAGATCCCATTCCCCTTCATAACCTACACAATACTCAGCCAAATAAATGTCACAATGTCTGCTCCTTCCCACAGCTGCAGGACACTGTTCCCCCCGTCCTGCAGCAAAGGGACAGGGTCACAAACTCCTGCCCTGAAGGAAGGATTTGCTTTTCTGTTTTTTTCTTCTCCTTCTCCTAAACAGAGCCTGGCAAGGTGTCTCCTCCTGTTCCTGCCACTTCACACACTCATTTTGGCTGAGGAGAAGTTTATCTCCAGCCTTTTCCTCTCTGCCCACACTGGGCAGATGGCCTGTGCAGGCGCTTTGCTGTGCTTTCCCCTGTCTCCAAGCATAAGGCAAAGGAGGCAGCAGGATCCTGGCTATTTAGTACTTTTCCCTGCATCCCCCAGCAGGGACATTTTAGTCATGCCTGAACCTGACCTGATATGGAGATAGCTTGCTAGGAAATTACCTCTGAAAGTCAAAGCAATGGGAGATCCAAGGTCCTTCTCCTAGCAGCAAGGTGGAAGCTCAGCCGTGACATTCTCAGGAAAGAGTCTCCCTCCAGCCTCTGGCTCACAGTCCTGAACTTCCCTGGGAAGACTGAGTTCGTCAGGAAACTGTAGCCTTAGGCACTGAAGATGGAAAGAGCTCAAGCCAAAGCCACGTTTCAATGTCAACATAATAAGGAACCAATAGATACAAAAAGGTTTGCAGCTTAATGCAAGTTTTGGGCTGCTGCTGGCAGGAGAACAAACCCAGTCACAAACTGATACTCTCTCCCTTGGAGTGGCCCAAACCCTGGAGGTTCAGTTAAATGCTCAATAGCCAAACTACCTTGGCTTTTGATCCCTAAAGCTAAGCAGATCATGTTGCCCAGACCAACCCACCACATCCTGCCTGGCTGCACTCAAAGTAGGCTGAGATTAGAGCCCAAATCTTGCAAACATGCCCTTCTCTTCAGCTGGAGAGATACGTAGGGCAAGATCTAAACCAGGTTGGTGCTTTGCAGAACTTAAGCCCTAAAGCCTCACATGGTGCTCTTGCTGGCTTGTACACACAGTCTCCCAGCTCTGACCTAAAAGTCAGAGTCTTGAATCTTGCAGGGACATCCTGATACACAAAGCAGAACAAAGTAAAAGTCTTTGAGGTTCCTGAAGTTCACAAAAGTCAGGGTAAACTCTGTTTTGAAGAGACAGTCTGCTTCTCCAATTCCCTACAGAATAATACAAAAACTTTGGGACAGCCGCGGTGCTTGTAAACTTTGCCTGGGAAGCCAAAGACAATAAGTAACAGAACTTCACAGAGTTGGTAAAGCTCCAAAAATTATCTTATTTATGTGGGAGCCATCCAGAACCTTTGATAGAGGGGCTAGAGAAAGCTCGAACAGTTTCTGCTGACCAGGGGTCACTCAAGAAGAAGCTGCAGCTTCCTTGTCCTAGAAGCTGTCAGATACCTGGGACTGCCTGATGGAGATTATCCATCCCTTACCCACTGTGCTTACCTGGCTGCACAGACCTTCTCTTGTGGATCACAGTGGATCTGTGAGCACTTATACCAGAGGAGAACTTCATTTGTCTTCAAATTACTCCTTTGGAAAGGCTCTAAAGGATCTGGATTGACCTTTTGCCATTGGTCCCAAATCTGATGCTGGTTTGGACAGTGGGAAGACATGTACAGACAGAAGCTCTTATGGCTCCTTTTTGTTCTCATAGGTGTGTGGGAAGGACATAGAAGAATCCATTAAAAGTGAAACATCTGGAGATCTGGAGAAGGCTTATCTGACTCTAGGTAAAAAGCAATAGTTTCAAGACCTTTCTTTCCTAGTTCTTGCTGTCACCTGACATTGATCGTTGAGGGTCTGTGCACAGCCTGGCAACAGCCATTGAGCTACCCCTAAACTGAGCTAACATATCTGCCAGGGAAAAAAGAGACAGTTTTCAGCAGTGATTAGGACTCCTTGGTTTTAAAACTAAAACTTGCTAGACACAGCTCCTTTCCACAGGAAAAGTTGGATTTTTTGCCCCCTAATGCAGGGTAGCCACCTCCAAGCTGCCTCTGGGACCATGGCTGGTGATAACTTCCAGCAGATTCTTGGGCACCATGAGAAGTGTGCTAGCCAGCCACCACAAAAATGTACAGGATCCTTGAGAGTTATTTAGTACTAGGGTTGGCTTTGACCAGTATTTAAACCTGTGCCCTGTCTCACTGGTATTGCTGTTACCCATCTGGATTTAGGCTCTCACAGACCTTCCTCCTGTGATCTGCAGAGTGAGCTACCCCAAGAATGGGTGGGCAAGAGGAACCCCATGGGGGAAAATGCTCATCCTCATTTACACCATTTTCTCTGTGGAATGGCTGAGTACTCAGTACTGGTAATCTCTTGTGGAAAAATGGACATCCCCATTCAGACTCCAAGATTTCTCCTTGCATACTGATAGGGGATCAGTCTCAGAATAAAAGCCCTGCCAGTTCATATGTCTAAGCAGAAACACTAGTTTCCTTTTCTTTCTTTAATTCTGCTTGAAGTTGTATCACAAACTGTAAATGTACAAGTATAATGAAGCCTCTTACTGTTTTCTTTAGTCAGCTCTGCCAAAGACTGCCCAGGTTACTTTGCCACACTTTTGCACAAGTCGATGAAAGGAGCTGGGACTGATGAAGAGACCTTGATCCGCATCCTTGTGACCAGGGCTGAGGTAGGGTACCCTGTGTCCTGGAACGCCTCACACCAGCTCTGGGAGAAATACAAATGTAGAGGGTATGGAGTGAGTCCTGATAGATCATGTGCTCAGCAAACCCTTTTCAGCCCAGTGACATCAGTGGTCACATTCTGCTTCTGTACCCAGGCACCTCTAATTTTGATATTGTGTCTATTTCTGTTTTCAAAGAATCTGAACCAGGAAGCATGTAGGCAATTTCAAGTGGAGTCAACTGTACCTGGTTAAAAGCAGCCCAGGGGAGGTCTGGCCCCAGTAGGATGTGTAGAAGTAATTCCTAGTTAATTAATGATAAAGCAGCGGTTTCCAATTTGAGAATTGCTTATAAACATATGTTGCAAATTTTCTCTGATTCCAGCTGGGAAAAACAGATGGGGACGAGGGAAGAGAAATAAAAAGCCAAAGGAGTTAGCTGTCATTTTAAGAAGCACAAAATTTCACAAGACATTTGAGATATTTAAGCACAGTCTTTAAGTATTCCTTGTAAGCTGTGTAGGTTGTAACCCCAGGGCTGTTTCAATCAACACAGAGGAGGGGCCTTTCACAGGCATGAGGAAAGCATATTTCTCAATGATCCACAGTGAGAAAAATTAGGCTCCAGGGTATTGTCTCTATTAAGAAACAGTCCAGTCATTATACCATTTAAAACCCACAGTGATAAAGATCAGACCTGTGCTGTAGGTGCCTTTTTACAGGACAGCTCCAGATAAGGAGTTTGTTTCTCCCCCAGCAGTAACCAGAAAATTACTTCTCTGGGTGGAACAACACTCTTTTTTAGCCATGCTCCTGGGACATGCCTCTTTCCCTGCTTGCCACCAGGGGATGACCTCAGGAGCTCACATCATTCCTGTGTGAGTTTCTCCAGTACCAAGGCTCTGCTGGCACAGCACCACTGGGCAGAGATTCTCCCAGCCTTGGCATAACTTTCCATGCCGTCCCTCTTCACAGTTAGCATCCTCTCATCACCATCTGACATGGGCTTACCTCGAATTCAGATGTTAAGCTCAAAGTCCTCCAAGAGTTTTAGACCTCCTGCGTTCTCCTCTCCTATTCCCACTCAGTGTGGTGCACCTTGAATCAACCCCCAGGGGTGCTGGCAGGGGCAGGGCAGGTTACTCAAAGCATTCACCACTCTTCTAAAGAGGCTCTCGGTGTCTCCTCAGAGCGACCTGCCAGCAATAAAGGAGAAGTTCCAGCAGATGTACAAGAAGCCCTTAGCTGAAGCTGTCCGCTCTGACACCTCTGGGGACTTCAGAAAGTTGCTGCTGGCAATTTTGCACTAAAAGCCCATCAAGAATGAAGAGGCATGCTGAGCAGCCATCTCTTGATTAGCTTCCAAAAAACCATCCAAAAAATGTGGCATTAGCACAAAGAAAAAAATCCAATTTATTTTCTTTCCAGCTGGGAAATATGTTGCCAAGTAATGTTGGACGTGAGGTTTATGTTATGGCTGTCTTGCCAAATGCCCTTAAGCAATAAAGACATGTTGAAAAAACTAGATATAAATTGACCTCTTTGTGTTTGCATATGTGGAGGAATCTTCTGTCATTGTTTCTTCTGGGTAGATTTTCTGTCTTTCTCTCATTCTGCTCTTTCCTAAATTCAATTAATGTCATGTCATGCCATTACAGTCCTGCCAAGAGAAAATGAATAGTAATTTCTTCTCAGCTCATTATCACAGCTCTTTAAACAACCTGAGAGCTGTGAATTAATGATTTAAGTCAGGCCCTGATTAAAGTCCTGCTGTCAACAGGGAAGGCCAGAGTGATTTCCCTATCTGTGAGTTGCCCTCTCAGCAGCCACCTCCTAAATTATCCCATGAAGGAGAGAAAGACTTGCAGTCCCCACCAGCACCACATCCTGGAATATGGTGCAGGAGGATCACAGGGGAAGAGGAGGGTCTTTTGTGAGGTAAATGTCAGGCAGGAAATGCTGTTCCCAAAGAGGAAGACATGGGCCTCTGGGCAGCTTCATGGTCTTCATCCTGGGATATTTCCTGGTCTGATCTCATGGCTCACCCTGCTTTGAACAGGAGTTTGAATTAGAGACCACTGGAGTTGCCTTCCTCCCTGAATTACCCTAAGATCTTATAATCATATGAGAGATCTACATGGAAAAAAAAAATATAACAGAACCTGACGACTAAGAAGAAGAGAGTGAAGAATTTAGGTCAAGGAGATGGGTTCATGAGTGTTTCTCTTTGTCTGGTCCCTCCTGCCTCTGAAGTGCCCCACCACTCTGCATGATGAAGGGTCTTTCAGGCCCTCTGAGGTGTGATGACTGCTGCCATTCTATTCCCATTGAAAACAGTATTTCTGAAGCACTGGGCCTGTTTCTCCCCTCTTGGATCAATGTCACAGCAGCAGCACCTGGCCGTCTGGTTATAAGATGGGGCAGTATACATGAGAGATGGGAAAGATTTGTGGCTTTTGAGAACCATGACTGGTGTCTCACACAGGTGTAATAGGATGTTGTGGCATTTTAAAGGCCTGATCCTTCTTTGGGAATGTTTCTAGCTACCTAAAAATATCAGGGGCAGATCCTGAATACTGAATGTGCCTTTATCACAGGCATTTTAATGTTCAGACCCAGCAAGAACAGAGCCATGTAGGATCTAAGTATCTTCTTGTTGCTGTTGCCATGGGTCTGTAACCAGAGACTATAGAAAAGATAGATGAAGATACTTTGGTGTCCAATGATAGGGTGACATTTTATCCTCCAGCACACTGTATGCTCACACCAAGATAAGGTAGCCATTCTCAAATGATGTAGTTTGAAGAAAAAGCCAGTGGGTGCCTGAAATACACATGAAGTAGCTGGTTTAGGCAAAGGATTTGTTTTAAAATATTCCAACAAAAGTGGCCAAAGCTGTATGAGTGGTTTCTGTGAAACCTCTAGAAGCTCAGCACTCTTTAAACCAGCTACATCCTTATTTAATGTGAAGCACATAACTTTGGCAGCCAAATTTATTTTTGCCTGAAGACTGTTTTAATTAACACTAGTAGGTCATTCTGACTAAAGAAGAGTGCAATTGCTTTCATCTTAATCTTTCACTCTTTAATTAGAGATTGGCCTGAAACCAAGCCAGGAGCCCACACATCTTCACACCCACGTATACTGGGCCAAAGTCATTATTGAATTACATGCTGTATCTCTCTATCTGTACACAAGTACACAGTGACTCTTGGGAGGTTGCTCTGTGACTCCAGTGCTGTAAAACTTGTCCCCATGCCTTTATAAGTTTAGGTCAGGGGCTCAAGACCAGTATCTATAGATGTAGCCCATTGCACTTGCCTACGAAATCAGAACCAAGCCCAGATTCTTCAAATAAGCCTTAATTCAGCATTAAGTATCAGATCAATGTGAATGGCAGCTGTAGCAATAAGACTCAGGGAAAACATGTTTGCTGAGCAGCTAAATAGAAAATTAATAACATGATAGTTACAGAAGAATGAGAGAGAAAGACCATAAGGATATCTGGACTTAAAAGAATAGGAAGACGATCAGATAGCTGGCAAGTAGCAGCAGCAGGAGAAAGTTAGCAGATTTTTCTGTGGGCAAGAGACAGCATTCACTAATTGCAGCAAAAGAAATTCCTATCAGACATATGGAAGCAGGTTGTCCAGAGATGTTGTGAAATTGGCATCCTTCAAGATTTCAAAAGTTCATCTGAACAAGTCCCTGAGCAAGCTGATGTTCTCCCAGCCTAGGCTGAGCTGTCACTCCAACCAGCCACCAGTGCTGCTTGAGGCATCTTCCCATCCTCTCCATGGCATCTGATTCATTATGATCCCTGCAATTGTCTCTTTATACAATGAGAAAGGTTAATCCTGGTTTTCTTCACTCTCCCCGTTTTATTAATACCATAATAAGGAATATTTTTTCTTGTCCCCTGTCAGTTTAGACTGAAAATTTGGGTAAAGGGATGATCTGTCTCTTGATTACTGTGGGGGCTGGTGGTCATTGAGACAGTGCACATAATGCTGAATAAGCTCAGTGACATCTCTGTCTTGAGCAGTCCTTTTTCTTTATCCATATTTGTTCATTTTCACCTGAATTGTAACAGGATCAGTATATGAGTTTTAGAGATTGTCTGACATCACCAGTCTCTGTGCACCTGTCTGCTGGCTGGTCAGATTACAGCTTTTTTTCTGTTCTGTTGCTTAGTGCATGACATTTCATCATCCCATTGCATTAAAACATAAGAAGAGCTGCTCTGGGTCAGATCAAAGGTTCAATCACCACAATTCCAAAACTGAATGATGCCAAACACTTAAGGAGAAAGAGCAGAAGGAGCAGGATGAGTATGATGCAGTGTTACAACATGTTTGTTCTTTGGTAGATGCTGCTATTTTCTAGAAATTGGCCACAGATGGAGTTTGTACAGCAGCAATTACAGAGGGTCACAGTTTTTAATAGCCCCCAATAGCTCCAGCCCGTCAAGGGCTATGGGGCACCTGCAGCATCACATTTCAAGGTGCTGCTGGGTCACAGACCCTGTGAATGAGGCCACTTTCCCATTTGTGTTCAGACAAGATCTGTGCAAGATCTCACTCTCATGGTAATGCACTAATTTTGTTTTCCCAAAAGAAAGACCACTCAGGTCTCGTTCAGTCAATAGCATACCTCCCCAGAAAACTTGCCTCAAGAGCTCATTTAGAAACTGATTTTATCTGACAATTTAGACTGTCCCACAGCTGAAACAGCTCTACCCTCTCAGCAGGGCTCATAACCCACCTCCCCTCCCTCCTCCATAGAGTGAGGGGCATACAGGACATATTGTCTTTGGCATGAAAAGTGATTTCTAGTCTATTTATAAAGAAAACCCTAACTAATCAGTGCTAATGTGCCCACTTGTTGTAGATGTGTCTGAAGCCATAATCTCTGGGGAAAAAAATGAAGAGAGTTGTAAGGCAGGCAGCAGGAGCTTTATTGCTCAGAAGCCCTGGCTCTAAATTGGCAGGGACCTGTGTGGGGATTCAGCAAGGAGCACCACCACCCTCCCCAAAGCAATGATCTATTTAAACAGCACACTCTGTACTCTGGGCTAGCAGGAGTTTGCGTAACTGTGCAAAGCCATCGAGCCTGGGATCTTATAAATAAATGTCACATTTATCAATGTCTGAAGCACAAGAACATCCCACCTAGCCTTCCCCAACCCCATAAACCAGTGCCATTAATGAAGTCAGACAGCATTATTTTTTTCTTAAAGGGTTAAGAGAGTAATCCACAGCCACTGCCAGGAAGAGGCAGAACTAAAGGCAGCAAGGAGTTGGAGCCAGAAGAGAGATATAAAGCTACATCAATCATCAGAATGGGCTGCAACAAGAGCAAATGCATACAGAGCAAGAAAGAAAGTGAGAGGGCGTTTTGTTTGGGTAGTTAATGTTCCCTGGACAAGGAGAGAGAAAAATTCTCCTTTGGGTTTTTAATGCCACTCTAAATATTTATAGCAAGATCAAGTCCAGCTTGTGAGTTAGTGGCGGCAGGGAGTAGGGAGGGAGGGTACGTTTTCCCCAGCACCCCAACATCATTCTTGGGTCATTTCTTTACTTGAGAAGAGGGAAAGGCTGTAGATTGCCATGTTTACCCTCAAAGTGACTCATCTGCAAGAGTCAAGTTGGTGGCTCCTGCTCTTGCCCTCCCTCACCTCTCCTCATACCTGCGTGCGCACTCACACCCAGACATGTGGGCAGCCTCCAAAAAGCTACACCAGCCTGACTCCACCCTGCCTTTAACATGGGGCTGGGCCTTCAGGGGTTTGATTGCCCTCAGGCATTTCACCAGTCAGAAAGGCCATGTACAGCATGCCCATGATGCAAAGCTGCCATTTTTAGAGCAAGAGGTTGCCCACATGCCTGTGATCTGCTGCACCATGGACACAGGGGCAGGAACACATGGAGGACTGCAAACACCAGCCTGGCACAGGAGTTGACATGAGGGCACTGTGGCTCCCAAGGATTTTTGCTCGTCTGCCTTGCTGTGACTAAATGCAGGCATGACTCACCCGTAAGCTTGAAAATATGAGAAGGACTTTTGCTTTAACCTTGTGTTTCCCTGTTGTAGGGATGCTTAGAAACTGCATTTTGGATTCAACCCCACCCTAGAACAAAGGGAGAAATCTCAGCAAGAGGTGAGGAGCCCAATCCAGTTGCCCAGGCAAGGGCAGCCAATTCTATTTCTCTTGAAGCGCACAGGAACTTGGTATAGAGCTGGGACACAGCACACTTGACCTGCTGAAGACCCTGACAGGGCACCAGCTGGGGTTCTGGAAGATCCTCCCCTGGCACAAGGCATTTGAATGATCCCAGCCCTGAGGATGGATTTAGGCTCATGATCATAGATGCTTACCATGGGAGTGTTAAATACGGGCCCTTACATGTGACTGAGGCAGCTGAGCACCTGTGGACACCCAGCAGTGCCTGGAGAACTGATCCCCTGCCCAAGTACAGGTTGCACATACTGATGACCTGAATTACTTGGCAGACTCAGTTGTATTGACTAGACCTCACTGCCTGCAAAAGGAGCTTAGCTTGTTCATGTGCAGCCATCTGCAGTGAGGGACCCCATCAAGGTGTGTGATCTGGGGAGCCCTGTGCCACCCTGGGAATTGCCACTCTGGAATCTTGGTTTCCAGCTTGCTACTCACTGCAGCAACCTGCTCCAGTCCTCCCACCTGTAACACTGAGCCATCTGAGTTCTTTGCTAGGGGTTTCAGAGAGCTGAGGTCCTTAGACAAAAGGCCACAGCCCGATGGTTTCTATATGAAATATCAAGCAGCATCATAAACTGCTCCAAGAGTGAACTTCACTTTCTGCTTGGTGAAGGTTGTTGGGCTTTCCCTGCCCACCTTGGAGCAGCGCTGGATGCAGGGATCCCAGTGCATCAGCATCTCCCACCACACTGCAAGAGGCTGGTGCTCCCCAGATCTCTCCATAGGGTGGGGACACGGTCCATCCCACCGGAGTCCCTGGAAGCCCTCCTCTCTCCGCCTCTCCCCATGGAACGCCGGTGACAGCGTAGTGCGAGGCATTGCAGACTGTTTACAGGCTTCTCCAGTTCCCAGGCACTTCAGGACAGCGCCCTGCCACTGTTTCCAAACGGACAGCCAGGACTTTTATAAGTGAACTTTCCTCTCCGTGTCTATTTATTATATGTAAACATTTGCCAGAAAAACACCACGCGGGCATGCTCAGAAGCAGCCAGGTCATTGCAAAAGGCAGCGGCGGCGTCACATGCGATAAGAGCGCGGAGCGCTGCGCGCTATTCTTAGCGCAGGAATGTACACAATGCCCGCGCCCGCCGCTCCTGCGCGCCCGGCAGCGGCACAAACACGGCCAGAAACCACCCTCTATGAATCACCTACCTACCGAGAGAAACCTCCCGTGGGTTCATAGGTTTTTGCCCAGGCTCTAGCTGTGGAAAAACTCAGCAGAGAATAAACGACAGAGAGTAAGTGCATGCAGTGAAGGACAGCAGAAGGTAAACGTTTCTACCCTTCGGTTCCACTGCAGGTTGAGCAGTTAAGCCATGACCGTAGATACTCATCATATTGTTCTGCCTGGCACTTAATTTAGTCATTGTGTGTCTGATTAACATAAAAAAACCACAGCTAAGCAGAGTTAATAAATAACTTTTAATGCAGATTCCCAGCCTCTAGGGTTCTGTTCGTCCTGCTGCAGAGTTCAGCTCTGCCAGATTTGCATTCTTTGGGAGTGACTAACTCTAGAGGAAAGAGGCACAAGCTACTAAACTGCTAATACTTTAAAATGTGAATAAATGTCTAAGTGCGTTTGTTCAACATGATGGAAATGGACAAACCAATTGCTTCAGCCCTCCAGCTTTAATCCAAAATCAGTGAGATAACTTCAGTGCTTTTGCTTCTTGCCAATGACACAGGCAGTGCTGACCTCAGACTTGCAACCTATCTGATAACTTTATGAAAGTTTTAAAGGGTCTTAGCGACCTTTTGGCTTCTTTATTATTTTCCCACTGTGCTTAAACCATGTTCCATTTTTATGTGTAATAGCAAACGGATATTTACAGCAACATCAAAGTCCTGATTTGTTCCCTTGGAGTTGGATTTTTCAATAAAAGCTGCTAAGAATTTGGGGTTTTTTTCTGCCAAGTCCAGAATTTATCTCTCTCGTATTTTGCTATGGAAGAGGGATCCACTGAAGAGTTTCTCTTCAAAGACCAGGACTTCTCCTCTGAAATGCTGAGGCAGCTGAATGCTCTGCGGCAGAGCAGGATGCTGACCGATGTTACCCTCTGCTCCGGGGGCTTTGAAATCCCCTGTCACCGAAATGTGCTGGCTTCCAGCAGCCCATACTTCAAGGCAATGTTCTGTAACAACTTCAGGGAGAGTCACCAGCCTAAAGTCATTCTAAAGGGCATCAACGCTGATATTTTGGATCAGATTATCCTTTATGTTTACACTGGGGAGATTCTCATATGCACTGAGAATGTCTTGTGTCTCTTGGAGACTGCATCCATGCTGCAGTACACTAAGCTGTTTGAGGCCTGCTCTGCCTACCTCCAGGACAAGCTGACCCCTGACAACTGTCTGAGCATGATCAGACTGGCAAAAATCTTGAACTGCCAAAGCCTGAATAAGAAAGCCAAGTCTATGGCTTTGAAATGTTTTCCTCTGGTGGCCTCTTCTGAGGACCTGAAGGACCTCTGTCCCACAGAGCTCATCGATTACCTTGGAGATGATGAACTCTGTGGGGAGGAGGAGCAGGTCTTTGAGGCACTCATGGTCTGGATCCGGCACGACCTCCAGGCACGACAAGGCTACATCCAAGAGCTGTTCAAGAAGGTCCGACTTCAGTACGTCCATCCAACCTTCCTCTTCCATTTCATTGCTAATGACTCGCTCGTTCAGGCCTCACCCACTTGCAGGAGCATCCTGGAGTCAGCCCGGAGACACATGTTTTCCTTGTACAGCACCAACACGCCTGACATCAAACCCATGGTGCATGTTCCTCGCAGGTACTCCAACCAAGAGTTCCTCATCATCGTCGGCGGCAGGAAGGACAGCCAGCAGACAACGAGGGATGTCCTGCTCTATGATGAGAAGACAAACCAGTGGCTGAGCCTGGCCAAACTTCCCATGCGCCTCTACAAAGCCTCTGCAGTGAGTTTACACAGCAATGTTTTTGTGCTCGGAGGGATGCCTGTTAGCAATAAGAAAAGTCTGGTCAGTGGTAATATTTACATTTACTCCCTCAAACTCAATCAGTGGAGGTTGATTGAGCACATGCTAGTTCCACGTTACTCCCACAGAAGCCTGGCATATAAAAATTATATTTTATCATTCGGTGGAATTGGTGAAAACCAGGAAATCCTGAATTCTGTGGAAAGATATGATAGTGTCTACAACACCTGTGAGAGCATGGCAAACATGCCTGTTGCCGTCCTTCACCCTGCTGTTGCTGCCAAAGATCAGAGGGTTTACCTCTTTGGGGGAGAAGATATAATGCAAAACCCTGTTCGGCTTATCCAGGTAATGGTCAGTCCTGTTTGTTGTAGGCAATTTCTTCTAAGCTAATTAGCAGTCCATCACTTCCATGAGGAAATCAAACCACTCAAAAATTGTCACTGTGTGTCGCAGCAAGAGGCAGGATGGGTTGATCCATGGCCTCAAGGAGCATTGCAGCTCTTCCATTTTCCCCTTCTGAATGTTTTTCAGGCAGCAGCCCCAGAGGTGCTGCTTTGGCTGTCAGTCTGCCATGCCACTGGTGGGCCCCAGGGCCAGGGCTGCTGCAGGTGATGCCATGGCAGGCAGCAGCAGCTCCCCCTGCCTGGCTCCATGCCAATCTCACCAAAATCAGTGCTTGCACTTGGCCCTGAGCGGGGTCTCAGCCTGCACCTGCTCGCTCGCAGCAAACGCAAACACTCGCGATCGTTAGAGCGATTAGATACTCACTCATCAAAGGGCCAGAACTTAAACTGACAGTCATTTGGGATAAACAGCTGTGTTAAAAATGGGGCTCCTGCCACATGTTGCTGGCTCTCTGCCTGCTTTCAGCCGTTACACTCTATCAGGAGGAAAAAATACATTACGTTTTTACTTATCTGATTTGAGGCTTTAGCAACATTGAAATGCTTCTTTCCCAAGAGTGTTCTTCACTGTTTAAGGTGCTTTAACTAAGAAGGATCATTAAGCTAAGATGGCAACCACGACATGAGCAATGCTTTGTAATGGTACTTCATTATCAGGAGGAAGAAAATGTATTTATCAGCTAGTGAGGAGATGCCCTGGTGATATTTGCTATATTAAGAAGCAGATAACATGATATAAAAATTTGTGTTACCCAGATGCAGATGATTTAATGATCATCATCTGGCAACAGCTCTTTTTCTCACATAAATCGATGACTTAGATACCACTCTAAGTCCCTTTGCCAGTCTGAGTGCATACCAGTCGCTAGCACATATATAGCAGCTGGGCAAGCACAGTGGCTGCCAGCAGAGTTAGCTGAAGCTGAGGTTTGTTTGTCCAGGAAATTGCTAAGGCTAATAAGGAATACACAGGATAACTGGAAAATGACATGAATCAGCTTGCCTTTTTGGAGAACTAGTTACAGTAATTTAACAGCCATGCAAGAAGCTTTCATATGGCAGATACACTCCTTCAGTGCATGTGCTAGCATCTCCTCAGCAGACAATCTTGGGGATCCAGAATGTTTTCCAAGGGGACATATTAGGAAAAAAAAATGGGTACATTCTCAGATTTCCAGCAGTTTGAGCCCCAGAGGATTGTATTTATTAGGGCAAAATAAAACCCAGAAGTTCCTCTGTAATTACAGATGTCAGTTGAAATGAAACATAAACAGCTGTGTGAATATCTTTAATTTTTTTGCCAGGTTTACCATGTCTCCAGGAATACATGGTTTCGTATGGAGACCAGAGTAGTGAAGAATGTCTGTGCACCAGCTGTTGTGATTGGAGACCAGATTATCATCGTAGGTGGTAAGGGCTCTGTTTCACCTTTCCTTTCCCTTCCCCTGCCCAGATCCTGTGGGTTTTCACAGCCTTCCTGTTTGGGGTGCTCCCTCAAAAAGCACCCAGGTCTTGGGAAGGAAAGGAGGAGTGTGCCCACCCTCCATACACTTCTCTTCTGGAGCCTCATGGCGATTGAAGTGGAGATAAGTTCTCCATGAGGTAATTTCTTGCCCCAAGTGGCAGTACCTGGGTGGAGAAAACTGAGGAAAAGCCAATGGAAGTTACTGCTCTTGGGAGGAAGCCAGGAGCATGGGGGTCCTGACCCTCCCCTCCTGACTCACAGCCTGGTCCTCCCTGTCTGCTCCACTTGGAAGAATGGAAAGCAGGGTTACCACAAGGCCATGGATGGCTTTTCATGATGGGTGGGCTGTAGGTCTATGAAGTGTTGAGTGGTCTTTTAGCTGCCCCCTGGGGGTAATTGTGAAATATCCCAAAAGGAGTGCAAAACACTTGGAAAGAGGAAACTTCTCTGTGTCTTTTTCAACGTGAGGACCAGCCTCTGCCTGTAGCAGTCAGAAGTATCATGTCATTGATAACTGGGCCCTCTACAGTCCTTAATGCCTCTTCCCTGGCCACAGACTGCCAGGACAAAGCATGTGTTGAATTATTTAAGATAAAATGAGACACATAGTATCTTTAGCAAAGCAGAGGACTGAACCCAAACTGCACAGGACTTCAAGGTGGTGTCACCCCTCGGGGAGAAGCCACTGCTATCCTTTGCAGTGAGAAGAGGGGAGGGCTGAGTCCAAAGGTCCAAGACTATCAGGCTCCTATCAGGCAGATTGCCCTCACCTCAGACCACACTCATGTCTTCCTACATGGGCAAGGCACTGCTGGGTACCAGGCTTCCACACCCCCGCTGCTCCAGGGCAGTGGCGCTCTCACCAGCGCTGGCCTCTCAGCTGATACGAGGTTATATCACCCCTCAGAGGAAGAGCTGTCCACTGGGTCACTGGCATGGTGGCAGCACAGATGCGGTGCTGAGGGCTTCAAAGGTGGGGTGAGCGCTGGTGGCACCATGCTGTTGCATACCCAGCTCCAGTCAGCAGACTGCTACAACTCCAACCCAACAAGGCCATCCCATGTGCCACTGGTTTCTGTACTTCCAAGTGAAGCTCTAGGACTCTGTTTGGTAAAAAGAAATATTTTCAGATGTTTGAAGGCATGTACAGGTAACTGCAAGCCCCAACTGTGTTTGAGAGATTGGTTGCCTGATGGATGTGCTTTATGGTGCTCATCAAGCCTTGGCTGCCAAGGTGCTACGAGACAGGATGAGGACAGACAGGAAAGGAAGATAGACAGCCAGGCATTCCTGTGACACATCATCACTGCTTAGTTTAGATATCTTAATTCTGCCAAATTATGCACTACTATAATATGTTTTTTGAAGACCAGCATGAAATATATCATTATTATTCCTTCTTCTGGCCATAAGTGCTTAATTCCCATCTGTCTCTTCCACCTCTGGCTTTGCCTTCAGGGTACACCCGGAGAATAATTGCTTATGATACAAAAGGCAACAAGTTTGTTAAATGTGCAGACATGAAGGACAGACGAATGCATCATGGGGCCACTGTCATCAAAAACAAGCTGTATGTCACAGGAGGACGATGTCTCACCTCAGACAATGCCATCAAAGACCTGGATTCCTTGGACTGCTATGATCCAGAGACTGACACATGGACACCAAAGGGAAAACTGCCACACAAACTCTTTGATCATGGGTGCCTGACACTCCAGTGTGTCCCCTGTTCTAACCTTCTCTAAACAACTCTTGGTACTTCCTTGATATTTTGTGCTTTTCTTCCCAGAAAGAACCCACCTCACTCTGCAGAGAGCACATGGGGAATCTTCCTGGGGTCACAAAAGTCCTGACCTTGAAGGCACCAGTGGTGTTAGTCCTTCCAGGCCCTGTGTCAGAAAGGCCATGGGCTTTGCTCGCACTGTATTCACCTGGCTGATATTGCATGTGGTACTGCTGAGTCCAGTCTGGAGGCCTTACCCAGCATCTCAAGAGGAAACAGGAGAAAGATACTGGCTAAGAACCGAGTGTTGGATTTGTGTTTGTATGGGCTTTAGAAGTGAAGGGGGATGCTGCTATCTCGAGGGAAAGTAAGATCTTTGCTGTCATGCAAACTCAGCTGCCTGCCACAGCCCTGTGCTGCTCATTGCTGACCAAGCTTTCAATTTCCAGTGGTGGCAGTGTTTGGAATAGGAAGCTCCAAGCTGCAGTCTTGTAGCCAGCCCAGGAGCAGATGCCTGAGTTCACTGTGGTAGTCAGCTCATAAGAAATAAAATTTTAATGTTCCTATCAGCTAATTAGAAATTGGCAAAAGACTGATGCTTTGATCTGAACTCTCATATTGCAACAAGAAGCAGATTTGACTTTTCTGAGCTAACACTGTTCCACAGTGCAGGGAAGATTTTTGTTCCATCTGCCTGGCCTCTGAAGAATCAGGAGAAGATGGAATGGAAATTAAGATTGTCTGCACCTTCTTTTTCAAGGGATGGTATTTTGCAAGAATCTTTCTTCTCCTTTGGCATGAGGAATAGCAGTGGAGTTAGCTAGGATGACTTTGGCTGATGGAGTTCCTGAAGTGTAGAATAGCAGAGAGGACACATAGAGGAAAGGGGATGTAAAAGAGAAGAGGTATTTGGGAGGAACAATTCCTTTTTCCCTTTTTCCTCTCTCCAAACCACTGGAAAAAAGCCCATGAGACCAAGCCAGTGACAGGAAGCCAGCTTTCCAAGAAGAGCAAGTCTAAATCTGCCACTTGGCAAAACAGCTCTGCTCCACCAATATTTTCATGGGGTTCTGCCACTAAGTGCATACTTTGAAAGGGAGGGGATTAATCATCAGACACTGAACAGGCTATGAACTGCTGTTAGGTCACTGGGCTCGGTAAGATTGCTGAGATAGCAAGGAGCTTTACAGATGACCACTACCCAGAGCAGGGCTGGCAGAAACAACACCCCTTTTTCTTCATATTTGAAAAAAAAGTGGAACTTTTCAAAGGATACAGGATGGCATGAGGGAAACCATGCTCAACCTTCCTCTTCACAAAATGCTGCACAGCCATGTGGTCACCATCACATTGCAGAAAACCAACTCCAGACACAAAGATCCCCTCCCATAAATTGAGCAGAAGAGTGACAGAAATAGTTAACAAAGTAGAGGGCTGGAAGGAAGTATTTAGTATCAACTGCTGGTTTAACAATGGAAAATAAAAGGGCTATTATTGTTTGCATGAGCTTTGTGTTCAGGAGTCCCCATTGTTCCCTCCCTTTGTTGATAAAGGGAATTGTTTTTGCACCAGTGGGTATTGCCAGGGTTTTCTTCTGAGGGCCTGAGTAAACCTGTGAAAAATGAGTGGGAACTCAAACTCCTCTCCCAGCTCAGAAGCCTTTGGCTAGATTTCTCTTCTGTCTTTCAGTCTATATCATCATCTCCTCCCTGTGCAGAGCAGAACGAAATCATGGCATTTGCCAAATTGAGCTGGAGCAGTGATTCATCCTGTTTCCTCACAGACCAGCTCCAGCTCTCTGGAGAAAGAAGCCTTGTCATGGCCAATTATGGAAAGTCTGCCCCAGGGAGATGTTTATTCCTAACCCTGCAGTGCTGCCTTCCCAAACTCCATCCTGTTGTGACCCCACTCAGCTCCAAACTCCAGGAGACGCCAATTGCTGCCATGCATTTTAACTGACACAGATTCCTGCCAGGCTCGTGACTGTACCGAAAACTGAGGGAAAAAAAAAGTTGACTTGGGGCCATAATCCCATGTTTGCAAACCATTGCCTCAGTCATAGGTTTACGCTTAGAAGCAAAGAGATTTTTTTTTTTAATTCCCGTATCATGTAACTAGTGATTTTCTCTGTGTTCATGTGGGGCCAAGCAGTACCTTGCAGAGCTGGGCAGGAAATGGGGAGTGCCAAGAAGAGGCAGGGTTGTGGCAGGATTGAGCACAGCATCTTTCCCCCATCTCTTGGGGAGCCCTCACTTGACCCCCAGGTCCTTGGAGATGCCCAGGGTTATGGCCAGCTCTGCTCTGGCTGCAGCCTTGTGCTCCTTTTCTTCACAAACCTCTCACCTCATGCCCATAATTGAAGGAATTTGGGATTGCTGGGCATTAAATTCAAAACCTGGTTTCTAATAGGCTTTTGTCTTGTGGTGAATTTTGATGCAGACTCTGACAAAATTTTTGGGGGCCTTTGAAGAAGAGGGGTTGAAATCAGAACACAGTGTTGAGCCTTTCCAAGACAGACGAGGGTCAGCAAAGTTGCTCAGTCATGGGTAGGGAGCAGCCCACAGAGCTCCAGGATGGGATACTCAGCTCTGGGTGGGCACAATGGGGAGAAGGAATGCTGCCTTTCTAATCAGATGCTGAGCACCACCTGGACCAGTACCTAATACCATCCTCACTGCTCTACAGTTGTAAAAGCATTCTTAGCAAGGGTTGGGCAAGGTGCCTCGTTCTCCATTGTCAGGAGGGGAATGTTTGGAGCAGGATCTGTAAGGTTGTCACTTTTACATGCTTTTTCAGAGGTCTGATCATCTAAATATTCAGGCATTTGAGTACTCACCTAGATGGGAATCCCCCATGGGAGAGCAGCAAGGTTCTTCACAATGCAATGATGGCCCCATGAAAAGGTGGGAATTTGTTGCTCTTCATTTAATAACCATGGAAGTCATGGAAAAGAGGCTTTTTAAAAAGATTTCTTCTTGCAACTTCTAGAAAGGTTGAGCACCTGCCACATTTTTTCAGATCAGGGAGTGCTCTAAAAGTTCATCACCTCCAAGGCTTTGTCCTCAGGTGCCCTGACACAGTCACTAGATCAAGGAAACTGTAGGACTACATGGCTGAAACCAGTCTGTTCCATGGGACAGTGAGTTACCCAGTCCCTCATGTTACTAGGCCAAAACACTGAAAATTGGCCATAAGATGCTCTGATCCCTCCTCAGGTAACAAACTTGAGGTGTCTTGGCCTCAGAGCTTTTAATACTATCTTCTTTGTGCTGTACCTTCTGCCACAGAGATAAAGGGCAATCGATTACCCCTTTTAGATGCTGTATATTTTTTACATCTTTAGAGTTTATTAGGATGTTTCAAAGTCTGTAGACTAAACAAACCCAGCCCTTTCAATCTTTCCTCATAAGTAATGTTTTCTAGACCTCTGATCATTTTTGTTGCACTCCTCTGGACAATTTTCAGTTTGTCTGTTGGTGGTTTTTATATTTATTTAAGTTCAGGGCCATGGCTCACCCTGCAGTGCTGAGAAGGGCAACAAATCCTTTCTGTGTCTTACCTACAGCATTCCTGGTCTCAGAGCCCAGAAGGATTCTGCTTTTCACAGCAGCAGCACAATACTGACTGGGGTTCAGCTGTCGTGGCAGTTAAGGAATGTTTGCAAACTTGGGCAAGGTCATGTGGAAAGACTGCAGGACATCCAGAATCTCCCAGGGTTATTCCCTAACTCCATCTCTGCTTTGACTCATCAAGATCCCAAGTCAGACCCTGTCGAAAACAATGTCTCTCCACAGCTTCAACAAGGGGCTTTGGACATGACCCTAGTTATTGTGTTCACAGCTGGGTTCTTCACTAATTCTATTAATTTTAACAGAAAATATTTAATGGTTGAGTCATTTATTTATTATTTTTTTTTAGTACTGGGGAAAAGTTTCAGGCAAAAAAAGAAAAGGAACTTTCATTTCAACTTTCTTCCCCTTGCCTTGCTGCAAGCCCAGAGCTGAGTCCTGCTGCACAGGGAGCCTGTGGCAGCAACTTTGCTTTGATCTCAGCAAAGAGTCGTAGGTTAAGCCTGTGTTTTTTCACTGTAATCATTTATCAAACAATGCAGTCCTTTCCAAGGGCAGCCTATTTCTTCTGCAGTAATATGTTTATAATTATAATGCATTTCCTGCTTCTTTCTGATTAAACACACCTGACAAAGTAGGAAAGATGTCAATGCATAAATAAATGGGCACACCAAGTTCATTGCTTTGTCAGTCCTCTTTTTCCAAATGCCAAGGAGTTCATTGCGAGGTGAATCCTCTAGTGGAGAAGGAAACAATTGGGTAGAGCATATATGAATAGCATACAGGGTAATTTATCCCTGGCATTGTTCCTTAGCCTGACCTGAGAGCCATTAATAATTGACAGCAGCAAAAACAATCCCTTTTTAAAAACATAAACATCCATACTTTTTTCCAGCAGCTTGAATGCTCCCCCGGCAGAAGTTGAAGTCATATTCTCCATGGCACAATGAGTCTGAATTCCTCAGTGCAAGGTTGCACCTGCAAAGGAGCTGAGATCTGCTAATTAGTAGACTGCTAATGATGTTTGCAGTGGCTAAATTCGATGAGTTTGCCCACAGTCCAAATGAAGCAGAGTTCTTATGGACAAACTGATGTCTCAGGCTGCTGGTGCCACCAATGTCCACAGGGCTCCTCAGGGTTTGTGTTGGAACCCTGAGAGATTCATCTGGCCTCTTCTGTTTATTGATGTTTCCAAAATAGTAGCAGGGTAGCGAGGAGCCCAACTGCTCTGTCACTCTGCAAGTCACCCACTGGCTCCAGCTGCTGCCCGTCACTTCTCTCCCCAGAGCTCTTTGTTTGCCTGCACTTCTTTCATGTTGCAAGAACCCTTTCCCAGAAAAGCAAGCAGCAGCACATCTCGAGCCGTCCTAGGCCAACAGGCACATGTCTCGTGGCTGCTTTAAACACAAGGCATCTCCACAGCTGCCGGAGAATTCTGCCTTGAGAGTCAGGGGTGAGCCGTGAGGTAAAACCCTGCTGGAGGTGGGAAAAGGCAGAATAATCTGGTCCACTTCTTCATCTGGTCAGGAAGATGCCTGTAACCATCCTCCTATATCTAACCTTCCCATGTCTGGTTCTCTGAAGTTTGTTTCTTGGCCAGGCTGTGCCTTCTGATGAATGAGCCATGTCCCACCAGCCCTCCCTCCCTAAAGCAGGCATGCTGGGACAAGGACAAAGGCATTCTGCTTCCTCAGATCCCCCAGTGCCACATCTGTAATGGCATGCCCTGAGTTTTGCCCTGGTCTTGGCACATTGTTGAGTTTTCTCTCTGCCCTTGGATGCCTTCCTAGGCTCTGCAGTTGCCCTGAACCAACATTTGGATGTGGCAATGGTGCCCAGAGCACCAGGAAGTGACACCAAGGGCTCTCAAGTCCAAATTTTCAAACTGATGGGATGCTTCTGGTCTGGAAAATCAGCCCAAATCAATCTGAGCCTTAGAGCTGAACCCTGGCACCTCTCTCTAAGACATGGGAGACTCTAGGGGGATGTGTTCAGCCCTAAGGAGCAGAGAACAAATTTAATGGAGAATGCTGCAATATGAAACTTGGCTACAAAATTCAGTGCTGGGAAAGGGCAGTGTTTTATCCAGATCAGCAGCAAGCCCTGGAATTAATAGGCTTGATTAAACTATTTTGATGTGCATGGTATGTGGAGATAAGGGCCAAATTCCCTAGGGTTTCCAGTGAAAATCAGATGTTAACATAACAGTACGTGACATTCCCTGACAGGAGTAAGGAACGCCGCTGGAAGACAAGAGACAAGTACAGACCAAGGGGCAAAAGAGGCACTTCTTCAGAAAGCAAAGTTACCATGATCTTGCTGGATCTGTTTCAATGTTGAAATGACGTGGACCCTGGCACCAGGCAGATCGAAAGCAAGGGAACTGTGCCTGCTTTGTGTTGTTATGACACATATATTTCCCTGAAAATGACATTAAAATGTACCAGAGGCTCAAAGATTGTTCTGTTTATCTATTCCCTGGGTAGGATCTTAGAGACAGCCTGAGCACTGCAGAATATAGCCTCTGTGAAGTAAACTTGGCCTCTGGCATGAGGACCATCAGGAAATGTGAAATGGGAAGTCAGCGCGTCAGGGCATACATGACTGTGTCCCACAGCCTGTCAGGGCTGTGTCCCTTGGAGACACAAGGAGGGGTAGCCATGGGAGGACACTCCCTGCCATGCACTGAGCTTTGCCAGAGAGGGAGCAGATGGCACAGAATGATTCCTCCCCATCCCACTGACCCTGGGTTCATCCTGTGCAGAAACATGGAAAGGCTCCTCATCACCCAGGCTGTGTCAACAATGCCTCAGTGCTTCAGGCCACATTGCAGCCCTGGCACTCCCTTGCAGTGGAACTTGCAGCTGAATTAATTCATTAACTAATGAATTAATTCACGGTGTGGACTAACCCATGTGTGTGCACGCAGGGCCATGGCATCCAACGGAGAAGACTCCCAGCAACTTAACTGAGTGCCAGCTCAAACCTTGACCAAGGAGGAAAGCAGAGAGGGCCTATGGATGTTCCTCAAGATGCTGTGATATTTAATGGCTAATTCAGGCCTTTTTAAATGAAGGAAGTCTTTGGGCTTGGTAGGTTCTGATTGAAGGCTTCTGGCTGAGAGATGCTGTTTATAGCCTACAAGAGTTGTCTGCTCATAATAACTTGGAACAAATGTCAGTAAATAGAGCCTGTTTTTTCTTCCAGGGGCTCTGGAAATTTTTTCAGGGGAAAAGTAGCAACACACAATGAAAGAAGAGTTGCAGACAAACTGAAGTACTGGCAGGGAAGCCAAAAGCATGTTTGCCCTTCCAACCTTGTGCATATGTTTTCTATGGCATGAAATGTGACATGCACAGTCGATCACGGATATCAAGCTGAGAGCCTGTTATTTGTGATGGCAGCATAAAACACACAGGCCCTCACTCCAAAGAGCTTATGAGAAACTGGGAACTGAGGACACAGATGGCCCTCAGAGCACCATCAGCTGGACTTCCAAAGCATCCAGCTCATTCATTAGGCAAGAGCAACATCTCATGCTATAACCTCTATAACTGAAGTAGAAGTGAAATAAAATAAAATAATAAAAAATAAAATAATAAAAAATTAAAATAAAAATAAAATAAATAAAATAAAATAAAATAAAATAAAATAAAATAAAATAAAACAAAATAAAATAAATAAAATTCAGCTCTTCCATGTGTCTCCCTGGTCCACAGATCAGCAAACAAATATGATCAAACAAGTGCCAAGGCCCAGGACTTTCTGGAAACTTGGGCAAAACTGGCTGCACCAACCTTTCTATCGCCAGGTGCCTCATAGCCAGAAGGGAACCATTACCCTTCACCTAGAAGAAGAGTTTTTTTCCCCTGATTTTCCGTGTCAAGATTTTTCCCTTCTCCAGGAAAAGTAGCAGAAGGGGTGGGACAACTCTAGGAATGGGCACACACCTGGGAAATTGGATCCCTTCTGCTTCTAAAAACAAGTGATTTATAGAGTAAGGACCAAACATTCAGACAGCTCAGGGAACTGTGATTTCCAGGAACAAGCTATAAAAGCCATTTAGATTGTCTGAAAATACTTTGACATTTCCCTTTCATATTTCCAAAGCAATTTCAAGGGTAAGGTAATAGGTAATGCAGACCAATCTTCCTAGGACTGCCACTGGTGAAAGGAAATGCAGCTGGGAAAATTATTACATGGATCAATAGGATTTTACCTTTATCATATTTGTTTGACTCTAGAACACATTTTCCTCGACTGATTTGTGGCTGGACTACTGCATGGATTTCCATGTAGGTACCACGTACTGATTTGTAGCTGCAGTATGTTGGTGAGCTCAGCTTGATGAAGAGCAAATCCCTGCCCAGGTTTTAGTAGAAACCTTCAGCCACACTGATACTGCCAGGCTCAGTGGGATAGGCACTTGCAAACAGCATGAGTCATTTGCCCTGGAGCTGTAGGAGCAGAAAAGATCTGAAGATCTAGATCAAATTGGTGAATCTGCAGCATCTGACACAGTTTAAGAGGTTAAGCCTATTTATAGACAAATGAGGGTAATTTTCATAGCTGAAGGGATTGTATTTTTTTTTCAATAAATTCACAATAAACTCTTGGGAGGAGAATACTGAGATCTGTACTCAGATAACTCTTTGGAGATGAGAGGAAGTTTTTCCAAGACAAGGATGAAGGAGCCAGTAACTCAAGAGTGCATTAACCTCTCCCTGGATTAAGTTTTGCTTTCAGGACAGTACAAAGCCTCCCTGTGGAGCCAGATCTTGATCCCCCTGCCTGGTGCATAGGTGGGACCTACAAAAGTTCGTTTGAACAGGGAAACAGGGAAAGAATAGATTTGCATCTGCCAGGAAACAAGCTTATTTTCAGAGGCATTTCTGTTATCACTTCTTGTCTTACTTCTTCATTAGTGAAATATAATGTTTATTATTAAAAGGGGACAGCATTTTGCTCTTTTAGTGGCATGAAATGAAGTAAACATTCTTGAACAGACAAATTGTGAACTATTAGCCTTACAGTCCCGTGGTAGATCACACCCTTTCTCATTCTGGTCATGTCATTTGCCTGTGGATGATGCCTCACAGCAGAATCAGCTCAAAGCCTACTTCAAATTTTGTCTAAAGTCTAACTTGAGGAAACCCTCTTGGTTATCACTAATGGTGAAATGAGAGTTAGTTTGCTAGTGGGTATCAGCAGTGCAGTTATGTGGCATCACCAGTAAGTGAGAAAGGACGTGACTTGCTGAGTGATTGTGGGTAAAACATTGTTTCTTTCATGTCTCCAGTGCCACATCATTAAAATAACAATGATACCAAACCCATAAGGGCATTTCAAATGAATTTGCAAAAGCCTAAAAAACGCTGCCTTTTGTGAATTGTCAAAGATTGCTTTTGTACAATCCTACTGCAGCTACTTGCTCTTTAAGAACTAACTACACCTGTAGAAACAGTGTTCTTAATTAATATAATTATGATCTTAAATAAATTCATCTGGATAAACACAAAGACTTATGAAAGGAATATGGGACTGATTATGACTGAGGTTACCCACCCCCACCCCCACCCCCCCCCCCGGGGAGAAAAAAAAAAAAGGAAAAATAGCAGGGCTGGAGTGCTGAAGTTAGCCCCCATCTTCTTTTCCTAAGATTTAGGGGTTTTAACACTGCTTTCCATAGAAATCGAGGATATATTGACTATGGACTTGTAGACCCATGGGGAAAACAGGACCTTACCAAAAGGACACAAACACTAGCAGGATTTGCAGGTGGATTGGGCCCATGGGCTAGTGATGCTTTCACTTAAGCAAAGGCTCTCTTGCTTGGAGGCAAGCTCCGAGTAAGCTTGAAGATTTGAAAATCATCCCTTTGAGGTCATCTGAAACTTTATTCCAGATTCAGCATAATGATGTATGGATGTATGGAGCACTCCACACAATCAATTAATTCCCAAGTCTGCAATTTTAGATCATGCCAAAACACAGCATTTCCATAACATCCATTTCTACATCCCAGGTCTGAAGAACCAGGTCCCTGCTTGTCTTTCTGGAAAAAATCAAGTTTCTCTGTTCTTTCAATGTTTTTACACCAGCATTTCTGAGACGCCTTCGTATAACATCCTCTCAGCGTCTGTTTTATTTTATAAGGATAAAAATGCATTGAAGTCTCACACATTCTTGCTGCTTTCAAGTTTCTCTAATTACGTTATTTATATGAATTCATTCCCTTTTTTTGTTAGTATTTTTTTTTTAGTTTAAATTTCATATACTCAGTGGAAAAGACAGAGACCTGCAGGGTGTGTTGTTTTAAAACCATTTTATTTTGTCTGCTCTGTGATGAAAACATCTCTGCAAATGTAGGATTGCAAAGATGTTTGGGCACCTGCCATCACTCTATTAACTTTAAGCTGATCCTAGGAACTGGCAGTACTCGACTATCCAGTTCCCAAGTAGCATTTGTGAACTGCAGGAGTCCTTCAATCTTGTCTTCCAAGTACGATTCCTTGGGTGCCTGCACTCACCACCTGTCTTGGTAAGCTCAACTCAGCCTGAAATCTTACAGTTAACATGAGACATCTTCATTCTTTGGCCTCTGCATGTGTGTCTCAGGACAAAAGGGGACACAGTATGAAGATGCCCAAGCTGGAAACCCAGGGGGCTCAACAGCATAAACTTCGTCAGCGCTTGTGCAAGTCAGAGTTCCTACTTTATGCCCTGCAGCTTAACCTGACAGTAGATAGGTCAAGGGCTTCAAAGCAGCACTGTGGCCTTGGCTAAGTCTCCCAGAACTAGCACGGGGGTCCCTGAATCTCCCCGTTTTTCACAACTTCCCAAAAGCAGCTCCAGTCAGTGTGCTTCAAGAGGGGCTAGGAAATCAAGCAACTGCCTTTGAAAACTCTGGCCTTGGTCTTTGTGACCAGATCCCCTTGATAACAGCACTGCCTGGAGTGAGCAAAGAGCTTTCCTTGTTTTCCTCAGTCAGAATTCAAGCAAACTTTTGCTGACCTCTTCATTTTGGCCATTTGATTTCAATGGGAAATGGACTGCACAGGGAACTTGGACCTCAAGCCTTGTATATTTTCTCTAATATTCTTTTATCTTCACTAAAAAACAATTACTAATATATTAAGCTAATGTTTCTCTACAGAGGGTCACACACAGTTCAGCATGCATCTTGCATCCAAGGATTTCTCCAGGTCTCTAGTGTTAAGTTTTTCTAAACAGGTCGGCTATTTACTTGCTGTTACTGAAGGGAACAAGCAGAACCCTTCTAGTTGACATCCAAAATAATGAAAGGAAAACCATATGTAAACCATACTTTCTGGAAATAAACTAACCCTTCTACATTTACAGGGTCAGGGGAGTATGAGTGACCCCACATATCCCCATGTGACTACCCAAGTTTCTACATAGCAGGAGAAAACAGGTCACACAGTTGTAGTTACAGAAGTTGAAATGGGGATGCAGGGAAGATGAGGAAACACTGCCAGATTTAGAGTAACAGGTGGTTCCTCTGTGGCATCCACAAGGAACGAGTGGTGCAGGGTGCTGAGAACAACCTCTGCTGAGACGCCTGCACAACACGGGGTGGAAAAGTGTCTGCAGGGATGGGGCACCATGGAAAATAAACAGAAGAACCTGCACATGTAGCATCAGCCCTTTCCGATAATTGGTCGTGCAAGGAACTTGGGAGAAATCCGACCCAATGATAAAGACTGTACCTTAGGACTTTGGAAAAATGTGATTTAGGCACTGCTGCCCAGACTATGTCTTACTATCAACAAACAGCTTGGCCAGGATGCATGGATCCCAGCAAGTGCTTAAATACCTTCACAGACGTGGGTGTTGCTGTCTCAGTTCTCCTGTTTCCTTTCCATGCTGAGCAGAAAATAGCTGGTCTCTAGTTTGCATGTTGGAGAAGACAAATGCACTCAGCTGTGTCAAATGCTATTTGAAATGAGAATCGTATTTTAGGGGCCCACTCAACCCAGAAGAAATAACCCATCCCCATTTCCAGCCCAGCAGAGGCACCTCACTTGACCCTGCAAGTTTCTGCCCAGCAGAGGACAGGTCACACAGAGACTGTAACAGAAACCCAAGCAGAGAACTGTGATCCAGAGATTATCAAGCCGTGGCAGCTATGGAAGTGAACTCAGAGCAGTCAAAAAGAAAACAATTAGCACAAGGTTTGAAACAGTCTCTGGGGAAGCTCAGAAAGACTTCCCATAGGCATTTCAGTGTCTCATATGGACACTGAGCTGGGTTCTCCACCATTCCACCTCTCACGTGAGCACTGGCACATAAAGTAACCACAAAATACTACAGTCATCATTTACCTCCAATTCATGTTCTTAAGGCTGCCCAAGAGAAGGAAGAGCTGTATTTTAACATACTAAGCTTACAAGATTACACTGCTGCCATGTGCCCAGGGCTTTCAAAGGTGCAGCCAGACCCTCCCTAGTCCCACTCACCTTTTCCCATTGATGACTAACATCAGACCTGCCTGTGGGAGCAGAGACCAAACCAGCCCAGAGTGGCAGTTCCTTGGCAGGAACTTTGTTCACCCTTCAGTGCTGCCACATTTAATAACTCTGGGTTGCACTTTTTGGAATACATTTTCCAGCAAGTGGCATGCCAAAGCCTTGATGAAATCAGGCCTTCTGTCTGATGTCAATCACCTACCCTTTCCCAGTTCAAAAGTGCTATCCATGCTGGAAAGGCAAGTCCCAAGGAGTGCTTCAGTCCAGAGCACACAGATAAACCTGGCCTAGCAATATGCTGAAGTAGAAAGAAGTCATAATCCACAGCCTTCAACCTGTTCTCCTACACTTTGTGTTGAGCTACAGACTCACCAGTTTTGGTGAGCTACAGACTCACCAAACTACTGGAGGCACTTCCAAGTACCAAGATTTTATGGGAAATCTTTTATGGACACTGGAGCTGGAATGTGCACAGGCATGGGTATCTACTGCAGGCATGGGTATCTACTAAGGGGCATCAAACTGGAAGTGCATCCACCACCTTATTTTGCAGACATTACATGGCCTTTACAATAGATTGATCCAAACAACTGATTACAAAAATATGAAAGATAAATTATGGTGTGGGCAAAATTAAGCCTCAGCTCATGGCCCAAGGCTATCCCTGCTAAATATGCAAAAGTACACATTGTTCTCACCCTAGATTAGGTTATACTTTCAGTTCTTGTTGTTCCCTGCTGTCAATAGGAAGTATGTTCTCTGGCATCTGCATCAGGCCCGTTTGCACCAGTCCCCGATGGCTGCAGAGCTGCAAATTCTGCTTGTGGGTGGTGACTTTGCCTCCTGTTCCTTTGTTTTCAAAATGCAGCTGCAGAGGAGAGGAACATGGCATCATTATTGCTATGAAAGGTCTTTTCATCCCCTGTGGTTTCCGGGTTAGAGCTGTGTTGGCTGAGGATTCCTCCCCCAGGGTGGAGGAGTAATGGAAACGCAGCCTAAAACAGGATCAGGAGGAAGATGTGAAAATGAGCACAAATTGACAGTGTATGAGTCAGTGCCACAAGGAATCTCTATCCCCTAAGTCAAGATCACACCTCCTCTTGATACAGCAGAGCTGTTCCCACACAAGGAGAGGGCATCTTGTGGTGTTCAGCATCTTAAAAAAGACTTATGTCCTGACTGAAAGTTTAATAGTGGGAAAATACTTTCAGGTCAGTAAAACTGCAATTTCCGAGAAGGGTAAGAAAAGCAAGCATGGCATGCTGCATTCATTATCTGCTGTAAAATAATATAGACCAGGCACTGGGGCCAAATCCTCTGCATCTGCAAATCAACAAAGCCTCACTGATGCTAAACTGATGCTGCACTGATTAATTCTGCTGATGAGCTGGCCTCTGTCATCGAAACCAGTTCTTGTACTGTAAGGAGTCCCTCATGGCAAATTATATTTTAAAATTTTCGTTAATAGCCTCACTTTAGATTGTGAGGAATCTCACAATCTGAAGAGGGATCAAACTGTAGCTCTAGAACAAGGAGTAGACAACAGGTCCACTGCTGAGTGTCTCCAGACTTCCTGGTCCTAAAAATTCTGCAGTCCTTGGCAGACTGGGGCTGCCAGTGGCTGGAGCTCCAACCTGAGCCTGTGGGTTCTCCAAGGCAGATACCAAGTCGTCAGAGTGGGAAGAATTTGTCCTCCAAGGAAAGAGCTATGGCCCAATAGAGAAAGACCTTCTCTTTTTAGGTCTTTCTAAGCAGAGAGAAGCTCAAAGAGCAGGGCCAGGATTGAGCCAGGCAGGATTAGGAGGTTGACACTCAAGGCAGCCACAAGACTGACCAGACAAGCTGCAGTCTGCTCTGAACTAAAGGTCCAAGGGATTGGCACAATTGTGGTAAATAAGCAATGTAAAAAGGAGTTATTTTTATTCCCGTATTTGTCTTGAGAACCAAACATTTAACTAAAGCAGAAATGTGATGTAAGAGGGCAGGTCAGAGCAGAGCAACAGGGGGTGGGACAGCTGGTAAGACTGCTACAAAGACCTGAGCACTGGGCTGTCCATCCTGCTTGGCACCAGCCCATGGCTGCTCCAATGGGCCACACCAGTGGCAGGGAGCAGCCTCATGCCACACTGCCTGCTCACCTGTCACATGCAGGCAGAGCAATGCACTGGCAGTGCAGCAGCAATGCTGAGCCTGCCCAGGCAGCCTGGCAGCCCAGGGAGGTGCCTCACATTCCTCTGCATTCCTCTGCCGTGAGCATGGCTCGGCTCCTCCTCAGCTGCACCCAGCTCCTGCCAAGGCACCTCGTGTCCCGGTGCCAGCCCTCCCACCAGCAGCTCTCCTGCTGGGCAATGCAGGAGGAGCTCTTCCAGGAGAGAAGGTGCTCACAGAGGTGGTGGACAGGTGGTGTCGCTCCCCATCTGTGGGCAGATGGTTTTGGGACAACTGCTTCCAAGGAATTGCAAGATGAGGATGACTCATGCTCAAGCATCTACCAACCTGGGAGACACCCTAAAAACCCGGGACAGGGGATGCCCAGGACTCATCTCAGGACAGCAGCCTGGACCGTACCTGTGCCCTTGGCACCCACTTCCTAACCAGGTCCTCAAAGGTGTCCGTGCACATGTGCACAGGCAGAGAGGACACTTGTCACCCCCTAGGTTGCCAGGACATGGCCAAAGGCATCCCTGAGCCACAGGGGGTTCACTCTTCACATCTCCTGTTTTGGGGGGGCTGTGGCGCTGCATTATGAAAGCCTGTGTGTAATTTCTCAAATTGCTCAAGGTCTCTGCTGCTCTCACTTTATAGGTGCAATGCCTTTTTCCCTAATGCTAGACTGAGAAAATGCTGTTGGCATCCAAGGTTCAGGATGTTCCCAAATAAAAATCGTGTTTCCAAGGGCATATGAACATCTTCCATGAATCTGCATGGCTAGAGCCTGGTGAACTGCTGACAATGCACTAGGAGGAGAAGGATCAGGTCATCCTCTGGAATCCATCCGGGCTTATTTGGAAGCAGACATTGTTTCAAATACAAAAAGCTGAGTAGAAAATACCATTTGTCACTCTTGGGAGTAGATTTTCATTGTAGAGGCCCCAGTCTTATTTACACTAGATTGCCTCATAACGTGCAGGTGATTTATGCCATTCTTCAACTATAAATTATATTTACATCCACTCCATGGTCTCTTTATATTGCTAAAGTGTAGTAATGTGACCGTAGGGTAAGTGAAAGGGATAATTTGTCTACAAGAAGAAATTAATCAGAACAAATGTTTGCATGAAGAAGAATCTTTTTCATCTTGGAATATATTCTGCCTGGTTTCCTCATGTGAAAAAGCCCATTCACAACACAGATTTGATCTGCAGGCATTGTTTCCCGTGACCCAAACACCACAGATATGAGCTACATCTTCCTCTGAAATGGGGTCAGAAATTATGAATCTTTTCTGTAACTAATGCAATTTTTATTCACGGTATTTATCCAAAGATACCAAGCAGAGAGTAAAAAGCAATCTAAATTGTGAATGAGGATAAATTTGTCGTGCTTGCTTTTTTTTCATTCACTTTTCCAGCATCCGGAAAACATATCTCTTCCTATTCTAAGCTATTTTTCCAGGGTGATTTTACTTACAGTCAAAAATGAGCATTGTGAAACCAAATGTTAAATTTAGATCTTCAGGCTGTTTTCATCAGAACAAAAACACAGGGATTTGTAGCTGTCAGCTTCCCTAGAACTGATTCATACAGAAAGACCAAATCCTGAGCTCAGTTAACTTAAGGTGGTTTCCAGTGACACTGGAGACACAGGCATGAAACCAAGGTGCCTTTGGACCTTAGGATGAGGGATCTTTTGAGTATTTCAGGCAATGACCAGACTGGGAGAGGTAGCTGGGAGAGAGCCATTTTAGCGGTTTCTCACTGCTAACTTCCTGCTGAAACTTTTGAAAGAGGAAAATAACATTTCTGCTTTCTCATTTTTCTTTCTATTTTAGGATATTATTTTGGCTACAGTTGGAGCTTTCTAGCTTTGAGAGCCAAATTCTACCATTAGATCAGCAGGGCATTTTATCTGAGAGGGAATGAAAAATGTCTGGAATATATAATTCCAGAGGACCAGCAGGATTCTTCTCCAAATACTAAATACTGAGACAATTGGTCTCAGTAGATTGATGCCAATTTTGTATTGGGCATAATGTTACCTCTTCTTTGAGAAGGGACAGTTCTAGTGCTACCTGCACTACTAAAACACACACCATGTTTACCTGTAATAGGGGCTAAGTCCTCCCAAAAACTGTCTGATGGCTTTTAAGACCAGATTGGTTAATATGCTAAATTGCAGACAATTACCTTATTCTTCTGGATAGAGTATTTTTGTCCAACATGTCAGAGAGATGAGCACTGGATATAACACAATGTCTCTGTACTTCACAGCAGTGTTTTCTATGAAAGATGTCCTTCTGGTTCACTGGTAAAAGCAATGTCTTTCCAGAAGAACAAACCAACCTATTGCTGGATAATAGTGCCTTTGACACTGTACTTTAGTCTTGGAATTTAGCCCAAGAAGTACATTCTAGGCCAAAAATGTGGTGTCTGCCACTTGAGTTTTCATCTCACTCTGTTAGTCCAGCAAACCAGAGCAATGGTCTGTCTGATACAGTTTATTTGCAGGAATCAGTTGCACCCTTTAAAACTTTTATGTGCAGGCTCATTTTTTTGTTGTTTTGAATGTCCTTTGCATCAGGTTAGTTTATCCCAGTCCTGTATGTAATCTCTGTGTAGCTTTTATTTAAGGAAAAAAAACTATAGCTTGCTACCAGACTGACTGCTGCTGATAGCATGATGAAGTAAATTAAAACCATGAAGGTGGTTGTTCAGAAAATTTGATTTCCATGTGAAGAGTCATAATTCCAGGGCTACCTTTTAGTATCCCTGTTAAACATTATGGAACCTGTTGTTAATGCATTTTATGCAGCCAGTTGCATGAGCCATTTCACTGGTTAGGAACAAAATCCCCAGGAAGCACTGGAGTTGTCCTCCCAGAGAAGAAAAATGAAAATGGTGTGTTATGAGAGCCATTGATGCTGGTGCACCACAGAAGACTTTAAGTGGCTCATAAGGACAGCCCATAAAAAAGGACAGAAAGGCAGAGAAACAAAAAACCTGCCTCCTGGGGCACACTGAGGTAGCATCACAATTGTAACAACTTCTTAATGTTTCTAACCCCAGAGTTTCCCTGGAAAGCAGGAACTTCATGAAAAATGTCATACAGTTGAATTTAACCTTTTCCTGGTGGAAATATTGCAGCCAGACATTTTGTCTGCTGAGAGAATGCCCCTTTTTCCTTTCTGTTGTCATGATAGAAATATTTAGGCACATTGTATAGACAACACATAGGCTACAGATGGAGGAAAGAGAAAATCTGGGAGACGATGTCCTCTTCTGCCCTTTGTGACATCCGTGCCTGGGAAAGAGGGGGATATTTTTGGAATATTATTTTAAAAAGCAGGGAGGGGCTATCAGGTTTCGTTTCATCTGTTGGTTCTGATCTGCAGTGCCAATCACAATTGCTACAATTTTAAATTATAAAATGAAGTCCTGTGTAGTGAGGAGCAATAAGAAGAGACAATGCCCTTTTCCACAGCTGGGGTGTACCTGTGGCAATCCGTGCTTTCACCACTAAGCCCATGTAACTGCAATTACTGTCTGCCTCTGATGTGAAGCCTATTATGTGGGCTTAGTCAGACAGATCAGGCAGGATCCTCTGCTCTCCAGACCTCAGCCCCTGCCAGAACAGAAAATGGGCTCCCCTTTCTAGAGGGACTGTGGTTTTCCTAACAGTGTGCAGTGGCTCACAAATTCACAGCACAATTGACATCATCAAAATCCTCAAGTCTTTACCCAAGGCTCCTCAGGAAAGTCTGTCCAGACCCCATACACCTCAGTAAAGAAGGATCAACATGGAGCACAAATTACCCCCCCAGGCACTCCCCTCCTCTCTGGGAATAGCATCCATCTGTGCTTTGCATTTTGTCCCTTCTTTACAGCCTACAAATCTTTCAGCCATTTTGGTTTTACACTGACTTCTGCTGAAACAGCTGATGATGGTACAGTGTGACCATGTGGGGAAGATGGCCCAGAGATGCACTGAGCATATATGTTTATATCCAGATAAGGCTGAGTATTGGGATGGAGAATGGCTTTGAAGGTCCATCAAGATAAGGGAGTTGAGTGGTATCCCCAGCTGACTTTTCCTGAGAAATACATTTGACTGTGATCTTGCACAAATCCCAGCACTGGGGAAGGCTGAAAAGGGATCAAATGTTCTCATGGTATCAGTCATTCTTTAAGCTTTCAGCTACAGTGAAACCACACCAGAAGATAAGGTGGCTTCCTACTCTGATGACATGAATGCTTTGGGGCTAATCTTGGGTCTGAAGATTTTAAGTTGAATTTACCTTCCCTTTCTTTCTTCAGCTTAAATGCTCTGTATCAAAGACAGCAAGGATGCTTGCTCCAAAGACATTATGAAATTGGTTTTATGAGAAAATTAATAAATTTATGTTCTGGCTTTCAGGGTTGTATATCGTCTACACTGCTACAATGATCTAATTTAGCTGGAGGATATGATGACAAAGGCTGTTTCTGCACAGACTAAACAGTAACAGCTTTGTACAAGGTAAAAGGCAGTGCCTGGGAACGGGGGGGGGGAAAACTGGTATCAGGCAGCTTAAGGTAGATGTCTTATGATGTATCTTTGCATATCAAATAGCTCAGAGAGATCTAAAACTTCAGCTGTTTAATCAGCTGTCACCTCTTCAAGGTTTCCTAATTCTCCTACATTACACACTGCCTTGGATGATACGTATTTTCCACAGACACATGACAGGAGCTCTGTCAGGGCCCATGTGTCTGTCATTACCCTCCCACACCAGAGCTAATGTCCTTCCCATAATGGATATAGATATGTAGATACATGAAACACATCCCCTTCCAGAAAAGTTTTCCAGGCTTTTTCTCCATTAAGTTAACCTCAATTGTATTATCTGAAATTAATTTTGCTGAAATTCTTGCCAGATATTCAACCAAAAGATGAATGCTATAAGAACTCACAGGAGTTTCATGTTCAATGGAATAGCTGATCACTAAACTTGGATCCAGAAGTGTTTCCCTTCCCTGTGCTCCAGCTGGTGAACTTACAGCGGTCACACTTTAAAAGTCAGCATACGCTGTACAGTGCTCTGCACCCTCTCATACGTAGCACAATATCTTCTGGGAAATCTTTTTTCTTGACCACCAGCTCTGCCTCCAGGCAGCAGGGTTGGAGGAAGGGGACTGCAGCCATCAGCAAAAAGCCTCATTTGAACCACCACAGAGTTTCAAGCTGGAGTATTCTTTAGGGACACACACAGCAAATCTAAGATCAAAACCTGCTGCACTGATATCAGTGGGAAAGTTGCCAACAGCAGCTGCAGATGCCACATTAGCTGTTCTGGCAGCTGAAGAGGAGAGTGTTTTGAACTCTCAGATAGATACAGATATTGTGTCCCACCTAGCATGGGCAAATGCCTCGTGAGTTAGAGCAGGAGAACCATAAAATTAAATGCAAACTTATGAGAATTCACCTTTTTTTGATACAATATGTGTGGGAAATTCAATTAGAGAATATAGCCCTGAAAAAAAGCAACTCCTGCTCCCAGGAACCTCTAACCTAAAGAGCAGGCTAGGACAGACTCAACTGATAATTTTGTTCTTGAAGTTAGTTACTGAAATGTAAGAAATTCCATCCTGTGAGATGATTCAGGATAACTGTCCTGAGAGCAGACTTCTGGCTGCAGGGGAACCAAGGTACTCTGACTGAGTGGGAGGCTGAGTCCATCACTCTACAGCTGGTGCACACAAGAAGCATGGAGCCACAGCATTCCTCCAGCTCTCCTTGTGCCCAGGGACTAGTTAAACCCAGGCCATTTTGCACCTTGGCTATCACAAAACAGAAGAAAAATCCTCTCCTGGGCCAGGTGATGCATTTTGGATCAGAGGAACAAAATTTTCTCCTCAACTGGCCTTTAATTGTAATGTGGCAGCTCACATATCTTACCATGAGACAAAAAAGAATGATAGGAAACTTTTTTTCCCCTTTAAGTTTGGTTTGCAACGGCTGGGTAAAACAACTAACTGCTTCTGCAGAGCTCAGAGACTCTTAGCGTGCAGCAGCTCTTGCCAAAATAAAAGCCAAAATCGATGTTCCAGCTATGCAGGTGGCCTGTTTGGACATCTGAGTTACAAACCCACTGAGCTTGCTGAGTTATTCAGTCCTGCAGTCCTGTATCATAATTTTATTATGGCCCCGATTAATAATTTTTTCCATCAACCTCAACCATCTCAACCCCTGCAGAACATAAAGGGGCCTTTTTGTAACCTTGAGATATTATCATGGCTTGTTCCTCAACCTTTGTGGAAGGAACCTGTGATACTCTCTAAAAAAAGCTTCTGCCCATTACTCAGATGAGCAACTCTGCACAAGGCTGTATAATTCTTATCTTCTGAATGGGAAGACCTTCAAAGCAGCAGGGTTTTTTTATTTCCTGCAGTTTTAGTGATATTTTCAGATTTAAAAAACAAGCCACTAGATATGCATTTATAAAGATAGATCTGGTACTAAGATCTTCCTTCTATTTTACAAGGCGACGACTTCCTCTTTCTCAGCTAAGTCTTGGAAAAGATTTTGCAGCCAAAGAAACACTTACTCTGATTTCATTCCTCCTTTTGCAGGTATGAGTATTGTGCCCTTTCTTTGCAGCTACCAGCTCTGGACTGATGAAAAACATCTTGCAGAGTATCTCTCTTGGGTTATCTCTGGACTGCCTCCCCCTTGCCAGTGTCTTCTAGGAGTTGATTTCCCATTGCATGCAGAAAATCAAAGAGCTCTCAAAAATGCAGTAGCCACCCATCATCATTTCAGCACAGTGTGTGCTGAAAAATCCATCCTTGTAATAACAGTGACACTGCTGTGACTACTTGCCACTTTTCTCTGCAAATCCACTTGCTTTGTGGAAAAATCAGGCATGCTCAACTCCATGCCTGGCCAAGAAAGTCCAGATGCTTTATTGCTTCATTCTCATGCTGTGTTGAGATTTTTAATGCTTTCATAGGAAAACACATGGGAACCCTAAGTTGATGCTCTATTTATTTCTTCTGTAAAGCCCCTTCATGTTGTGAGAGTTAAAGGTTACAAGGAGTGAATGGCTGTTGACTCCAGGGGTTACTCCTAAAAAGCAAACCAACACTGATTTTTATTTCTGTTTGTCTGATGCTTGCAGAACACTGCACACCATGTAAACATCACAAGGCACCAAAGGGAAAGTTGAAAGCAGGGGTTGACCACTGTGGTTATGTCTGCACACAGCACAGAGAAGCACAAAATAAGTAATTAAAACTGTTGCTGCTGAGCCCTAAAGTCTTTGCCTCTACTGGAGCAATACCAAGTCCGAGAGAGATGAAGCCAAAGCCCATAAGTTATGTCTTCAGTACCTACTGGAAGGGGAAAACTCACATGTGCAGCAGGCCTTCAGCAGGAGCTCTGGTAAGAAAAAGCTCAGTTTCATGAAAATTGTTCATAAAAAAAAAGAAAAGTATTACAAAAATATCTTACTTGTATATATTCAGATTAAGAGTGCTGGTGTTAAGGTTGTCTGTGGGCAGTGATAAGCAGAGCAAGGGAAAGGACCCAGCCTAGTATGATGCCTCCTACCTGCTCCTCTGAAAGGTCCTGGGCATGAGAGGTGGCCCACTGAGCAGCTGTGCCCTTCTAAGCATGGCCTAGTAGTGAAAGGAAGCATTTGTCACCTGTTCCAGGACACCTAAATCCCTGCAGTCCTGGTTTTTTAAATTATGCCTGAACTTCTCCATAACAAAAAGGCCTGATACACTGGCATCTTTCCCTGAGATTGCCAGTGCCAAATACTCTAGGACCACTGTGTAGCCTTAAAAAACATAATATTCCTTCTTGGTTGTCTTCTTAACCAAAATACGGGCTAATTTGCATTTTCTGAGTCATGGGAGAATGCTTGGAAGTTACTTTGTATCTTCTCTGCAATTGTCAGGGCTCCAAATGTGCATTCTAGATTTAACTGAAAGCTGAGCTTCTCACCCCAAAACTATGCTCCAGATATTGGTGCTGTCAAGAGAAAGCCAGCTATCACAAGGCTTATGATAAAAATCAGAGAGCCAGCAACTCTCCTTCCAGCAAAGCATTCTTTGTGGCTACGAACAGCCAGCTGAATCTCAGCTATGTGGCTTCAGAGACAGAAATTAGTACCTCTGGCTGCACAACAACAAGCCTTAACTATATGAACTCAAGAAGGTGACTGCACCAGTGTCCCTGGTCACTGGCACTCATGCTGTCCAAGGGGCAGCCCAAAACAGGGCAGTGGTACAAAAAACAAAGCTGAAATAGTGGTGCTTATAAGTCATAGATGTGAGAGATAAAGAATAGATGGCCTTGGGTAGGAAATGGCAAGAAGACCAGTAATTACAATACTGGTCCTGGTCTGAGTTCAAGCACATGGGCCAAGTGGCCCCATTCAATTAAAAATGTATTTGGGAGAGGTCCCACATGAAGCTGCAGTGCTATTCCTGGACACACTCTGGGTGAGCTTCGCTGGCAAGGAATGTGTTCTTCAGGAATGTGGCTGGACAGGCTGTGTTTAGGAAAAGTTGTGTATCCTACCAACAGCGTGGAGGATCGGAACTCTCTAATAACCATGGGGTTTTTACACAGCAAATCACTCTGCTGCCCCTTGCAACCAGCTCCTGAGGCTGCACTGGGGCACCCATGAGATGCAGCTATCCCAGAGCAGCTTTACTCAGAGCTCCTCTCTCAGGCAGGGATGCTCACGGTGTCCCACTGACACTGCCCAGGTTATGTTGAGGCAAGCAAACTGTAGAGCAACCCAGGCTGGAACTTCCTGCAGAAATGGAGGTGAGCATCCAGAGAAACTCCTGTGGGGTCTTCATTGAGACTTAGGAGTCTGGCTTTCATGGAAAAACCTGCTGGTGTAGGAGAGGGCTTTCTCACACATGGAAAAGGAGCTGTTCTGTAAAGCAGGTAGTTCTGGGTTAGAAACATCTAAGGAACAAGAGGGTCAGCTAAGGGGCACCTTCAAAGCCAGCCAGGAACAGCTTCTTAGGCTGCTTCCCCCACACTGCCTTCTGCAGCATGACCATGAAATGTGCACTTGCAGAGTGAGAGAAACAGCTCTTTTCAGAGCCTCTGAGGTTCTGAGGGAGGGTAAATGTGCTGTGTGGTCTAACAGCAAGGGGTTACCTTTGGATTTGCTCCCTCATCATGTTGAATGGAGCCCTGGAGCAGGCAACACGCCTGTAATGCCCTGGCACCTTCCCAGACCTACACCTGTTTCTCACCTTCAGAAACTGCCCTGCCTGGGGATGCCTCTTCACACAATGGAAACAGCTGCTTTCTGCAAGCTGCTGGAGGGACAGAAGGGCGGAAATTTCACACTCCATTCCCTCCATCTGTGTCCCTACCTTCCCTTTCAGGGACATCTGTCCTCTGTAGCAGGCTTGCCCTTGGTTTGCACCATCTTTCTACCTCAGAAGGCTCCGAATCACTTTAAGAGACAGGAAAATGAAGATCCAACAAGGCTGCAAAAGGGAGTGCTTGACATTAACCAGCTCCCTGAAACAGGCAGCCAGAGAATAGAAGCAGCTGGGGTAAAAAATTGAGAATTTGGGCGCACCAAATTGGGTGCACTGGGGCTGTGGCCAACCAGGCAGCAATGTTTGTTACACAGGGGCCACAAAAGCCACAGAAAACACTGCAGCACCAAGAACAAACTTCAGACTTATTCTAAGAGCCACAGCCCTGATCTGCTGCAGAGAGGACAGAAGAGATGAAAGGCATGACCACTGTTTGATGTCCCCAGGATAATTACTTTGTTCATTCTAGATCAACCCTCACCTGCACTACAAAGCCAGGCCAAGCCAACCCCCCTGCTGACTTGATCTCTGCAGGTGTGATAGCCTCGAGCTTAGTGCCTTTCAGTGCCTTCTGCTTTTGCCAGCACTGGCAGTGCAGCACACACACTGCTGTGGACCTCGGGGAGGCCCTGATGCTGATCCAGGTCTTGGCTTGTTTTGTTGCTGTCCCACAGAGAAACCTGCATCCTGCAGGACTGTTGCCACACTGGTTCAGATGCCACTGGCCTCTTGCCCACTGGAGCTCTGTACTCCATATCCTCTGCACTGTGAAACTGAATGTCTGTTACTAACAGCTCCTGACTGCAAAATTCTGGGCTTAATGCAGTGAGCAGGGGGTGGAGACACTCTTTCACATGGAAAAAGATATGTTTTCTATGAAATCATATCCCAAAGCCTGTTGTCAGCTACATCATGCACAGGTTTACTACAAGCAAGGAATAATTCCCAGATTGACAAGATACAAGTCCCTCAGGGCGCTCCTCGGTTTGGTGACATTAATTTTCTGCCAGCTTCCTGCCTCCTTCAGATCTACCTACAGCACGGGGAAGAGGGAGGATGGGCTGGCCCGTTGCATACAACAAACAGAGAATTTGGCTCTCAGACAACACCCCACTGTTTGTCTTTTGTGCATGGGGAACTGCCAGTACTATTGTGGCTTTCTCCTCTCTATTGTCAGTCCTAAGAACATCACCTTATGTTTAGGGGTACTGTGGACTGACGTTCAGAGAAGCATTTACTTCATTTTACTTCTCCTAAATGTTTTTTATTTTCACACCAAACCCTCTTACAGGTATTTGCCCAGGAAACTGCACTACTCTCCCTCTGGTTCCCAAGGAGCTGCTGCTCAGCACTGCTCCCATTTCAGTGTGGAGCAGGCTTCTCCCCTGAGATCAGGTAACTCACTCAAGGTACAGCAGCAGCGGGCTGCCCTTGGGGCCAGTGTCTTGGCTTAAGTTCCCACTAGTGACTAACACAAATGGCCCTCTCACCCCAATACCAGTGGCCTAGATCCCACCTAGAGAGTTAAAATTTTAAGCTCAGACTTTCAAAGGCAACAAAGAAAAGGTTTGGCATTCTGACCTTGCCCAGAGCTGCCTCCCTCAGCCCTTCAGCATCCTTTACTGGGTGTCCTTGTACTGCCAGACCCTTGGAGTGAGTCACTAGAGGATGCACTCAGCGACTCCTCGACCTCATCTAACACTGGAACCTGCTTTCAAAGGTGAGTCATGGCCCAGCACCTCCCTGCAGGCTGTGCAACTTGCCTGGAGAGGAGAGGCTGGCTTCTGCACATCCTTGCATGCCAGCTACCTCCTGGATGAGTACATAAGGGCTAATGGTCACGGGATGGGCAGGCAGGAACTGCTGTGATTTCATCGCAGCTGTGACCTGATTCACCCTTGATCACATCATTTACTCTGCCTCTCTGTGGAGTGAGAGTCATGAGACTTGCCTGCCTGGTATGAGGATTAATTCCCAGCAGAAAATACTTTGAAGATGAGAAGAAGAGCAGACATCGCAGGGTGCCACTGTTGCTGTTAGACCTGTGCTCAGCCCAGGCCTGGGTAATGCTCACATCAGGATTCCATGGTGAGAGGCATTTGTGCCATTGGTGTCTGTGTGACATCCCTCTCCTGAAAGGATCCCAAAGGAATTCACTGTTGGGTGCCTCAAAGGACCCAGATCTACCAGGAAGTCTCCAGGAGGCTACTGGGCAGGGGCATGAGGGTCCCCTCCCATGCCTAAGGACAAAAGGAGGCCTGAGCCAGGGTAGAGCTACTGAATTTTTTGAAAGATAAGGCTCCACAAGACACCTCCGAGCATCCAGAGAGACCCAGGGTAAAACGAGCTCCCCTAAATCATCGCTGGAGCACACAGGCCAGTGACCCAAGCTTATTTCTGGCATTTGCTCTCAGTCAGTGAGTTGCTACTTTCAGGGACAAGAGGTGTAGTAAAATAAAGCTTGGGCCTTACCATGACTCAGTGACCTCAAGGTGAGATGCCATTCATCGTCACTGCATGACTTTCCCAGATGGCAAAACCTCCCACAGCAGTGTGAGCCACAGCACACTGGGAATGTCAGGGGCATGGAGGCCACCAGATGTGCCTCTTTAAGAAAGTATCTGTCAGCTGGATCACTTTTTAGGTAAGAGGAATGGGTATGTTTCTGAGGTTTGAGAGCACAGGCTGCCACAGCCAAACATGGGTTCCCTACCTCTCTGTGTCAGATGGTGGGAGCACACCTAGGATGGCCAGAGTCCTGCATGGGCAGGATCCTGTAAAGTGTGGCAAAGGAGGGTTTGCTGCCCAACATTTGCTCTGAATGAATGTTTCTGTCTTTATTCTCATATGTGAAATTCGTCCTTTAATGCATACATTGATAATGTGATGACCACATCGATAATTCTCCCGATGTCCACTTACCTGTGGGAACCCACGTGGGTCACAACATCACCCACACATCACCCATGGCCCTTCTGCAAACCAGTGCTGCCAGGTTTTGTTCTGCACTGCCCAGTGCAGCACCCTTCACCCCCAGCCTCAGTGCCCATTTTTGCAACCAGAGCTGATTTGCACTGTTAGCTTTCCCGGTGGTATCTGTATGTGCTGACCATGAGTCTTTAAAGGTTGATGTTGAGATACTGCTGGAATAAAATCCTCACCACCTTCCCATGCAGAATGGCAGCACCAGGATTGTGTGCACCACCACAGCTGCAACCTGTGGCCACTTTGCAATGCCACCCTGCACCAGCTTGTCCCAAAAAACAGGGGTTTGGGGTTTTTTTTGAAACTGTGGTGTGTTGAATTCCCCCTGGCTCCAACCAGCACTGGGGAATGGCAGAGCCACCCTGAGCTGTTCCATGTGCCCTGAACTAAAACTCATTCCTTGGCACGAGGAGCCCAGCTTTGAAGGGGTTCAAGGTGGAGGAGGTGGGTTGTGTGCTGGGCTCCAGGAGGGCACGTAAGGGGCTGCTTTGATGTCTGTGCAACACTTGATGTCTGCAGACACGCATGCACAGCAGGCAGCTCATGCAGCTGGCTTCCACAGTTGCCAGCTGTGACACACATGGGGTAGGGACCCACATGAGCCACCACACTGGTGTAGGGTGGAGATGTTCTTTCACAGCTAAACATGCTGCTTTTAATCCCTCTGCTGCCAATTCCCAGGTCTGTAAAGACAGAGCTGTGACTGCATACAGGTGTACCAGCTTTGGGCAAAAACTGAGGGTGGTGCCTCCACCAGCTCCTTTACACATCCCTGCACCTTCCCAGGCCAGCACATGGGTTTGGCCCGGCTTGCTAACCCCTGCATACCCATGGTCTGTGGAGGACTGAGGGCAGTGTTCAAGCACCCACCTGTGGTAGCTGCTAAGGCTGAAGTAAATAAAGGAAGCTGCTGCCCTGCAACACACCAGTGTGGAAGCAGGGCAGCAGCTGTCAGAAATGCCCTCAAGAAAGCGACCCCTCCATGACCTGCTCTTTGCAGGAGCTCATTGCTACTGTGCCCAGCAGGAGGAGGAGCTCAGCCATGACAGGATCTATTTTGGCCTGCAGGAAAAGGGTCTGTGCTTTGGAGCAGTATCTCCAATTTCTTTCTGTGACACCATTTCTACAACATCAGTACCTGCAGTGGATCCAGCCTGGCCAACCATGGCTCTGCACCTGTATGTCTGCACAGTGAGCTTCACTCTGGGCTTTTTTGTTGGGTTTTTTCAGTCATACATTTTTTTACCATTGAGTCAGGCTGCACTACAGTGCCAGTGGCGGCAGCTCTCCTGCCACAGCATGTTCAGATCTCTAAAGGTTTTAACACACCACCTGCTCTGTTGAACCTGTGGCTCTCACTGGGTCCTGGTCTGACACGGTGCCTTCAGTCAGCAGCTGACTGCCTGTTGCAGCTCCCTGGCTGCTCACAAGGGCTGATGGTGTTTGTGGGTTATTGTGATTGATCATAATTGGTTTTTAAAAGACAGGAGAAATTAAACCTTGCATCTGCCTTCCCTAGCACTCATTTATCTCTTCATCTCCTTCTGCAGACCAGACCCAACTGCACTTCAGAGTTGCCAAGTGATCCACATTTTTATGATGTGTATTTTCAGTGACAGTGACATGTGATAATATTTTCAGTGACATGGATCTGCCTGGCTGAACCCACTGTCATGGTTTCACCCCAGACAGCAACCAAGCCCCAGGCAGCTGCTCACTACCTCCCCCACCAGCAGCATCAGGATGAGGATTAGAAGGGTAAAAGCCAGAAAACTTGTGGATTGAGACAGAGACAATTTAATAAGGAAAGCAAAAGCCAATTACACAAGCAAAGTAAAACCAAGAATTAATTCACTGTTTCCAATAGGCAGCCAGGTGTTCAGCCATCTCCAGGAGAGCAGGAACATGGTTCCATCACACAAAACAGTTACTTGGAAAAACAAACACCATCACTCTAAACATCTCCCCCTCCCTCCTCCTCCACTTTATTTATTGAGCATGAGCATATGGTTTGGAATATCCCTTTGATCAGTTTGGGTCACCTGTCCTGGCTGTGTTTCCTCCCAGTCTCCCCTGTACACCCAGCTTCCTCACTAGCATGGCCATAGGAAAAGCTGGAATTGCCTCGGATCTGTGTAAGTCCTGCTCAGCAATAACAAAAACATCACTACATGATCAACCCTGTGTTCAGCACAAATCCAGAACACAGCCCCAGATCAGCTACTGTGAAGCAAATTAACTCTAGCCCAGCCAAAACCAGCACAGCCACTCTGCAGGGCAGGACGTGGCGACAGGTGACCATGGACATACAGGACACAAGAGGTGGTCTCACCCCAAGCACCTCCACTGTTGCAGATCTGGTCTCCTCTGGAGTCTCCTGATGTGTGGAGGGTGGTGTGACCTGCAGTGATGCTGTTGAAAGATGCTTAGGGCATTTAAATTGCAGAAGAAAAAGGCCAGAGATGATTTTTGCAGCTCAAAGTGCTCTTGCAGCTCGGATATCCCCTGACACTCAAGAAATAGCTGTCACTGCCTGAAAGAGAAGGTGAGACCACTTCTCTGTAGGAGTGGATTAGCTGGGCAGAAGGAAGAGACCTCAGCCCCAGGGCCCTCATATCTGGATTTTAACTTCCACATGCACTGTGGCTCACCCCTGCTCTCAAACATCCTCTGTACCACGGGGCTGCCAGAACCCTTCAGATATGGCTGCTTTTAGCTGCTGGCTTTTCACTCATCCTCCACTGACCTCTTTAACACCCACACAGGTGAGCCACAGCAGGACGGGGACATGGTGTGGCCAGGGCACCCTGGAGTGAAGCTCCCAGCATCAGTGGATTCAGCTTTCCCCACATCCCCAGGGCCTCTTTTTATTGGTGTTTTTCTGGCTTTTTGAGGGTGAATACGTAACACTGTCACTCGTGGGCAGCAGATGTTGCCGAAGGCCCTGCGGCGGCAGAGGCACAGCCAGAGCGGCTGCAGCAGGATGGGATTAGCAGAGCTTATCCCCCCAGCCCTCAGGCCTCAGCCTCAGCCCTCAGCCCTGCTCCCCTCAGCCTCAACCCTCACCCTGCTTCCCTCAGCCATCAGCCCTCAGCCCTGCTCCCCTCAGTCATCAGCACTCAGCCTCAGCCTCAACCCTCAGCTTCAGCCCTCAGCCTCAGCCCTCAGCCCTGCTCCCCTCAGCCTCAGCCCTGCTCCCCTCAGCCCTCAGCTTCAGCCCTCAGCCCTGCTCCCCTCAGCCTCAGCCCTCAGCCCTCAGCCCTGCTCCCCTCAGCCTCAGCCCTCAGCCTCAGCACAGGCCAGGCCAGGCCTGTCCCCACAGCCACCCAGCCCTTCCCGGGGGCTGGAGCTGCTCCAGACACCCGGAACACCTCATGCACACCATCCCCGAGTAACACTGACTTGGCAAAACCAAAATGTATCTATTGAGATACATAGCAAATAGGTCATAATCCTAATACAAAATGTCGTCTATTTACAGGCTGTGCCAAAGCACATTCTTAGCTGGGAAGGTACTCCCTCAGCCTGGGCTTGGATGCAAAAAAAACCCCTGTGTTTTTAACATTCAATAAATAAAAGTTTTACTAAAAAGTGCTGGTACGTGCACCAAATAAACTATGTGTAAACACCATATATATTTCATATATAATACTGTCATATATATTTATATAGCTTTCAGTCATACATATTTAACTATAAAATATGAAAATAAATGGCACTGAATATAAAATAGTACATATAAGCCCATATGAATATATAAAACATACATAAAATGTTATATACACATGAACCAATACAAGTATAATATAAATACATATAAAGCATACATTATATGCTTTTAAATACACTTAGAAAACATTCCCTATTTTTTAAATATAGTGCTCTCTATATAGAACCAATATGTAATATTTATTGTTTGTTTTCACAAGGTTCTAAATTGATGTCTTTTAAAAGAGACAGGACAAATTCTGTGTCTGCCTTCCCTAGCATTTCTTTCTCTCTTTATCTGCTCCTGCAGATCGAACCCAACTGTGCTGCAGAGCTGCCGAGTGATCCTCATTAAAAGGATGACGGTATTTTCAGTGACATGGATCTGCCTGGCTTAACTCCCTTTGCAGAGCAGGACTTCGATTCCGTGTGGTTCTATAAAGATAACTTTGCAATACTTATATCACATATTACATTAATATATACCATTATATGGTGCAATACTGCAACACGTAAATATCTAAAGTATATTTATAAGCCTATGAAAACATACCTGCATAAATATATCTTTTGTACCAATAACTGGAATATGGGAGCCATATATGGCATTCAGATACACATAAAACACTGTTTTTACGTTTATTTGTATTCCGCACTCGACGCTTTCCACACACAACACCGACAGCGCGAAGGCGCCGCGCACGCGCGCGGGGCCCCGAGGCGCGCTCAGCCGGGCACGCGCAGCGCCGCTGGCCCCGCCCCCACCCACCCCGCCCCCACCCCGCGGGCGGGGCCTGCCCCGATAAACACGGCCACGTGCGGGGGGGCGGGGCCTGCCCGCGCTTCCGGCAACACGCGCCCGTCGCCGCCACATAAATAGCGCGGAGCGCGCCCGCAGCCACTGCACCGCTCCAGCCGCCGCTCCGGGTTCTGCCCCGCACCGCTCCGGGTACTGCCCTACTCCGCCCCGGTCTGCCCCGCACCGCTCCGGGTACTGTTCTGCTCTGCCCCGCACCGGGTTCTGCCCAGGTCTCCTACGCACCGCTCCAGTCGCCGCCGCCGCTCCCAGTCCCGGTGTTGGTCCCGCTCCGTGCCGTCGCCATGCCGTTCCTGGGGCAGGACTGGCGCTCCCCCGGGCAGAGCTGGGTGAAGACGGCTGACGGCTGGACGCGCTTCCTGGACGAGAAGAGCGGCGGCTTCGTGGGCGACATCAGCAGGTAGCGGCGGCGGCGCGGTCCGGCCCCGCTGCCGGGCGGTGCCGCCAGGGGGCGCGGTGCCGGGGCGGGGGGGGGCTTGAGGGGCGGACGGGGCCCTCGCCCCGGGCCGGCTCAGGGGCCGCCCCGGTGTCGGCGGAGCGGGGTCGTTGTCTGAGTGACCCCGGCCCTGCCGGCTGAAGGCTTCGACGGCCCCTCCGGGCCTATAGGAAGCTCCGAACGGGGGTCACTCAGCCCCTGGCGGGGTCCCCACGTCCCTATGGAGGCTGTTCCTCCCCAGACGGCCGGGCCGTCCTTATGGCTGCGGAGTGTGGCGAAAAATCGAGGAGAGGATGAAACCTTCACCTGCCCCGCGGCCAGAGGGCTGTGCCCCCGGGAGCATCGCCGGGCGTCTCCTGGCGGTGGCTGCCCACCCTCCCCTCCCCCCAAAACAACCTTGCTTGGGGCTTCCCGGGCTCGGAAGGATGATGTGTCTGAAGCCATAAGTCCTCCCAGGCCATGAGTAATGTACCTTACGTGCTGCTTGACTAATCTGGCTGCAAAACATCAACAAACCCCCAAGATGGTGCGGGCAGGAAGCTTTGCAGCGCGTGGGTGTCGTGGGCTCCGGCAAGAGCGCTCCTGTCAAAAGCAAACTTCTCACAGAGCTCGATCTTCTCCTCAGCTGTGTGCTGCCAGGGTTGGGGTTGCTGCCACCTTCCTACTGCTAGGGAAGGGTCAGGAATGCCCATGACAAAGGGACTTGGAGTAAGAAGGGATTTGCTATGAGCCACTCCTGAGATGTTATGGTGCAAGGAGGCTTATGTAGCAGGTATCTTCTGCTCTCTTTCATGTCAGCTATAAGTAAAAATCAAGTTTAGGTTTGTAAACTGTAAATAGGTAGAAAAATGTCTGGCTGATGGTAGTGTGTTGGGAATACTGAGTTTAGCATGGGTTTATACATCCCTTTTCCCATTTAAAAGCAAGGAGGTGACATGTTGACCCCAGGCTGAGGTCCTTGCTCAGGTCGAGGTGCCCAACTGCTCAACCTGTCAAGATGCTGTGAAGAATTGTGTGGAAACCTGGCAGTACATAAACAGGGTAATAATCTGCCTCCCATGCTGGAGCTGGTCCACTGCTGCTGTTATGGTGGTTTCAGATTACAGAGTCATTCAGTAGGAAGTCAACAGGCAAGCGTGTGCTGTTGACATGTAAGATTTAAAGCAGATCCATCTTGTGCTCTTGGGCTCAGATTCTGCCACTGCATGGGGCGTGTTAACCTGACCCCCTATTGATTTTGTGCAACCATGATAAAACATGAGCTTGGATATTCCAAAACAACTTCTTCCTTGCTGCCATATTCTGTTCTCAGGTTTTGGTCCCCCCAGCAGGAAGCAGCATGGATGGGGTACAGGAGCAGCTGAGATGTTCTGCACTCAGGTTTAGGTGGTTCTGAGCAAGCTGCAGCTGGCAGAAGTGTCTGGTTCCCTAAATTATTTCTGTGAATATTGTTCACCTTCAATGCTGCTGCTGTTCCCCTTCTGCAGTGCCGTGTTGGGGCCCATGGCAGTGGTGCCTTCCCAGAGCTTGGATGCCCTGCAAGGGGGATGCAGGGTAGGAAGGGGGAACCAAGGGTCAGGGTCTTCTGAAACGGGCAGAGGTTTCTTCTACCTCTTGGGCCATGTGCAGGTGCCAAACCAGAACACCCATCTGGATCATGCCACAGGGGATCTGGGTCCCTCCTGGCACTGAAACTCTGACTTGGTCACTTCTGCATATACTGGTGGTGTGGCCACACAGACAGGCAGTAAACAGGGGAAACAAGAAGTCTTGTCCCACAGGTTTCATGCCTTTGCAGGAGGCTGTGCTGAATAGCTGTCAGAGGTGTGTTTGGTATGGTGCTTGTGTTTGGGTTTTGTTTGAGATTAAGCAGTGTAAACACAAGGCCTGTACAGGAAGCTTCCTGGCTGTGTAAGGGTCCTTGTGGCTGTCTCAGAGGAAGCTTGCCAGGGGCTGCAAGCAGCAGCAGTGTGCTTTGGCACCTGTTAGAGCTCCAGGCCTGTCTGAGCCACAGTGGCTGAGAGGTGCAGTGAGGTGCCTGGGACCCTTCTTCAAGTTTAGGCCTGCACACAGCCATGCTTCATCCCTTGCAAACTGCTAGAGCAGTGGGGATAGCTCTGTTTTGTTCTCCTGGATATGTGGCCTGTCTTCTCCTTGTCAGCTGTGAGGCACCCAGCAGCTCTGGGCAGCAGGCTGTGTGCTGGGCCTCTGCTGAGAGCCCCTGGTGCTGCTGCCCTCCCCTGCCACCCCCAGGGATCTCTGCAGCAGTGCCGTGGCTGCCCAGGGACTTCTTAGTTTCGAGTTGTGGCTTGGATTTGCTGATTTGCAGGTCTGCAGTATTTGGGGATGTTGATGCACAGCCTCTTTATAGCTAGCCTTTCATTGCTCTTGAAGGAAATAAGGGGTTATAGCTCTCTTCACTAATAATACAGTTACAGCAGAGCTCCAGCAGAAGCAGGCAATGGGCAGTCTTGGACAAGAGATCCTAGCTGTTAACTTGTGTAGTCACTACTGTGTGGGGTCTGGAAAACCATCAGAAAAGTCTAAACCTCAGCTAAGCTTTTCCTGTAAGCTTGAAATAGTATTTTGTGGGAACTCTTTTGTTAATAAATATTTTGAGTACATATATGTGTCTTCAGGGGTGTCTAAATATGTTCTTCTGTAGCAGTCTGAGTGGCTCAGAGCAATCTGCTACCTACACTGGGAGGATATGGTGTTACTTAAGGATAGAAATAGGTTAAAGAGTGGAAAAGAACATTGCTCAGCAGTGTCCCAGTATGAACTGTGTAATCTCTGTTACCTGCTCCTGTCATGGGTATCTTGGCTAGCCCAGAATTGAGGCACCAGATGTTCCTTTAAAAATACCAATACTGGATGTTAAAACTGCGTGCAGACTACTTCTCAGGGGCAGCCTGCAAGAAAGTAGTTTTGGAGGCCACAATAAAAACCTGTTTGGTTTTTTTCTCCATGCAGGAAACATAGTGTTCAACAGAATGCAGAACTAAACAGAATCCTTGCTTTGTGTCATTCACAGCTTTTGTAAAAAAGATGATCACAACAAAGAGAATCTCTTCAACAGCATAAACTATGATGTTGCTGCCAAGAAGAGAAAAAAAGATCTGCTGAATAACAAAGCCAAGACTCAATGTAAGACATCTTTTTGGACTTCTTTTTAAACAAGTTGGTGGAGAAGAAGGGAAAATGCTCCATATCTATGTTTTTTGCGCAGTGCATGAAGAGTCTTCTAGAGTCTTGAAGGGCTTTGTGCCCATGTTTGACCTAAGTGGAGAACTTGGATACTGTTTAACATGAAGATTTATGCCCCTGTTAGTAATCCCTGTTCTGAGGAGTTGTGCTTGTTGTGTTCAGATTTTTGTCATTTGTTTGTCAGGAGGGTAATTTTTTCCTATGGTGCATTCAAATGAACCAGTTCCAGTATTTTCCCCCTGTAGACTTCCTTGTGCACAACAGGCTAAATTTATTCTTCCTTCCATATGCATGTTGAGCACTAATCTACATTACTGGAGGCTACAAGCTTGAATGTAAGCTTTGATCCTATCTCTGTGTGCGGAGTGCATGAAAAATGAAATAAGATTTCAGCTCACTCAAAACAATAGAAGGCTTGAAATCTTTCTGTGTGCGCAGCAAGCAGCCAGGGTCTCCGATGGGGCCCTGGGGCAGCCCCCGGGGGAGCCTGCAGGGACAGCACGGCCTGTGTTGGGCTGACTGCAAGATAGGTACTGGAGTTACATGTGAAGGCTACAAATGTAAACACAGCCAAAGGAAATGAGTTCCAATTCCCACACTGCTATTAACTCATTGTGCATCCCCCAGGATTTTGGAAACTGTTGCCAAAAGTTGGCCCCTCAGTGTATTGAGTTCTCAGAACAAACAAATGTTGCCATGACCGTTTTTGGCTGGATTCTGCTGTGACCTGCCATTGAAAAGGGCTTGATGTAGGGTCAGCATGCCTGTAACTGAGACTGGGTCTGTCCTCAGACTTACAGTACCAGGCAGAAGTACATTCCATAGCTTCAGTTCATTAATTTACAGGTTGCTTTAGGAGTTCAATATTTACTTTACGGAAAGGAGTCCAGCAGGGTGGAGAGGAGAATTTTTTTATACTAGCAGTTAAATTGCCAGTGTGTGGTGGAAGTAGGGTCAAAAGCCCATGTGAAAATGGAGTGGGAGAAGGACTGAGCAGCATAACTGCTTATAGTACAGACTCTTCTGCAAACAGAGTTAGCAGTGTGTGCTGGGTATTGGGAAGTTATTTTGGGGAATGGATGGGACAACTCCCATTCTGAGGGAAGGGAGGGGCAATTAGAAATAGGAAAATTTTGGTCCCACATAGTTTTTTCTTTTTTAGCAAGTTAGCTGCAAGCATAAGCATGCTCCTCTGAGCCTGACCTCACTGCTAAAAGCTCTCTCTTACATGCCTGGTGTCTCATGACATTTTTGCTCAACTTCAAATTTGACATACAATCCCAGGCCTGTATCCAAGGTAATAAATAGTTAATAAAATCAATAACAACAAAACCTGGCTGTCAGCCACACTTACTGTCTGGGACCAAAGAGGAGGGGCTATGGTATATCTATGGCTGGCAGATTAAACATTTACAGTCTTGAGCTGTGTCAATGAAATAGAAGCCTTTTCTGAGGCTTAGGACTACAGTCTCAAATGAAGCTGTATAGAAACAAAGCAGCTCAGCAAGTTGCTAGATTTGGTTTCAAGTGTGGTGGTGTAAACAAAATCATTTAATTTATAGTAAAAGACAGTGGATGTTATGAGCAGAACAGGGGTACAGCTCTCTGAGGTGAAAGATTAACTGAGTGAAATGTCTTTGTCCAAACAGATTTCCACCAGGAGAAGTGGATCTATGTTCACAAGGGAAGCACAAAAGAGGTGAGTGCCTCTACCGGTTCTTTGTTCTCTTTTCTACTGGTTTTTATAAGCAGTGGAAGATCCTGTGCTGATATAAATCAGCAGAAGCTCTTAAGAGATAAGTGGAAGATCTGGCTTGTGGCTGGAATTTCAGTAATGATTTTAAGCCCCTATCAGGGATCCAGGGCTTGATGTACAAGGCTTTGTACATGTGTTTAAAATATGACTTGTTTGCTTCCCTCATTTAAAAAAAACCAGCCATTTGCAGGCCAAGCCATAATACTGTTCTTGGCTTTCACCCAGTACTGTCCTAACATGGAAAATCATTGGAATTTATCACAAGGGCTCGCTTGCACTCATGGAGAGAAGCGGCTGTAGGAGACTGCTCTGAACTCACACTGTGTATTGAACCCCAGGAATGTGTGGCCCATTCTCACACGTAAATTCATGGGTCATGAGCAGAGCATGGGTCTCTCTTGGGAAACTACCATAATCTCCACTGGGCCATGCCTACTCTTGATGTCAGTAAGTGCAGCTCAGCAGGAGCCAGGCCTGCCTTCACTGGCTGTGAGCTGCTCCCATGGTCTGTACCTATCAGCTTGCTAAACTGAGTTGCTCTGGGTCAGGTCTACCTGGTGCTGGCTGGACTCAAGTCTGCCAAAACATGACCCAGAGTGTTTTTTCTTCCCAGCGCCATGGTTACTGCACCCTGGGAGAAGCCTTCAACCGCCTTGACTTCTCCAGTGCTATCCTGGACTCCAGGAGATTCAACTACGTCGTCAGGGTGAGTCCAAGCCCAGGGTTTGTTGTGATGTGGTGGTGTTGGAGGCTCTGAACTGAGCACCAGTTGGGTAATGGGAAGCACTGGCAAAGAAGAGATGTCTGAGCGTGCAAGTGGGTGTATTAGGCTTTTCTGCATGAAGTAATTCACAGGAGTTTTGTGTGTGGATAGATGCCCAAATCTTGTCTTAATTTATTAAAGTGGAAAGAGAGGAAAGTGGTGATAATGTGGAAGATGAGCTGTCCTTACCCTAGAATTCCTACTGCTTTTCAATTGCATCATTCACTTTTGAAGCCCAAAAGGCTTGGCTTCCAATTCCTGAGTTTTCAGTTCAGCTTCTGAAAAAGAACACGGCCTGTCTGCAGGTGCCACAGGCTGCTGGAGACCTCTTTGCTCCAGAAGCTCCAGTCCGAGGTCTGTGGAGCTTTGTCTCCATTGATGTGATACCAGAGAGACTCAGGAGAGCTGAGCATTTTGGGAGTGAAGGGATGGGCTGAACCTCTTGGTGGCACTGATCTTAACTTCTCTGTTAAGGATCACAATTGCTCTTAATCCTTTGTGACTGGCAGTGATTTCAGTGGGTGAAACATTTTAGTCCTGACAACATTAGTAAATAAAGGAGTCATCAGCTTCAAGTTTCCTATGCTCTGGCTTTGCATAATAGGTCAGGGCTTGGCATGGTCAAGGAGGTGGTAGTGGCTGGGGGACCTACTGTCCTGAGAGCTGTGGATACTTGTATGTTTATTTGCATGTGATCTGCAAATTGATCTTGAATTTCAGAATGCTTAGCAAGATTTGGAATTCAGTAAGGTTTTAAAAAAGTTATTAACTTGAGGCTGTTTATGAACAGCTCCTTTTCATGCCTTGTGAGCAGGTGATCACTGGTGAGGCAACAGCTGTTCAGGTGTTAGATTCTGGAGCAAGCAGCAGTGGTATTGCTTTCCCTTTGAGTCAAGTGTCATGAAAAGTGTCTAAGGAAAAAATTATCTGAGCAGGCTCACCTTAATTTGTTCGCCTAGGCTGTCGAGGTGACAAGTCACCTGTGGAAACTTCTGTCACCCTGGGAAGGGTACAGGCATTGGGAATAATGACCCTCTGGCTGTATAGGAAGGGCAATCACTTGGATGTCCCACAACAGGAGTGGTGGCAGGGTGTGGGGACTCTAGGGGAGGCAAAGCAGGATCCAAGTCATGTAAACTCAGGCTCTCCTAGCTCTGCTGATCTTGGGATGACTTGTTTTCCTGCCTGTGCAGAAGTGATCACCAGTGCTGAGGTAGTGGAGTTTCCTGATATTGGAGAGATACATATACACACACAGCCGTGTCATCTTCAGGGGGGTTACTGGAGAAGGAACAGTTCATGCCAAGGCCATAACTCTTTAGTCAAATATAAAGAAGGAATGTAAAATAAAACTTGTTTAGTGCTGCAGATCTCTCTTTGGCAGACTTTCTTATGACAGTGAAGAACTCCAAAGACCTCTGCTAAGCATGGCCTCAGGTCATGCTGTGCCACATGATGGGCTTCTGCTGCTTGGCCCAATGTGATAGATGTCTCATATGGGACTGCAAAGGTGGAGCAGAAGTCCCACTAAATTTTTTGAAGAGCAAATTTAAATTTCAGTTAAGTCAGTGGGGTCTGGTGAGGGAGCTCAGGCTCACCTTCTTCTCTCTTTTTCTCATGAGGACTTCATACACAGCACATTTGGGATGCTTTTATCAAAAACAACACTTTTGAAAGCTATGGAAGCTGACGTGTCCTTGTTTCTACAAATTACTTCTGAGCTTTTAAGAGTAGCTATCCCCCAGTAGTTTTACAGATATAGCACTGCTGAGAAGTACTGAAGGTTTCTAATTGAGGTTGACTTGTGGTTTGGTAGTTTAGAGAAGATATTAAACCTGGTACCATGGATCAAACTGTAAAATTGACTTCTTAAAATGAAAGGCTTGTATCAGCCAAGTCTCCAGTAGATAGTACCTCATAAAATGCCTTATATGCCAGATTTACTCATTAAAAGCTCTGCCTAGATGTGGATCATGTTTAGAGTCCTTTGCAAGTTGCAGGCCTCCTAAAGCACATGGATGGGCAATCTGTCACATGGAAAATGCCTTGAATATTGGCAGGCAAAACAATTTTCCTTCCTTCCCTCTCCTTGTTCTCTCTAGTTCCACTCCTTGCTCAGGGTACCTGATACTAATGTCATGCTACTTAATTCATCAAGCAAACGCTTTTCAAGGGGAGGAGTTTGGAATTGGAGGCTGGGAAAGAATATTACAATGTCTGTAGGGGAAGAAAGGAGAGAAACAGCTGCAGCTTTGAGGTTCTGCTGGCTACACCCAAGCTTGCCTTATAGAAACATAAGCTGTGTCACTTGCTGGTAGCAAAATGGGCTCTCAGGCTTAACATGAACTTACCTTTCTGAGTTTCTCCAAACTTAAATGAACAGTCCTTAAGTGTCTTCAGTGCTTGCTTTCTTGTCACAGAAGTTTCTGCTTTAGATACACTCAAACTAAGTTCTTGGAGTTTCTAGTGATGCACAGATGAAATGGGCACCTCCTTCAAGTGGGGTGGAGGTATGAGCTGCGAGAAACTTGGCAGGTATTTTTCATGGGCAAATACCATCAGCTGGAGCCAGTAAGTCCATGTAAGTGAAGCAGAAGAAATTTTCTTCTAACATCAGTCTTATCTTGATGGTCTGCTGGTACAGCTCTGGAAGTGCCAAGTTATAGGTATAGGTGTCATGACTTGGTCCTTGCTGATCCTTCAAATTAGTGCATCTGCTTACGTGTTACAGAACAGTCAGTGTTCCCTTTTCAGGGCTAATAAGGAAGTGTGTGATTGACCCAGAGGACCCAAACTGTTTTTGGTCGGAAGCAGCCCTGGTTTCTCTGGTCTTAGAGATTTAATGAAAAGACTGGAAGCATTCTGTAGGCATAATTAATGGGAGCAGAGACAAATGTGCCTGCAGCCCAGAAGTTGGTTTTCCTTCAGGAACACTGTGTTCAAAGACAGGTTTTGCAGCCTGCTTCTTCAGAAAGGGATTTATCATATGATGGTTGTGTAGTCTCAAGGGAAGGTGCTGTTTCTGGTCATAAAAGCTTAGGTCATGTTAAGCAGCCTGGGCACAGCTCTTTGTAAAATAACACGATCTAGGTTGTGTGCAGCCTTCTAAAGTAGTCTCTTAAATTTGCTTCTTAAGTTTTAATAGAGGTTAGCTCCAGGAGTCCTGGATTTATGCTGTCCTGAAAGAATATCAGCTGGATGCTGTCTCATGGAGATCTGTCAGCACCTGCACTGTAAATCATTATAACTCGCCTTGCCGTGGCTCCACCTGTCAGCTGACAGCCAATGTGACATTTCAGCCACCAAAAGTGAAGGACTGTGAGAGCAAGGTGGGGCTAGAGGAGGAATTTTTCATTTTTTCTAAGCAGTCCAGATGTGAGGAGTCACATCCCCAACCATCAGGAACTTACGGATCCCCACAAGGTGCAGTCCAGCTTTCATATAGCTGGCTTGAGGTATTCAGAGGGCAATTTACACTTCAGTAGTTTGAGACTTGTGATTTTAATCACTACAGAGCCTTTCCCTTTTTGAGTCAAGGTTGTACTCTCCTGCTCAGTAAAGCAGGATTTTTTGGCTCTTTGTGCTATAAGCCCCAACAGTGGTTATTTGGGGTGTGGATTGCCTGCACACCCCTGGGTTGAACCAAGACTGTGGCCAAAGTGCCATCTGGCTGTAGCAGGTCTAAGCAATGCTACACACAGTAGTCATGGGTGCACAGCAGTGTTTTCATGGCCCTGAAGCAGGAGCCCTAGTTCCCTGCCACATGGCACTGTTCTGTTTGCTTTTTATCTTGTGCTTATGGGAGGAGAAGGATCTGCTCTGCTGCTGAAGCTGAGACTTTGTTGTGCTGCTGCTCAGGATAGATGGCTGGTGGGTTTGAGCAGAAGCCCTGCTGCTCTCAGGGGAAGTGAGCAGGTTGCTGCCATGCTGGGTGGGCTCTGCGATAGCCTACTGCATCTTTTGCCTTTTCTCTATAGCTCTGGCGAACTTCTAATAGCAAATAAAATAGGGAAGGTTTTTTTTTTGTGGAGCTACCAGGTCACCTTTCTCAAATTCTGAGGAGCTGGAAGAGTGAATTTGGATCTAATGCCCTGTTTTCCAGAGGTGTTGCAGGTTTCCCAGCTCCAGTTAAAACTGGCTGGAATGCAATTACTTAGTGTATTTGAAAAGCAGGCCTTTTAAAATTGCTCTTAACCTTTCCCTGTGCACTCTCTCCTACCATCTGTCCCTCTCAGTTGAGCGTGGGCTGGACTTAATGCAGCCACATCATAACACAGGCTTGCAGCTCTCTCTGATCTTTTTTCCCTACTCAGCATTAATCTGAATTCATCTGTCTGCTTTAGTCTGTATTATGAAAGTGGCAACATTATTTTTTTTTTATACTGCTGTAGACCCCTATTTGGCAATCCATTAACTGAGATCATACTTGGGGACTGTGCCAACACTAAAAGACCCCCAATGCACTGGAGCATGTAGGGCACAGATGAACTGTACTGCTTACCTGGTTTTTGTATATTATATGGGCACAGAAGAATAAAATCTTTTGATTTGGAGGACTAGCTGGTTGCTTCAGTCAGTGGTCCCTGGGGAGTGGAGTAGCCCTAGAAGTATTCACAACATAGTTTTCATATGGAATTTCATCCTGTGTTTATTGCTGTAGGAGAAGGGAGGTGACACATGATATCTGAGCTGGTTCACTGAACATAAATTGAACCTTGGTAAACACAGACAGGGTAAATTTGAATCTGTTCCTTTGGCTAAATTAATTTTGTACCAATTTAGTGTTCCTCAAGGAACTGAGATTTTTATCCTCATTGCCCTAAAATAAGGGCCCTGGTGTCCAACTCCTCTGCTATTACATTACATGATGCTTATCGCTGCATGCATTTTGGTGTTTTTAGGGGCACAATATTGCTAACACCCAGCCTGGAGGAAACTGTCTCTGTGCCAGCTCCAGAACAGTGCAATCTGGAGACAGCAGTTATTTGTGCACAGACAAGCTGATCTGGGTGCATGTGTGGCCAGTGTACAGATGGAGTCTGGCAAATTGATCACTATAATCAAAGGTCTGAAGGCTAAACAGTTTAGGGTAACAGAGTATTACAGACTAATGTGGGACATTGGTTGGGGTTTTTTCCTACTTATTTGCCCAGTATTTCAAAAAATAGACATTTTATAAGCTTTTCAAACATCTTGCAAGCTGCCTTGTATTTAGTTATTGTGGTCTCATTTAGCTGATATAGCCAAAAAATCCACTGATGCTTGTGCACCAAATATTACCCAACTCTCCTGCATCTCCCGTTTCTTCCAAACAAGCCAAGAAAACAAGCAGCCTGCCCTTGACAGGAGTTAGTGCAGGTCTTTTTTCATCTTGGGTGGTTTTTTTTGGTCATGTGAGGTGCAAGATATTAATAGAATGTAAACTCAAAGCCATCTGATGGTGGTGTTGGCCTGGATATTAAACAGAAGAAGAGATTGGTCACTGAGGCGACTTCACTGTTCCTAAGTGGCAGTCACATGCCAGTGCCCCAGATGAGCAGAGCAGGCTGCAGTAATACCCCTCCCTCAGCTCCCACTTCATGGCAAGCTGCTGGTGACTTTTTGGATGCATTCTTGTCATTCTTACAGCAGGGCAAACAGTTCAGTTCATGACTTATCAAGTCTAGTCAAAAGCCATCTTAGTTACTTGACACAAGTAGTTGCACCTTCTCTGGACTCTGTGGTGCCAGCAACGGGATACTGGAGCTGCAGATGATAAAGGATTAATAAGCTGGTCATGTGGCAATGTGTTGATTGATTTGTAGCATAAAAGGTTTTTCCTTTCCTTTCTAAATTAAAACAGAAGTCTATGTACATCCAAAACAAATGGACTGACACGTGGGCAGGCTGTGCATTTATATAATGCTGGGGGAAGGGAGAAAGGCTTGTACGATCACAGGCCACATGTTCTGCAGAGTATGTTCCATAGGAAATTTCCCCAGCTGTTCTTGTGGCACCGAGATGGGGAAGAGAGAGCATCCTTCTGTTAACAACTGCAGCCCAAATTCACTGCTCAGCTTGCTCAAGAGTCAGGAGGTCAATGATGGGAAGTAAATTCTAATTGACAGTAAAAGCAAGGTTTTCATTAGGGGAGGTTAACAAGTAAACAGGGCAGACAGGGAAAGGTGGTTTGTTACTGTAGTTGTTAGAGCTAAACAGGGAAGGAGACTTTGGGAGGGAAGGGGTTTGTCGTGGGGAGGATTTTGTTCTTCCTGCAGTACTTAACCTTTCTGTCGTGGTGACAGCGCTCTGACAAAGCCCATGCAACCCAGGAGCTGACATAAATTGTGGAGTCTGATTCTCATTAATGGTCTGTCAATAATGTCCCCATGCACACAGGCATTTGCTCGTGCTCCCTTCTGACACTGCTTGTTTGTGCCCTGGTGTGGGATGGTGATGCTGGCTGAGGCTGTTCCCTTGGTGTGAATAGTGGCTGTCAGTCCAAGCACCACTGTGGTTTCTCTGCATCTCTGAACCATGAAATCAAGTTCCCTCTTGCCCCACAGTGAAGATAATTAAAATGCCTTTTTTTTCCCCCCTACCTATTTTGATGGGAGTTTAATTATTTGACCTCTGCTCTCCTTCCTTTTTGCATTACTTTGCTCTGTTGTTCTGTCTCCTTTTTATTTTCAAGCAGCAAACAAGTCTCTGGACTGTTTTGCTGTGTCATGTGACTAGGAGTCAAGATTAGAAAGGTATCTCTGTGCTCTAAGGCTTGCAACTTCTATTTTTATCCACAGCTGTTGGAGCTGATAGCAAAGTCTCAGCTGACGTCACTGAGTGGCATTGCCCAGAAAAACTACATGAACATTTTGGAAAAAGTGGTTCAGAAAGGTAAGAAACAGAAATGGTGAGGGGGAGTCTGATGTACTTCGGTGAACCACATCCTTAAGAATAGTCAGGCAATGCAAAATGGGTGAAGAGAGGCTCCACTGTTTATTTCTGCAGTACAGTTCTACTTTCTTTTCCCTCAATGAAGGACTTGGTGGGAGGGGAGGGAATTTCTGTAGTCTGGTAGGTATCTGACAGGTGACTCCTCCTTTGCCAGCTTTGCTCACTGCCAGCCCTTCTGCATCCTACTGAGTCCTATTTCTGACTGCTCATGCCCTCAGCCAGGCATATCTGCAGTCCCCGCTGCTGCCTTGCTGGCATTGTGCTGTACCTACTGCTCCCACTGCTCTGGAGGGGTGTCTTCACCTGTTCAGGGGAATGAATTGTGCTTGAGATGTGGCACTTCCCTTGTGGGTGTTTAGCTGTCCCTAAAGCCTGGGCATTGACAGCAGCCTGTTATTATACATAATGAGAAATGTGCATTAGATGGGGAAGAGGTGCACATAGATCACTTCTTGTGCAGTATCAGAGGGGAAAACTGGCTGGTTGCCAGAGGCTGGAAGTGGGAAGTGCAGCAGATCTCATCTGCTTATCCTGGGAGGCTCTCTTTCCATCTGCTGTCTAACCTGCTGTGACTGGCTAACGTTTAAGTGCTTTCCTCTAAAAAGAAAAGCACAGGCTGGCTCTCTTGGCCTGTGAAATTACAGCAAATAACTTGCCTGAGAAACATGTAGATTCAGAGAGGGATTTTGACAATTCCTATTTTTAACATTTCCTGTTCTTCCAAAGTCCTTGAAGATCAGCAGAACATCAGGCTAATACGGGAATTGCTGCAGACCCTCTACACATCCCTCTGCACGTTAGTTCAACGCGTTGGCAAGTCTGTCCTGGTCGGAAACATCAACATGTGGGTGCACAGGATGGAGAGCATTCTTCACTGGCAGCAGCAACTGAACAACATTCAGATCACCAGGGTAAGCACAAATTCTGAAGGCTAAAAATATTGTCTCCATCATGAAACTTTTTTTTTTGTCAACGGCTCTCATTTGGGTGACTGCTTCCCACTCTACTCCCAGCCCAAGCACAGACTTGGAAGGACCTAGAGTTGCAAAATAACTGGATGCTTTCCTAGCATTACTTGACTCCCTTAATTCAAACTCAATGTACATAACCCAGGATCATGCTTGAGGTTACTGGTCACAGATTGTGGCTTGAGTCCATAATGGCTGTGAAGTGCTGTGTGAACAGAGCTGGACAAAAAACCATCTCCCCCTCTTCAGTCCTCAGAGGCCAGGCCTCAGTGTGAAAAGTCAACTCAGGCTTTCTCATATTGAGCAATTGCCTTCAGAACTTGTTTACCAGACAGCTGAGGTTTTTAGATTTTTTTAATCTGTAAATTAAATGCAAATTTTCAAATAGCTGCATAACTTCATGCTTCCTGGCTGAAAATACCAATAATTCTTCCAGTAGTCTGGAGTTACCTGTTCCAGCTGGATGAGTCCTGCTTTTACAACATCTGTTTTTTCAACAGCATCTGTGGGGACGGGAAGGATGTGTTAGGTGATAAATTTCTAGACTGACTTTACATGGGAATCAAATCTGAACTCGTTTCTTGTCACACAACCACAGCAGGTTTGATGTTGGACTAGACCTTTGGAGGTCATCTGGTCAAACTCCTCTGCTCAAGCAGGGATACAAACAATAAGTTGCCCACGACTATATATACTTTTTTTTTCTGCCTCAAATGGATATTTACTCCACTGAAATGCTAAAGCTTTCCCCCCATACCGATATGTGTTGGTGCTCTCCTTGTAGTCTTGAAGAACTCTGTCTATTCAGACAAAAGTACATCAAAATATTGCTTGTGAAAGGAACTGCCTTTTATACATACTTGTGTAGGTTTGCAGACACTTCTTCTAAACTAAATAAAATACATGTAGAGCATGCAAAAAATTTTCATACCACTGAAGTTAACTTCAGTTCAAGCTGGAACAAAACTGGATGAATTCAGAGAAGGGAAGAAGCTCAGCTCTGTACAGCCAGTTACTAATGGTGCAGTGAACTTGTGGTGTTTCTAAAGGGGGAGATGTCTTGCAACACCCAAGACGTAAATCATTGGGGGAAAAAAAACCACCCAGAAAACCTAAAGCAACCTTGAGAACTGTTGTATATGCTATAGCTGCTTCAAAAAAAAGACCAACTTCTGCCTAGAAAATAACAGCTTAATGATCTGTTCTGGTCTAATCTGTGTTCTTTCTGCAAAAATAAGTAATGCTTGAAAAGTTCTGGAAAAGGGTACTGAGGGAAAACTAGTAGCAGATAAGTTTTTGGCCTGATCCAAAAAACCTGTAAGGATTTGCTTGAGTCACACAAATTGTTTTGGTTTGGTTTTTTGTTTTTTTGTTGTTTTTTTTCAGAAAAAGATTACAAGTGTGAGCTTTGTTTGGGATTTTTTTTTTTTTTTGACCCAAGAGTCTCTGAGCTTACTCTTGCCTGTTGTGCCCTAGCAAAGCTTATATGTAGGCATAGTTCAGAAGAATGCAAAATACAGCCTGGCAAGGAAGAGCAGTGGGACATGATCCAGGGATCCAGTGCATTCGTCCTCCCCCAAAAAATGTGCCAGGCTGTCATGGAAAGTAATGTCCTCCAGACACTGTAGAGACAGTTGACTCCTCCTGGAGTGATTGTGTCAGGTCTGCCTGGCAGGTGGTGATGCAGAAATGGGTGTTTTGGTTGAGGAGTTCAGGTCCTTGCAGGTCCCGGGCAGTGTCGCTGCTCTGGGCAGGCCGGCACTGAGAGAAGGCAGGAGCTGCTGCTGTGCAGACAAATTTATTGTTCCTTGGAGTCTCCTGTGCTGTGGGATGGCTGGGGATGGGCCCACATGATTAAAAGCAGCCTTATGCAGTGTTTCCCTGCTGCTGGTGGGCTGTGTGCTGCTTGTTTGAAACAGTTAATAGCTCTGCCAAAGATGAGGCGGTGCTGTGACTCTGCAACTTAAAATAGCAGCATCTCTGTGCAGGGTAAAGGATGAACTTGGCACATCTGTCTAACATTGTTTCTTTGTTGGAGCCCAATCCTAGAAGCTGCTGTTTGCCTTAATAAGGCTGGGACTGGTTTTGAAGCTGCAGCTGGTGCCCAGGTTGTGGTCCTTGCTGATGCCTTGCTCCTGCATATAGCTTGGATTTCCCCTGAGTGCAGGACTTGCAGATCTCCTGTAGTCAATTTGCCCTGGGGCTGTACCCCAGGTGGACTTGCAAAATAATTCTGGACCCTGTGGAGTCTAAGCAGAGGTGGATGGGGGTGCCTTCTGTCTCTTTAGGCTAGGATCTGCTTTTGTGTGGCTGAGCAGCCTGGAAAACCAGGGCTGCAGCCTGTGGGAAAGGGGCAGATCCTTCAAGTGTTCCCAGAGGAAAAGCTAACCCTGCCAGCAGTGACCTGGGAACCCAGGCTGTGAGTACTCACCAGCCACTGCTGTGGTTGCAGCAAGACCCTGTGATGATATAAGCTAAAACCCATGTCAGAAGAGCATGGGATTCCCAGCAGTGTAACCAGAGCTGAACTTGAGAAGTAATGCCCATCTGCCTGGTGGTGGAGAGGCCTGGATGGACAGTGGCTGTGTCGTGGTATCAGCTAATGTCCTGCTGTAGTGAAAGCTGATGGTGATACTTCAGGGAGCAGAGTCTCACAAGTATGGATGTAAGGTGGATAAAAAGGAGAGAAGGAAGCTTGGACTGCAATTCTTCAAATTATTGTACTACAGATACATGTCCTCTTCCTTGAGGTTATCTCAGAAAGTTATGGGGCAGAAGGTCCAATATTTCCATGAAAAATGTCTCCTTTATTTGCAAGAGGGAACTGCTGCTTTGTTCTCTGTGTGAAGAAGTTTTAAAAAAGCAGTAGCTATGCTGCAAGCTAGGATTTCTTAGGTTTCCAGCTTCCTGGGAGCTCAGTTCTGTGTGTCTCTTGCAGCCTGCCTTTAAAGGAACCACTCTCACAGACCTGCCCTTGTGTTTACAATTGAACATCATGCAGCGACTGAGCGATGGGAGAGACCTGGTCAGCCTGGGTCAGGTGGCTCCTGACCTCCAAGTCCTCAGTGAGGACAGGCTGCTGTGGAAGAAACTGTGCCAGTATCACTTCACAGACAGACAGGTATGAGGAGAGGTGCAAACTGTCATGGGTTTTGGTGTACCCCCTCCCCAGAAAGAGTGTCTGCCCTGCATGTTCTCTTACTTGGCTGTCTTTTGGATCTGAGGACTGTGCAGCAAGCTGATAATATAAGCTGGCATGGAAATGGCTGTGAAGATGATTTATATAGAGGGTTTTACATGCCACAGCAATGATTCCTGAAATAGGAGCTTGAGGAATTAATCATACACTGAATTTCAATCCTAATCCAGGTGGGAACAACTGCATGACTTGCAGTTGCTCCTTGCCCCACGTGTGCAGGGAAAACGTGCAGGCAAGCTCCAGCAATCACCCTGATGTCCCAGGGACTGACACCCTTGCAGAGAATCTTTGTGGATGTGGTCCATGAGCTGTACTCCCTTGCCCTTTAGAACAAGAAATCCCCTCTGAGCTGTTCTGTGAGTGATGGGTTGATATGTGGAAAACAGCCCTGCTGCTGCCCACTTTGTACCTGTATAAACATCTCTGGCAGGCTGGGAATCATCTGGGATCATCTAAACTTAAAAGCAAACAAACAAAAATCACTCTCTGTTTATGGGTGAATGTCTGGGGTGTTTATACTAGACCCCTGCACTTCAGGAACCATGTGCCAGATTTCTCTGCTGACCTGGCTTTATTTACTCACTCAATCTGACTTTGGAAGTGACTCTGGAGGAGTTATTTCTTTTATTAAGTAAGTTCAAATCCAGTCTCTGCAGCTAATGAACCCTAAAAGAGAAATGGGTGTCTCCCAAGCTAATATAATAAATTACTGTCTCTTAGAGAAAAATACCTCAACTTTTACAGCTATTAAATGCAGCTCTACTTGCTGTGCTGCTCACCAGAAACAGTGGTCAGAGTAGTATGAGATAGCTGCCAGGGTTTCAGGCTTCCTACAGTGAAGTTGATGAAGGCAGAACAGACCCTCATAGTGGTATTGAGTGGGGCTGTTTCTCATCAGGAAAATGCTTATAGCTTTTTCAGCTGTAAGTAGAAAGTAAGAGCTTCTTAGCTCAAAGAAGCTGAGAAGTGTTCAAAGTAAGAGCTTTCTCAGTGTTGCAAGGGAACTGTTATGGCACTGGCAAGGTTGACATGTGAGGGAGAGAACACCATGAGCTGAACAGAACAAATCAGGTTTCTTACTGCTATAATTGGGTGCATCTTTTCTTTAAGATTCGCAAACGTCTGATCTTATCTGACAAAGGACAGCTGGATTGGAAAAAGATGTACTTCAAGCTCATAAGGTGTTACCCACGGAAGGAGCAGTATGGAGACACACTGCAGCTGTGCAGGCACTGCCACATCCTTTCCTGGAAGGTATGGGGTACTGGTGGGACAGACTTGACTGGGACAGGAGCTGTGGAGCATCCAGTGCTTCCTCTGAGTGCAGCTGGCTTAGGGTGTGGCAGTTCATTTGCCTGCATAGCCTAGTGAATTCCTACATCTTAATTCTCCCTTAGCTATCAAGACTCTTTCTTCTCTGTGCTTCAGAGATCCCAGCTTTATCTTGAACATGAGTAGTGTCCATTGGGGCCAGAGGGTTGGCAAATGGGGGACATGTTTTAGGGCTGCCAGCAAGAAATCATTTTAGCACTGCCAGCAGCTTCCTCTGCCCATTATATGCAAATGGATGTCTTGGCAACAGGATTAGCTGGAATGAAAGCTGATGGCTGCAAAACAGCTCAGGACAAAAATCTGCTGACCACTGTGGTGATATGCAAGGCATGCCTCTGGAGTTAAACTCCAGTAGCTGATGTTAGGCTCTAGCCTCTTTTCCCTCAGAAGAGGGGAACAGAATTAATTGGATCCTTGCTGCTTCTTTTTTTGATGACTTGCCCCTAAGATATTAATTCCAGTTCTGAGCTGTCTACTATTCTGGGCTCTGCTCTACCTATTTGCACATGGGATGTCTGGCAGTGGGGCAGTGCTAAATTGGCTGATGCTTTGGCAGCCTTTCTGCAGCCTCTCTAAATAGAATTGTTTTCTCTTTCCCAGGGTACTGATCACCCCTGCACAGCCAACAACCCAGAGACTTGCTCCACCTCTCTTTCACCACAAGAGTTTATCAACTTGTTCAGGTTCTGAACTTGGGTCAGCGCAGCCTATGCAATTCCTACAGGACACTGTCACAGAGCTTGGACACTCCATTTGTAAATAGTGTAAATATTCATGTTTGCTTGAAGCTCCTGAGTCAAGGAACAAGAGGATCTCGGAGAAGAAAGGTGAAGTTGCTCACTGACAAGCAGCACTTAAGGAATACAGACTTCCATAGGAATGGTGTATAAATACAGCATGTTGTACAGAGTCCCTTTTTTATCATCAGAGTACAAGATACAGGGCAAAAAGACCTTCATTTTTTGTTTTTAGAAGTTAAAAATGAATTTGCCCCGCATCCATTTGAGAACTCTTTTGATTTGTTTCTAATAGAGAGAAAGCAATATGAGGCTAGGACTGTTGAACTGTTCCTCCATCTGGTTTTATTTAGCATACATATTTATAAGTATGACATTTTAGAAATATTTATGAAAAATATCCCTGTGACAAGTTTAATAATACTTTTGTGTTTTTAAAAGGACACATTCTGAAATACTTAGGATAGAAATCTAGCCTACTTGAGAGACAGAATCGCAACACACCACTTTCTACCTCCAATAGATTGAGTACCTTTCAAACAAAAATCCAGTGTACAATGTGAACTTTTGTATTTTGTACAATGATTTAAAGGGAAATGTTTGTGACAGTAAGCATCTTTTCTTGTATTAATGCTTACCTCTTTACATTAGTTTTCTTGCTCTACTCAGTGCTTGAATGCCTAGATGATAGGCACCATACAAATACCTAAGAATTTACTCCATCCTCTTTTAATTGGTTGGTTTTATGAAAGACCATGCAAATGTGAAAGGAGAAGACAAAAGGATGAGCATTATCTGTAAGGGAGGAAGTTCTGTGATAGGGAAACAAAGGACTGGATTTAATCTCACAAGGTAAATTCTTATCTGCTTCATTAGGTTAATTGCACTAGTTGAAATCCTAAGTGAGGTTAGAATCTGCTTTTTTGAGCCCATGTTTTCCAACATATACACTGCTCTGTATTCCCACTGCTGTCAAGTGAATTCAGTCATCTTGGAGCTGGTAAAATATAGGGGGAACTGGGCCACTGAATCTCATTAAATGATGCGGTTTTTATTCCCTGAAGACTGGCAGCAAATGTTTTGTTTCAGAGCCCTGGAGCTTAGGGAGTGATTGGTACTTAGCAGTCAGGGCTTGGGTAAGCAAGGGATTTCCAAGATACTGATATCTTTGGTTCTTTCTCCATGCCAGGGGCAAAGACCCAAGGACCCTAGTCCCTTGTGCTTCCAGTGCTGAGTTGCTTTATGGGATCTTCTGACCCTAACCCAGAGTTAAATTTTCAGTCCTACAGAGTAAGTGGCCACTTCACCATGGCTGTGATCTGGTTCACTGTCTCCTCTGTTGCATGCAATGCTTCACTTTTCTCTACAGTGGAGCTTGAAGAATCCAGCTCATCCATAGCAGTCTGAAAACCTGCAGTGGAAAGTTTTTGCTGTTTGCTAGTAGATTTCCTGTATAGCACTTTCTCTGTGTATGATGTAAGCAGGATACCTCGTAAGGGTAAATATTTAGTGGGTTGTGTGTGACTATGTACAAAAATTTTGAGGAAAAGGAGTACTCAGGACAATTCAGGAAGAACTACTTGAGTTAATTATTGTTAAATATGCTGTTCCTTTTTTTTACATTTTTATAACTGACTTTGAACACTTTTCTGCAGCTGTTTGTATTTTAAAATGACAGTATTTGCGTTTTTGCAAACTAAATCACTTTGCATATGCTTGGAAGAGATGTGAAAAGGGAAAAAAGCTGCCTCTAGATGGAGCAGTGGGAAGAGGGGAAGAAAACATGGAAAATGCTGTCAAGAACTGCCCTTCTCCAGCCACCTAACAGCAAATCCAGAGTTTTTGCTCTTCCAGAGAGTTCTGTGAGCCTGCACCACCCTTAGCCATGGCCCAGAGCTTGTCACTGTCCAGAGATGAGGGGAGAACACATGCAGGATAACAAGCTTTATCTTGGTGTTGATGCCCCATTCATCAGTTTGACTGCTGTTGGAAAGCATAAGCCTCCTGATCATACCCATGTCAACTGAAAGTGATTTAAAAACTGCTGCCTTGGAAAAACACCCTTGTGCTTGTTTGGGGGATGTTTGTGAGTAAAGGAGGCCAGTTTCTGTTTTCCTTCCTGCGTTGATGGCAGCGGGTAGACAAAGCTGAAATCTGGCTTCGGTGAGTGAGGACATAAAGGAGTGAAACTTGCAAGTGAAGTGAGTGAAGCATTGCCACTGAATTTGGAGAGTCCTGTGGCTCCTCTTTCCAGCAGTGAGAAGACCTGCCTCTTGGCATGTTTTGTTTCTAGCTGTGACTTGGGGTTGGTTTGTTTTGTAGTTTTGCCTCTGCCACCTGTGGTAAGCCAACCTGTTGTGATGGGGAGGCAACAGTATTCTGGTATGAAAGGCTGCAGCATTCTGCCTACTCTGCATCTGTGCTTAGCACTTACCCTCTGGGAGACTGTGATACTGAGTGCATTTTAAGATAAGATTTGAATCTGGCCTACTGCATTCCTTGTGTAAGAAGATGGAAATTCTCAATGTTGAGCTGTGATTTGGGAAGGTCTTGGCTCCAGCCATTGCCTCTATCAACCCTTCACTGGCCTCCTCTACCCAGAGACCATGGGTCATACTGACAACAGATTCAATGTGCAACTGAGGCTCCTATTTTTAAAACTTACTTCAATTACTGTATATCTTATTTCTTAGCACTGTAAGGGTCAAAGTGCTGAAGATGATTTGTTATACATAGACACTTGTCTGTTGCTTGCGTGAGGTCTTGGGATATTGCTGTCAGTGTCCAAACTAGCAGCAAACCAAGCAACTACTGTACAGAACAAAACAGACTACACAAAAAGAAACAGAATAAGCCTTATTCAGTTACTGCCTCAGTCATTACCCTCCTGCTGCAGCAATTGTCAAAGATGGCCTTGCTCTCTTTGGGGACCCATTGTTTCTTGAGTGGCTGGTACAGGGAGATATTGCAGTGAATTCAAGACTCTTGGTTTGTATTTAAAACAAAATGCTGTTGTATCCAAATACCTTAGTCATTTACAAACAAAGCAATCAGTATTTTAGGTGTGCAAAGGTATCTGCTTGGCTGAGGGTGGCAGAGCTACAGAACTGACAGTGATATCAGGGGCTTCCAGGTGCGATGGTTTAAAGCTGCTCTCAGGCAAAAAGGACTTCTTCATTTTAAGACAATTGTGGCAAAGCTGTTGTGAAGGGAAAAAGTCTTTGGCTTGTATTTTGGAAATGGAATATTCTTTTCAAATGACATTTCACTTTCCAGTTATTTGATGCATTTCCATTAGACATGCATCAGTCCTTATACTAGGAAAGGAGAGTTTTTTCTCTCTTTGGGGTTTTCTCTTGCCAACATCTCCAGGGAAATCTCATTGACTTTAGAGGATGTATTAACTAGTGCAACAGCATAGAACATGGTGCTGTGAAGAGGAAAAATAGATCCATGGAAGGGAGGAGGCTTAGGAAGGGAGAGATCCTGGAGATCTCTGTTTCAGCTTTCTAGAAGAGGCCAGTTTTTGATGTGGTGGCCATTTCAAGAGGCACGATTTCAGCTGTACATACCTTAAGCCATTTACACTAACTATGGTATGCTGAAGTTTGATCATAAAGCGTGTGTACCTCCTCTTATGTTTTTTGGGTTTCTTTTTTTTAACTGTGGGAGTTGCTAGATCCTTAATTATGTAAAGTGATTAGGAAAATGTGTATTGCTCTAAAGACACTGCTTTGTATGTAAACATTTAATTGCACCCTGCCACTTTCTGTATATGGGAATATATTTTGTATTGTTTTTCTTTGCCCCAGGTTTTAAACTGTTTGTATTCCCATTTCTGTTTGACTTCAATTACTTTTGGGAAGCTGTCACCTTCTAGAAAATACACAGGTACTAAACCAGCTTTTCTTGCCCAGAAAATTCCTTGGCCCTTAGTTGCTAGAATTTCATTTAGAGCAGGAACATTTCAAATCCTATTGTGCAGCAAACAAATCAGATGTGCTTTTCACACTGATCTCCTGCTTGGTACAGCAAAGCAGCGTTGTTCTCTGCGGTTGTCCTTACAAACGTGTTGCACATCTTCCCTGTAGATCAGCACCTTGCCAAAAAGACGTAGCTTTAAATTAAAATGTCCCTCTTTGTAGCTGGCCTGTTTGCACAAGCACAGGCCCTGTGGAGCTGATGGCTGATCAGGCTGGTACAGACTCACTCCCTCCTTCAAGGGTTGGGACTCTGGTGTTCTGCTTGTGCGGCTTTAGCAGCTCTTTGCTTGTAGAGATGCTGGTTCCAGGCTCTGAAGCTGTGGTCAGCCCTTCCATACAGCTGTCAGTCTGTGGCTGCTGGCTCTGAGTCTTTACCAGCACCTAACTTCTATCCAGTCTCTTCCTCTGGTGATTTTTATTGGTAGCAAATCAGCTTTGCAGGATCTGGCCTTAGGAGAACAAATCCATCTCATCCTTGACACATGCAGTCTCAAGTGTATAGATACTCTTGACACCAGAGAAATTCCCTCTCTATTGACCAAGTGTTGCTGCTTCTTCTCCTGGGAGGGCAACTGAGGGTGGAATTTGCCTTTCTTTAGCCATCCTGTGCTGCACAGAATGCTAACATGTCAGCTACCAAGAGAACATTTTAATTTGAAATAGAAAATATGCTCATCTTTAGGAACTAATCTACAGTAATTATAGATACTTATATATGGAAGAGAGTGTGTGTTCTGTTTTATTTTTCCTTGAAGTTTTAACTAGAGATGATATGAAGTGAAAGGCATCCCTTATATAAGACTTCTGTTTAATATTATTGTGTGGTTAAAATCCTTCCATTATAAATTTGCACACTTTTTTCCTCTTTCCTTGCATGTTCAACTGATTTTTATAGCTGTTCTGTGCAGACAGTATTTTTGTAAAACATTTTTGACACTGAATTGCAATAAATGTTCAAACAATGTGAACCACAGAGTTGGTTGTCTCATTGCTTCCCAGGTGGTGACCTTATCAGCCTTGAGCTCCTGATGACTGTAAGCAAAGACTGTTGTGCAGGAACATCCAGAACTTGGCTCGTTGTCACAGTAGAAGATCCCAGATAGAGCTATTGCTTCATCCTATCTCAAAGGGAAATGAACCCTGGCTTCCAGCAAAACCCGTGCTCACAGTGAGCCTTGTGCTCATCAATCTGCCCATGGCACAGGAGTGGTTGCTGCCCCAGAAGAGATGAGCAGCGTTCACACTGATCTGAGACCTTCAGCTCCACCTTATGGCTTATAAAATACTGGGGTTTTTTCTAATTATATTGCCTGAGTGATTGTTTTTTGATCTTTTTTTGGGGGTGGGGAATCTTTAATCATTTTTTGGGGTGATTGCATCCTGTTAGTGTCAGGACTGCAAACAGTCTGCCCCAGGCTCTTGCTCAGAGGGAATGTGAGTAGGAGCCCACTGAAGTGACTCCTAATAAATTGGGGAAAAGCAGTTGAGAAGGCAAATGAAATGTGCCTCTGGTTGGAACAGAAGTTATCATGATAAAACAGGATTACTTGCCTCATGAAAGCTCTGCCAGCTATGGAAATAAGCACAAAATGCAGATGTTTTGTTTTCAGTCTCATTTGCACTGTCATATAAGGTATGTTTGAGTTGTTTCCTAAGTCTCTGTAGTTATGCTGTGGCTCAGATCTGCAGTTAGAGGGCTGCACCCCTCAGACACAAGTCTCTGGAAGCACAGTATGGGACAAGATCACAAAGCCTTTTAAACAGGAGAAAGCTCTTGTTAAGACATAGTTCTTGTTCAAATTTTTTTTTTTAATAGCAAGCTCTAGTTATTTTAATAGACTAAATGTGCAAAGACTAAATCCTTTAAGGGGAATACTAGACCTTTTTAGGAGTATGTTGGGCCCCATTTTCATGTTATTGCTGCTACCACCTCCACCCTTTTAAGTGCAGTCAGGGATAGAGGGAGAGGCATCCTGAAACCTGGATGAGGGGTTTGTTATTTGTTACCTTGATCAATGGTAACAAGTCACCCTGTACACTTCCTTGGAGTGCCCCCACTGTCTGTCTTGGAGCCTGATAAAAGAAGTTCAGCCAAAAAAACATTTTGAAAACCTCTCATACAATGAATATTAAAATTATGACTCTGCTTTGCCCCACCTTCCCCTAATCCTCATTTCTGCTTCTCTGCTTTACAGGGGTGAACCCCAGTGAGCCACGTAGGGGATTGCTTTATTTTTGACAAAACCTGAGCTGTTCCTGTGATCAAAATTGCAGAAATTGGAAAGAGATGTTTTCCAAAAGGCTCTATAAATAACTCTCGTGGGTTCAAAGGCCTTCCCAAGCTGGAAGGACACCAGTTCACTCCTCACCATTCTTGATGCACAGTGTACTGCACTTTTTACTTGAAAACAAGCAAATGTCTTTTTAATATGTTTTCCTTGGATAATTTCAGTTCTGGTCAGAACAGACCTTCAATACAGACAGCAGCACACACAGGTTGCAGCTGAGGTACCAGGTCCAGTCCAGAGCTCCTGATAGTGCTGCTGCTTTCATGCAGAGGCTGGAGGTGGGTGGTGGGACAGGAAAGACACCCACTCCCAGCTTCACAGGACAAATAAACAAACCACCCCATGGGATTTGTGTTTGTAGACAGAGAAACGCAGTCAGTGCAGGAAATGCGAGTTCCTCCTTGTCACAACACACCAGGAATTTTGACTTATTTTAGCAGGGCTTTTAAGCATTGAGTTAAGCTAATTCTTACCAGCATTTATTTTTATCCTTGAGGTTCATAAAATATGATGTCTCTGTGGGTAATCTTTGATGTGAAAGGTGTGTGTAATAAACTGTCAGCCAAGAAGCTGCCTCACGCCCTGTCTGCACCCTGTGCCGAGCTGGGGTGGGCTACAGTTTTGCTTTTTCTTGCTTTCCCTCCACAAGCAAAACTCACTTTTGTGAGGGATTTAGCTTATGTTCCAAGCCAGAAACCTCTTTCTCTCCTTCCTCCCACTCCAGTGTGGCAGCCCAGCTGGTGGGAAGTGTCAGAGGAGGCTGCACACCCACGGGGGGCAATTGCCTGGCTCAGCCTGGGGCCAGCCTCCAGCCTAAACATGACCCTAAGCTGATGGAGCCCCTCTGGCTCTGGTCATGGCTGCAGGAATTCCAGTGCTGTGCCAGGCTGGGATCCAGCACTGTGTGGCCTTGCCTTCCCAGCACGTGCTGTCTCTTGGTAACAGGCCCATCACTTTTTCCCCTGGAGTTTGGGGCACATTTTGTCTATGGGTCTCCCACCAGAACCTGACCATGGTTTTCAACATTGGTCCTCTCTTAAAATACTTTCTCCCAATCTTTTTATAGCTCTCCGACTGAAGTGGAATTTATTCTTTCTTTTTTTAATATAGCTGGAGGTGTAAATCCAGACAAATATAACTCCTGAGGGGGAATCAACCTGTCCATGCCACAGCTCAGCAGGGCCTGTGTTACTGCTGGTATATATAAAGCAACCAGGAGCCTTTTTAAACCTCTGAAACTGAAGTAATTTTTTTTGTTACTTATAGCTAATTAAATGGTTCTCATTCAAAAGCACTGTCTCCTGGTGGTAGGTAGAAACCTACAATCTTACTTTTACCACACACTTTTTATATTTAAAGCCTCTATTTTTAACCCAATGGTGGGATTCAGGGTTAATGCTCGTTAGATCTGTGTCTAGACAGTTGTGAAAAACAGGAAATGAATTACATTATAGTAGGAAAGGAGAATTTAACCTTTTCTCTCCTTGCTAACACATGTGACTGAGGAAAATATGTTACAGCAGAGAATTTTGGAAAGTTTAAGGAAGTAGAAAAATGAGAAAAAAAAAAAAAAGCTGGGTTTCCACAGGGCCTCGTGGGAATTATTATACAGAAAATAACGTGCCAGACTCTGCCCTCAGCTACACCCGGGCAGTAATTTGTTTCCTCTGGTCCCCGTGGAAAAATTGCATTTTATTATTCCCTGCTTATGCTGAACATTCAGAAGAAGGAAAAGCCAAGTTAGCCCATTTCACACACATGCACCAGCACATGTGACAACTGCAAGAGAGCAGCCACTACACAACACCCATCCTGCAGCACCCTGAGCCAGGCAGAGAGCTCTGTAACACCCCTGGGCATAACAGCACCTTACACCCCTTCTCCTCAGGCTGCCCAAGGCCTCACGGTATTTTTGAAATATTTACAAAGTTATTTTTTGTTTTTTTGGATTAGAGGCTGAAAAAAATGCAAAATTCCCTTGCTTGGCCCTTGAGGAAAGTAAGGTCCCAAAGGCTCATTGGCCCCAAGCAGCAGCACAGGGATACTGCTGTGGCTGAGTATGTACAGGGTAAGGCTTTAAAAAGTTGCTGCAATGAACCCAGAGCATGAATTAAGGCTGAACCAGTGTGGACAGCTGGCCTGCTTGGAAAGAGCTGGAAAGCAGAGGCTGGGATGCTCCTTACCCACTTATTGCCCCCATTCCCTGCAAATTGGCCGCTGTTCTGATGCAAAACACACCGTGGTCAAGAGCGGCACTGCCAGCATCTTCCCGAGGCTCGGAGCGCTTTCCCCGGCCCCCTCCGTGCCCCCCGTGGTTTCTTAACCCTCCCGGGAGCCCGGAGGCTGCAGAAGCATCGAGCAGGTGCCCGCTCCGCTGCTGTCCCTACCCCAGGCATCTCCCTGTGCCCCTGCCCGTGCCCGCTCTGCTGCAGGAGCGCTGTCCCTCCCCGATGGCATCTCCCTGTGCCCCTGCCCTGCAGGAGCGCTGTCCCTCCCCGATGGCATCTCCCTGTGCCCCTGCCCGTGCCCGCTCTGCTGCAGGAGCGCTCTCCCTCCCCGATGGCATCTCCCTGTGCCCCTGCCCTGCAGGAGCGCTGTCCCTCCCCGATGGCATCTCCCTGTGCCCCTGCCCTGCAGGAGCGCTGTCCCTCCCCGATGGCATCTCCCTGTGACCCTGCCCGTGCCCTCTCTGCCGTGAGCAGCCAGAGCAGCTGCAGGGACCCTTCTCATCGTGTGCACAGCATGGCTTTGCCTCCCTCGTCCGTGGCTCTGCTGGAGCCAGATGTTTACGCTCCCTGACGTGCTGTCAGCTGGCCAGGAACATGAATATCCCTACAGCAGAGCAGCAAAGCCTTCCCAAGGATCCTCTGCACCGCTCAGCCCGGGCTCTGCCATTCCTGCCCTCCTGGGATCCCGCTGCCTTTGGTGGCTGCTGAGAGCGTGGAGGGAAGGGATTAGTCCTCTCCAGACTATTTATTTGCTGAGTTTTATCATGATTCCTTTTAATTTTGAAGGCACATGAGTGTGCTGGGTACAAATCACTGGAATAATAGTGTGGTTAATTTTATGGCGTCTTTAGCACCGTCCAAAGTGGAAAAAAAATACCAACCCAACAAACAAACTGTCCCCACAATGGAGCAATCTAAATAAAGTTCTTTAAGCAATACAATATTTCCCTGTATAGCTGTCAATGTTTCCACTGCCAGTTTGTCTTCATAGAGGAACCAAGCTTTGGCACAGCTTATATCAGAAAAAAACATCTCTAAGTGTTTCCAAGGGGGTGTGGGGTAAGGAGGATTATGGAAGTTAAACTTGCTAGAAGAGCTGTAGAATGTTGGCCTAAGGGTCTCAGCAAGGAAAGAGGCTCCATTTATCCAGATTTACTTGCCCAGGCTTGTGCCAGGGAGGGAGGGAGTGGAGCAGGAGGCCTTGCAGCATTTGCACCTCACCGGGCAGCAGCAGCCAAGGTGGGGCTCCTCCTCAAGAAGAGCCAGATGCTAGGGGAGTGGTGAGGAAATAATTCAATGCTGCCCATTGCTAATGCCAAAGTAAGCTCAGGAGCCAGCACCCACTGCCAAACGAGCTGCTGTGGAAGGAGCTGTCTGTACCTCTGTGTGCCTGGGGAGGCCCAGGGGCACGTGCACACAGATGGACACACACAGAGTAAAAGCTGCCTTTCAGAAGTCTTGCTCTGCAGGGTAAGGAAGGTCAATAACTTCTTGTCAGCAGCAGCTTTGCTTGAAGGAGAGGCTTTAGGACATGGCTCATTCTGGGGTGGGGGGTGGGAGGGAGTTTCTGCATTAATCACTAATCTCTTTTCTGTTTTTTTCATTATTGTCTTCTGCTTGATATCAGTGTAACCTGCTTGACAGTACTGCTGCCAGAAATGGTGGTTGATTTACAGAAGAGGTGGAAAGCTAAATAGAAGAGGATACAGGTATTCCAAGGATCCTCATTTTGGTGTCCCTCCATGGCCTCACCTGTCACGCCTGAGGTCTGCTGGCAGATGGAGGAGCCCCAAAGCTCCTCTTGCTGGCCAGGATGGGTGGCTGTAGTACCCTCTCAGGCATCTAGGAAGGCACATTTACCTCAGCCCATCCTCAGGTTACCACATGAACTGCATGCACTGAGATCTTGCATCCCACTTAATATTTAATCACCCTTTGCCCTCATTTTCTTAAGTGGGCAGTGAAACCCTAGCTAGCCTGTGTGCCCCAGCAGCATGGTATTTTATTACAGAAAACTCAAAACAAAGCTTCCATGTGCTAATCCAGCCATGCCAATGGCTGTAGCACTGGAGCTCCATGGATCACTCTCCCAATGGCATTAAGCAGCAGCAAGGAGCAGCTCTAACAGTGTTTGGGAGCAGGCTCTCTTCCACTGTGCAGGCCAGGCAGATGACCTTACTGTGAGACACAACAATGCCAGCTCAGAGGAGAAACAAGTGAAGATGGTGACACCTCTTTTGGACCCCACATGTGTACTTCTGTCACAGGTCAGGCTTCAGAGCTCCTCAGCACTGGGCAGTCTCCATGTGTGATTTTTTGGACTCCACATGCTAAGCCACGGCATTTACTTCTTGAATGACCACAAATATCCACATTTCTGAAGATGTCTGTAAGCCCAGCAAGCATCCTTGCCAGGTTGGATGGGGGTCTGAGCAACCTGGTCTACTGGAAGGTGTCTCTGCCACAACAGGGGGGTTGGAATTAGATGACTTAAGGTCCCTTCCAACCCAAACCATTCTATGATTCTGTGATCATTAGTAGGGTGGTAATGTCCTGCAACCTCCACTGTCTGCATTGCCCCTGCAGGCAGTGAGCAGAGGGGCCCCATGGTCCCTGGCAAGGGCTGGTACCTGCACCCATGTGGCCAGGACCAGGCTGAGCCGTTCCACAGCCCTGGATGTCCACAGCAGTTCAAGGCAGGAGGGCCACAGAGAACATTGGCAGAAAGGTTCCATCGGGCTCTGTGCCTTGGAAAGGTGCCCCTGCTCACACAGCACCAGCTCAGAGGAAGCTGCAGCTTTGCCTCTGTGCATGGATCTGACCTCCATGCACCATGACAGCATGGAAAGGCTGGCAAGCAGGAGATGCTGGGAATGTGAGTGGGTCTTCTTTGCTGGCAACAAAGTCCCTCACTTGGTCTTTCAGATCTCAAATGCACCTAACCTGGGGTGTTTTATTTAATAATTATCAAATAAGTTAAATGAGAATGACATTAAGTAAACAATCTACCCTGCAAAGGATCTCTGACAAATATGGCAGGCAGGGCACTGCAATCTCAGCCTCCTGCTGGGAGCAAGGCAGGGGGAGCACCCTGCTGGTGACACCAGCAAGGGGAACAGCTGGGCCCCACAGCACTGGTTATTTTGCATCTCAGGACCAAGCGTATCGATCTCTGTGTATTTTACAGTAACTCCATGGACAATGCATTTGAAAACAACTTCTGGGCAGACACAGACCGTAGCATATTAAAAGGTATTTTTAGTACTTCTGGCAAAGCAGATTGAACTCTGCTTTTAGCTGTGCTAAGACAACTCCATGGAGTTTGCTGGCAGCCCTGCATATTTGTACCGAGGTAGCAACTGGTAGAGGTTACTTGACTAAATAGCTGCATTTCCTTCATGCAAGACAAAAACACAAGTGCAGATACATACTGGTGGGATTTCTGACTTACAGTGGGCTGTATTTTCTTCCTATTTTCTGCCTGAAATAAGTTTGAATTGCTGAAGAAACATTGTCACACAGCAAGGAAAAATTACTCTGAATGTCGCCGCCTCGATTTGTGACGACTTTGTTTTTGTACTGGTATAAATATAACTGTGACCATTCCATACAGCAAAGTGCTCTGTGATGAGTACAGTATAAATAGTGGAACTGATTACACTTGCTGTAAACAAGGACTGGCAAGACTTGCTTCACCCCAGCAGTTAGAATGGTGGAAGCAGCAGGAGCTTTACAGCTAAATGGTTAAAAGCCACAGCAGAACATTTTCTCGGGATGGCTCCAAGCGTGGAGCTGGTGTGCTGCCATTTCAGCAGCCAGGCTGAGACAGGGGGAAGCACGCCACCACAATTGCATACTAAAAAGAAGGGAAGGCTGAGATAACTACCATCTTCTTATTGTGTAGGCTGTTTGAAAAAAAAATAACATATAATGATTCCTGCCTTATTGCAGTGTTTGGGTTCCAGATTTAGCCTTGCATGGGAAGGCTGGTATGATGCTGAACCAAGCAAAATGAGCATTTCCTGCTTTTAAGTAATATAATGTCAGGAATCCAGCTCACTGGAAACATCCTGCTCATCTTCCAGAGCGGGAAGCAGACATTCATCACAAGTATCAGGTGAAAAATGTCACTCCAGCTGGACATTGCGAGTGGCAGTTCACAGCCCAGGTCCTGAATGCTTATTTTTATGACTATAAAATGAAGCTTGGTATACCTCATGCCTAGGAAGTGGCTTAGCTCGCTCAGAAACTCAGGGACTTGCCAGAGGCCTTAGATAACTAAGTAAGATTTGTTTTAACTGCCCTCAGTATCCAAGGTATTTCCTACTGTAAGTATAAGGAAACATTGAGGATACTTAAACAACCATATTTGTTTATCTTAGGTCAAACTGAAGAGATTTTCCAGAACCACTACTGCAGCTGCATTTAACTGGCTGAAAGGCTGCATTTGTATAGAGTGCTTCACTTTTGACTCCATGATTATAAAGGAAAAGAGGTGAGCTCCACAGGGAAGTGCACACAAACCTGGGCAGATGTCTCCAGACACTCCCTCCTCAGGTGTGCTCCATTAACCTTGGCCTCAACTGGCCAAGTCCTGCATAAGGAGGAAGCCAGAAGGCAGAAGAAAATCACCAGCATTCTCTCCCTCAAATTTCTGAGAAGGTAATTATCTGAAGAGAGACAGATGTCCGGGCAGGTTTCACCTTGAGAGGAGATGAGATTCTCCAAGCCTGAGAATCCAAAGTGTTGTAGGAGGGCAAGCCCACCAAACCTGGAGCCATCTGCTCTGCTGGGCAACACGTGAAGTGAAGCTCTGCATGTCCTCCCCTCCAGCAGTGTGGCTCATGCCATGTGTGGGGGACAGCCACCACCTGGGTAAGGGACAGCATCTCAGTAATGGTTCTGCAAGATACCCAGTGCAAGGTAACTGGGATTACTGGAGGGACATGGTGGTATTTTCACACCTCATTCTTACTCCCTGGTAAAGTTTTCTCCAGTCATTTAGTCTACAACCCTTGTTTCCTAAAAGGGTAGGGGAAAGAAATGTGAAAAATGAGAAAATTTGGATCAAAGTAATTCTAACAAAGAAAACCTGACCAACCAGAGATGGCCATTTTACAGCAGAACTTTGGAGAGCAATGGTGCTTCAGAGCATGCATGAGGCTCTGGCTGGACAATGAGGGTATGAGGAGGCCACACATGTCAAAATTCTCTGACCAAGGCTCTCATCCTGGAATTTGATTCATACAAATGCACCCCATTGCCCCTTTGCTTCCTGAATAGCCCAGATCAGATTGCAGCACCCCCAGGTATCTAAATATAAACTGATAGCAAACCAATTGGTCTGACACCCTAAGATGTCACAGCCCCATTTTGGTAGGAACTGTGACCAGATATATTTGGGGGATTTGCTGACCAGGTCCCCCAAACTGGCACGTGGTGTGACACTGCTGCCATATAGCCCCTGGTGTGCAGGATGGGCTTGCACTGACATGAGAGGCTCAGGCAGTCGAGGGCAATATCTCAGCCTTCAGCCACAACCTTGCAAGGTACAAATCACCTCTGCAATGCTGTCAGAGTGACTCAGTTGTAACTGTAACAGCTACAGGCAGGGCTGAGTGTGCAGGGGACCACCTCTGTCCATGTCCCAACCTGCACTTCCACTGAATGCTGACTGCTCTCTCTGCTGGCCAACCAAGAAATGGGATTTTCTCAAGACAGACTTGTTTCACATACAAGTCTGCAAAAATGCACTGACCAAACAAATGTGTGCCAGAAAAAAGTGACTCTTTTTCTAAAGCCACAAACAGCTGAATAAAAGAGGTTATTTATCAAATAAACTATATTCTTAGGTAAAAAGCAGCAGCAAAGAAGAGAAAAAGGCAGGAGAGATGTGGGTGTTCCATCTTGTGCTGCTGCAATAGCCTGCTGGAAATAGGAGGAACCACCTGTGAGATGGGATATGCCCCCATTATAAGGCTATCAGAGTCTCACCCTTTGATGTCTAGATATTTCTTTTATTAAGGCTTGGAGAAATTCTGGGGATCAACAGAATACAGAAGTTGGGAGACCATGGGATTGTGAGTAACTGACCTGAGAGCAGGAGGGTTTCCTCTTGCTTTCTTCAATGCATTACTCAAGGATCATCTAGTCCAAAAAAACCACTACTTAGGGACTCTAAGCTCATAAAAACTGTAATAACTGGACAAAAGAAAGACATCACAATGGAAAAGGACAAGGTAAAGAAGGCTGAAAAGGAATGGGACGCTAAGATGCACTTGGAAATCATTGTACTGAAAGTGCATAGGCAGCACATCTTCGTCCTGGACACAGTGGGAAAGCATCTGGACACAGTAAAGATTCAAAGTCTCAAGGGCTTTGGACAGCATGGAGTGTAAGTGAGCACAGGCTGCTCCTGTTGTGCACCCCAGACAATCAGCCATCAATGCCTTCCTGTTATTTCCTATCTCTCAGTGGCATGAGCCCAGTTCCCCTGCATCAAGGAGTGAGGCTCTCCCTCAGCACCACCTCAGCTGGGTGGCTGCACTGGCCAGCCTGGAGCTGCACGGGAGGAGCAGCAGCTGTGCTCTGCCATACAATGTACCCCACACATGTACCTATCACTGTGGTGTGAACTTGCTTGAATCGTAGGTGTTTAAATACATCACTGGTCAGAGAGCTGACAATTAGTGATGTCTGGCAATGAACTTGCCTCCTTGCCATCAGATTTACAGTGGAAGTTCTTTGCTTGTACTTCTGCAGGTACATGGCAAAGTGGCGCTCAGAAAACTTTGCTTTTCTGTCTGCAACTTACTGTGGTGTTCAGTGGGGAAACAACACTGGCGGGGCCACCTCATGCATCAAATATGGGTTGACAGCAGAGGTTAAACACAGCAAGTTCCACAAAATAGTCAGGACTAGGGTTACCTGAAGGAAGGACCAAAGAGGGGAGGGAAATCAGTCCCTCTAATGGGACACTAGGACTAATCAGAAAAGAGCTGGTTTCTGATAGTTACAGTGAAGCAAGTAGCTTTTCTTTGTATTTTGGGCTCTAAACGAGCACTTGATATATTCCTGAATTCTTTCCTTTTGATATCTTGCCCACCTGAAAGGTGATGAAATGCCCTCAGACTTGATGGGCTAGAGAGACAGCACCACACTAGCACCATCCTCAGCACTGAATTAAATAATTCTCTGGCTTCTACTGATCCCTCTGGAACGACAACTTTTTACAAGAGCCACACAAAGGTGGTTAATTATAGAAAAGCTATAATCACACACACCCAGCCTGCTACATGTAAAATTAAGCACCTGTTCAGAATTATTACAGAGAAAAGGGACTAACTCTTTCATGTTGTTTTTTTTTTTAAACTTGCATAGTCTGAATAATGGTTGTGACTGTTCCTCTTTACAGCCTTGATGCTGAAACTAGATTAAACCAGGCAGGCTCTTGTGTCTTGACCCCCACTAAAGGGAGTGTGTCACAGATTTCATGCACCGGAAACCAGCTGAGGTTAAATCAAATGACATACTCAAGTAGGGAGGGATGAGAACCTCATGTTCTGTAACAACTTAAAGGGCCTGTTGAGCAATGCACAGGAACTCTGTGTCTATGAGACTCAACCACTTGAAGGGTAAGAAGTGCTTAACACAACCCGTTCATCTGAATCGAGGATCTTGGCATTCCCACCTCTGCTGTGTCTAACCCAGTGCACTGGCAGCTACAGGGAGCTGAGCAGGCAAACTGCTGCTGCTCTGCACTGGCACAACCAGCCTCAACATCACTCAGAACCAGTCAGTACCAGCACCTGCATTCCCCCAGTGTGCCTGCTACATCAGCATCAAGCTGAAAGAGCTGCCATTTCACCCAAACATGGATACATCAGACCTTTTACACAGGAGTATCTGGTTAAATCCAGCTGCTCCCTCTCAGGAGGGTTTGTGCACCAGTTTATCAGGAATCTTGAGTTTCCTCTCAGTTTCTTCTGGTGACGCCGATTCAGAGTGACAGAAACTGCAGATCAACTGTCCCACTCCAGAGGGGAGTGTCCCCACAACTGGCCTCCTAACTAGTCCATGCTGGCACTCAAGGAATATGTGTAGTAGCAGCCTAACTGCACAGGCAACCAACTGTGCTGCATCTGGCAACAGAAAGTTTAAGTTCCTATATTCAGCAGCCCTTATGATACAGAAAGAGATGTCTGGATGAAGTGAATCAATCCCACAGCTGTTCAATTGGCTGTCTCTGCTGTTAATGTGCTGAGTAAATTCTCTAGAACTTGAGAGATACAATAATACACTCTAAACCTAAGTAACACATACAAGATTCTTACAAGTTTTGATATTTTTCTTTACTTACAAATAAAACGACCCCTTAATACTTAAAATCTTTACTGTGCTTTTCTTCACAGGAATGAAATATATCACAAATGTTTATGAATGACCCCTTAATACTTAAAATCTTTACTGTGCTGTTCTTCACAGGAATGAAATATATCACAAATGGAGTCTCAATCCCAGTAGGTTTCCAAGCCCTGACTGGCTAAAGCCCTGAGCAGCCTGGTCTGAGCTGATTTGAACAGGAGATTGGACCGGGGACTGCCTGACCCTGCTAATCCGTGTTCTTCTACCAGTCTGTGAGTCTGTGATGTGCTAGGATATAAAGTAGAACAGGTCCAAAGCTGAGAATTAAAGATCTCATTTGAGCCTGTTTCTGCAATTTCATGTTTAGGGCACTCCTCTAAGAAGTGTGAGACTGCTCCAAACCCTCAGTCAGCATGATGGCTTTCCTGGGATGCCTGCAAGGATGCAGCTTGGTATCACCTCTGAGGATATTCAGCAGCAGACAACCCTGAACAGGGAGGCTTTCTCACCCCTTCCCCCCAGCCATATGGCCCTGCTGATTTCCTTACACCAGCAGGAGCAGCTGTCTGAACTCAAGGCAGGCCAGCTCCAGGAACCAAGAAGCAAAAAAAAAAAAAAAAAAAAAAGAAAAAAAAGAAAAAAAAAGAAAAAAAAAGAAACAGAAAAAAACCCCTCAACAAAACTTCCTTCTTTCTGTCAGAATTACCCTGAATTACCACAAGGCCAAACAAACACCAAGTGCAAGAAGATGGGAGCAGGTGAGAATGCACAGCCAGCATGACAAGCAAAAATAGCAACTGCATCTTGCAGGAACTGTCAGCACTAGAACATTTCACTGAAATTGAAGGATTTAATTCTCCCCTGGTACAGCACAGAAACCTGGATACTTACCTGGTTTTACATAGTGCATGGGAGTTCATAACTGAACTACTAAATCAATTTTCCCTTTACATTTCTGCTAAACAAGGACTAATCAGTAAATCTAGTGAGGAAACTGAGATGCAGTCTGTTTACATATAATTGACAGCAATCACAACATGAAGAACACCATATCTCACTTTTAAAATGTGACAACATGTAGCAATTTAGGCTACAATATTCAGTATTTTATGCACATATTTTTCCAAAAGCTTTTTTTGCAGCTCTTTCCAGTTTAGGCACAGTAGCTGGAAAAGCAATATGCTTATGGTGGCATGTCTGCCTTTGATTTGACATTAAAAACCAAGTGCATTCTTACATAATTAAAATAAAGGTTTTTATTAAGTTCATGATATTTCTGTCTGGGTGTTCTATTTTTCCAAACACCTATTGCATGAACAGAAATGTAAACCATAAATAGAATGTAAGAGCAGCAAAACAAAACACATCCACTCAGAACCAGAGGAACTTTGCTCATGTTACTGTCCTTCCAAGGCATAGCTGTAATCAGTCTGACTGCCAAATCGATGCACAAAGTCTGAAAGGGAGAACACTGAGCCCCATCCCACTTCAGGATTCATACTGATGAAATCATCCAAGTTCATCTTGGAATCTAAAAAAGGACCAGAAAAGGGAAATATCTGAGTTCCAGATGCAGGTTCTGTATCACAGGCATACATCTTCCAAGAAAACATTCCAAGCCCCTCCTCAATAGTTCTGTTCACTCCAGCAAGATTCTGCGAATTGTACAGTGGTACACAAACATCTATTTCCAGTCTCTGAAACATTGCTTTTGCTCCCATTCTCCTCTCTGCCCAAGGCAATAATCACATTACAGGATCAGTAAGCATCCAGCACTAGAAACTAGCATGTGTGGGTAAGATTTTTCCGTACTGCAGCAGCCTAGAAGGGTCGAGTAGTGTCAGAGAACTGGACTGGAAACAACAACCAACACAGGGAAGTGCAATGCAGCCTTCCTGCATTCACACAGATGGGTTGACTCAAAAGCAGGGGAGATACTATTCACCCATTTAAGTTCTGAACCAAAGTCAACAGAGTCACCTTTTGCACTGAACGCAGGGATCAGGCTCACAGCAGCAGTCAGAACTGCAAGCTGCTCACTGTCTCTCAGAAGTGATTAGCCCCTTGGCAAACCTGCAGTTTGTTACTCTCCAGATTACAGTATTTGTCTTCACTCCAGCCCTGAACTTTTTCCTCACTGAACACAGGCCCACTGCAGGGCCAGAATATGGAGAGGGGAGATGTGTGACCTAACCCAGTCCCAGCCTAGAGGGATGCTCAGGTGAAGAGGAGCACAAACTAGGCTGGGGGCAAATACTTATTTTTCGTGAATCCTGAATGACAGAATTAAGTCAGGGGGAAAAGTTTAACTGGCACGGTTTCAAGAGAAAAGTAACCATGACTGCTCTTTGCCAGGATTTAATCTGCTCTGTTCCCTGCAGGAGGGGTGGAAACCATTCTGTCCCATCCATGGATCCCAGAGAGCTCACTGGAAAAGTGCTGGTGTGCAGTTTTGGGTTTAGGCGCCTTATAAATCCTTTTTCCGGAGCTGGCCTGGTACAAGCTTTGCTGACTCAGAACCATGCTGATCAGAGGTTCAGTTCTGATGACAAACATCTGTGGGTTTGTTGTTTTGACTTCTTATCAATGAAGTGCACAAATAATCTTTTAAAATGACCATTAAAGAAAACTGGCTGAGAATGAGTTTAAGGAACAGAATGGTAAAGCCACTGTTACAGTTTTACTTTACAGATTTACTGTTAACAGCTCTCCCACTGTATTAAGTATTTACTTTACCAGGGATGATTCATGTGTGCATTTAAGGATTAAGAATCCAACAAGAGGAGGCTCTAATGAATAGATTATAAAATCCAAAGGATGGAATTTGCTTCAGCTGCAAAATGCTTGTGTAACTAGGCTTACCATTATGGACAGTGTAAGCAAGGAAAGGAAGACGATATTCAGGAACCCCAGACCCAGGAGTACCAGGCATAATCCAGCCCCTGAAGGCCTCTGTTTGCACCAGGTCTACACTACAGCACAGCTTTGTGATTTGCCTAATCCCAACTCTCACCCTTTCTGAGGTCTGACCCCTAAATCTTTTCTTGTTAACCTGTTTGAACTCTGTATATGGAAAATCCTTATGTCCAGCCAAGCATCCTCCTACTGCTGAAGTGAGTCTGGCAGAACAGGGATCATTTCTGCCTGTGTGGGAATTTAAAATAGCACAAGCTCAGCAATTCACTGTCATAGCTCAAGAACAAATTAGTAGTGGGTAACAGCTCTTGCTTGCCGGTAGTCTGTTAAATCTGTTTTCCAGTTTCAAACTGCTCTTTTCCTCCCAGATGCTTTTTCAAAATAATGTGATTCTTCATATACGTTAAGATTAAATAAATAAATAATTCTCTGCTTTATGTGCATTGAGCATACTAAAATAATTCATAAAACTGTTCTGTGAATGGGAAAGCAGTCCAAAGGAGATTGTTCCAGTAGTTACAAACACAGCTGCTGTTTGCAACTTGGAATTTGCTGCCACAATGCCTGCAGGAAATGAAATATTCTCTAATTTTGGAAGGATTGTGGCAGATTGTTTTACCAAAGCAAACAAGTCCATTCCTGTGAAGAGCGGCGGCCTAAGAACCTGTCGGTAGATGGCACTGGAGCAGCACGGGAGGTATCCGTAGAGAAAACTTTAGTGAGACCTCTCCCGTTTTATTCGTGTAATAACAGCCCCTCTATGCTGCTCTTTCCTCGTGAGCTCTATCTGAACGCCGTGCACGTCGTGTTAGACCTTACAGCGTTAGTAAACAGCTCGGCAAAAATGCATGAGAATATCACAAAGCCCTCCTCCCGAAGCAGGTAAGAGTGACAAACATCAGAATTTTAAAAAGATACACCTGGATGCTCCATCTGGCAAACCAAGATGGATAAGATCTCTCGACAAAAGCACAGAGCAGGTATCCTACAACATTTTTACAAAACCAATAGCAGCAGAATTATTTTATTTTAAGATTTACATTACCCTTGCAGTGACTGTTATACTAGCTTGCATTTGTGCAATGCCTACAGCTCATCTTCCTCTTTGACCAAACTTTGTTACACACACCCCCCACAAATGAGACCTATCTGGCCTGTTCTGGGACTCCTGAATAACTTTAGTTTTGTTTAAATCAAGTCTGCCACTTTTACACCAAGGAGGGATGAAATAAAAGGCCACTCACTACCTCAGGCATTGTTAGCCATGATACTTGTGCCTTCTGCCAACAGTAGTTAGAAAGCAGCGTTTAAGCCAAGCCTCAGCTTGGCTCACAGGCCTTGGACTAACTCAGTGTAATGACAGCTGCCCAAGGGCTGTTGGAAGCAGGGAAGTCTGGAACAAAGCCTCCAAGATCAGTTCTGCTAATGCCTAAAACCTTGGGGGCAACTAAAAGAAAGTTGGACTCTTCACAGACTTGCGTAGGTGTTTACAGCTCTCTTCAGATCCTCCTCCCTCGCCTGAGCAGGGAGATAAGTCAGAAGGACTCTTCCCACTCTCAGCTGGGGGGTTGCTGTCCCCACCCCTAAGATAAAACTGACTGTGCAAACCATCCTGGTTGATCTCAATATAAAACACAGCTCAGCACTTTAAATTACATTTTACAGAAAGTGATGTAACTTCAACAAGCCACTCTGGCAATTTAAATGCTTCTTAGTTGTGTCTTTATTGTATCTATCTGACTTGATTCATTACTTCCACAAAAGCTGATGAAGTAAGGACCAAACTTCAGACTGGAGTTTTATTCTCAAATGAGAGCAGCAGAAGGTTCCCATGAAGTGCATAGGAGCTGCTTATATCCCTATCAGTGCCTTTTTACTTTCACGAGGATCCTGCTGCCACGTCAGAGAGGAGATACAGAAAGCAATTGCAGACATCTGCTGGGTCGCTGTCTGAGAGATTTCCTGTTACATACATGCTTGAAACACAGTGTCTCCAGAATTTCTCAGCTGTCCTATTCATGCCCTTCAAAATAAATTTTAAAAAACCCCCAAGTAAAACCCCATTATTATTGACTACCAGGGATTTTATTAATAATAAAAGGAATAAAAAGCTTTTACAAATCAATCCAGCAAGTGTGTTACTGAACACCTTGGGAGAAGTGAAATTCAAACCAGTGCTTTTCAGTGTTAGAGCTGCTGCTAACACTTGCACATAAGCCACACAACCACCTGTTTGGAGTAATTTTGAAATGCACTGTGCAAGATTTATTTTACACAGGCTTGCAGTAAGGAGGGCTGATCTCATCCTAAGTCATAAACCAAACAGAATCAGACCTCATTAATTTGTGGAAAGAAGATTTAAAAGAAAACCCAAGGTTGGGCTCACCAGCTCTAGAATAATGAATCTGTTCACCAAATCTCATTTTTTATTATTTTAACAAAATACCCTGTTTCTTTCAACAGGAGGTCACTGGCAAACAGGTGGGACATGGGGAATGCTCTGCAGCTCAGGTATGTTTATTCCAGCACAGCAGCTTTGAGGACAGGGCAGGGTGAGAAAGCACTGTGCAGCCAGTTAGGCTGGCCAGCCCCTCCTGCAATCCATGGCAGCAGAGCAGAACAGAGGCCAGAGCAAGGCCAGTAAAAGACACAGAGGCCTAACTCTGGGAAACAGCTAGAGCAGAGCCAGATCCAAGAGGCTAATGCTTAGCATGTGAGTTCTGAGGAGATACTGAAGAGTCTGAAAGGGTTTAGTTTTTTTATTGTTGTTTTATAGGCTGGACTGGAGTTGTTTGTCTTTTAGAAAAATGCTTTTAAAAATCACCTTGTGCCAGCTTCATTTTTTTTAGGCATAGACTGGAATTTAATGACTCCATGTAAGCTTATTTTTGATGATTTATTTTGCAACCCCATGAGCACGACAAATACAGTTTAAGATTTATTCCCTTTGAGTTACTAGTAGGACAAAAGCACTTAATTTGTTAATGATCAAGATTGCTCAATTCAATTACAAAAGGTTTTGGTAGCAGGGGAGGATTGTAGGGCTGGCTCCTCTAGAAGCTTCTCCCATGTCCAACAGAGCCAGTGCCAGCCAGCTCCAGCATGGACTCACCTCTGGCAAATGCTGAACCCATCAGTGATTGTTGTAGTACCTCTTCCTTTAAGAAATTTTTAAAAAGCTATTGCACAGAAGTAATTGTGGCCAGAGTGGAGTGAGAATATGTGAGAGAAACAACTCTGCAGACACCAAGGTCAGTGAAGGACAAGGGGCAGGAGGTGCTCCAGGCACCAGAGCAGGTATTCCCCTGCAGCCCATGGTGAAGATGATGGTGAGGCAGCTGTGCCCCTGCAGCCCATGGAGGAGCCTCAGGCTGGAGCAGGTGGGTGCCTGAAAGGAGGCTGTGACCCCTGTGGGAAGGCCATGCTGGAGCAGGCTGCTGGCAGGGACCTGCAGACCTGTGGAGAGAGGAGCCCAGGCTGGAGCAGGGTTGGTGGCAGGATTTGTGACCCCATGGGGGATCCATGCAGGAGCAGTTCCTGAAGGACAGCACCCTGTGGAAAGGGAGCTACACTGGAGCAGTTCATGAAGATCTGCAGCCCATGGGATGGACTCACACTGGAGAAGTTCATGAAGAACTGCATGAGAGGAACCCCACATTGGAGCCAGGGAAGGACTCCTCTCCCTGAGCAGCAGTAGCAGAAACAACCTGTGATGACTGTGACCCCCATTCCCCACTGAGGGGGGAAGGAGGAGGTAGAGAACTGGGAATAAAGCTAAGACTGGTAAAGAGGGAGGGCTGGAGGAAAGGTGTTTTTAGGATTTGTTTTGCTCCTCATTATCCTGCTCTGATTTTGACTGGTAATAAATTGAGCTAATTTCCCTAAATCAAGTCTGTTTTGCCCATGACAGTAATCAGTGAGTGATCTCTCTCCATCCTTATCTCAACTCACAAGTTCTCATTGCATTTTCTCTCCTCTGTACAGCTGCTCAGGGAGAGGAGTCCTTCTCCTGTGAGAGTGAGAGTGACTGAGCAACTTTGGTGGGCACCTGGCATCCAGGCAGGGTCAAACTGCCACAAACATCAAAGACAACATAGAGGAAACAGAAGGAATCTAAAAACCTTGCATCTTCTCAAAAGCTTAGGAATTTGGCTTCTCTAAATGAAAGGGAAAAAAATCCAAAAAACAAAACAAACCCACTCTGATAGAAATGTGCCTCACAAATAAATTGGTATTAAAACAATATGGGGTCAGTTCTGTCAGCCACTATATTGCAGTCACCTCTAACATGAAATATATAAGTAATTTAATCTTATGCAAACACAAATCAACATGGAAAGCAGACTGTTCTATCAGAGTGAAACGGCTGGGAGAAAAAAGTTATCTGCAGTTGAATTTGGCACGGACATGAACATTAGTACCCCAGGCTCTTCTATGATAAAGGTCTGCCACCCAGTTTCACATCAAGTTAAAAATAAGACAGCTTTTGCCTGATAAAACTGTGCTGAGACATTACAGCTGGACCCAGACTCCTCGCAGACTCACAGCACTGTGCACATTGAAGCACATATCATTACAAAGTATGTCAGTGAATAGAAAGGGAAGACAAAGAGTAAAGCTGGAGGAACTGGTACTAAATGAACCAATAGTTGACCTGGACGTCCTAGATCTGAGACAATTTAGTCCTGTTCTGACTCAGACCTTGAAGCTCCCTAGTGAGTGACTTTTCAGCTTCAGTGGGTGCAGGGTAACAAGTTTCTTTCAGCCAACTGACCAGGAGACCAGAGCACATCAGCACAGTGCTGCAATGCTGTGTCCATTTGGAGCTCAGCACAAAAAAAAAAATGCCCAGAAAATGTACATACTGGAGTAGACCCAGAGGAGGAAAATCAAGTTGTTTTCTGAAGGACAACATTTATTCAAGGAGAGGCTCAGAGAACTGAGTCTCTTCAGTCTTAAAAAGAGAAGATGAAGGGGAGACATTACTACTGCCTACATATACCTGGTCAGAGGTAGGATAGTGGAGCCAGAGTCTTCTTGGAGGAGCCTGGCTACAGGTCAAGAAATGAAAAATGCAAGTTGGAACATCAGATTCAGATTATATACTAGGATTTTTTATTCATTGGTTGTTTACCAATGGTCAAACACTGGAACACTGTCCAGAAAGTGGTGGAATCACCATCTCTGGAGGTGTTCAAGATCAGACTGGACAGAGCCCTAAGGAATACCTGTTTTGGGCAGATGTTGGACTGGATGACCTGTGGACATTTCATTCAGCATGGCAAGGTAAAGAGCAAAGAATTAAAGCACAGGAGGAAGTAAGAGGTACATATCTTTCACTATCTACCAGCACCACTGAGAATATGGAGGCTGGCTGAGGCCTATGGCTGCTGCTCACCACTGAGGTAAAACTCAGCCAGACACAACAGGCAAGGGGAGAGTTACAGGGATTGCAGCTATGGAGTCAGGTACTCCAGCCAAAGATTACATGTACACATCTGCAACTCTTTGAGTCATTATGTAACTTACTACACACAGGTAATGGCTTTTTAACTCTTTTGATTTGAATAGAATTTTTTGCTTTCCTGGTCTGACCTCATCTGTATTCCTCAGACTTTCATTACCTCTCAGCTATCAAAACAACAAGGTTTCCACAGACAAAAAAGTTCTCAGCACCTACGAGACTCCAGCTAACAGAGAACCACTCACTGTAGTTCGGGATCCTACATTCCCTACAATACCTGTGCATAAAACTCTGCTGAAAATAATAACCAAGAGTTAGAATTCGAAGTGCTTCATAACCTGGATTGTCTAGAAAACACCTAAAGCTCATAAAAAAGACTACATCTGTGTTCCTGCTCACTCCCATGATTCACTTCTACTCATGTGAAACACCAAGCTTCCTTAGAAGCCAAAGCAAAGACTGAGAATTAATTTCCCAGCAACTTAAAACCACTTGGACCTAAAGGCAGAACCATGTTTCTTTGGTTCTCTAACCCTTCTCTAACATAAACACTTAGCAGTACTGCATTATTAAAAATCAAACAAACCAAACATGCAGAACAGTAACATGAAAAATCTTTCAAACTCTTTCAAAGCAAAACGTCACCATGCTTTCCTTGGAAGAAAATGAGAGTACAAACAAACACACACATGGCAAATGTTACTCAGCTTGCAAAACAGATGATTAGAATAAGCTGAAGTGCTGTGTGATAAGAAAGCTTTAAGCACCTCTACAGAGTGGCTGGCAAGCCTACCTCTCTCTGCCTGGCCCAGAGGCTAGCACTTGCATGAGGCTTAAGGCTTAGGGAAACTCTTGCCAACTTGCCAGTGACTTAAAACATCCTGGTACAGAAACCTCAAACATTTCATGCAGGCAAACCCAGCACACTGAGCAGAGTGAAAACTTCCTCCTGCCAACACTACTTTGCTAGAATGGGATCTGTGTGCTAGGGTGTGGTATAATCACTGGGTGAAAAATTTTGTGATCCCTATGCAAGTTATTTGGCCTGTCTGCTTCAGTTCCCTGCTGTAACAGTATTACTTACCTCTCACCCTCTGCTCAGTTTATGAATATCAGTAACTCATGTTGACACCAGTAAATGCCAGAAGGCATGTTAGATAGACTACATGTCTAAAAAAGAGAGTACCAAATGCTTCATAGTCCTATTTTTTCCCATATGAAGTGATAAGCTGGCTGGACAAATGTTATAGAAGTTATTTATTTCCCATGTGCATCCTGGACTACTTCATTCAGCACTGTAAGCAGGAAGGAGTTCTGGGAGCTCACCTGCAGTTTCAATGCAAGGGTATGGAGGAGGAGGTTTCTGCCATTTCCCACTTGCATCCTTCATGTGAGATCTGTCTGAAGCAAATGTCTTCAAGTACAAATCTGCCCGAATCATTCTGATTTTTCTAAAAACAAAATGCAAAATTGTATTAAAAGATCCATGTATACAATACTGCACTAATCACTCAGAATAAGAGCACTTTCTTCTCATCAAGGAGCACTAATATTTTTAAATACACAAACCAGCAACGCTGGGCCAAGTTGTTAACATGAAGCTGCCACAGGAAAGAAAAGGGCTTTTGATGACTAAGGTAAAAGGCTTTAGAAAAGTAACACAATGCATTTATTTTACTGAAGTGTAGTAAAGAAATCTCTGTCACTATGCATACACAAAGAGAACTTCAACTTTGATTTTATGAAATAACATCTGTAGTCTTTGTATTTCATGTCATCACCTGTGAAACTCTGGCCGAAGGCTGTCATCCAACCTGAAGGCCTCCACACTGTACACATCAAAAGGACAGGGAAACGGCAACACTGTGTCAAGATCATAAATGAAGTTCTGCTCCCCGCTGGAAAGATGAAGTAAAATAACATGGTAGTCCTGGGAAGAATGGGAATTGCCATTAGTTCAACAGCAGTTAATAAGAAACTGGCAAAGAGAGTGGAAAAAAAAAGATCTTCCTAAAAGCATACGTTGATATCCATTTTTTAAAGCCTGCTTCCTGTTCTTGAATACTAAGCCTGTGACATTTCTGGCACCAGGAGAGAGATTTCCTAATGTCTATCTTGCCCATCTGCTTTTCCAGAAACCTTCTTATTCTCCCCATTTCTTTGCAGCCTCCTTTGATTTAAGCCAAGACAGCAAACTAAAGTGTACACTACTCCTAAGAAAACAGAAAATCTCTCTAATGTTCCTCACCAAACCAAAAAAGTTGTTTGGTTAAGCATTTTTTATTAGACCCAGTCATAAATAAACTCACAAGATAAAATGACAGGTTAACATTAAATTTACCTAGTGATCTCTTCTAATAAGAGATTTTGTACCTGTTGCAGTAACACGGTCTGTGAATTTGAGTGTCGAGTGTTCAGCTGCCAGAAGCACCTGAAAAACCAGCACACCACTGAAAAACCAGCAAACAGCTCAGATCAGGAGGACCACAGGAGTGAGACAATTTCCTCTAGCAGCTCTTGAAAAAGCTGGGAAAAATATCTACATTACACTTTTTCAAGACGACTATTATATCAAAGGGTTATGCAGTGCAGTTTTACTCCTTACCTTGTAAGAAACACAGGTGGAGATTTGAGGACACTGCAGTTACTGACATTACATATCAGGTATGTGCACTGCTGCTTTCCAAAATTAAATTGATGGTAGCCCTTAACAAATTACTTAAATTTATATTGAATCCACTCACAAAAAGGGTTGAGTACTGTCTTTTGTCACTTTCAATATTAAAACCACAAAGAAATTTGTATGAAAAAGATTTGGGCAATCTACTTCACCAGAGCAATATACATACACAATTGTATTCAATGATATTTATAAAAACCTATTAGAGAGTATAAGAAAAATTAGTCTACAAGCTTTATACAGCCTATGATCCATTGAAATGTCAAAGTTAAAAGACTTTTGAATCCATTTTTACAAGAAATCCACATTCTGTCATGGCCATTCCTGACTCTGCTATTCCCTTTTAGATCTCTGTCACACTCGGATCTCTTTTTAAACCAAACTTTTTTTTTTTGTACTGTGAAGCTACCAATATTTTGGAAGAAAGTGAATGATTCAGTAATCAGAAAACTTCACAAGTTTGCAGACTACTCTGAAGAATTTCAGAAACAGAAATTGCCATATGAATTTTTTTTTCTGTGCCAGATAACTGAAAGAACTCTATAATGATACCAAGGAATTCTGCATCAGCAATTACTGAATGACATTACCTGATCAAATGACACTTCAAAGCCATTGTTTATGGGTCAGTTTAACTGCTGACACCTGAATACACATATAACTTACACTTTTCTGTCATCTGGCAGGCCTCCATAAATATGTTCATCCATCTGCTTCTTACAAGTACAGTCATCTACCTACAACACTAAAGAGCTGGCAGCCTCAATACCCAGATAATAATTTTCACAAATCCATTACGCATTCTTACTATAATTAAGACTTGTCACCTCTTGGTTTTACTGACTGTCCTGCCATTAATTTATGAGGGATGGTGCAAAGGTACACTAGATTTAGGCTACTTATAAATCTGTTTTAAAAGAATTATAAATATTAATGCAAAACTATGCAATGTGTGAAGTTGGAAGGGACTTTACAAGGTCATCTGGTTGAACTTACTGCTCAATGAGACTCTCCTAAAGCCAACTGCCCAGGACTACGTCTGGATAGCTTCTAAAAATCTCCAAGGATGGAGATTCCACAACCTCTCTGAAGAACCTGCTCCAGTGCTCCACCACCCTCAGAGTAGAAAGTGTTCCTTTATGTTCAGATGGAACAGATTGGTACATGCCCATGAGTGATCCTGCAGCTATCAACTACAGAGGCACACATTCAAAATTATTGAGAGTAATGAATGCCTTACCCAGACAACAGGCTCATCTCCATGTCCAGATTTCTGCTTCCAGAGTGGAATCTGAAAGTTATAAATGAACCTGAAGTGAATAAAAACTTTCAGATTAATACAGATTAATTTCAGGTAAACTGCTTAGTTTTTTGCTAACCTATCAGTTTCCTCAGCTTACACCTGTGCTGCAGTAGGAAAGTTTTTTCTAGTTTCCCTCTTGGGAGAATGAAATTGGAGATACTATCGTGGGCCACATTAAGAAGAAGTGTGATGGAATCACCATCCCTGGAAACATCCAAAAGACTTGAGGATATGGTTTAGTGGTGAACACAGTGGTGTCAGGTTAACAGTTGGACTTGATAGTCTTAGAGGTCTTCTCCAACCTTACAGTAATTAGTGGTTCTCTGATTTTATAATGATAACTATTCTCCTAAATTGACAGATTACAGACAGAATTACTCCCACAGCTCACAGGGAGACCATGCCTCATTCCACCGTCCTGAATGCAGTGTATAATTAAGAGATCTCACGTGGTGTGGTTGGCACACCTCTGAGCCAAAGCGAGCTACGGGACGGGTTTGGACTGAATCTCACCTACAGGCTGGGCTAAAGGCTGACTCCCCGGTACTGGGCTGGGACCATTCTCACCCACACTGGGCCGCGGTCTGCAGGCCCGAACCTTTCCGCAGCTGTCTCTGATCGCATCCCAGTCACTCACCATCCTCTTATCATTGGATATGAAAACAGCGTAAAATTCTTCTAAAGGGTACCGATCCTGACTCCTGATGTAGTCACAAAGCTTCCAAACATTTTCTTCGCTGTAAAACACAATATCGGTTATTTACTTTGTTTTCCTCCAACTTCATTTATCGAGCCGAGAAGCGAGCCCAGGAGTATGACCAGCCCACAGCCACGCCATTCCCGCGGTGGCTCCGGTTGTCTCGGCGCCACACGGCGGTGCGAGGGGCACCGGCCCTCCCGTCCCCGTCTCCCTTACCAGTAGCAGCTGGTGTAGGTGCAGGCGGGGCGGGGCGGCACCGCCGCCTCATAACCAGCCTCGGGCCGCGCCATGGCCGGTCTGAGCGGGGCTAAGGGCGGCGCAGGAAGCGCTGGGCCCGGCGGGAGCCGCTATGCCATCCCCGAGGAAGCCGCGGCCATCCCGGCCGGGCGCGGGCTCTCCGCGGGTACGGCGGGGGCGGCGGCGGGAGGCGCAGGGACCCCTCAGGGCGGGCGGGCGGGCGGGCGGGCGGGCGGGACAGGACGGGGAGGGGCCGCGAGCCAACCCCGCCCCGCGCCGCCGGCGCAGCGCTCCGAGTTTTGGGCGCCAAACGGCTGCGGCGCGCGGAGCCGCAGTGCGCCGCGTGCCCTTCCGCAGCGCGCGCGGGGCCGGGAGTAGCGGCCTCGGGGGCGAGCGGAGCGCGCGGGAGGGAGCGCGGCGGAGGGATCTGGGCGGCGCGCGCGGCCGGCGGGCGCGGGGCCGCGTCCCCCTCGCCATGGTGGTCCTGAGGAGCAGCGCTGCCCGCCCGCCCCGCATGGCTGCCCGAGACAGCCGCTGCCGGCGGCCCCCCTTCGACCTCCTGGACTCCAGCTCCGAGTTCATTTCCCTGGAGGCCCCCGCGCTCAGAAGCCACCGCGTATGGACGCGCTCCGGGTCCGCCAGGGCCGCGGTGTCCAGGGGCGCCAGGAGAGCCGAGGAAGCCGTGAGTGGCGGGTGGGGGTGGGGTGAGCACGGCCTGGCGGGCAGCGCTGGGCTGCGGGCCCGCAGAGGCGGCGGGGGGAGCCGGGGCTGGCCGGGAGCTGCTGGGAGGAGCGGAGAAAGCGCTGGGGAGTGGTGTTCCATGAAGGAAAAAGAGGGGAGAGCCGAGTGTTCGGGGCAGGCGGCTGCGGCTGGGGGTGTGTGAAGGAGCAGCTGGCCCGCCCTCCGTTCCCGGCCGCCCCCGGCTAAAGGGGGCTCGGCACAAGCCCTGGTCCGGGGGCTGTGGCAGCGACCTGAGGGCCGGCCTTTGGGAATACAAACCTGCATAGCCTCATGATTTGGTGTGTTGTATGACATTCCCCTCCCCGTTTATTTTGGTTCAGTTCCTTATCTGAAAAAGTTACCTTGAGGAGGTCTTCGAAAGCTCTTTGCTTTAGTTGCAGTAATGCTTATGGAGCGCTCTCTGTTTAGATCACAGAAATGCATCAAAACCGGCCCGACACGAAATGTATGGGACCTCTGAGGTTCTGGTGGGCCCGAAGGGCCTGCTAAATACTCCTTAGTCAAGTGTATCCAAATAGTACTTTGCATGCTCGAAAAAAAGAGTGTTTAGAAATCAGGGCTCATTTGTACTTTATGAAAGTGCATAACCTAAACCGGTCAAAATGTAACTTGAGCTTTCTATAATCTTGATCTGCCCTGCTGGAAGAGAGACAACTTGCACGATGGTAAAGGATAGATATCAAGTGGCCTGTGCTCTCTGCTTCTCAGCATTGCAGCTGTAATAACTGAATCATTACACTTTCCATTGTTTTTAACATAGCTTTAAAAAACCTAAAACTTTCCTCTGCTATTTCCAAGTCAGGCTCTACTCTGCAGGCTGTCCTGCATTTCTGTGACAAATGAAAGCAGACCAGATCCCACTCAGAAGTGGTCTGCTCTTCAGGGAAGCCCTGCCCTGGAGTGTTGCTTCTAAGACTCTGTTTCCTTCCAGCAGAAGTCTCTCAGGAGTCTCAGTTGTATGAATTAATTTTATGTTTTTATATTTTGTGCCATTATATTCAAGGCTACTGAAGTAAAAAGGGAAAAGTCCTTGCAGTGGTGGGTTTTTTTACCCCCCTTACAAAGAGTCATGGAATCCCCTTAAAGATCACTGCTTTGTTTTTGCAGTCTCCCCTGGAAATGGTTGTTGGGGGCTCGTTCAGCCTTTGCTCAGAAGGGAAGGCTGTGCAGCATTAGGCAGATAATCCTGCTGGCATGTGTTCTCCGTGTGGAAAACAGGAATGAGGAAGCTAAATGTAAATAATTCCTGAAAACAAAGCCGAATCATTGTTATGAAACTCGTTGCAAGGTTGTTCTTTGCTTTGGGTTTGTTTGTTTTTGGATATTTTCCCCTTTTTGTAGACTTTTCCTGTGCTTTGAGTATGAAGTCATCACCTCGTTGGTAGGATGGTGGGCTCTGCTGGGGGTTTTATCTGTAGAGATAATGTAGAAGTGCTCCATCTCACAGAGATCATGAGAGCTGGTGCTAGCTTCATGTTCAAGTCCTGATGCCTCTTTCCTGTCTTGTTGATGTGCAAGGACGTGGTGGTGGCAGCTCTTGCTTTTTTTTCTGATATCAGCATATGGTTTATCTTTGCTTATACAGCTCAGTTCATCCATATTCAGTAAGAACCATACCAGGAGATCTGAGGTAAATAAACATCTGCTGGGTTTATTCTCTTCCAGGTTTCCAATCCCAGGAAGTTTCATGAGTCTCCCCGTGAGATCCAAAGTGGCTGCTATCCCTTTGGAAGCCGTGTATCTCCAAGTTCATAACCCTAGTTATAGGGTTATAATTCCCAAAGCTAAACAAGTTTGTTCTTGTGGCCTGTATCTGGGGGCAGTGTGCTCCAGAGTTCCCTTTTTGTCTGGGCATTCTGACCTGTATCAGAAACAATGGGCCCGGCAGGACCAGGGCAGTGATTGCTGTGCTCAGCAATGGTGAGACCACACCTTGAGTCCTGTGTCTAGTTCTGACCTCTCATGACAAGAAAGATATTGAGGTGTTAAACTGTGTCCTGAGAAAGACAACAGAGCTGGGAAAGGTCTAGAAAGTAAGTAATGTGAGGAGCAGATGAGAGAGCTGGGGGTGTTTAACCTGGAGAAAAGGAGACTCAGGGAAGACCTTATCACCCTCAAGAACTACCTGAAAGGAGGTTGTAGGTGATCATCCTCTTCTCTCAGGTAACCCGTGACAGGCCAAGAGGACGTAGCTTCTGGCTGCACCAGGGAAGATTCAGGTTGGACATCAGGAAGAAATTTTTCACAAAAATGGTTGTTAAGTCTTGGAGCAGGCTGCACAGGGAAGTGTGGAGCCACCACCCTGGAAGTGCTCAAGAAATAACTGGATGTGGCACTTAGTGCTGTGGTTTTGTTCACAAAGTGATGAGCATTCAAAGGTTGGACTCAATCTTGGAGGTCTTCTCCAATCTTAATGGTTCTGTGAAAGTGAGCTGGCAAGCTCCTCTGCCAGCTCCCTCTGTACCCTTGGGGGGGATCCCATGGGGCTGTAGAAGTGTGGGTGTCCAGGTGGTGTAGCAGGTCACTGGCTGTTTCCTCCTGGGTTATGGGGGCTTCATTCTGCTCTCTGTCCCTGTCTGGGTACCATGAGGACTGCTGGTCTCACTGTTAAAGACTGAGGCACAGTACTTCCACCTTTTCCTCATCCATTGTCATATGTTTGCCTGTGCATCAAGTGAAGGATGGCGATTCTCTTTAGTCTTCCTTTTCTTGCTGAGGTATTTGTAAAAATGTTTTGTGTCATCTTTTATGGCAGTAGTCAGATTGAATTCTGTTTGGGCTGTAGCCCTTGTAATTTTCTCCCTGTATAACCTCTTGACATCCTTGGGGTCCTTCTTCACTCATCTCCATCAATCAGTGGAATTACCTCTTGGTAACATCAGTGTGAAGAAGTAGAATAATCCAGTCTGGTTTCTGCCCTTCTTAGTATGAGATTTAGTTTGGCATTCTCACAGTGAGACCTTGGGTTGTAAATGGAACAAGTGCTTCCTGTGGTCATTGCAGCTTTCCTCACACAGTACAAATCAATAGCATCCTCCTTGCAGAAACACCAATGTGAACAAGATCAACATCCATGAAGAACTGAATCCGGAGTTCCCTTTGGTTTTCTGTGGATAAATGCTACCCTCTGGAAGGAAGTCTTTTTATATCCCTCTGAATGTCATTATAAATGGAACAGACAGGAGGAAAACCCTTCCAAAAATATTTTAATCCTAGTACTAGGAATTTTTCTGTTGCATTTAATATATAGAAATCTAGCAGAAAATGAACCCCCTTAGGTTCCAGCTGCTCCTCAGAGATCAGAAGAGCTGGGTGCAGCTGGGCCTAAGTTCTGTTTATAGCCCATTGGACACTGTCTGCCTGGCTGAGTTCTGTAGGAACTTACAGGATCCAGATTCACAAACAGTGCAGGTAATTGAAGTGACAGGAGAGCAGATTCTCAATTGCTGGTGGCAAATGCACCAGCTACAGTGTTAATATGTGCTGTTACAAAGGAATAGGGATGGAAATCTGTTAGCAATAGATCTAAGTTAATATTCCCAGGTCTGTTCCAAGACAGCTGGGAGGCACAAAGCTCACCTAAAGGTGTTCCTTTAGGGACAAGGAGTGACACAGTCCATCTGCTGATCCAAAGCAAGCAGAGGGGCTTTCCTCTCTCTCTATTGTTTTGCTTGTTTGTTTGGTTGTTGTTGTTTCGGGATTTTTTTTGCCCCAAACCCCTCCTTTTGTAGTGTAATTTTTGGCTCTTCCCAAAGGAGTGGAGCAGTTGCATGTTATAGGTGAGATTTTGGTTACTGGGGTCACTGAACCAATTTTGAAATAAAAGATTTTGGGTTTTTTTCTTTGAAATCTGGTGTGTTTTTTTCCATCAGAGCTGCTTCTTAGTGCAGAAGTGGTTTGAGACTTCACTGCCATTGGTTGCAACTCTCTTGAATCAGGAGTGTGACAGACTAAACTTGATCAAATGAGACAATAGGTGGTTCAAATAAATACATTCTTCCTTCTTTTCCTAGAAATTTTCCTCTGGCAACATTGAATGTTTCAATGGACACTGTTTAAGATCAATGAGAAAAAACCTGCCGCGCTGCTCAGAGTCGAGCTTTGACAAAAGCATGGAAATCCTAAGTGAAAATGTCAATCGACACTTTTCGAGGTATTGTATTTCTAGGTGTTCAATCTCTACTGAAGTCATAGAATGAAAAGCAAAAGTGAAAGCATGCACAGTGAGTCACATCATGATAAATGTACAGCTGAAAACCCACAAGGGAATGTGGCTGTGTTAATGTGCCAGTGTCTTAGAACTAGAAACAGTCTTCTTAGTAAAAGTGTTCTGCTTCTACAAAAGGCATGTATCTCCTCCCAGGTCCTTTGAGATCTCTCCTTCCCTTTGGTTACTGAGATATTACCTGCCCTGTTGAGACATCAAGATGAGCGTGCTGGGAAATATCTGTCCTTAGAGAGCTGCGTGCATATGGTACACAGCAGACTCGGGATCCAAATCTTCCCTGGAGTCTACAGGCTTTTCTTTGCATGACATTGAGCACCAGATTAAAGTTCCCCAGTGCTGAGGGGGAAATGTGCAATGCAATGTGATGCAATACTTTTGTACAATGCTTCTAATACAATTCTGTTCTCCTTTCTTAATGTAGACAGTTGCCAAAGCCAAAGTCAGGTCCAAAGAAGGAAGACTATAAAGAAGGTAAGTAGTGATAATTCCTTAGGATTCCTTTTTAGCCAGATTTCTGAGAAGGATTGCATTTGTCACTTTGTCCGTTTAACTTCGTCCCAAAAAGTTCTGAACTCATCAACCAAAATCACCTGAAATTGTGAGAATAGATATAACAAAGAAATGAATTTCCAGTGAGTTTTATGAAAAGAGGTGGGTGCAAATAGGAGGAGATGCTATTAATTCCTTTCTGTCTTGGGAAGAATGCAGTGTGAATTCCTGAATTTTTAGGCCTTGAAGAGTCTGTTCTTTAGCTCATATTTCTTTGTGTAAGTGATTTTCTGGGGTCTGCAGAACTGGTTACCTTTACAGGTTAACTGTAAATCGGTCTTTCAGGTAGGAGGGGATGTTGCAGTTCTGTACACAAGTCAGTTATAAAGTAATGCAGTCATGAGATGCACACTGCCATGGGGAAGGTGTCCCTGAAGTTGAGCATTTCACCTTTGAACCAACTTGCCATGCTGAGTACACAAGCAGGCTTGGTGCTGTGAGACCACTTTGTGGCAGCTGGGAAAATCCTTTAGCTCCAGGCACCATTGTGCCAGCCACAGGCTGAACGTGGGAAGGCACCCAAAATGCACTTTGTGTGTAGTAACTCAAGTTCTTCTTGGGCAATGTAAATTATTTACTGAGCTCAAAGTTAGTTTTATAGCTGGTGATGATGAGATCAAACCTACCTGTGTTTAAAATGACGTGGTGATACATCTGTTACTCTCTCACTGACCTCTCTTACCAGTTTTAATGAGCCCATAGCAGAGGATGCTGTCTGGTGAATATTGGGCAGATCTCTTTCAAAGCAAGCAAAGTTCTTGCTTTAGTTTGTGTGGTTTTGAGTTATTTATGTTTGGGAGTTTATCTTGAGGCATGTCTTGTCTTCTAGGGTTTTGTGTCATGGTGCAGAAAATGAAAATGATGCATGCTTAGACAATGTACCAAAACCAGGCATCTTTAGAACAGACCTCTCACATAAACAATTTTTAGAAAAAGCTCTTAGATACAATTTTACATGAATAGAGGGAAAACACCTTAGAGGTAGGCATTTGTTGATTTCACTTTCCCAGAGAGAGATAACTGGAATAAATTTGCCTCCTACATGGAATAAAAGCTGGGTGTTTGTTTTCATTAGCTCAGCTTTCCAGTCTACTAAAAAGCTGCTCTACAAATCAGCCTTTTAAATATGTGGTTTAAGCAGAAGTACTTAAAGTTGAATGCTGTGGTCACGAAAATAACTTTCAGTTCAGTATTTAAATTTTTAAAACAAAAGGTGGGGGCTTTTGCATTTTCCTAGAGCAAGAGTGAACTAAAGGGGCTGACATATTTTCCATCACAGAAAGTTTTATGTATTATTGCATTTTAGTGTCCAGAACACTGAAGACCAGAGCTGATGCAAAGGCTGCAGAGCAGGTCCATGAGGAAAACGGGGATCTGGAGGTTCGCCGCAGCTGCAGGCTTCGGCAAAGTCGTTACGCCACTACAAATGAATCTGTTCTGTTTGACAAACTTATAACAAAGTAAGGGGGTTTTTCTCACCGTCTTGCAAAGCTACCTTAAGCCTTATTAGCAACCCTTTGTACTATGGCAAAATATTGGCTAGGGACTCCTTTTGACAGCAGGAAAAGGTATTGTTTTTCCTGGCAGCAAGAGCTATTTGCATTCACTGATCAGGCTGAGACTTCCTATGAGCTGCTATGTATGTGCTATATCTGAGTGATCAGATGTTAGGAAGAAATTATTTACTGTGAGGGTAGTTTGGAGTAGCTGTGAATGCCCCCTCCCTGGAAGTGTTCAAGGTCAGGTTGGAACTTTGGGCCAGCTGGTCTGGTATGTATGGGCTGGGTAGGTTTGTATGTTGTGAACCAAAACAATCAGTTTACATTGTGACTTTTAGTAGATTTAACTTAAGATATTAAGGAAAGTTGGATACTGGCAAAGTGGAGCAATCCAAGTGTTTCTGCCTGTCTGTGGCTTAATTCCCTTTGTGAAGCCCAAACTCAAATTTGTTTTCTGAAAGGTTTGCAAAGTGTAACAGCAGTAAGATGTTGTGTCTAGCATAAGTAGTCATTGAAAATCAATGTGAAATTTAAATAGCAGTGTAGAGAAGCAATCTGTTGTCTGAAGAAGGCTGTGAACCAAGTGACTCAATACTATCATGCAGAGCAACCTAAGTGCTATAAAAAGCTGCCATAATTTCTTTGTTACTTTCCTGTGATCTTCGTAATTCTTTTTTCCTACTAAAATAGTTGGGGTTTTTTACTGTGTTCATCAAAAGAGGGAAAATAAACCTGAAAACAATGTATGTTTGCATATACTCATACATTTGTTCTTAATTCTCTCTATAAAAAAGTAAACATTTGACCTAATTTTTAAGTAGCATTGACAAATATGGCTAAGTGTCAATGCCTTGCATTATGCACACTGTATTAAAATATGATGGTTATGTGTGCTGTTCTAAAAGGGGTTTTTCTGTACTTGCCTATTTTTGCTTTCATATGTCAACTTTGTATTTTAGTACCGCAGAAGCAGTCTTGCAAAAAATGGATGACATGGAGAAGATGCGCAGACGGCGAAGGATGGGAGACCTGGAGGAGTTCCACGACACAGAAGAAGTAGTTACTAATTTATTTTGCTGGTTTTGTATAAGTAGGGTTTTTAACGTAGGGAGATGATTTCCCTTCCCCAAGAGAAACTTGTGGTTAAATGATAGACAGCAAGCATATTTCTTCTCTTTTAGTTTTGCTTTATTAAATTAAGTTAGTCTGCTGTCCTTTTGAAAGGCAGTCACTTTGTTTTCTAAACATTGTCATAGCCTGCTTTCATAGATTTTTTTTGTTTGGATCTACTTTCCTATTATAGAGTGGAAACCCTTGTTAATAATTTTATTAATCCTGGGTTCCAGAGTGATGTTCCTGTTCTCTCTTGCTGTACAATAATTAAATCTTCTGTGTATATGGAATGCCTTGACAATGATGCGGTATAGGCACCTAATTTGCCCACAGGTTTTCTGCTTATTTGTGATTGGTCTTTCATGTTTGTTTGGTTTTTTTTTTAAGGAAAGCCTTGATATGGAAAGGACTGATGAAGAAATAGCTGATAATCAAGGTATCATTGTTGGATAAGTCTCTTTTAAGTTTTCTTGACTATGCTCTAGCCAAAAGCTTTGTCTTAAATAATTGAGATGGGATGGACTACTGGGTATTTTTCATCTATTGAAAAGAATTTGTGCTGCTGCTGACATTACAAGCCACAGACTCTAGGGCTTTACTATAGTGAGCTCAAAACAGGTTTTCAGAGGAAAAGAGAAGTTGTTTGTCCAAAGCTCTTGCAGCAGGAAAGGTAGTGGTCTGGTGGAAATACACGTGACATAGTGCATTTTGAATTTATTATAATTTGCAACAGTACTTAAGCAGTGCAATGTCATGTTGGTGTGCAGGGGGTTCCTCAGAGGAAAGTGAAGCCAAAGAAGACGATGGTGAAGACAATCAAAAGCGTTACTCCTTTCGGAAGAGGAAAACTGTCGAGCGCTATCAAGCTCCCCTGCAAAGTAGGTTATAGGCACAATTTCTCTTAAGAATTAATTTCTTGCATGGAAGTGAGAGTGTTATGGGTTTTTTTAATAAGAATGAAAGTACGTACACACACTCAACTTCTATTCAAATATCTCACCTGCAATTTTGTTAAATTCATATATCCTCTGCACATTCTATTTCTTTGCTTTTTGGCATCCTTACTGTTATTTTTCAATAAATATACTACCTATGTATCCTTGAAAGAATAGTAAGTAAACAGACTTGATGACCTTATTCTTGTGGTTTTCAGTTCTTAAAACTCAGGTGTGTATGTTTTTGCTTTTATTGTGCACTGATTTTAAAAAACAACCTCTTCCTCCCCACCCTTGAAACTTCCCTAGAACTTAGGGAGTGGGTGATACATATCCCGTTCTCTGCCTCTTTTAGTACCCTGCTTTCTCTTAAACTTGTTTGTAACATTGTTCCAATTTTTTTACCTTGAACAGAACCAAGACAACGTAAGATGTATTTTTCAGACAGGGCTTCACCTGTCAGACAGAGAGATTCATGCAAGGGAACTAACAGGTATGAGTTTGGTTAGTAATAATTCTTTCTCAGTAGTGCTGTCAGTCGCATGACTGAATACTGCTTTCAAGGGTTTTTGGACTCTTGGTAATTAGTTATTAACAGTGTGGTTATTGGTGTGGTAGTCTGAGGGAAGAAAGAAAGCAAATACTAGAGGAAAGCCCATCTGCTTCATTGACCATTAGATTTTATTAGAAAATGCAGTTTTTGTGGTGATGATGAGAGTTACGGCTGAGATTGTATAACTGAATTAATTTGTTCTGGAATTGAAGCCAAAATCTCCCTCTGAAAAATCTCAAGACTGTTTTATCTTGAAGGATGCAAATAATTTTCTTAAAACTAAAACCAATTTAGTTAGAGAGAGTATGGAAGTTTTAATGAATTCTTTTTTTTAATCACTCAGGTACTGATTCTGGTTCCTCTTTGGAATCTGTTCCAGTTTCTGTATGAAACTATTCTTAAAGCAAGAAAAATAAGTGAAATTCTAAATTACAAATTTCAATAGTAATGACCAATAGGTTTAGCATCCTGCAAGTGTTGAATGCCATTCCTTGCTAGATAGGAGTGCTTTATTTAGCATCCTTGAAATTAGGCAGTTATGGAAGGAGGGAGTTATGAAACTCCCTCCTTCCATAACTGAACCCTATGAAAATTTAATTTTGAAATTAAAGAGGTTGGTGTTTCACAGAGTAGATACATAATGCTAAGTGAAACTTGATTTGTGGGTGAGAGCATGTGGGCAAAAAGAGTAACTTGGTTAAGAAATTTCTTTGCACACTGGTTCAACATTTTACCTTCCTAATAAAAATGAAATTTTGCTGTCACTAGGGAAATCATATAATGTAGTTTGAAATCAGATTCATAAGGAGTACAATAATCTGGAAATTTACTATGTCTCAAGGTAAACTGAGACAGTGTTCACTTCAATTTTGATATTACTTACTGTTTATTTTAATTTTTTTAATTGTTTGTTTTAATGTTTGCAGACGGAGACACACAGTCCCAAGCACTGATGCCTCTTCCTCATCTGATGATGAAGAGGATTTTGAGAGGCAGAGGAAGAACAGAAATTTAAGAAGGTTAATGCAATTGGAGGACTGGGGAGGAAGGAGACTGCTTGGGAAGACTTTACATCTTCCTAACTGTGTAGTGTTACCATCTTCATCTTGTTCAGTTTCTAAATTCTGGCAATCTATCTGTTGATGCAACTGTAACTGGATTCTCTACAACTGGATTTTTAGAATGGATTTTAATAAGCAGTTTGATTTCTAGGTGGGAGGGGGGGGTAGCAACACTGATGAAATTTCTTAATGTAAAATTCTACTGCTCCTGTGCTTTGCAGTAGCTGATTCAGAGAGAAAGCAACTATAACAGGGGATGTTATAAATGATGGGGATTTGGTTTCTTAACAAATGCTCTAGAAAAACTGTTTTACTAACAGTCTAACAGATATGTTTTCAGCCTGATGTCTCAGATGTCTTTCAGAGTAGTCTGCTGGCACACAGGTTCCAGGACATTGGGAAGAACTGGCAGTGATAGGCAGCCTTTATAATGTTAAAACCAACTGAAATAAGTATTGACTTGGGCTGTAACTTCTTGAATATAGGAATTAAAAGTATTTGAAAAGTATCAGTGTGTCTGGGGGGCAGGAGGGGCAGTTTTCTTCCTCACATAAATCACTGTCAGCCCAAGGTTTGCAAACAAGGAATATCTTGTTTTAAGCTTGTATTCCTACATAGGATCTGTTGACTGGCATGTATATTTATAAGTGCTGAGAGCTGTTAAAATAATTAACTCAGTTTATTCCTTTCTTTACTCACGGACATTAAACGTAAAACAGCTGAAACGAATATTTAATGATTCAGGAAGTTTAAACTCATTTATAAGATCTTCTGCATTCACTTGCTATTATTAGAAAGTCAAAAATCCCTATTGTAAGTTAGAAAGCACCTTTCTTTTTCTCCTTAATTCAAATCAGGTCTCTTCCTGTCAACTTTCGGAAAAGTGACTTAAAGGGAGTTCACAAAGATCGCATGAAAATTGGAGCGAGTCTGGCTGATGTTGATCCAGTGCAAATAGATTGTTCAGTAAGTGTTTTTACTTCATTGTATCACTGAGACATCTTCAGTGTATTACAGTAATGTGCTGTCTATAACTGCCTTGGCTTACAGTTTTGTTTCAAGCAGTTTGAAAATTGGCATGAATGTTGCCTTTGTGCTGATGTCTAATTTCTGATGGAACTGTATCGAGGTTGCAGCTTTAACATCTAAAATGTGTTCTCTTGTCTCCATCTTTAGGTACGATTTGATGGCGTTGGTGGTCTTGCTGACCACATTTCTGCTTTAAAAGAGATGGTTGTTTTTCCATTGCTTTATCCAGAAGTCTTTGAGAGGTTCAAAATTCAACCTCCAAGGTAAGGGTTGCCATTTAAAACTGTCAATTCTAATACACCTATTTTCAGGAAAATATTAAACTGAAGTATTGTTATGTTTCCATGCTTCAGAATTTTAAGTGTTGATGCTTTTGAGTTCTTCTAGCAGTAGAAAAAAATAACTTTTTTAAAAAGGATAGAATCTAGCATACGTGTAGGTTCAAAGATTTGCAGTGTGGTGAGACTATGTCATAAAAGTGTCTTGCCTTCAAAAAGGGCATGGTGGAGTGGTTTTGAGTTCTACATGTAAGTAGACTCAAGTCATCAGCCTGTAAGTGGTGGTCAACTGCAGTTTTGTTTTGAGGAAGTCCAATTGTCTGTCCCACCAACTCTTTTTTTCAAGAGTTCCAGTATCAGCTTTACAGTTGTGTGGAGTTGTAACTAGAACCTTGCAGTGCTGGCTGTGCTTGGGCTAAAAATGCATCTGGTCCACTTTTTACACAGATGAAATGGGTTCTGTGTTATGAAATGAAATTATTAGTTATTTAGTTGTTGGATTTATATATTCTAAGCCATCAACACTCAGTCATGTTATATTAAAATAGGACTTAAAGTTCTTTGTTTTCAGTACCTTTAAAAGTTTTTAGTGGAAGTATAAAAGCATAACAATGAAGAGAGCTTTGTTTAAGAGAGAACAGTTGTGTGCTTCAGGGATGAGGGTGGTCACAGGCACTTTCCTATGATATTTTTCTTACGTGAATTTTTTTTTTACTTGCAGAGGCTGTCTATTTTATGGCCCACCAGGGACTGGAAAGACATTGGTTGCTCGTGCACTTGCTAATGAATGTAGCCAAGGTGACAGGAGAGTAGCCTTTTTTATGAGAAAAGGTGCTGACTGCCTGAGTAAATGGGTTGGGGAATCGGAACGACAGCTTCGGTTGTTATTTGATCAGGTAGAGTTGAAAGTGCATTATGTTCTGTCTGAGTTGTAATTCACTTTCTGTGGTCAAGAGCAATTCTTTTTTTTTTTTGTCAACTCCTTCTATTGAACTGAGATTGTCAGAGTTTCATTTTTCAGTAACATTTTTAGAGGCTGGAAGTCTTGAGACCAATTAGGAAAATTAGCAAAGCGGTCAAGAGAACCTTGCAAAGTAACACGCACCACCAACTCCTTGCCTCAGGAAAGAAAAATCCAAACAGCTGCAAAAAAAGGTTCCAAGAAGTGGTGACTTCTGATCAAAGGGAAACAAATGCAGGCTGAAAGCATGGTTATTTTGAAATTGGTAACAAAGGTTGCTTCCAGACCCTGTAATGCAATTAAGTCCTGGCTCTGTTCTTGGTGGTTGTCAAATAGCTGTAACCAGTGGTGTGATTTGTTTCCTGTCACCCATCTCAGTAGGCTGACCTTCACTTCACTACTTTAGATCAATGAATAGAAATCCCTAATGCTGGTCTGAAAAATCTACTTCCAGTGACTTTGCAACCCCAGTGTTGTTTGTGCATTTCTCCTCCAAACAGTGCTGTTTTTCTGATGTCAATATTTCTGTGTTTTCACTGTAGGCCTACCAGATGCGACCTTCAATTATTTTCTTCGATGAGATTGATGGTCTTGCTCCTGTACGCTCCAGTAAACAAGATCAAGTTCATAGGTAGGGCATGTTTTCTATCAACATGGAAGCTGCTTGCTCTCTGTGAAAAGAAGATCACTACCTATTTAACTTGATGTGACACATTCATTTATCCTGAAAACTAGTAATTCAGTACTACTTAATTTCAGATAATCTTTAAATAGTAATTAAAAACAATTCAGTAAACTTGATACCACCATAAGGTCTGTGTTACCTTATTTATTTTGTTATATCTTAAAATGATTTGTCTTTTTCTAGTCAGCATTTTATCAATAAGAGTTTGTCCTTTGAGTGAGCATTGATGATGATGTGGAACTGAAGAAAATTAACTGCTGAATAAAAACTGTATTCTTCTCTTAGTTCTGTTGTATCAACACTTCTGGCACTTATGGATGGCTTAGACAGCAGAGGAGAGGTTGTGGTAATTGGAGCCACCAACAGGCTGGATTCTATAGATCCTGCTTTACGAAGACCAGGACGCTTTGATCGAGAGTTTCTCTTCAGCTTGCCAAACAAAGAGGTCAGAACTTCAACTCAACCTCAGTGCTTAATGTGGCAGAGTCCATCTTTGTAACAAACCCCTGCAACACAGCAGGATTGTGGAGCAGTGAAAGTCCCCTCAGTATTGTACTGCTTGGACAAAAGAGGGCTCGCTGACTGTGGAGGGCAGACCTAGCACTGAATATATATCATTAAGATGATGGTTATAGGTAGTTAGTCCTCTAATTATTAGTTTTGGTTTCTCTGCAACCAGTGAAGAAGATGGGGTGCTGCTACTGACCGAAATGTTTAAAAATGACTTTATGAATTAGTTAAGAAGAACTGCTGTAGCATTGTGGAATTGAAAGAAATGGTGTGCAGACAAGAATTCTTTTTTAGTAACAAAAGCTTTGATCCAGGCTGGTGCTGGAACCAATTAAGTGTGTTAGGAACTGGTGTTCTTACTGGTGCTCAGTAATAGGGACTTGGACAAAAATGTGAAGTCACTGCACAGGTGCAAGGCTAGGGAAGCTTCTAGTTCAATGACAATAGGCAATGAAAAAAATATTGTGGGTGGGGGTACAAGCAAAACTGGAATGCAGTTTTGTGTTTTCTTTCTGGCTGCCACTGTTCTTTTTCTTAGCTCTTTCTGGAAAGTGCTGAATTGAATGCTGGTAAAAGTGCACTAAAAAGTGCATTTAACACAAACATTTTTCTCCAGTTTTTATCTGCTTTCAGGAACCAGGAGAGGAGGTGCCATGAAACAGATCTAATACACACTTTCCCACTGTGGAAGAATTTTAGAAATCTGCCATAGTTAGTCTGTGTGCCGCAAAATAATTCAATGAAAATCCTGCTAAGATCAGAGATGGGGATAGGCAATATTTTACATTTTCTGGAAGAGTGACAGTAATTTGAGTCATAATTATTGTTCTACTTGATAGTAACAGCAGCAACTGGGAATGGAGTGTTAGGACTGTTTTCCTTGCATGAGCTGTCAGAAGAGCAAATTTGATGAACTAATGAGACTGCAACCATGAAATTTTGCTGAATTTGAGAGAATTTTTTGTAGAAAATCTGTTTGGAGTTAAGTTTAGGGTTTTTTACGACATTGTTTTCTTTTGGGTGTCACACTTGTGAAAACTCACTTTTTTATGGCAGATGTAAATTGCCTTTTACTTCATTGCAGCCACCAGCAAGATTTTAATGTAACAAATTTAGAACTAGGAAATTTCCTGCTTGAAAAAAGTGTATTAACTGATCCTTAAAATACTTAAGAGTTTAGCAGATAAGAGAAGCACCTGTATTAGTGTGAGGGTTTGGGGGTTTTTGTGTTGTGGTTGTTTTAAGAGAAAATTTAGGGGAAACTGAAATGCAAGTGTTCTGTTTTCAGGCGAGAAAAGAGATTTTCAAAATTCACACACGAGACTGGACACTGAAGCCATTGGACAAGTTTCTTGAAGAGCTGGCTGAGAAATGTGTTGGTGAGTTTGAAAACACTGTAGTTTGCTGCATGGCTGAGTCATGGGGAACCAGAACTTGTTCCAGGCAGGACTTGAGCTCTGCTGCCTTGCTGTAGAGCAAGGCAGTGATGCTTCTGGCATGTCTTGGGAGCAAACCAAGACAGATGCTGCTTTCAGTTTTCTTTTTTCTCAGAACACTGAATGGGTTTAGGCCCTCTTTCTCAGGAGTAAAGTTTTGACTAGGGGGCTCCTTCCTTAGTGCAAGCTATCAGGCTGTGAGGCACATGTCAAAACTTTTCTGCAGTGCAGTAATTCTTTAAATTATCTCTTACCCTGTTAATTTTTGGCTGCATGCAAAGTCTTTCATTGTTGCACTTTGGAATTCTTGGCTTTGACTTCGGTGTTGCCTGATCCTGACAACATTTGATTCTTGTTTTGTTCATTAGGGTACTGTGGTGCTGATATTAAAGCCTTATGTGCTGAAGCTGCTCTCTGTGCTTTGCGCCGCCGCTATCCTCAGATATATGAAAGGAGTGAGAAGCTGCAGTTGGACATCGCTTCCATCAAAATAACAGCAAAGGATTTTGTCATGGCCATGCAGAAGACTGTTCCAGCTTCACAGAGGGCTGTGGCTTCACCTGGGCGAGCACTATCACCTATTTTAAAACCACTGTTAGAAAACACATTGGAAAAAATTTTACAAGCCTTACAGAGAGTATTTCCCCACGCAGAGCTTGCACTGAAGAAGGACCAGCAGCAAGGTATAGCAACATCACCCACTTGTTTAAATTTTTGCCAAAGCAAAAGCTTCTGATACATGCAATAACACACATAAACCCCTCAGCCATAATGACAGTTCAGTTTTATAGCCTGGATGTGCAGAGTGCTGGATGGCAGCTGTGAGTGACCTGCAATACACAGTGTTTTAGTTGTTGCACTTTAGGGCTTGGCTTCCATAGCATAGGTGAGCTCATGCTCCTCACTGCATCAGCCTTAATCAGGTTTAGTTTGTCAGTTGGTGAGAACAAATCAATATTGATACACGCTCTCTTGATTAATGGAGGTCTGTGAATAGTTAGTTACTGTGGTAATCTCTGGAGAGTGTTTTCCCAGTATCACTCCTGGTAGAGTTGGGGTTGTTTGCACTGATGAAACAGAGGCAGAGACCCACGAACACAATGAAAGCAGTGGGGCTGGGAGATGGATAATTGCACCCCTCTCTGTTGCCTACCTCCCATTATCTCCCCTTTTGTGGTCTTCAAGAAGCCTCACTTAGAAGTTGTGTGGGTCTTTATACTCTGACTAGTTCTGGACAAATGGAAGTCTGTGGTCATTACATTCACATAATTTCCTCACATCTGTTGGGAGAACTGTTTCAAAAAGCAGTGGCCTCATTGGGTTTTTCAGGTGTCTAGGAAGTACAGAAGTTGTTCCTAATCAAATTTATTCCAAGGGAAAAAAACCTCCCAAGTTTTTGTCAACAGAGAAATCTGATGCGAATTGTGGCACATAGGACAGCTTTGTAGAAACTGTGCAATCTCCTTACATCTGTGGTAGAATGAACCCTTCAGAAAATAGCATTCAGTGTATATCCTTAAACAAAGTACAAGAGAATGGTTTTTTGCATTAATACACCGTTGCAATCAGTGCAGGAGTGACATTTGAGCTATTCAGGAAAGTCAACAAAGCTTCATCTTTAAATCCTGTTTTAGGAAATGATGTGATTGACAGTGAAGAGGAATCACCATCAATCTTTGAAGAGAATCCAACTCACAAAGTACCTGATCGTGAAAAGGCAGAATTCCTCACTTTAAACAGGTTTTGTTTGTCCCCTTTATGTTTACATTTTTAAGATGGCTGGGTCTGTAAACTGTTCTGTTGTGAGGGATGCTGGATGCAGTGATGGCTGTGTGGGGGTTGGTCAATATTTGCAAGAAGTGTGAAGATCCACCTGGGTACTAATGTTCTAACCAAATAAACTGCCCTGGCCCATCAAACTGACCGGCCCTGCCCTGTTTGCCTAAGTCGGTGATCCACAAATTATCAGAACATGTTGATTTAATCCAAAGGTTCAAGACCCAAAAAATGTGCTGTCTGCCCTTTTAGCTTAAAAGAATCCTAAGGATTTGTGTAGCCATCTTCTTCCCTTCTGCCTTCTGATTGTTAAATCAGAAATAAAATCAGAAATAGCTCGTTAAAACTGTGAGAAAAATAACGTCTGCATTTTGTACCTTTAGCCTACGGAGTTTGTTAATCTTTTGATGTTTTACTTTGGAAGTTGTGTAAATCAACAGCTGAAGCAGTAGATTATTGTTGTCACTGTTGGGTCAGTTATTCTTCTAAGATCTTTGACTTCAGCAAGTAAACATACAACAGTCTTGAGGTAGAAAAACCCACAGACCTCTTCACAAGTGTTTCATGCTCATGAAACAAGATGATTAGGAAATTAATGGACAATTCAGGGAAGAAACCATAGAAGCAATTTAACCAATCCAATTGTGTGCTTCTTCAGATACAGCTAATGTATTTCAGTGCCCACATTTTTTTTTCCTAGAAATGTTGGTATGCTTCTTCCTTACCATCATATCCAGGCACTACAGCCAAATTTTAGCTAAATTTGGCAGGTGTAGAGATCTCAGTTACCTAAAGTCAAGACCCGTTGAAAATAGTAGTGTACATGGAGCGAAGGGACCCAGATTGGTTTGTGCTTAGAGAATAAAGAGTTGTTGTTCTGCCCCATATCAGGTCACTGACCAGTTCTGTGTGTGTATTTTGCTGGACAGCTTCCCTGAAGGATTTAAGAGCTCTTACTTAACCCAGCTAAAGGAATGGCAGACATGCTGGGGCCTGGCAGGATTTCCTAGTAGAGGCATGGTATCAGTTCTTGAGAAAATAGGCTTTGATAGTCTTCCTGATCAGTCTGGCTTATTATTTCATGGAACATGGAGTGTATTTACCAAAAAAAGCATATAGGAATAAACTCCAACATCTGTGTGCCTATTAATCACTTGTTTTTAAACTTGTTTCCTTCTTACTGTTGTAGAAATCCTCGTTGCCAACCAACATCTTTCAGGCCACGGTTTTTATTAGTTGAAGATCCAGGGTGTGGGCAGGCTTTTCATCTGGCACCTGCAGTAATCCATGCCCTGGAGAAGTTTCCTGTTTATACACTAGACCTGCCTGCTTTGTTTGTTAGCATCACATCCCCAGAAGAAACATGTGCACAGGTATCTTTTTTCTCCTTAATCTGGTATGACTCATAAACTGAATATAAACTGCATGTAAATTTGTGAAATAAGCAAAATAATGGAGGAGGCCTGGTTGAAATAGGCTTTTATGTTTACTTCTGTCTGGAAATACACTTTTTTTCTAGATGGAATGATATTGTATAGGGATGGTATACATAGTCATGTTTTCCTTTTGAAAGAAAGCAGTGAGTGTTGCTAGCAGCTCTGGAAGATGGGAGGTGCTGCTAATAAAGCACTCTCTGTGGCAAAAAATCCTGCTGGTCTGTGTTGGATCCAGGAAATTTTCATTGCTTCTTAAGCCTCTGTGCTCTCAGTAGATGGCTCTGCATCAGCCTAATGGCATCATGCACTTTCTGAAGCCCTGTTTTTTATTGATAGGACAGTCAAGGTTTGGGGGAAAAGGATTTCTCCTTTTACATATACAGCTTGCACTACATGCAGTAAAGGAATTAAAATTCATATAACACTTAGATTGTTACACTGGTGTGCTTTCCTTCACTAGGAAAATTAAATATAACCAGATTAGTGCTGGTTTCCTTCTTCTTTAGTTTTAGGCAGGGAATACATGTTGTTTGGCATTTCTGTATTAAAATATTTTTACCTTCACAGAATTCACAATTCACAGAATTTAGTAGCAGCATTGGAGAGTTGTAGGAGTCAGGACAGACACATTCCATGGCTCGATTGTCACATAGGAGGAGCAATTTTCCTTTTGTTATGTGATGGTTGCATCTGTGGATAAGTAACTACCCTGTGTAGTGACTGCCTGGATATACCATGTGTGCTTCCCCACCTTTTGACAGGAACTCTCTGAATATTGTTAATCTGAGAGGGCACATAGAGAAATTTGTCACTTCCCTCTGGCAGTAGATGCATTTTGTCTCCTGTGATTGAGGTGCCATCTGTAAGCAGTAGCTTGTGCTCTTCCAAAGCATATCATCTGCTCTGATGGATCCTCTGGTAGTAAGAAGTTGTGATTTAGCTCTTCAGGCACACAAAAGAATGGTCACCTCTTATAAAATGTGCTTGAAATTATGCATTGTGAGCAGGCTTCTCACATAGGTCTTTGAGCTTGCGTGTGTGCTCTGAACTGAAATTGGTGTAGTTGCACTTGTGTGGCAATTTCTCCAGGCTAATACATCTTGCTGAAGGGCTGGTCTTGTTTTTTTTGGGTGCACCACCAGATTGGCAGACTGCTGAGGCTCTTTAGGAGTTCTCTTACACATAAGAAGTTTTGAAATTGGGCAGAGATTCTAGTCTGTTTCTGTCTGTGTAGCCATGTCTGTGTTTGAATCAAAGTGAAAATTTTACCTTATTAAGGAGTAGTGAATTTATTGATTTATCCTGATGTTTTAGCTTCATGTACTCCTATTTCATAAGACAGTTTGATGTGTAGCTATTTAGTATCCTGTTCTACAGGATGTTGTTTTCTTACTTGAGCTTTCATTTTGCCAGTTGATGCGAGAAGCTCAAAGAACAGCACCAAGCATCATTTATGTCCCACAAATCCCTTTGTGGTGGGACACTGTTGGACCAACAGTGAAAGCTGTTTTTACAACACTACTGCAAAACATTCCAACGTTTGCTCCAGTTCTGCTCCTTGCAACAACTGATGTAAAACATGGAGATCTCCCAGAAGAGGTATTTATCAATACTTTTTTTACTCTTCCTTTTTTGTTTGTTAGTTTATAACTCCTTTAAGCATGGGAGTGCTGTACCACTCTAAAGCAAATTCATGCTGTTACTATCATGGCACTACTATTTAGGCACCCAAACACTCTTTAAAGTCTCTTTAAATTTGCTTAGACAAAACAATGGTGTGAAAGCATTTGTCTAAAGTGTTTTCTGAGTAAAAAGATCGACTTTAACCCAAATGTTTCACCCTTCTCACACACTGCTGTTTATTAGACAGATGTACAAATTTGCTTCAGGCAGTCATTTTGGTGACTACAAGATGGTGAGGTGTGTGCTTAGTGAAGAATATACAGTGCTTGAGATAGGAAAAAGATCGTTTTACTGAAAAGTGAAAGCTATTTTTACTGCAAAAGTACAGTGGTCATACTGTTATTGATGGAATGTAATTTCAAATTTAAATAATTTCATTATTATTTCCATTCTTTTTACATCTAGTAGGTGAAAACTTGATATACTACGAAAATAAAGTCCAACTTAATTTAAGTAACTTGGAAACCAATTTTTAGTTGTATTCCTTAACAAAATTCAGTAAGACTATCTGCTGAGCTTTCTAGACATTTGTGGTGGTAAAATTACCTCCCCAGTCCCCTCAAGCTGCACTGGAATATCAGAAACAACATCAGAGAGTGTTAAAAGAAAGGTGTTCAAAATGTGAATATGATGCTCTGATTATTTTGTCTTGGTAGCAAACCTTATTGTGATGTTGTTAAATGCTTTCTAAAATAAGGAATGAAATTATTTCCATACCCTTTGGTAATAGAGATTGAAAAACAGAGTACAACCTGGAAATATGCAGCTTTAGACACTTCCTTTAAATTAATTAAAAACAGAATTTTAAAAGCCACCTTAAAAAAAAGCTGGCACTTTATGTTGAACCTTGCCCATTCCTTCCACAGCTGCCATAAGTATTTGAGCTAAAGAACAGGAAGGCAGGGTAAATACAAAATAACCAACCCTGGAAGTGGTGACTGTCCACTCAGTGGTTTATCACATCTTTTTTTCATGGAACCTAAACTCTAGATGGTATTATTCCTCAGAGCAGGTGTTTTAATTTGCTGTTCTCTGAAAATTTAGCCTTTTAAAGCCAAGAGGATGACTTTACATAGTTTATCTTACTCAGATGAGTATTCAGTTTAGTTTAGAAAGGTACTCAGCTTTTTGGAATAGAATATAAAAAGTACAAAAAATGTGTGTGGCCTTATATCTGAAATATTTTTCTCCTCATGCTTTAGATAAAAGCTTTATTTAATAATGATTGTGAAGAAGTTTTCAAAATCCAGTGGCCTACCTTGGCTGAAAGAAGAAGGTTTTTTGAGGACTTAGTTATGAAGCAAGCTGCTGAACCTCCTGCATCAAAAACCAACTCAGGTGAGGATATTTAAAACGTAAAACTTGGCTAGCAGTAAGTTAACTAATACAATACAGTGTTTCCTTTGGAGTAATTTTCTATCAAATATTTTTCGTGTGCTTGGATTCGAGTACTATTAATTGACTAAAAATTTCCAATTAATTTAAGCTCGGCAGCCCCTGGAAGTCCTGCCTGTAGCACCGCCCCCAAAGCCTCGCCAGCTGTCAGAGCAAGAACTCAAACAGCTGGAGGAGCAGGAGGAGGACACGCTGCGGGAACTGAGGATTTACCTGCGGGACGTGACTCACAGACTCGTCATTGACAGACGTTTCAGGGCATTCACAAAGCCTGTTGACCCACGGGAGGTAAATTTAGTGTTGATCTGCAATACCATTATACCTGTGTGTATTCACAGTTTCTGTGTGTTTGTGTTCCTCAGTGTTTGGGTGTTCTTTCTAGGAAGGTTTATCTTTGTCTTTAGGATCATAGTATTATGAATCTCCAGGATATGGGAAGTGATTTTTTGTTTTGCTTTTACTTTTTTTGACTCTGGGTCACTCAAATGTCTGTTATTTGAGTGTTTGCTGGAGTCCCTGTGTTTCTTCTAAAACCTCTTTAAAACTTGAGATTATTTCCATTAGAAGGGTCATCCAACAAGGATCATCTAGTCCAAGTGCCAATTATATCAAATGCCAACACAGTTTGCTTGTGAAAAGGCTTTGATATATAGGTGTATTACAGCACTAGAAAGGAGAGATCTCTCTTTTTCTCTGTAATTATAAACAGTACTTCCAGGGCTGTTTTAATAAAGTGTAAAGCTCTTTAATTATCTGTCAATAGTTTCTGCAAGAACAGGAGTAGAAGCAGCAATTTGTCAGATTTTCAGATTCTGTTCTCAGGGGACTTTCCTTGCTATAAGATCAACCATAAAGGCTGTGTGATTTTTTTTTTCTTCCTCCCATATGCTTCTCATTTAGTTCATTAAATAAGTGTAGGCTGGGGCACATACTTCCAAGTCAGCTGGAAATTTGAGAGAGCTTTGCATTTCCACAAGGTCCTGTTTCCCCACATGTCCACTGACTTTTTTCCTTTCCTTGTAATTTTAGATCTGAATAATCTAAACAAACATAGATGTCCTCATCTGAACTAGTCATTAAGCTCCTTCTATTGTCAGAATAAAGAAATTGGCACCTCTGGGTCCAGCTATCTCATTCTAGGTGCCCAGGACAGATGCTTCAAAGGTGCAATTCCTGCATCCTTTTTCTTGCTGCCAAAACCAAAGAGAATTTCAGGTGACTTTACTGAGAAATGTTTTTTGGCTGTTATTTTCTAAAAGGAAGTGAAACAAGTTCCACTCTGAATGCTGGTTCCCTTCTCTGCCCCACACATTCTTCTCACCTCCCTGCTTCTTTGTTTTGCCCTCTTCTAGCCTGTCTCTTCAAAGCCAGCTGAAGTAGCCTTTCTGTTTTCAAGAAGCTAATTGGGTAATTTCCACATCTTTGGATGCATCATATTGGGTTTTTTAACAAGTCCTTTATTTGACTTTATGAAAATAATTATTTTTGGTGGCTGCTATATTAAATCTCTGAGCATGTCTATTTCCTTTGAAGGTACCTGATTACTATGCTGTTATTAAGCGACCCATGGACCTCTCCACAGTTCTGTCCAAGATTGACATGCACCAGTACCCAACTGCAAGAGACTTTCTAAAAGACATTGATCTAATCTGTAGCAATGCTTTAGAGTACAATCCAGCTAAAGATCCTGGAGGTGAGGATGTGGTTTTATCACTAATTTGTAAAAAATTTAAATGTACGTGTTATTTGTGTACAGTAGATGTGAGATTAGATTATTTAAAAGATCCCCAGAGAGCATTTCTGGCCAGGTTGTGAATGTTGGAGTATCAAATAAACTTATTTGGGCATGAAATTGTGATAGAGATGTGTTGATTGGAAGCTACTGCTTTTGCTTTAAAATTAACTTATCAGTTGGCATGCTAAAAAGATTGACTGAGATAATCTTTCAGAACCTATCTATGACAAGAGAAAAAACTTTTTGAGTAAACAAAATAAAGGGGTTCATTGCCTGGTAGAAAGCACTAAATTGTGACTATAAACTTTCAGATCGCCTCCTCAGGCACAGAGCCTGTGCTTTGAGGGACACTGCCTATTCCATAGTGAGGGAGGAAATGGATGAGGATTTCGAACGACGCTGCCAAGAAATCAAAGAATCTCGTAAGCAGAGAGGTATGTTCTTTGGCACTGAGGATTTAAAGTTATTTCAGTATTTGTAACCAGCCATGCAAGACACCTTTCTTTGCTCTCTCTTCTTTATTGCAAGGTTCAGACTGTGCTTCATCTTCTTTCTGTGTAATGCCAAAGGAGGACTCTGTTCCTGGGTGTAAGAAAACAGATCCAAAGTGTAATGAAAAACTGAAGATCCTAGCAGTGCCTGTGGATGTCAGTACCCCCTGCTCTAAAGGCAAGTTGTGTTTTACTCAGGCTTTCCTGGAGAAGGTGCTGAAGCCTCTGGTTCTTGTGACTTAACAGGTTCATGTGATGCCTGGTTCTTCATGCCAGAGGCATTACATTTTTTAATATGCCCCAAAACATGGGATAAACCCAGAGGTCATTCATTCAGTATGGTTGTAAAGTCCAAGTACAATGGCTGGTTGACATTGTAAGGTGCTGCCCTTGGTGGCCCAACTGCTATTTAATGGCTCCTACATCACTACCTTTTAAAAAAGTTGTACATGGCAGTTTCTGAATGCTTACCTAGTTTTTAGTTATATGCAACAGTGTTTTCCCCTTCTCTGCACTCAAACATTAAACTCTCTTCCTGTGATTTCCAATTTAAGGGGAAAGGGTTAAAAAAAGGAGGGAGCAATAATCATAGACATGTAAAGGAAAGATTGTAATTTTCTTCAGTTTTATCATGAATTGGACATGGGGGAAAAAAGGGCTTAAAACACATGACATGATGTAACATTTCCTGGTCTCTTGCTGGTGTGTCTGGGAATTTTGCCACTGACTTGACCCATAGGCAAGGGTGGTGGGGTTTTCTGGAAGGGAAAATGACAAGCTTGTATTGAACAAGGTTAACTGAATCAGAAAGCTTATGAGAGGTGTAAATCTCTATGGAGGTTTTTTTTTTTCTCCAGCATATACTCTCTTAAAAGTGCCTCTTCTCCTCTTCCCAATGTGTGTCTAACTTTTGTGAGGTTTACAGATTCTGAATGTTCATCTCCAAATATGTTTCTATGTTCACATATATTAGATTACTAAGTCACTTAATAATCTTGCTTTCCAGTAAGACTTCTGTTTTCATAACCTCTTGAAGCAGTTGGTTTTGTCAATTAAATTGTGTAGCTGGATCTTTTAAAATCTAGTAGCAAACTGACCCCATTAAGTTCCAACTTTTTCTCTTGACACATGTCTGGAGAGATGGGCAGTGGTATTTAAGCTCATTTGGCCATTTTCCTTGTCAGACAAGTAAGATGAGCATGCTTCTTGTTTTGGTCTTGTTTTGGATTACTTTTGCTTGTATCTCTTCGTAGAGAAGTCAAAAAGAAAACGCAAAAGGAATAGAGAGTCTTCAAGTATTGCAGCAAAGAAGAGGAATGTTCAGTTCAATAAAGAGAATAAAATTCCCGATGACCAAAATGAAGTGGAGAGCAATGAAGAGTCTGGCACAGATTGCACTGAATTTGCATCCTCTCAGGATACTCCTATTGAAGAACATGAAAATGTACTTCAAGAACGACAGAAAAATGGGACAGAAAATGAAAGAGAGAGAGTTCCCCTTGTGGGTAAATCTCCTGGAAAAAGGAGAGAACATTCAGACCTAAGAGAGCAGAGTGAGATGTCAGATTGTCAAAAAGCTGGAACTTCTGAAGACACACGTTCAGATGGTAAGTGAGAGATCAAACAGGTCATTCACCCCCTGATTCCTCCTCAGGAGGGTTACACTACCTGCCAGGTTTTAGCCTTCCTGATTTCTGTTCTCAGTTGTCTCTCAAACTGGTGCACAGTTTCTTGTATAATGGTGCTGCCCCTCGAGTTATGCCAGCCAGACTTGTGTGTTTCTGCAGCTGCTGAGTTTCTGATTCAGCAGTTTATTTTTCAAATAGTACCTAACTGAAAAACAAACAATGGCTTTCTTTTATTGCTTGAGGATCTTTCCAGCAATAAGAAACATAAGTTAAAATTTAAAAAGCTATGTTTCAAACAGTGTGCACCCAGGGTCATGTGTGGAATAGAAGAGTTATGTCCTAGTGTTTGCAGTGTAAGATGTGTTTTCTAACCTAACTTACTTTGGAGTTTTACAGCGCAGTGCTGTAATGGCAACAGAGTTTTTTTCCCTGGTTTTTCCCCTGCCTTTTTGTCTAGTGTTGGGGGTTTTTTGTGTTCAAGTCTCTAGTTTTCATGGAGCAGAGATTTTTGCCAGAAAGGAGGTAAAAGTGTCAAGCATTTATCAGTGAAAAATGGTAACAGTTGTCTCTGTTGTTGCAGAGAGGTTCTCTTCTCCAAGTACAGGGTACTTCACTCATACTGTGTTTCAGAGAAAGAGAAGTCCTGACTTAAGAAACTCGTGTCATTCCAGATTTGTGGGTACACCGTGTGACTCGTGCAAGATCATCTCAGGTGGAAGAGAAACAGCTGGGATGTGTTGGGAAGGCAGTGAAAACTGGCACACAGAGAGTGTTTGTGGATTACTCTGAGCTCAAAGTAAGTTTTAAATTTTAATTTTGTTAATACCAAAGTAGGACATTTCCTTGCTACATACAGAGTTGTAAATTCAGTCAGTTGTTAACCAGTGCCAAATCAGACAAAGTATGGGAGGGATATATAGCTGGTGAAATAATTCAGCCTATAATGGACTATGACTGCTGTTTCCACAGCTAGTGTAGGCTGCTGTTCTTGCTTTTGGTGAACTAAAATTTTAGGAGACTGGATTATCTCCTATTGTTAATGTAAAAGGGCTTGTTAGATTTTAAAATAGCCCACTGGCAAGCTGGTAGTGCTGTTGGTTATTAGTGTCCTGGCAGTTTTTATGATGGACTGGGGGGGTGTTTTGGCTTGCTGTTTGCATGTTTTCATTTATTAGGAACTGAAAGAGTACCTTGATTTTTAGCAGAGATGACTTTTAAGACTTTGCAGTTAGCAGGTTGACTTAAAGGTCATTCTGGGTAAAATACTAATATCTTCTCTTCTCACTTTCAAAATCCAGTGATAGAATTTTACATTCATATAGGTACAGTGTTACAAGGTTTTTCCAGTCCCCTAGAGGAGAGAAGTTGTTACCCTACAACTTTCACAGTTCAACCCTACCTTTCACAGTTTGTGAAAGGGTCAAAATTGTGCCTAGCTGCAGGGGGTCAAAGAAGTTCCTTTGCATGAATTGGAGAGGGTAGATGGACCTGACCTTTTTCTGGAGATGTTGCAGTGAGGAGAATTCAGGAAATTGCCAGGTTGAGGTCCTAGAGGTGGGTCAAACCAGAGGGGGCTGCTGTTTACCTGCCATGATAAGAAATGAAGTGAGAAGAGAGAAATTAACTTTTCAAGACAGGCTTCCTAAGCAAGCAAATTTTATGGGTTTTCTTCATAGAATGATAGGATATCCTGAGTTGGAAGGGACCTAGAAGGATAGAGTCCAACTCCTGGCCCTGCATAGGGCACTCCCAACCATCCTGCCATGAGCTTGAGAACATTGTCTAAATGTTTCTTGAGCTCTGTTACGCTTGGTGCTGTAGCCACTTTCCTGAGAAGCCTATTCTATTACCTGACCACCCTCTGGGTGAAGAACTTCTTCCTTATATGCAGCCTAAATTCCCCTGACACAGCTCCATGCTGTTCCCTCGGGTCCTGTCAGTAGTCACCAAAGAGCCGAAATGGCTCAGTGCCTGCCCCTCCACTTCCCCTGGTGAGGAAGGTGATGTTCATGTCTGTGTAGGCAATGCTCATGGGTTTCTCTGGAGTCAGGGTGCCAGCAGTGTGTGCTCTGAAGGTACTGCCCACTGCAGAGATGGTACCACTGAGCCCTTACAGCGGTCTCAGCTGTGAGGACAGAGCTACAGTCATGAAATGCATCTTTTAGAAAACTTGACTCCGTAACAGGGGTGGCACTGGAACTTGATGTTTGTGTTAGAGAGAGCCTCTTTGGAATTCACTTGCAGACAATAAGCTGGATGACCTTCCAAACTGTAGCTGCTTGGTTTTGTTTGGGCTGGGTTTTTTTGTTTGGGGTTTTGAGTTTTTTCACTTACTTGCTTGATAATAGGCCTAGAACTCAATAAACACATACAAGAGCATGCAGTCACTTTTGTGGCAGCAATTCAGAAGTTTCACATGGGAAGTTGGCCATACACCTGTCCTACCTTTTCTGTTTGCAGCTTATCTTGTGCTATTCTGAACTCTGGTTTCTGGGTTTTTTTCAGCAAGTGCTGCATTCTATTGCCGTGGTAACTGAGAACGTCAGTATATTTCGCATGGAGAAACTGTATGCTGTCCTTAGCCAGTGCATTTACCAGCACCGGGAAGATGGTGACAAAAGCAAATTAGTGAAGGTAATTTTTTTGTCTTGTAGCACTTTCTGTCATTATTACAGGTGTGTGTGTTATGCATATGTACGTGTGCCTTGTGAATGTCGTGGTTATTTAGTATTACTCATTGCTGCTTAGTTGCCTGTGTTACAAGATTTGTTCATTACAGTCTGGAAGACATTTCTCCATATTGCGAAACTATTGTTGCATTTGGCTTAGCTGCTGGCAGTTTCAGCAGGAAAAGGTTTGAAGATGATGGGTCCCCCCAGAGCCCTCTCAAGGCAGTTGAGCTCAGTCTGTCACCACTCCTGCTCCAGAACCTTTTCAGTACTGGGGGGGCTGTGAAAGGAGGGGGCTTTTCTCAGTCTGTCACTTCCTCGTTCTCCTCTTGTGGGCACTCGCACATGATAACTTGTATAGCAGTCATTCCATTCCTGGAAAGAAACTAAGTATGAGGCATAACAAGAAGAGACTTTAGTCTCACCAGACTTCCTTTTTACCTAGAATGGCTCAAGCATCTTTCATTTCATATATGGGAGCTTCCTGCCTATGAGGGTTTAATGCTAACAGGTTGAATTCTGTAATCTCTTCCTCTAAGAGAGGATTTCCACCTTGTCAGAGCTTGGCAGAAATACTCCACAGTAACCCATGGTTCCAGTCTGACGTTCCCAATGTTGAGTTGATTTAGATAGGTTGGATATTCAGTCCTCAGCTTCAAAGTCCTTGAATCCATTTGTTTTCCAGGTGGTCATGCATAAGAATAGATAATTTTTTTTATGTGTCTCCGTTTTCCTTAAAAAAAGCCAGGAAGCCTCTTCTCTTGGATCCTGGTCATCTTGATCTCTCCTTCCACATCTGATAGAGAGCCTGATGCTCTTGCTCTGATTGTGCAACAGTGAGGATTACTTGGATGCAGGGATGCCATTCCTGGAAAATGCACCTTTCTCCTATCTCTCATAAATTACATGATTTAGCATGTTTGTTATCCTGGTGCTTGTGAGCTTTTGTGACAGAACTTGATTTCTTTGTTTTCTGCTTCTTTGACCAAAGAATATTTCCTATTCAGAGAGATTGCACAAGTCAGTCCAGGAGTAAGTTCTACTTTTGAAAACAAACTTTAACAAGTATTTATTCAGAGTGCAGAAAAGAACAGTTCAGCTTTTATCTGTGGCTCTTTGGGAACTGTCTCCTCTCTAATTGCTGAAAGCACCATTGATCCATAGTCCCCTAATACAGATCCCTGCAGTTTTCCTAGCCTGCTCTCTATTTTGGGTGCATAAGGATGTGTTGGAGCCAGTGAGTACAGAACAGTGGTGGTGGTAGTACATGCATTGGCTAAATCATTGCCAACAATTGTGTGCACGCATTCTCGCTTCTTTTGATGAAGTAGTAAACAGGGTTCTTAAGTTTGTATTCACACTCACTCCTAATTTGTCTTTTTTTTTTCTTCTTAGGCAATGAAGAAAGAAATTGCAGCCTTCAGTCATCCATGATACTTGATTTCAGCATACTTGACACTCTGTAATGTTTTCTTTTTACTGCATGCTGTTTTTTCTTTGCATTGTTCAATAAATACTAGGTCTACATATATATTTATACAGATATATCTTAAAATTTATTAAGAAAGCTCAAATAAAGTCAGTTAATGACTTTGATATTTCCCTTCTAGATATGTATATTTTAATGTGACATACTGCTGTGATTGCCTTTTGAACTCAGCAGATCTGAATAGATAATTTCAGTACCTCTCTTTAAAAGAAAACCTAACTTGAAACAAAGCAAGATTTACTACTGTAACTTTCTAAGGTAAAGTTTAATCGTGCTTGTAATAATGACAATCTTAATACTGGAGAATAGCATTTTAATACAAATTGTTAGTTCATCAGATGGCTTGTAGTTGAATTCAGTTGTAAATAGTTTTCTAGTCACCTGGGAAGAATCATATCTGTTTATTACATAAAAGTGAATATATTGTTGGTGATAAATATATTGAAGTAAAGCAAAGCAGTACCCTGTTTTGAAGAAGTATTTCTCTTCAAACCAGCAGAGAAAATTTATCTGTTAATTTGATAGTTATTTAAAAAATAAGACAAAGTTTAACTATATGAAAATAAAATTTTATATAAATCATGATAAAATATGTGGCATGACCCTTCACTCTTCTGTTCTGTCACCTCATGTACACAATGTGTGGCGATACTGAACGCCAAACTGTGCAATCCTTTGTGTTTGGTTTGTTACCTCTGTCAGTAGTGGTCTCTTTTTGTGTCCTACTGTGTTTGTTCAAACATTGGTGTGCTATGTAGATTTTTTTCTCTGTATTGTTTGGTGAGTATTAATAAAAAAATTCATCTCTTCTTAGTGGTGGGTTGTCTGCTCTATTTTAATCACAGAACAATTTTGATCATTGATAATCTTGTATTTAAGACACAAGGACAAATAAGATGATTTTAAAATAAGAAGTGCATGTGATCAGCTTCCTCTCCACTCAGTGTATGGATTATAGAGCAAAGACAAGCTCAGGAGAAAAAAAAAATTGAAAATTTACATTTTAATGCAGTTTATGACATTGGCAATGTAATAAATGAACTAATGTCCTTAACTTGATCTCCTTCTTGGCTGCCATCGCCAATTTCAATGTGACTCGGGGCAGGCAGCTTGTTGAGTGCATCTCCTAAAAGCACGGTTTTGGAAACTAACAGTGTGGAATTGAGGAACCAGAAACATTCCTGGGATCAAAACTTCTGTTTTGAGCGCAGGTTCCTGTCACTAGGCTTGACGGGATCCTACCGTCGAGCCTAGTGACAGGCAGATTTTTTAAAAGCTTCCCGATTGTGTAAATCTTCCGTCTTTTGTATCCACCTGTGAACAGTTAAGCGTTCCCCATATATATTTTTCTTTCTTGAGGAAAGTGTCACATTTTACTGTCTGACCCAAAATAGTGATGAGAAAAATAGTGTAGGGTAACAACGTTTTTGAGAAGTGGGCAGTCTGAGTTAAACCCAAAATTGACTAAAATATTTTGTATGTAGTAAAGGGAGAGAGGTCTCCTTTCTCCAAGTTCTCTAACTAACAAAAAACCCCCAACAACCCAAGGTGTGGGAAATGTTTTTTTCGTTAGAGCCGCTCCTTCCGTCTTCCTTCGCCCTGGTTTGGATCCCGGTACCCTGCGGCCGTGCGGGTACTTGGATCCCGGTACTCTGGCGGCGGCAGCTCCGGCCGGGAGCGGCAGCAAAGCCCTTCCCGGGCCGGGGGCGCCGCTGTCCCTCAGCCCGTCCCGGGCGCGGCGGGAGGCCCGAGCGCGGAGCCGAAGTTTGCCAGCGGGGGCGCGGCTGCCGCCCGGGAGCTCCCTCCCCGCCACCCCCGCTCCTGCCCGGGCCGCCGAGGAGCCGCCGGTGTCCCCGGGCTGCGGCGCTGCGGTGCCGGGGCAGCCCCCGCGCCCGGTGTCCGCCGCCTGACGGGCGGGGCGGCGGGAGCGGCTCCGCCCCCGCTCGCTGCCAGGGCGGCTGAGGCAGCGGCCGCGCCGTCCGCGCTCGCCGCGCTCCCGCCCCGGGGCAGCGCCGCGCCGGGAGGATGCGAGTGGGCGCCGCGGGGCGAGGCGAGGGCGCGGGCGGCCGCGGCGTTGGGAGCTCCCGGCCCATCCGCCGCCCCCCCGCCCCGAAAGAAGTGCAGTAGTTTGTGAAGCGCAAGATGGCGGCGCGGCCGTGAGCGCAGGCGGCGGGCGGGCGGCGGCGCGGGCTGAGGGGGCGAGGCGGAGCGGCGCCGGCAGGTAGGGACTCGCTCGGGGGGCTCTCGGCGCCGGGAGGCGGGAGGGTGACCCCGCTGCCCGGGGAGGCGCGCCCTGCGCCCGCCCCCACTTCCCCCGGGAGCGGGCCGGGCGCTCCTCCGGTAGGGACGGGACAGCGCTGCCGCCCCGGGGCGGGGGCGGCTCCCGGCCGGCGGGGGCGGGCGGGCCGGGCCCCAGGGGGACGGAGCCCGCGGGGTGGGCGCGGTGGGGCGGCCGCGCCCTCCCGCCTCCCCATTGTCTGGCGGAGGCGCTGCCCCCGCGGCCGGGGGTCATCGCCCGTCGGGGGCGGCGGGCTCCGGGCGGGCTGCGGGAGGCAGAGCCCTGGCATCCCTTGGAGGCGGACTCTGCGTGCCCCCCGACCCGCAGTGGGGTCAGACCCCTCCGAGGACGAGCTCCTCTCCCATTTCTTCCTTCCTCCACCCCGTTCCGGGAGCCTGCACGGGGCTTCGCTCGCCTCAGGGTGGAGGAAAATCGGTCTGACTCGTCCGTCAGAAAGGAGAATCAAGAAGTTCAATCCCGGTGCGCCCGGAGGAGCCGGCGAGTTCCTGCCCGCTGTCACCGCTGGCGTTCCGGAGGACGGACGGACTGACAGACTGACGGCAGGCAGCGAGCCATGAAGTTCTGGCTCCAGAGTTATGTTGCATCCCGTGGCATTGCGGTGCGGGGGCGAGCATGAAGGAGCAGTACAGTGGATGTGCAGGCAAAGTTGGGGAAGATGTCTGGTTTACTCCTCTGGGGGTGCCTGGGTTTTGGGGTGCGTTCTGATGCTCAGCTCTCCTCTGTAGCAGGATGTGCAGCACTGGAAGCCAACACCAACTTCAATAAACCATGTAATGGAGGCAATTCTGGATCTCTGAAAGGGCTCAGAGTATCTGCAGTAGTGAATATTATCTGGTAGGTACTTGCACTTTATTTCTGAGCTGCTTAATAGTTAATGGAAAGATGGGGAAGTTTACTGTGTAGAAAGTGTCATGTCAAATAGCAAAGGCTGAGATGTCTCGGTCTGCAAGCTGGCATAGGTGCCACTTACTCCTAAAACAAGACATCTACAGAGAGTATATTGAGCATTTCAAAGTGCATATAGGCATTGTGTAAATAAAAAGTGGATTTTGTTATGAAACTTGGTACATGAAAACAAATATTCCTTCAAACATAGGAATGAGAGGGGAATTTTAAAAGCTGTGCTGTTGGTTTTCACCAGCGGTCTGTTTTTTGTTTTTATTCAGAAGGATTTCATGCCAAAAAAAAGAAAGCTTGTGAATACTTAGAGAAACCCTGTTTAAAACCTGTGTGATGTAGACTAGAGGACTGCCCTAAATTAAGACCTCTTGGAGCAAAAATGCATAATTTAGAAACCCTTTTGTTACTTTCTTTAAACATTGCCAGCAAGGCAGTCAATTCCGCTGATGGTGTTAAATGAATTCCCCTGAGCGGATTAGAAGTAGATGCCATTTTGTATAACTGAAATTATTTGCTTTTAAATTTAGGCTAGTGGTTCTTGTATCTTGGCTAGACAGAAGAGCCCTCTGCTCTGATATCTGGATGACGTTTACTATGATTGTCCCCAAACTTGGCTTGGGGAGATATGGTACTTTGAGGTAGAGGTTTCCTTTGTGAGGCTTACTTTTCTGCTTTCCTGATGTTTCTTATGGCTCTGTTCTGGATTATTTAGTCTCTTGCAACACCTTTCTTGATGTGAGTGCTGTTGCTGGATCCAGTGTCCTGATATCTACCCTTAACTGCTGCTGTTTGTAACTGTTGTTTATTACAGGAATAGACAATATTTATCACAAAGTTTGTCACAATACTTACCTTTGGAGACTTAGAGCTACGTGTTGAGCAGTTCTCCCTTTTGTAGATTCTCCACACTGAAGAATTTCTGTCAAAGAATGGACTTCGTAATACTGCTAGGATTCCTTTTGTTCCTCATGTACCCAGAAGGCTGTTTCTTGTGTCTTCTGCTTCACTGGGCCCTCTGTAGCATTTCAGTTAAGCTTATTGCTGTGGCTGAGATTTTCCCCTGGGCTTCCCACGATTTGTTTATAAGTAGTCTGAAGGAAAGGTTTAAATTTTGGGTTAACTTTCTCATCTAGTTGTGATTGGTGACCGGTTTGTTTGTATGTAACTTTAGAAGTCTTATTTGAAAAACAGTCATTCATCTTTGAAGTCAGATTCTTTCCTTAAGTCTGAGTTCAGGATTTTTTGCAGCATTATAAAGCTGGAATTTTTAAAGAACCAAGCACACATTACCTGTGGGGTTTTTTTGTTTGTGAATAATAAATACAACCAAGGCACAATCACTTGCAGCTAAGCTATGGCTAACCTTTATTTTGGGGATCAGTTTCTCTTTACCATCAAGCTGAGGTCTAGTAAAGATTTCACGGTATCAAATTCAGAATTTTTATGTTTTCTAATTTTTATAAGTCCTGAGCTTGCTGTAAATTTTTCAGAACGATCAGTTAAAATCCTGTGTGATAACAGTTGTGGAGTCATGGCGTGAGGGAGTGTTCTGAATGTTTTTATCTGAGTGCATGGACATGCTGTTCTCTTCTGAATGTAAATGGTCAATATTCCCTCTCCTTGTGCTTTAGATGCAGGGTCATTGATCCATAAATGTCCAAGATGGTTTCCTTCTGGGTTGTCAGGGACTTGTAAACAAGTGATGCAATTTTCAGTTTAGTCCCATTTTCCCTTTTGTTTGCTTCCTATTTCCTAAATAGGCAGCAGTAGTGAGTGTAGTGTTCTCCTTGTGTAGCTCCCCACTACCTGTCAGTCCTGTCACCTTTGCTGAATATACACCTCTAAGAATACAATTTTCTGTTATTATTTAAGTTTCTAATATTGTCAAATTAGGAATTAAAGGGATATGACTACTTATGTTTTCAGCATTATCAGTTCTATTAATTTGAATTTACTGTCTTTTATTCTTTTATTCCAATTTATCTTTTACCTTTTTCTCTCATTTCTCTTTTTTCTCTTGTTTTATTAATTTTCATGGCTAGTTGAGGACTTTCCCAAATGGTCAAACCATTTTGCTGCATAAACAGTTCTTAATTTTTCTGTGGAGGTGGAAGCCACCAAAATGATACATTTCCTTATCCTGTACCAACCAGATGGCATTTCATAATTCTATGCCTTGCATCGCTTTCACTGATGGTTCATTTCCAGTTCTGTGGTCTTTCTGTCAAGGAACTGGATGGCACTTCAGGGGGTCCACTCAGGTCTTTATCATATCCTTCAGAGTTCAGTGAACTGTAATGTATTTCTTAGAACAGTGCCTGAACTATCAGTGGGTTCTTTCTAACCAGCTTCAGAGATCAGCCCAAACTGAGCAAAAGTTGGCTATTGGCACTTGTTAGAAGGTGTGCACCACTCTTTTATCCTTAAGAGCTTTGAGATCATAGGAGATGTTACAGTTCAGTATAATTTACTGTAAAAGAGTATAATCTAAAGGGGCAGAGCACAGCCTACATTTATTGTACCATTAAGATTATAAAGCACATTGTCATGCACAGAAGACAGGAAAATTGCTGACGACTAAAGTGTGATTGGAGAACCTTCAGGAAAAATTGTAAAGAACTTTTCAATATTGCTGCTGTTTGCACTTCTTAAAAGATCTAAAAGGTAGCAAAGAACTTAATGTTGCAAACATTCTTTAGCATAATCTCTGCTTGTTCCTGCCAGGTCTAAAGGAACTTTATGTTTTCTACTTCAAAAGAACAGTTTCTGCATCGTGTTTGGAGCCATGTAAGAAAGTCACTTTGGTATTCTGAGCTCACTGCATGCAACTTGGTTTTCTCTGGTGGCCTTTTGCAGTATGCTGCTCACCTTCCTTGTCTAATGGTCTCACTAGGATTTGGAGGAACTTCTCATGCTTGAGGGGAGCCACAGTGTGAGAGCATTGCTCAAGGCTTGAAGGCTGACAGTTGTGTTTAGGGGGTGGGCAGCCAGAGCTGTGCAATGAGGAGTGTCTAACGCCAGCCCTGCTGCTTGGCAGAGCCAGCGTCGGTGTGTGAGCGCCAAATGCAAGGACAGAAATGGCCTTTTGAACTTTCTAATGGTTATGGTAAAAGCTCCACATGTTCAGTACTCTTGAATCTTCAAAGCATCTTCAAACCATGTTTATTAGATGGAAAATAGCTGTTAGCTTACAGTGAATTCTGTGAATGGGTAATCATAGAGATTTTAGGGCTTGAATCATTGTTTATAGGTTAGGACTGGGATTATTTTAACATTGTTTTAGCTTAGAAAGGTGCTAAGGACTTCATAGATGGAAGTGCGTATTTGTATAGTCCAAGGCAAGCTTGGTAGAGGTCTCTGAGCTTGCCTTTCTTAAAGCTATGAAATAGATTAATGTGCACAAAATATGGTACCAACGTGATTATTTTCCTCCCTGTGTTACAATGGAAGAACTTGGTTTATATGTCAAAATGCTGTTGATTTTAAAACTCTGTTACTGGCTCTGTGCATGGGTGTAAGGCTCTGTCTTGGTAATTAGGTTAGCTGGGATCTAGGAATGTTGTATGTCTGAAAAAGAGTAAAGGGGAAACAGTGGGGAAGGAAAAGAACAGTTATTAACTACCTGAGTGTAGAAGGCTGGAAGTAAAATGTTAGTTACAGCTGTGTGCTTCCTCAAAGACTCCAGATTTCCAGTCAATCTTTAGAATACCTTCAAAGTAGAAAGATACTGCCTTTTTATACATGGATCAGATGCCCTCAGCAAATCAGTGGAAGCTGAGAGTGCTCTGCAAATCCAAGTTGTCCAACTCAGGAGGAGTTGGGCACTTGGCAGCAGTTGCCAAGTGAGTTAGATGGAGCAGGCATGAAAGCTCAGGAGTTTCTGTTTCTCAGCAGGACTTTCAGCAAGGTAAAATGCATTTGTAGATGCAGTGGAATTTTTGGAGGGTTCAGCCCTGCACAATATTCAGCCTTGTTTGCTATGTTGGTTACTTAATCGTTCTCTGTCCTCCACACTTCTCAGGGGGATCTGGTCTGACAAAAGGTTCACCACTCTTAGAGTGTCATGTGAGTTTGGGTTTTTTGTTCATGGATCAGTTTGAGGAATTGATGCCCATACAAAGCCCCTGCTGGCATTGTAGGTATCTGCTTAAATATGATGCAAACACACACTGCTTCACTACTTCTAGCTTATGAGTGTTTTTCAAATTTGACCTATTAATACATTTTACTTAAATTTTTTGGAGGAATTAGTTGGTGAATAGAGAACTAATTTTTTATTGCATTAAAAGCAGTAATTTAGCATGAAAGAGACTACTTTTGGTGAGGTTTTTTGTGAGATGCCTACAACTTTGGGTGTTTATCAGTCCAAAACCATTCATGTTAACTCTGATTCTTGACAAGTAGCATTCTTTTTTTTAAGCTCTCCATTTCCTTGGTTCCTGCATGGGAAATATAAGGCCTTGCTAATATCAGCTGTCTGTTTCTTTAGGGGGGAGAGGAAGGAAGAGATGAGAGAAAAGAGTGGTATTAAAGAGGAGTAAGTTTACTCTTTCTACACATAGTAAAGAAATAATCACAAGCACACACCCTTAGAAATATATATTAATCATTGTATATAAAGTCCAGAGAGGGAAAAGTTTTACATCACTTTGTACACTGAAATTCAGATTCCTTTGTTTTACATCACTCTGTACACTGAAATTCAGATTCCTTTGTTTTGAAAGCTTTCCAGTATTGATATTTGCATGGATGATGACAGTGTGAGCACCATACCCCGATGTCACACTCACTCACAGAGTGGACAATACTTTGACTGCAGTTTAAACCAGGTGCATATGGGCACGAGGTAGTTTTAAGTTTAAGATTTGCACTATATGCTGCTTTATATGAGTGACTATCCTATTTCCAGATGTAATGCTCAAGTACAGGTAGTAATTACTATCTGTGAATTACTGAACAGGAGTCCTCTCCTTCACCAGGCAACGTTTAAGCCCAGTTGCTGCAGAGAGCTGGCGAGAGACAGAGGCTGAGGGTGAGAGCTCACTGGAGGGTTAGGACTGAACATTGCTTTGCACCAGAGCAGCTTCTTCAGCACTACTTTGTGTGCAAAGATTCAGTCATTTCCATCCAAAGCAATGAAATAAAAAGCTCAGTCAGCCATTTCATCTTGAGATACCCCGCCCTCCGAAACAAATACTAAAAAAGAAAATGTAGGTTTTGGTCCGTGCATATCCCAGTGATTTCCACTGATTAAGCTGATGCTTGTAATTGGAGTCTAGACAGGCTGTGTTTTGCAAAATATAAGTATCTTTTTAAAATTTCTATAGAGAGAGTTACAAGATTTATGTAATCCCTTTGATATTATATTTAACCCAATAACAGCTTGAAAAGGAGTCTGATTAGCTTACCTTTGTCCTAGATTCAGTTTTAATATCTAATGTTTAAATGGAGGGGGGATTGATCTTTATTCTTAATGATTCGTGCAGCCTCAAAGCACAGTGGTTTCTAGTTGTGTGCTGCCTTTCCCACTGGGGGATGCAAACAAAAGAACAATAATTTCAGACTCCTCCTTCAGTTTCCAAGAGAACCTTAGCTGCTCAGGGATAGCTTTGAATTTTAAAAGCATCTTTCTTCCAAATTATGTATTGATTGCACACAAAATAGCAGTGCTCTAATATGCAATTTAAAACAAATGCATGATGGTGCTCATTTGTTTTTAATGCTGCTTTTTCCAGCAGAAAAACAAAAAGAGGGTTCTATTCCCATAAACCAGTCTTGCAAAATCCTTACAAACATTTATTAGTCTAGACACAAAATATTCTCACCCAGCCTCAGCTTGACGATGGCAAAAAAAAAAAAGCAAGCTAATATTGTACTTGGCTGTCAAAAAAGGAAAAGAGGGAAAAAAAGAAAAAGCTTGCCCCAGGCTAGTGAACCAGTAACATTTTTCTGGGGCTGCTTACAACAACAGATGCATCTTATTCCCATGGGGTTTCCAGGCCTGCCTATTTTCTGTGCTAAACTTGGACACTCTTATAAACATTCTCTTTGAGTGCCACACCCCAGTTGGATCCTGGGCTCTTCTGATTTGGTTGATTTAATAATGATACCAGGCATGTTCATCTTACCTCTCCTGACCTGTCTTTGTGTTTCCCTGTCTTGCCCAGGTATCATTTAACTCATTCATTAATTCAAAAACCAGTCCTAATGTATGGAACCCAGAATAATGGAATAGGTGATTTGATCATAGCTTGAATCTGAATGTAGGGATCCCTGATATAAACAATGTCCCCTAATCCCCTAATTTTTAGTTGAATTTATGCTTTTGATAACTTTGTAAATGACAAGCAATTCTCATTGTTTGATATTGTGGTGGTTTGCATAGATTTTTTTGCAAAGGAATAAATTATATCAGGGATTGTTACTTTATCTCAACATACACTCAGATTATTAATTTTTAGTTCTGTCCTTTTCCTAGAAAACAGTGAATTACACATATCTTGTTTTTCAGTTAATGATTAGTTCCTGTTTTTCTAAATTTATGTCTAAAATACATTTGATTTAGAAATTAAAATTTAACTTAATATGCACCTAAACGGCATAACATCTGTATTATTAAGCTACTGTAAATATGTAGCATATCTAAGAGTACATTTATTTAAACATGACTTTTTTTTTTAAACCTATTGATTTGAGACACAAGTTATGATACTTTTTAGTACTCCCTAGAGTAAATTTATTGTGTGTATGATGATGTATCCATGTCTGTTAAGACTTTAGCCCTGGCAGAGTTTATCCTTAAGCCTGAATTGGCAATATTCTACAGAAAAAAAAAGCTGTCCTGCTTTTTAAAGTTTGAGGCAGGAACTTCTGTCATTCAGGAAATAATTTCTACCTTCACTCAGTGCAGATGTCTACAAAGTGAATTTCTGTGTATAAGGTTAGTTGTTAACTGCCAATAATTCAGTGTTTTCACTGAGAATTTCCACCTTAGTTAAGTAAAAAAGTAATGACATGAACTAAAACTAGCCGTTAAAATACTGATTTTTTTTATTCCATTAGTAAAATCTTAGGTGTTTGCAATTAGAACAGAGCTTCCAGCAGTAAGTGGTGCTTTCAAATGATTATGTCTGCTTTAATGTCAGTAAATAAGATAGGTGTTTCTCCTATGAGTGAATATGTTCAGTGTGTTCTTGAAACATTAATGTAAATTAACAAAATCTTCCTGTTTAAAACTTACAGTCTAAATAATAGGTGTTTTAAATATAATACTGATTCTTCTCTTCCTTCTCCCCCAGCTGTCATGCTGTTCTGTGCTGTGTAATGTTTTTTAGGCTTTTCTGTTACCTCTTACATGTGTTATCAACACATACAGTATTCCTTTAAAAATTTTACTGCTCATTTTCATTTAAATCTGTGAGAGTATGATTTTGACCCTAGGATATTTATGCAGCTTTAAGCTACCTATATTTTTTTATTGTTTAAATCTAATGCAAAAAAGAAAAAAGCAGCTCCACAGCCACTAAAGAACAGTGTTTTAGTTAATTCCATATTTTCCACTTAAATCATGTTGTGCTAATTTTCCACCATTATACTTGAGAGACACGAAGTGAAAGAGGGCAGTCTGTTTTGGGTGACCCTGTCTCTTACTTCCCTGCCAGGACTGAACATGGGAGGTTTGTGTTTCTCCTGCAGGGGTGGTTCACATGACAGGCAGCTCCAGCAGAGCAGGGCAGAAGGTGCAACCTCCAGCTTTCCTCAGCCAGTGCCTCCCAAACTGGGGATTGTCCTCTCCAGGGCGCTGGTAGTGACGAGAGGGGTCACATGTCTGGCACAGAGGAAGTCACAGAGGTCAGGTTCACAGTCAGAGTTTAGGAAATTAGCCTGGGAAACAGTGGAACAGGGAGCCAGCCTGGTGAAAGACTTGTTGATTTTTGCTGCTGCATTGAAGGCCTTTGTTCAGGTGAGCTGGGAGCAGCGTGGGACTGCTGGGCGCCAGGTCCAGCAGTGCCTGGGAAATGCTGGAATTGCAAACCTCCTGTTCCTGTGCCATGGGCTGAGATGCTTGTTCTGATCTGCTGACTCTTCATTACCCCATGGTAACCTGAGTACACAGTCACCTCTCTGACTTCTGCAGGGACTGTACTTCAGATTCGTCTTTCCAATCCACATATTGTACTTGAAAGCCTCTGTAGTCCCCTGTCTTTTACCTTTTCTGTCACTGAGCTGATAGGCAGTAAACAATGTTTATCCACTCTCTGGATGAATGATGGGGGCATGGGGGGGGTGAGGGAATTGGCCTTGTCACACATAGAATAAGACATTATCTCCCACAGAAATCAGCAGGAGTATCTAAGGAGTACAGTACAGTACTCAGCAGGGGCGTGGAGTCACGTCACTGTTGCAAATAAAAACGCTTTGCTTTTCACAAAGGTTAACTTGGTACACAGTGGTATTTTACTAGATAATTGAGACCTGCAGAGAGTGTTTTTGCAGGCAGCTTGGACTATCCTCTTTTTTCTTTGTTATATGATTGAACACCTCAAAATCCTGAGGAGAAACATTAGAGTAGAAGGGACTTTTGAAGATCGTCTAGTTAAGCATCCTGCTCAAAGCAAGTTATCTGTGATGGTAGGTAGGGTTGTTCAGGGTCTTGCCAAGTTTTAAAACTTGCAAGGATGGAAATTCCTTAAAGATCCCAAGCAGTATTTTTACAAACTCTCCAGACAACTGGTTACAGTTCCTCACCAGTGCTGAAGTGCTGTTGCTCCGCCATCACCATGCCTCTAAAGTGATCTGCAGCAGTCACAGAGTATGTTGGTGTTGCAAGGAAAGACAAGCCTGAATGAGCTTGATAGTCTGACCCTGGTCCTGGCAGTAATTTAGTGCTGCACTGAGAATACTTGCACTTACACCAAGTACTCTGAATACAGAGACAGGAGCTTACATGTTGTATTTTGACTTGTGAATGTGCTGTTCCACATAAAATTCTTCTGCATTTTTCCACTGTGGAGGAGTCTGCCAGTAGGGAGTGGGTCAATTCTTTGTTGTGTCTGTTCTTATGTGATACAGTTTACAATTGTAAAGCTGTTATATGATACTGGAAACATTCTGCTGGAGCACCTTAAAAAGAACCTTATAAAATACCAAATCTGAAGTCAAATTTTTTGCATCCAAAGTGGAGATACAAATCACATCCCACTGAACATAAAGGACTTTTCATGCACTCTGCACTCCCTGGCCTTCTCACAAAGTGGAAGCACACCTGCAAGGCTGGGGGAGGCTTTAAGGAGGACATGGGGTAGGAAGCAAGCAGGTGGATCCAAGGCCCACAGGAAAGGTTCTGAGCCAGCACATTTGAGCAAAAGCTCATAATGGACCAAGTGGTAGAGAAGATTCTAAAAAGCAGCTGAAACCTTGAAAATGGGCCTTGCAGTCTTCACCTTGGCATGAAATTACATAGGTTCATGCAGTAGAATTGATCTTTCTTGCTTTTCAATTGACACTCCCAAGTCCTTGGTTTTTCCTCATTCATAAAACACTGGTTCATACAAACGCTGTGTTTATACATTTGTTTCAAGTATTTTGGGATACTTTACAAGTTATTTAAATTATGGGTCTGTATTCTGGTGTATGCATGTGTGGAGCATGTAGCAGAGTGTATTAGTGTCACCTGGTCAGTTCACTCCAAGTCCCTGTTTTCAGTTTCTTACAGTAGTTGAAATGAGAAATTTTCACATTGTTTCTGTCTTGAGGCTGCTTTTATTCCCTGTTCATTGAGTTGTGGGGCAACATCAGCTAGTTCTAGAGTAAAATTAACAGAATGAAGAGGGAAGCAGGGAGAGGAAGAAAGGCAAACTCCATGTAAACGCCATATTATCTTTCTTTTTTTTTCTGAGCAGCTCTGTGCCTCAGGGATTTGATATAGGAACTTGAAATTTGGCAAGGACCTGGCCTTGAGGTCTGAGAAATGCATTCCACTGTTTTAAAAAAAATGCCGAATTATTAGTCACAATGTATCACTACCTTTTTGTATCCAAGGTAGAATTTGCAGGATGTTTTATCACCTGCTATTGATCATGCATTTATTCCTGTCGTGCACATCTGCAGATGCTTTAAACCACCTATATTATATCCTTCTCTGTCCATCTAGGTTCTTGTATTGTCTTCATCAGGGTAGTCCTTAGCCTGCTGCTGCTCCTTGGGCCTCTGCAAAGGCCACTGGCATAGCAGAAGGTACAAAAGCATTGGGAGCTGTCAGCCCTGAGACCCAGTTGTACTTTTTAAGGGTAGAATACTACTAATACTCCATTTTAGGTGGTGGCAGCCAAATATTAATGAAAGCAGAAAGCAGCCCGTGTGAAATCTGGTTTCCAGCGTGACGAGGGCTCGTGCAGTTCATCGGAATCGGTGGAGAGGGGAGAGTGAGGCAATCTGTGCTGGGCTGTGAAAACACCTCGGAATTGTGGGGGCTCCTGCACAGCACCAGCCATGACTCAGGGATGAGCTGGGCTGTCTGTGAGCAGACCATCTGCAGGGTGCAGCTTTGGTCTCTGGAGGAGCTGAGGGTGTCAGGGGACATGAACTCCAGGAAGTCGAAGGAAGGTCTTGTACTTGCAGCACTGGACTGGGGCCTGGGAAAAGGAATGGCTCTAGAAATTTTTCATCTGGAAGAAAAAAAAAAAAGGCAGAGTGAAGTTGAAAGGAGCATTTTGTGAAGTTGTACGTGTGCCAGATTGTTTCATTTCAAAGGAAACCCCATGATAATAAAACCTTTTGTTTTGGTGTTTTAAGGAGAAACTTTATTGATAAACAGTTTTTTAAATTAATAATTTCTTACTGTTCTACTTTTTTTTAAGCCAACATGAAACATTTGGAGGGTTGAATTAAATGTTTATTCAATGCAGAACATGTTAAAATTTGTCTTCATGTCAGTAATTTATTTCTTCATCCTTTCTGTTTTGTATGTAACAGCACAGCAATTAAAATAAAATAGAGCTGTAACTATGCAAAGAAAAAAAAATATTCCCTGATTCTGCTGCCATTTTATTGGGTATGATAAACATTTACACAAGTTGATACTCACTTTCAAAAACAGTCATGCAGAGATGTCTGACGTTAGAAGTACTGAGTGCTCACAGTTTGAATTGGGTACCCCAGTCAATAAAATCAAGGTCTGCCTGTGTGAGTGTAGCTGCCAAGCGGTCTGTGTCACACAGAAAATACCTGTCTGTGTCACACAGAACATACCTGCCTGTGTGACTGAGGAGCAGAGACAAGCACCATTCATGCTAAAGGTACCTCTTGGTCAGTGTACCCCTGGTTTTTGAGATGTTTGGTCATTACCTTTATATGGTCAGACACAGAACCTGGTTACAGCTTTCTATCAAAAGCAGGGGCACAGGTTCCTGTGTTCTCTGCAGAGGTACCTGGAGAATGTGCTGCAACAGAGAAAGGAAATGTCGGTCATGGAACGGTCGCTTCTGGCATGGAATTCTGACATTTACTGTGATGGAGGTGTTTGTTACCCATTAAAACCAGCACTGAGAGGAAGTAACTGGGAAAGCCCAGTCACATGTCCTGTGGCAGGCTCCCTTCAGCCCCTGCTGGGCTTTGTGTCAGCTTTCCAGTGCTCCATCCCGGCTCTGGCTTTGGCACAGCCTGCAGCTCTGCGTGGGCACTACAGCAGCCTTTGGTACTTGCCTCCCTCATCATTACCAGTCTAATGCAGCAAGGACCCAAGTGGGCCTTATCTTTGTAATACATGAGGACTAATGCTGAAATCAGTTTGATAAGTTTCACTCCCATGTTGGATTAGTACCAGACCTTTTTTAAAAAAAGGAATTAAATGTAAATATTGCAGGATTAACAGAGATGTGGCTTTATTTTGGAGTCATAAGCAGTAAGGCTCTCTGAACTTTGCAGATAAGGAACGAGTGAAGAAAATGGCACTGCAACAAAGTCCTTCACCCTTCTCACTGAGAGGCAGCACAGATCAGAGTGTATTAGCTGACACTGAGCTCTGCAGAATCGTTTCTGACATAGATACATCTACTCTGAATCAAGGGTAGTAGAAGGAGGCTAAACAAAGGATCAACAACTGCATATTGTAATGGGTTCTAAGAAGGCAGCATTTTCTGTGTGAAGTGGCAGGCAATTTGTAATCTAGGTAGATTTAAAAGTTAGAAGCAGGTTCTATTGCTTCATCTTCTCCTGAGCCACTCTCTGCATATCCTTAAAATCACATTACATGGGGCTGGATTTTTTTGGCATGCTTTTCCTGCACACTGGATGGAAGTGTCATAGAGCAGACAGGGAGCAATGCCTTTTCACCCTGAACACAGAGTGAATGTTTTATGTAAACTCATTTATTTTTCTTGCTGCATCAGGTACTCCTGTTTGGGGGAGGGAAGGAGGAAGTGAGTAAAAAAATTTTTGTGGAAGCAGGTTCTTTCCTGTCTGTCTTCTGTGATCAGCTCTATGTCTTTTCCTTCTCAAACTGTAATCAAATGGGCAGAAGGTTTCTGCCTCCATTTAGAAAATATTTATATAAGTCTTCATACAAATCTGCTATCAAGACAACTTTAAATGTTGAATTTCACTCTGGAATGAATCTGTTGTAATATAATTATTAATTAATTTGGATTGCTAGCTGTTCATGTTTCTGAAGAACAGTGTCCTGAGACATTTGCTGCTGGAAGATAAAATATCAGATTCTGGACTTTGAAAAAGTATGCCTGCACTTGCTGGTTTATGTTCCTAGAAAAACATCTGTTTTCTGGGCTGATTTGCTAGGAATGTCAATTCTGTGAAAATCTGAAGTAAAATTACAGAAGGGGATGCAGTGTAAATAAAGTTTTTCTTCAGATTCCTTTATTAAAAATGCTGCTTTTGACATAAACACCTGGATTATTTAATTGCAAACCAAATTACACAATACAATGTCAGTATTCACAAGGAGGGATAAAAAGAGAAAATCTTTCGCAATATTTTGTCATATATTTCACTTTAAGGTATGTAAGGGACAAGCAGAACCTTTCACTGAAGTGATGACTTTCAGGAATTCGTGGAACATGGGGGAGGTCTCAGTGGCCTAGAGACAGGCAAGCACAAGACTGGCACAAGAGTGCCCAGTCTTAATTAACCAAGGGAAATGCTTGAGCAGAGGAGAACACAATAGTGAGTCTCAGGTCAGTTAGAGGGATCTTCATTCCCAGCTCAATACAGAAAGAACTTACTAAAAAACAATCTGTAAGAACCTGGAGAATTGTAACAAGGTTCCTATAAAGGTGGATTTGGCAAACCCACACTGTTACTTCATTTTGTTGGAGTCATGGTGCAGAATGTTGCATACACATTCCTGTAAGCAGAACAGGAGAGGTATTTTAGAGGAGATGAAGAGTCCAGGGATGATGCATAATTGGTTGGATAAACTGCTCAAATGTGAGTTTTAATAATCCCCTGTTAAATTGAGAGAAAATGTCAAGCAGGGTGCTACAGGTGGAATAATCACATTACTCCACGGAGTGATGTACTTTCCAGGGAGGAGGGAATGGAGGTTTCTGTAAAGTCTGTAGAGGAAAGAAGGCTGGGAAGGGTTGCAGGCATCTCACTTTCTTGAGATTTTACTGAATGCTGTTACAGCTCTTCATAGCCATGAGTTAAACACGGTTTTGACATCACAGCATCCTTTAAAAAAATACTCAGTGTAGTCAGAGGAACTACATATTTTGTTTTCTGAGACCTGTTTGCATCAAAGAAAAGTGTTGCTATCCTGGTAAACAGAGGAGGGACACAATAATCTCCTTATGCACCATAAGCAAAACTGAAGCACAGCAGAGATGTGATAGAGATTTAGCTAAAAGCCTGCAGGTGCTGCAATTGCATGTGGACCTGTTGGCTTACAGGCACTGTGAACACTTTTGGGTATACAAGGAGACTGGAGAAGAACATTTAGTGATTTGTTGAACAGGTTTTCCATTTCATTCCTTATCTCCAGCCTTTCCTTCAGCATGCTTCAATATTGCATGTCAGATCAAATGTTGCTTTCACTTGCACTCCAGGCCATCCCAGAATGGGACCCGTGGCAAGCACCTAAGCTCACTCAGACTGCCCTGTGTATAGATCACGTGTGCTGTTCTAGGGATGAGGTACTGCAGAGTACCACAATCCCTTCTCAAAACACAACTTCAGCCAGCAAAACTAGCTGTTAACTTGCTTTTTAAAATAGGCATTTCTGGCATTTCTGAAATTTTACTCAAAATCGCAGAAACATTAGGTAATACCACCCAGCTCTTCCCCCAGAGCATTGCTCAATGCTGTCTTGGCAGTTGTCTTCCCTTTTGTCAAGAGCCCTCCAGCCCCACAGAGAAGCAGCACAGTTAATAATGCTCTACCTCCTGTCCCTTGAGACACTGAGACAAATGGATCTGTTCAGCTTTGCTTCATGGTTCTCTCTCTGCAAAGAGAAATGAGGTGGCCTGCAATAGGTACTTTGTACATACATGAAAATAAATATCTTCTGCACTTCTGTGCTCAGTTTTACAGACTGCCACTATTAACTTGTGGAAGAAGGATATCTTTCTACTCCAGTACCATTAAATAATTGTCATCCTGGAATGATCATTACCCAAGATTTATTGAGCATTTTCAATGTCCTTAATGCCATGTAACCATATCCTTGGCATAAAAAGCATATCATGTGAGGCTCTGCACTTTGGATGTAGTCACAGATGTAGTGCACAGGGTGGCTGTTAAAAACATTCAAGGAAGATATTTATGAAGCAGTAAGGTGACACACAGTTTCAAAAACAGTGTTTACAGGGAAACACTGGGTGAACTGGGATGATCACTTTTGTCTTTTGCCTAAAGAAAAAATGTGAAGCTAAGGCTTCTGCTTGGGATATCAGTCTTTAATGCTTTTTCTCTCTCTGTTACAGTTTACACAATCAGTCATGTCTCTGTTAATGCATAGAGGCATGAAAACAGATTTTAGTTAATTGCCAAGGGCTAGCAATCAACTTTTATTGGTTTGGGATTGGTCTTCAATTGGAGAATGACATTTGGGAAACTAGGAAGAAAGGATAGTTGTCTTTTGTCTGTCAGAGTGCCTTAAAAAACACTGTTTTGCCTGTGTACAGACATGGAAGAAAGGTCTTGCACATGATTTTGCTTGCATGTGTAATGCAATAGAAAAATCCTCTAAACCTGCCTTTTCTGGGACACTTCACAGCCTGTGACGTGAAAGACTTGACAGAGCCAGTAGTGGAGATTTTGTACTGGGCTCAAGTTAGTGTTGAGCTCAGAGGACAGTTGAGAGATGTTGTCATAGCTTAGGCGGAGCAGTCCAAGGGCAAGACTGACCTCAGCACTGTGCCAAAAAAAGGCTTCTGAAGCAAGGGAAACAATCAGGAAGTTACCTGTTTTACACCATTCTGTTGTTTCATGAACTGAAAAAAAAAAAATCAGCCTGTAATAAACGGATTGGATTTTGCCTTTCTTATCATTGCTTCAGTTATCTCTTCTTGGAATGGGTCTGCTGGTTTCAGGGGATGAGCAGTGGCACACTAAACCCCAAAGGACTGAATTACCTAAACTCTAATATGTAGCAAAATAGAAATTATTATTTAAATTAAACTAATTCCACTGTCTCTTCTTTACTACAGGTGGTGGATGTGGACTTTAAAACCGTGTGTCTCAACATCTCATCCTCAACTATTTTTAGTCTGATTGCACTACAAAAGAAAAGCTGCTAATGGGAGAAATGTTGAGACTTTACAAGAACTGACTTGAAGTACCGAAAGCCATTATTATTATTATTTTATTATTACTATTATTAATCAAGAAGAGCTTGAAGCTAAGTCTGTATCTGACCAGTCGTTATCATTTTCACAGTAACAGTCATGGCAAGTAAACGAAAATCAACAACACCCTGCATGGTCTTAGCCAATGAGCAGGATCCAGATCTAGAAACGGTGTCAGACTTGGAGGAAGGACCACCTGTGCTCACACCAGCAGATAACCCTACAGCAGAGGGTGTGACAAGTGATGAGGATGCTCACGAGTATGTGGATTCAGACAACAAGAAAAACACAAGTAAAGTAGAAGGTGGTTATGAGTGTAAATACTGTACTTTTCAGACTCCAGATCTCAATATGTTTACCTTTCATGTGGATTCAGAACACCCCAACGTAGTATTAAATTCATCCTACGTTTGTTTAGAATGTAATTTCCTTACCAAAAGATATGATGCCCTCTCAGAACATAATTTGAAGCACCACCCTGGAGAGGAGAATTTTAAATTGACTATGGTGAAACGTAACAACCAGACAATCTTTGAACAGACAGTAAATGATCTCACTTTTGATGGGAGTTTTGTTAGAGAAGAAAACGCTAGCCAGGCTGACTCTTCTGAGGTCCCCTCATCAGGGATCTCCATTAGCAAAACTCCTATCATGAAAATGATGAAAAGCAAACCCGAGGCTAAACGTATTGCTGTTTTTCACAATGTAGTTGATGACATTCCTGGTGAAGAAAAGGGAACTGAAAATGAGCCAAACTCTGAAGAAGTAGTAGAAAACCCCCCAGCGGCAGTTTCTGAATCCAAACCAAGCCATTCAGTTGTGTGCAGTGCAGCAGATGTGGCTGGGGCAGTAGTGACCCCAGCACCAGTGCTTCAGCCTGGGGTGGCGCAGGTTATAACAGCTGTTACAGCTCCACAGAACTCCAGCCTGATTCCTAAAGTCCTAATACCTGTGAATAGCATTCCAGCCTATAACAGTGCTTTGGATAACAATCCTCTTTTGCTTAACACCTACAACAAATTCCCGTATCCAACCATGTCAGAAATCACTGTTCTTTCCTCTCAAGCTAAGTACACAGAAGAGCAGATTAAAATCTGGTTTTCTGCTCAGCGTCTGAAACACGGAGTGAGCTGGACACCAGAGGAGGTGGAGGAAGCAAGGAGGAAACAATTTAATGGCACAGTGCACACTGTGCCACAGACCATTACTGTTATTCCAGCACACATTTCGGCCGCTAGCAATGGTTTACCTTCCATTTTACAGACATGCCAAATAGTTGGTCAGCCAGGACTTGTTCTCACTCAAGTTGCAGGTACAAATACCTTACCAGTAACAGCCCCAATAGCTTTGACTGTAGCGGGAGTCCCAAACCAAACACAGTTACAGAAGAGTCAGATTCACAGTGCTCAGCCTATTGCAGAAACCAAACAAGTAGCTGCCATTCCAGCCCCTCAGCCTATCAAAAATGAGTCCACGCTGATGAATCCCGACACCTTTGGCATCCGAGCAAAAAAAACTAAGGAACAACTGGCAGAATTGAAAGTCAGCTACCTTAAAAACCAGTTTCCTCAAGACTCAGAAATTGTTAGACTTATGAAAATAACAGGCCTCACTAAAGGAGAGATCAAAAAGTGGTTCAGTGATACACGCTACAATCAGAGAAACTCAAAGAATAATCATGGGATTCATCTTAACAGTGATTCATGTGCCACCATTGTTATTGATTCAAGTGATGAAATGAATGAATCTCCAACAGGACTCACTGCACAGAGCAAGCCATCTTGGGGTACTTTTCCTGATTTCACCCCACAGAAATTCAAAGAGAAGACTTCTGAACAGCTGCAAGTCCTCCAAGCAAGTTTTCTTAATAACCCTGTCCTTACTGAAGAAGAGATGAATAGATTAAGAGCCCAAACAAAACTGACCAGGAGAGAGATTGATGCCTGGTTTGCAGAAAAAAGGAAATCAAATGTCTTGAAGGAAGAGGGAGCTGACATGAATGAAAGCAATGCTGGCAGCTCAAAAGAGGAGTCTGGAGAAACATCTGTGGGAGATGGAGCAGCAGGAACAAAATCAGGGTGTTCTACTTCAAGCAAAATAGGCAAAAAATCACCAGAGCAGTTGCACATGCTCAAAAGTTCCTTTGTCCGTACTCAGTGGCCATCTCCACAAGAATACAACAAGCTGGCAGAAGAAACTGGGCTTCCAAGATCAGAAATTGTGAGCTGGTTTGGAGATACTCGCTATGCCTGGAAAAATGGTGGATTGAAATGGTACTACTATTACCAAAGTGCCAGTGCAAACAGCCTGAATGGCCAAGGCTTTGCAAGGAAGAGAGGGAGAGGAAGACCAAAAGGGAGGGGGAGAGGGAGGCCTCGGGGGAGGCCTCGGGGAAGCAAGAGGTTAAATTGCTGGGACAGAGGTGTCTCTGTCATAAAATTTAAAACTGGAACAGCAATCCTGAAGGACTATTATATGAAGCACAAATTCCTTAATGAGCAAGACCTTGATGAACTGGTAGCCAAATCTCACATGGGATATGAGCAGGTCAGAGAATGGTTTGGAGAAAGGCAAAGAAGATTAGAACTTGGAATAGAGCTGTTTGATGAGAATGAGGAGGAAGATGAAATGCTGGATGATCAGGAGGATGAGGAAGAAACAGATGATAGTGATACTTGGGAACCCCCCAGACATGTTAAACGTAAACTTTCAAAAACAGACTGATGTACAATTTGGAATTTGGGGGCCAAAAACCTATGAATTAGGTTTGATGTTATGGTGAAGAGCCAAATGATTTTTCATGGCCTTCAGTTTAGCAAGCAGCTGCTCAGCATCTTCCTTCCACCTACATGGAAGAGTACATGGGCGAGATGCTACCTGTGCAGGCAAGAACTGTTTGCTTTGTTGCTACAAGAGATGAACATCCTCAGGCCTGGCCTGGGACCAGGGGTTACAAACCAGATCGAGTTCAGCTCCTCCTTTTCCACACTACCGATGGGAAGGTTCATGTTCATCATACACCTGACTGCTTCTCAATATTTAATTGCCTTATGTTGTTTAATTCCAAAAAAAAAAACCACAGACACTTTTTTTGTTGTTGTTGTTGCTGTAAGAGAACATTGCCTGCTTGTGAAGGAGGAAAACACAAAAACATTAGATGTCTTTTTGCAAACATCACTTCATCTGAAAGGTTGCAAGGCCTGGGTTTATTTCTTAAGGAAATCATTGAAAACAAAAGAGAAGGGGAAAAGTGTGACAAAAGGAACCAATGAACCTAGGGGTGAGGATTGATTGGTTTCAGCAAATAAGGTGATATCTGCACCTTTTGCATATCTTTGGAGTGTTTTGGGTTTACAGAACTTGGACTGAAGTGTTCCTTGTTGATAATTATGAGCTAACTGAATGAGTCTGATGCTAGAAGATGCTTTTTGTTACAGTCAGTGTAATCAGTGTATCCCACATCAATCTAATTTAAATGCCTGACAGACTTGATGCAGTTAATAGTAACACTCACTTCTGCCTTGTGCATTCTTTCCTTTGTTGGAAATGGTAAGAGAAGTACCTATATTAAAAAAAAATAGTAATTTCTTGAAATCTGACGCTGAGTTTAAGGTTAACAAAAGACAAAAACTGCCTGAAAGTTGTTCAGAGTTGCCTAGGGGTTTTTAAGAATACACAGATACAGAGATGAAAAACATCTTTTGGTACTAGTAAGAAAGGTTTTCAAGTAAGTTGTGGCAATGACATGGTGTTTAATTCACAAACAAAATGAAGCTATATGGCTTTTAGATGCTTAGTAATTACAAACACATTAGTGTTGACTTGTTCTTCAGTGGTAGCCCAGTTGAGTGATGTGTGTGCAGGTTTAACTGTCAGACATCCTAATTGAACTCACCACTGTGCTGATTGCTCACAGGACTGCTGGGTGAACACACTATTTCTGGAGTGGTTTTCACACCTGAACTGAACTCCAGAAGTAGTTTAACCTTATATAAAACATTCCCATCTTAAATAGGTGTATATAAAATAATTTTTAAAAAAAGCTATTTGGTCTCAAGACTGTGAAGTTACAGTGCAGTTTGAATTAGCACCTTGAAACAATGGGCCAAATTCACACAGATTTCGTTTAGGCTGATGTTTGGCATTCTAGAGAAAGTTACTCTGAGGAAGAGTAGTTTGTATTTTTGCTACTGCCAGCCTGCATTTTTAGGGATAAGTTACATTATATTTAGATGTCAAAAGATGGTGATGAATTGGTGCTGCTGTCACCAGCATTGTCTGCTTTTACATTGGCACTAATGGATACTAGCAATCTCCTTTTGCACATCTGACAGCATCTTCTCTGTAGGCTTCTGCATCTGATGACTAATGAGAATAGATTAGTGCAGAGAAAATGGGACCTAATGTCTCCCCATCTCCAAGAACCTATGCTAGAATTTTAGAATTAGTCTTTCTTCTGGACTGTGATAACTCAAAAAAAAACCAAGAAAGCTCTTTTAATCTTGATTTTGTGAAGCAGAGGAATCCATGTTGGATCTGGTTTTCATATCTGATTGTGGGTGAAGCCCAGGCTAAAGTAAGAAAGGGTGTAATGTCTGACAAAAAAATACTGTTAACCTCCCAGACCTTCCTCTGTGGACTCTTGTAGCTGCCCTTCTGCTCACAGACTGAATAAGCTCCCTGAGCTCCAGGAGGATGTTTCATAGGAAAGCCATTTACTGGGTTACCTCTTCTGACTGTTTTAAGATTATTGAGGAGAAAAAGGCAATAGCTTATGGTATATGTCATGAATGTGATGATGAAACTATTCCCTGGCTTCCAAGGCTCAAGTTGGTGAGACACAAAGTGGCCAGCATTGCCAGAGAGGAAGAGACAAGAATTCTCATTTTATCTTGGAGTGGGGCAGAAGCAACCCCATGTTGTCAGCATATTTCACAGGAGTGTTTGTGACTCTGCATGTGAGGTGGTACAAGAGAGATCAAGATCTGGCCTTTCCAGCATGGGGTTGGGAGGGATTCTTCTCATTTGTGTGGTAATAGTGTGGATGATGGTGATAGAGTGCAGTTGTAGATGCCAGCAGATACATAAAAGAGTCATGCTAGCTTCCAGCTCTGTTGGGAATACAGGGTCAAAAATCTGTGCTTGCTGAGTAGGAAAGAACAAAGCTAGAAGGAAAAGATGCTATTTTTAAGTTTCCAAAAATATTAAACCAAATCCTTGGGAATATGCCTCTAGCAAGCAAAATCTGGAGTTGCCTTAATCCTTGAAGTTGACCCAGAATTAATTTTCTTTTAAAAAACCCAAAAACCCAAAACAACCAAGCAGCTTGTCCAAATAAATATCTCCATTTTTGTTGGCAGAGACTTATTTAGGTTAGCTAGGAATTCTGTATTTAAAAAATGGGAGAAGATACAAAGATCCAAGTTAATTACGTGATTGAACTGGGATATTTTCCACTTCGGCAGTGTTCTGTTAAATAACACTCAGCTACAAAGGTAGGCCTTAGCACATATGATCTGAAAAACACAGGAAGAGGAAATACATTGTTTATCAGACTAAATATAGTTGGATTGGAGGTCTTCTTTCAGTAGAATGGTCAGAGATAGTGGCTGATACATACTGGGCCAGATTTTCAGTTGTTGTAAATAATAAAGATCCATGAATTCCACTGGTTATACCAGTATTTACAGCCCAATGAGAAAATTATCTCTTTGCAGAACTTAAAATGTAAATTAAACCACGTGCTGTGGATCAGCTAATGAGAGATGCAGAGTCCACACATAGCATGTTGGGCTGCGTGCACATTTTAAGCCCTTCAGTTGTGCCAAGGATGAGGAAAATCTTGGTGGATTCAGCCTGGAGACAGAAGTTGTATGCATTCATTATTGCCCATAGTCTGACAGTTACTTCTGTTTGAAGAGTCCATTAATTACCAGTGTGTTTCATGTTTACAGCATGTGTACGTTTGCACTGAGAGAGGCAAGCTCCTTCCAGAGGCCTCCTGTGTCGGGGCTGACAGGGGAAGTGTTGGAAAGGGCTGTGGTCAGCTGTGTCTGTGATTTGTGGTCATGGCTGGTGGGAACTCAAAGCTGTTGGTAACAGTGGTTTAGCCCAGCTTCATCTCAGCCACCCTTAGGCTGCTGTGGGCACTGTGCAGTCACCAAGAGAAACAGAGATGGCCTGGTGGGTGCAAGGATGTGGCACCTTCTCATTCTACCAGTCACACCCAGGAAACTCCCTGAACTTAAGCACATCAGCAAGTGTCTTAATTTATTATGGTTCTGAGCACCTCTGTGCTCATCAGCAGTGCACCCCTGCAAGCCTGGCTCCCTCCTGTAGTTTATGCACACTTCCAAGGTGTTTTGGAAGCTGTTTGGACGGAGTTACGCTGGCAGTGGGAAAGGAAGGGGAAAGAAAGTACATCTGCCCAGGAGTGAGTGTCCATGTGACTTTATTGATTTTCCTGCATGGTAAGGACTATGTCTAGATGAACCTGTGGTATGTTTTCTGTATTTCTGGGGAGCTTCACCTCTTAGGTTTGAGCTCATTATGCGCCAGCCTTCAGTGATTGTCACTGACACTGAGACAGAGAGATTCTGATCTTGCTTTAGATCTTACCTCTGGGTGGCTGGATCCTGAGTCTTCATTGGGAACCACTACATCAGAATTCAGTTGTGAACATCAGTTCCTTTAGAGCTAAGCTAGTGCATTTCTCTTCATCTGCTGTTTCTGCCAGGACTGCCTGCTCTCATGATGCCAGTTGTGCTGTCTCTGGAATTCAGCTAAAGAGAAAATACAGATAATCCTGTGCCAAAATGGAGAGGGAAAAGAGCTGAAAGACAGAAAGCAGTGTTACAGTCAGGGACAACATCCACCATCACAGACTCGTCCTGCTTCATGTTTCGCTCTTTCTTCCTAGTGCATTGAAAGAGCACAGTTCCATCTTAAACAGTGCTGTCTTCCCAGCATCACCTCTCAATGACCCCAAATTAGTGCTGGAAAAAAGAAAGTCAGGCATATATTCCCCTGGAGGTTTGAATGAACTAACAGTGCTGGCTTGTAAGAAGAGAACAGAAGGGAAAACGCAGAATCTTGAAGGCTCTGAGTTTTGCTTGCCCTGCAGAATTTACTTTTCTAGAAGTTGATAAGCAAAACAAGTTTAACTCCTTCTGTTCTGACAGGAGTAAATTATTACAGTCACTCCTTTTTAGCACATAGAAATCTCTTTGTCTGGAAGCCAACATGAGGAAAGATACCTAGTATCAGGTGATTATTAGAATTTAGTGTATTGTCTCTAATACACTGTAGTAAGTGGGGCCATGCCTTTTTTAACCTTGTCTGGTACCATGTTGAAAACTGCTTTTTATTGCATTATAAATTGTAATTCATAATTCAAAGTTACTGACTGTAACTTTGATTATTGGGAAACTCATGCAGTGTCCACACATGACATGAAATAATTTTCTAATGGATGATTTGCTCACCTTGAACAAAAGCAGATTTTCTCTCCAAGAAATGCTTGAGGCAGGCAAATGCACTCCCTTCCCCTCTCCAGAGCAAAGGAAGGATTTCTGGATCCCATACAAAGTGATTCATGGCTGTACACGGTCCCCGTAGGCCAGAAAGCCCAAAGATGCAGACGTTCTCCTCCTCCGTTTTCCTCTGAAATGAGAGCACAGCAGTAACTCTGACAACTGATCTCTGGCTGCTGAGTAACCAGGCTGTGGTTTAAGGCAGGGAGTGTTTTCCCTTTTGCACTTAATGGAGTACTGTGTATTCAGGCTGGATGTCAGTATTTGCTTCTGTAAATATGGTAGTACCGATTTGCGTCCTCCACCTGAGTCCAATACCTGTCTATATTCATATCTCCCAAGGAGAGAAGATAATCTTTAAGCTTCTGTAGTGTTAAATATCCCTGCCCTAACCTGAAGGCACAAAAGTAGAGTGCAATTAAATATAGCTATTTTCTTTAATTTATTTTTTGCTTTGAAAACAATTTTGCTTGCATTTAGTAGTAGTAAAGAGATAGTATCAATGACCAGAGAACAGTAGAACTTTAAGAATTGTTTATAATACTTGGAATGATGGTGTAAATTAAAGATGGAAAGGGCTAGTAGAGGATTCAGTTCCCTACACTGAACAGTGCAGGGTTAAATCTGTATTCTCCATCCATTTTGTGATATCCTAGGATAAGTAGATTTACCAAGAAGCACGACACAAACTTATCAGGTCAAGCTACTTGGGGTTTGATGATGTATTAAAATTCTGTAGGAAAATATTTTGAAATAAGAATTTCAACAGAAAGTGAAAAATCCCCTTAATGGCTACTAACACACAATAACTCGAATTTCTGCATTTTTCCCCACTTCTAAAAAGGGATATTTTGAAGCACAGGTGGGTTATAGCCAGTATTTCCAGGTTTAATGGTTGGGGTTCTTGGGGATTTTTCTCTTTCTGTGGTGAAGAGCATCTGCACTTTTTCAGTGAACAGTTGTTGCAAAACCAACTCACACAACGTTATAAAATGTAGAGGGATAACTGAGCATTCTGTAGCACTTTTCATGAATTAAGGTGGGATTTGTCTGATGCATGTTGATGTCTGCACTGGGGCAAGACGCTGTAGGGAGTCAGCACAGCAAGGAATGCAGACCTGCTCATCCTGCATGCCTGGAGTGGCTCAGAGGAACTGCACCCCAGCTCCAGTGAGTTACCCTGACATGCAGGCAGCTGCTGACACTGCAGACATCTGACATTACAGAGAGGGATCTTCTGGCTGGATTGCAGCACTGATCTTTGTGTTGTGCTTAGCAGTGGTACTGACCTCTGCTTCCAACTTGATGCTTGTTGGGAAATGAGGCTTTTTTTTTTCTTTTACAGAGCAGGTAGCACTACAGTGGTGGATAAAGTAACTGATCCTTGGTTATAATACTGTGGCATAAAAATGCTTTTCTCAAGTATTTTAGAGATAAGGTTACTGTGTGAACATTGGACTGTGCATAACCTAGAATGTATTGGGACACATAATATTTGTATCCCGGTTGATGAAAGTATTTCCTTGTGCTTATTCAATACTAGATACCTATCGTGAAACTGTCCCAAAAGAATCTGCTAGAATGACAGAAGAGTCAAGTCCTCATCTATGCTATGAAATGATCAACCACAAGAGTTCTGCTGTGATTTCAGAATGTTCCCCCATCTTCCAGTTTCAGCTTACAAAAGTATTTCCAACCCTGCATAGTTGGCTATCTGCATGTATGCTTACAGTCTGTACAGAAATGCACTAAAATGAGTTGCCCTACCTGGGAAGGCTTTATATTGTACAGAAAATGTGGCACTAGGTACTGCTCTTCATGTGCACAGGAGAGTTAACAGGTGTCAGTCTCGTTTACAGAAATGATGGCGCTTTGCAATTTTCTATAATATATTGCAATATATTTAAATGTCCTGTTTGACATGTGAAATGAAATTAAGTTAATGCATTGTTATGTATTTGAAGTATGAGGAAGATGATTCACTAACGACCAGCAAGGTTTTTAGAAAGGTGTCCAGTAGGTAGCTGTCTGTGTGATCTGTCTGGTGTATGTGATATTAAAGGAAGCAACAATACTGTCACTGTTTAGAATGAAGAGTTTCTTTTGAATGATGCAATAGCTTACAATGTCTTTCCTTTGTAGCTGCCCAGTGTGGTGAAGGGGAAGCAATTCTTGAAAAATTTCAAGATAACTGGTTAACTGTGAATGGGCCTAATCTTTCGTGAAACCAAGAAAATTTTTGGACACACACAGGACTTGAATACTCAAAAGGATTGGAACTTAGTGTTGTGCCAAAGTTAAACTACTGCAGTTGGCAGTTCTGCACTGTAAATAGAAGACTGATTAAAAGACAGCTTGTAATAAAAAAAAAAATCAAATTTTAATACAGTACATTTTTATTCTGATACATGATGGAAGCATTCTGTTTTAAACCTTTTTTGAAGAGGCTTCAGTGACCACTAGATTTTGTCCTCTTATATTTTGTTTGGCCTAATACTATATGTTTTAGTAAGATGGGCTTTATTGCCTGTGTTCTTTGATATGTGATTAAGCTTATAGCTTTGAGTGACCAAACATTTTACAGAGTAAAAGTTCTTAGAAACAGTATAATGTAACTGATATTTCTGTGTCTTATTTATCAGGCTCTGCACAAACTTGGAAAGTTGTGCTGGACTTGTACAACTCGTATATGGGAACGCAGCATACTTCTGGATATTACAAACCTAAGCCTTTGTGGCTGTATGGATCTTGTCTTTGGATTTATTTTTGTTATTTTTTTGAGGCAAAGAAACGAATGGATGCTGCTGTAAAATATTTGTAATATTGCCATTATTTCTTTCTGTAGCAATTATTGCTTTTGCTTCAACAGATAAAGAAAATAAATCAGAGATAGAAAAATCCTAAAGACGCTGGTAGAAGAAAGAATCATGTGAGAACTTCTGAAATAAACTTTGTACCAAAAATTTGAAAACAGAAATAATGGAATAAATGTCTCCTTACTGAGTGTGTGTGGTTTTAAGAGGTGGTGTGGAAACCAGGAATCATGTCTGTATGTAAATGTCACAAACCAGACCTTCTCAAATATCATTTTCCCTGTTACACAAAACGGAATTTCACCAATTCCTCAGATGCACTGGATTTGGAGAACTGGCTTGGCTGAGCAGCCAGTGTGAGGTCAGCTTCAGTGTGAGTCAGTTCAGTTGCTGCTGCTGAGCTGTTCTGCCGTGTCAGCCGCCCAGGGACGTTCACGTGATTTCTCCCATTAGGGCAGATGCTTTTTATTGTGGATTTTAAATATTCAGGGTGGGAAGAGCAGGGGTGAGTAGGAACCACCTCCTTACTGAAGTCCCTGTCAGTTGGACAGGCTGCTGTAGCACGTGTCTTTTCCTGAAATGAGGAAAGAGCTGCTGTTGAGCCCTGTCCTTTTCCCGGGAGCGCAAGGTGCCGTCACCCACAGCCGCTCCCTGCCGGAGGCAGTGCCACTGTCTCGCTTTGCTGTGAACCATCACACCTCTATTCCAGCTGCTGAGCTGCAACTGGAGCAACTTGAGCCTGAGATTTTCCTGCAGGACCTGGCATTGTGCTTACACATGTATCCCCAGCAAAGAAAAGGGTGTTTAAAGTGAGAGTCGTTCCTGTGCTGTAGCTAACGTTAGTCTGAAAAATGACATCTCCAGCTGAAGTAGTGACCTAAGCACAGGACCAGAGATGAGCACGAGCTGTCACCACAGCTTGATGTTTGGCCAAATAGTTTTACTTGTTTGGGTAAAAAAGAATGTTTTTTCAAGAATCCATCAGCTAACGAGGGAGCTAGAAGGAGCACCAGATTATGCATGCAGTCACCTTTTTCTAAAGGTATCTTTTTTGTTTACAGTGTTATCAGCAATTCCAAAATGCTGCAATTCAGTAGATACTTTCACAAGAGATCAGCTAGCCTTGTGAGTTGTTTCCCCTTTCCAAGCCCCTTCTTCCCAGCATCTTTCAGCTTACATTTGTTTTTACAACAATACTATCAGCTACTATTTTTGCAAATTTAAAATACCAAGCCACTTAGGGTACTGCATTTTTTTCCTTTGTATGCCAAAAAGTCCCCTCTCTAAATTGTTCCCTATGGGCTTGGTGTTGCTTTGAAATACTGTTGGTGGGGTTCCCTGGTCTCAGATAGATGGTGGTTTCTAACATTTTTGGTGGTTAAATGACTTGTTGCACTTCAAATACTCTAAAATGAAATACCTGAATATATGTTTCTACTGCTATTACTGGAACTACTAGCATAGTGACTAATTTCTCCCCCATGTGTGTTTCTTTACAGGTTCAGTGCTGAGCTGATCTTCATTACCTTAAAATATTTGGTAGAAGAAAGAAAAGATGGAAAAAGGGAATGAAAGTGTGTGTCACACCTAGTTGATTTGTGTCTTTGGGTGAAAATAAAGGTCAGTGTTGGCAGTAATTCTCCTCTTAGTGATCTTCAGTTTTCCTAAATGAGAGCCAAAGAAGAAAAGCCATAACTTCAGCAAAGCCTGTCCTCAGTGACTGACAAGGAAGAGAGTCCACAAAACAGCCTCTAATAATGATGTGTTCTGAACCAGAGATGGTACAAACAGCATTGCAATTGTAACTGCTCTCAGTTCTGGAGTTTCCAGCAGCTGGCCAGAGCTTCCAGGTGAAGTCCAGCTGCAAGAATTTCTGTGCAATTTCTGGGCACCCACAACATGCAGAACTGGAGCCCCACAGATGCCCTGTTAGGGAAGGGGTTCATCATTTTTCGTGGAGATACCACAATGTTAAAAACTGTATTATTGATGTACGTTTTACAGTTTTATTTGCTCTACATGCATTTCATGTGCAATTACTGGGGGAGGGGAGCAATTGTGGGCAAAGTCCATCCTGGATTTCTGCATTTTGTTTGCATGTATTCATTGAGCAGTGCTTTCCCTCTGCTGTGACTCACTTTCTTCAGGCACTGCTCCTTGTCTAAGGCAATAAGAAGACATAGAAGCTAAATTTAATAGCAGTTTCCACTAGTCCTCTCCAGCAGTGCAACAGCTGGATGGGAAACGAGGCACTGCAGAATCAACAGTTTGGTTGTTTCCCATGTGGAGGCAGCGTCCATATGGAAAAACAGAGCAAGGCCAGAAAAAAACTGTGAGTTGTGAGGGTCACTGAAGGGCAGGCCTGAAGCCCTGGGTGTATTTCTTCAGTATAGCTTTTTTTTTTTTTTTCCTAATTCTTTTGATTTGTTTCTCTTTGTTCTTGCTAGACAGCAATATTGTAGTAAGTCAGCTCATTTTATTCAGTGTTGTTACCAAAAAGGTCTTAAATGGTGTCCTAGAGGAGTTGCCACCAGTTTTGCTTGGTGCTGCCCATTCCTGAAAACTGCAGTAGGAAGGTTTTAACCTAGAGAAGTAACAAATCCACTGTGGTCTCTGTGGCCTGGTTTCATCATAAGTAGCAATTAAGCAACAAGCATAACAGTGGCCAGGGCAAGTTAATGAGTTCTCAGAAAAACTGATAAAACTGAAAAAAGGATGTAGAAGGAGGCACAGGGACCTCACCATGCCCAGCCTGGGACTCTGCTGGCTGTTTTTCCAGTTAGAGCAGTAAACTGGTGATGCCACCCTTTGCCATGACTTTTGTATTCACAGACCAGCAAGGTCCAACCTCAGTGCTTGTACTATATGGCTGAGTGAAGCAGTTCAGACACATGATCACATCACTACTGGAAATGTATAAGCTTGCCTGGGTTGTTCACTGCTTTAGGATTCTTTCTAGCACTTGATCACTTTCTTCCTTCTGTCTTTCCAGAAAGCTTTTTTGCTCTTTTCTTTTCAGCAGCTTTCTGGTCAAACCCAAGGGCGTACTCATTCTACTCATCATTTATCCTACTAGACAGAAAATAATTGCAAAACCCATTAATAGCTGAACACATCTGTGTGCAGTGCACCCTTTTGGCAATAACAACTTTATTGGGTTTTGTGAGGCCTGAGGGGGATGGATTATAGCCTAGTTAATATGTCTTGCCAGGGGCTTGAAAGGTTGCACTGTCTTAAGGTAGAGCAGGCAAATGAACCCTCTTTTGGGGGATCCATCTTCTCCTGTCTGTCCTAGAACCCCTAAGAAGCTTTTGACTTCTATTAACAATGAACAGTTCACTCTCTTTGATTTCCACAATGCATCCCTCACCTCTCCACTCAAATTTTGTTGTGTTGACCTAGAACTAGAACTTACTGTCATCATTGTAAGTTATGCTAGAGTTCATCTGAGCTCATCAGAGCTTTTTTTGTTTGCAGTTCATAGTAGTGATAACCTCTGTTGCCCCAAACCATGAAATTCTATTTGTACTACCCTCCCAGTAGTCATGAACAATACCCCTTATGTGTGACATCATGCAAAGAAGATGAAAGATGGTTTCTGCTGTAAAGACCTTTTAATCTAAATAAAAGGTAAGAGACAAGGACACAGTGAGACAATGTCAGCAAATAAAGAGCTGCTCTTCTTCCATGAGTGTGTTTAGGGAAGAGCATATGTTATGACTATCCAACAAGAAAACTAATCTTCCCTCAAGGTATGAATATTTCACAATGTCTGGAAGAATCCACTTAATTCAGGAGCCACCCCATTCTTTGAGGAATGCTGCCTGTGGGTCTACTTGGCCTCTTCATTACAGGCAGCTCTTTTGCTTTGAGGAGAGAACTACTCTCTCTTCTGCTTTTTCCAAAGGCAGCTGCTTTCCAGTATATTTTAATAAAGCCATGTGAGCTGCATTATTCCTGGCCAATGTGTGTGGGTAGTGCCTACAAGATAGGGCCCTAGCTGCTGACTGAGGTTTCTTGTTTCTGCTGTGTGTGCTTGATGGCCTCTGAAGCCTTTGTGGTGTGTCTGTGCTGGCATAAGACCCATGTGGCCAGGACCCATGGAGACTATCACAATACAAATAACAACATAAGTAATTAAAGAAATACTGGAGGAGGATTCTTCTGAATTAATTTTGCCTCAGAGTAGACAGGGAAATGGGGAGAAGAAGGGCATTAGACAAACTCTGTCTTCCACACTGCATTTTCTTTTCCTGGTCAGAAGATCCAGGCAATAGCACAATGTGGAAAAACCCTGCCTGTCACTGGAGTTGTGTTCACAGTCTGGGTTGTCTCTGGGCACCCTGACTCTAAGATGAAGCACTGGCCTGCCCAGTGTGCCCCTGCTCACTCAGGGTGAAGCTGGGTCACAGCCCTTCACACTGGCACGCTCGTGTGAGCAGCCACAATGGCTTTGCTGATGCACAGAACTCGCCTGGAGGCCACAACTCACTGGAGCCACTTTCATTGGTGCAGTGTTCATGTGCTGAGCTGCTGGCTGGCTGTGGAGTAAGACCTTGGCTGCCTTTAGGGACAGATTCATCTAGAGCTTCTTTTATTCCCTGAAGCTGCCTACACAGAGCAGCTGCAGCAGCACAGGCTCTTGTAGGGCTCCTATACCTGAGCTCCCTCAAAGCTGCCTCTTCCAGGGATGATGTTTTCTCCTATGTGAAGCCAGGGCTAACAGCATCAAGGCAAATCATGCCATGCGAATTCAGGCAAACAGCTTTACTAAAGTTCAGTGAGAATTTGTATTCTGGCAGCTACACTGATAGCTTGGATTTTGGGGGAGAAATTGAGCAAACCTCCGGTGCTGACAAGGCAGAGGGATTTCTTAAAGTTGCATTTTTTCATTTCTGTAACTAATATATGAGGAGCTTTTTAAATGTCTTGAGGAGAGGCAGGGAAGAGCCAGGGAAAGAAGAAATGAAGAAGAGAGGCAAAACTTTGCCCATGACTTACTGAAAACAGAAGTCAGCTGCTAGGCCCCCTGTGTGGCACTCTGGAATTGTGGCTCTCCTATCACTGATTCACCAGACAAAGGCATTGCAACACAGAGCCTTTTGTAGACCACGTTGGTATCCTCAGAAGAAATGATGGTCAAAACCCCCAGCCCTGGAGGACTCTGCAATCCAAGCTGGCAGCCAACCAGCTGTTGTGGGATTTGCCCCTGGGAATGCCTTCCTTTTTGTATTTTCCTTTGAGCTGTGGCCACATTTCACTTTGATTACTCATGTTCCTTTTTTTGGATTTTCTTCTTTTTGATTTGTGCTTATTTGTCTTTCTGGATTTTTGTGCCTTGTTCATCAGACTGGTGTGCTGCAGCATGACCTGCAGTCCTGGAGCAGGGGGAAAGGGAACATGTGTCCAGGGTATGTGAGGAGCACTACAGGTGCTGAAACTGTTCAGATACTTGTGCCAGCCTCCACAGTGTGACCCCTATGTGCTTTGCCTGCCTCTGCAGGCAGGAGGAAGCCAGATGGGTTTGATGTGCATATACAAGTGACTGTCCTCACCTACCTTGATACTTTTAACAGAAAGACTGAAGCATGTCAAGTAAACTCCTGATTCTCTCAAGACTTAATTGCTGAACAGTTTCCTTTGTGCTGGAGGGCTTGTTTGCCAAACAGTAAGTTTTTACAAGCAAAAGAAGCATCAATTTGCTTTTATTTTTCTGATCAAATCCAGCTACCAAAGTTGAGTTTCTACCTTGACATTTATGCCAGGTCATGCTACATCCAGTCACAGCTCTGCTGGTATGGAAGAGTATTTTAACAACATAAAAAGAAAAAAACCCTAACAAAAGTAAACCACATGTTTTACATGTCTTCTAGAAGGAGACCTTTAAAATAATCTATACAAGCACTGCTTTGGCCTCAAGAGGTGTTTTGAGTTAGACAAATTCATTAGTCCATTTTGCAGGCTAAGGAAGTACTCTTCAGCTCACCTTCTCCACACCTGAGTGGTGCTTAGATGGGACAAAATGGACCTTCCTGGATGGATGGACTGGAGAGAGGAAACAGCAGAGCACAGCAGTATTCCTAAAACACAGCCCAGCACAGCAGTACCCCTAAAACACAGCCCAGCACAGGAGTACCCCTAAAACACAGCCCAGCACAGGAGTACCCCTAAAACACAGCACACTGTGCAGTACCACTAAAACACAGCCCAGCACAGGAGTACCCCTAAAACACAGCACACTGTGCAGTACCACTAAAACACAGCACACTGTGCAGTCACACGAGCAGAGCAGGCAGCCGGGGCACACAGAGCTCTCAGCCGGTGCCTGAGTCTTGGCATCCTGAGGGAGGTCTGGGATCAGTGTTCGCTTTGCTGTGTCCCCGTTTCCCATGGCACACTGTAGGGTATTCTGGGAAAGCCTGTCGTGGAAAGCCTGAAATTTCACAGAATCACAGAATTTTTAGGGTTGGAAAGGACCTCTGGAGATCACCTAATCCAACCGCCTGCCAAGGCAGGGTCACCTAGAGTAGGTTCTTCTGTTTTGAGACAGAAGATGGGAAAAGTTACCAAAGCACATTCCCATTCCCTCTACGCACAGCCACCAGGACGAGATGCTGACAGAGTACCGCCACAATCACGCGGTGAATGTACCAAGGCGCGGGACTGTAGCCGAGCTCGTTGCTGGAAGCGCTTCCCTTTCGGCGAGCGGCAACCGAGCTCCTCCCCCTGCGCCGAGCGGGGCCGGCGGCAGCGGCGGCGGCGATGGAGCCGGTGCTGGGCCCGGAATTCGAGGATTCCCTGTTCGCGCCCAGCCGGGAGCGGCGGGAGGGCGGCGGAGACGGGGCTGCGTGCGGGGCCAGGCACTGCGAGCCCTGCGTGAGGAGACGGGGCGGCGGGAGGGCGGGCCGTGACGGGCGGCTCTGTGTGCGCTCTGTGTGCGTGTGCTCTCTGTGCCCGCAGTGGTTCCGTGGCCCCTCATGGCTCTGTGTGCTCTGTGTGTGCTCTGTGTGCCCACAGTGGTTCCGTGGCCCCTCATGGCTCTGTGTGCTCTGTGTGTGCTCTGTGTGCCCTCTGTGTGCCCGCAGTGGTTCCGTGGCCCCTCACGGCTCTGTGTGTGCTCTGTTTGTGGCCGCAGTGGTTCCGTGGCCCCTCATGGCTCTGTGTGCGTGTGCTCTCTGTGCCCGCAGTGGTTCCGCGGCCCCTGACAGGTCCCTAACACCCCCTCACGGCTCTCTGTGTGTGCTCTGTGTGCCCGCAATGGTTCCGTGGCCTCTCACGGCTCTCTGTGTGTGCTCTGTTTTTGCCCGCAGTGGTTCCACAGCGCGGCTGACGCCGGTGAAGGCGCCGGCGGGCTCACGAGCAGCAAGTTCCGGGCGGACTGGGCGTTCCGGCAGCGGGACTTCGAGGTATTTCCAGGGCTCGCAGGGGCCGGGGAAGTTGTGGGGACACAGAGTGGGGCGGTCCTGCAGTCCCCGATGTGCAGCGCCAGGATGAACGTGCATTATGTACCGCGGCCTGCGGGTCTGGGGGCCGTGCCGCGGTTAATCCCGCTCCAGGTTCGTGCTGACCGGGCAGCCCCGGGCAGGGCCGGGCCGTGGAGCGGATCTGCGTTCTGCCACGACCCATCCGGGCGTCAGCCTGCAGCGAACCGGGCAGGAGCGCGGCGCTGCCCCGGAACTGATCGCAGTGGGGCGGGCGCACCGCGGCAGCTCCGCCGGAGCAGAGCGGGTGACTGAGGCCGTGCTCGGAGTCAGGCGTGTGGGTGTCCGAGTGCCCGGCGATAATGCCGCGTCCCACGAAGGCTGTCAGATCGCTGGCACCGAGTAGCTGCGGCTCACCTTCCTCAGAGCTCCCCCCGCTGTCAGAGCAAAGCTGCGGTGGCCCTCGGGCTCCTGCCGGTCGCGGAGCTGCCTCTGCGTGCCCTGTGCTCGGTCTCTGCCGCCCCCGCTCGCCCCGGAGGGCCGCTGTACCTCTGCCCGTGGCTGTCCCTTTGCCCGCTCGCCCCGGAGGGCCGCTGTACCTCTGCCCGTGGCTGTCCCTTTGCCCGCTCGCCCCGGAGGGCCGCTGTACCTCTGCCCGTTCTGTTCCTGCCCGCAGTGGTCCCAGACCTCTCCTCTGCGTATGTCCCGAGCCGCATTCCTCACCAGCGGTGCTCTCCTGCCTTCTGCACTCCTAGTCTTTCATTACCTTGTTTCCTGGTTGAAAACAGCATCTCCAGGCCTTGTTTCAGGTGTTGCCTCTTCTTCCAGCCTATGGATTTCAAACCCCTCCAGCTGACTTCTGACTCTACTCCTTTTGCCTCTCCCATTGGATTTGTAGATCTTTTTATACCTCAGTTGGCACTGATCCTACTGTTATTTCAGCACTGCTGCAGCCCTGTGTATACCTGACAGATATTTTCTAGACTCAGCTGAGATGCCCTAAAGGGATTCATAAAAGGGGGCTGATAGCAGAGCTGCCTCAGGCTGTGGTCAGACTAGCTGCTAAACAGAACAGACCATTGCTTCCTAACTCTTCTGTTGCAGTGATTCATGTTAGAAATATTTTCAGTTTTATTGCTAACCTAGATCACTGGTAGAACAAGAACCAGAGCTTGACTGCACATAAAATTACTGATTTGGAAGCACTGATCTTAGAAAGGGGGCTGGAAATATGTAAATAGGGATTGTAATCTCTTCTCTCATCATCAGTTTTTTTACTTCAGGATAGGCCACTTGATAGGAAATGTCAAGGACAGCAGTGATCTAAGCTGTGCCTGCTTTTAGGATATAGATGACTGTAGAATTTCCCTGGGATTCATAATGCCTGAACCTTACCAGGTTATATCCCTTTGTCACATAACAAGGCAAACAGGGCTGTTCTCAGCCCTGTGATCCATTTTCACCAGTGGCTGCTGCATGCACTGGGCAGAGGGGAGCTCCCTTTTTTGCTTAAGAATGAATGTGAGCTCAGCGTCAGAAAAAAAAAATATTTCAGCCGTTTTGCTAGGAAGTATTTAGGGTATTTATAAGCTCTTTCTGTTAGAACCATTAAAGTTTGTAAGGAATAATTAAATACTCATTTTGAGAGATGGGAGAATGAGCACTGCTCTTTAGTCCTCTCTCTAAGCACTTACACAAAGGGAGAGAAATCAAGATTCCAGACTTAGCTTCACTGAATACTTAATTTAATGTATTTAAATGTTAATTGGAGTCCTGGTGAGTGCCCTGAGCATTAAGCTGCAGAAGTATTGCTCATTCTTGTCTTTTTCCTTAGCCCAATGAATATTTATTTCAAGTACATTAAAACCAGCCTACAGGAACAATGGAGATTCACCTTCCTTGTGGTATTCTCTGACTTACCGACTATTTGAGGTGAGGTACTTGCAGGTTCAGACCTTCCCATGGAGAATGTCATGGTTTTGAAAGAAGGTCCCACAGATTTAGCATGAGCACTCAGATCACTGAGCTGGGGAAAAAGATGCCTTGTTTCACTTATTACCCAGGGCAGTAGATGATCCATTCTGGATCAGGGGTGGTGGGAGAGAGATGGAAAAGAGGATTCACCGCTGTGTGGTGAATCCTGCTTGGCCTGAGTTAGGATTGAGGCTGCTCATCACCATCGAGGCTTGGCTGTGTGGTGCTGGGGCCTTGTCTCTGGCTCACACAGGTGGTAGCTGAGTCTGGAGAAATGCAAATGTGGACTTCAGGTTCTGAGTTCCCTTTGTGACTGTATTCCTAAAGAAAATGTGCTGTCAGGCTTGCTTTTAAATGCAAATCTCTCCCTGTTTTGTTGGTCTTTCTTCCTGTCACGCTCCTAGAAAGCCCTGTGTGAATACTCAGACTGCCTGCTACTCTTACCTGCCAGCAACATTGCAATGAGGCGTGATATCCAGGAGGGCCAGGCTCGCTGTTTATCTCGCCTGGGGAGGCACAAGGAGGCTCTGGATATTGCAGAAAAAATGGTAAATAGTGCAGTCTTTCTTTTAGGCTTTGAACATGAAAACATCGCCAGTAGTTCTTTTATACGGACCATTTTCTGGAAAAATAATTTTCATGTGTATAATCCTTCAGGATGTTCAGTGCTCAGAGTATTTGGTAAACAGAGGGTAACTGTCACTGCAGATATAATCACTCTTTAGAAACTGGAACACCCTGTACCACAATGAGCTCCCTGTGCAGGGAAACTGGTAGTCCTGGAAGGGACTAAATATCATGCTCTGCCAGGCAGAATTAATGCAATGTAATAGGAATTATAAAAAAGGGAATAAATGAGTGCTTAAATCTTTCCACTATACAAGTGACAGTTCAAAACTCCCTTTTATTTCCACATACTTGCTGCCAAACTGCCACCAAGAAGAGTATCTAACCACAAATTGAGTTTTTCCCATAAAGGAAAACGTCCAGAGGCTCTGAAGACTGCTAGAATATTATTGATGATTTTTATTTTATATAAAAGGTATTTATGCTGCAAAGAAAGGCAGCTGTAGAGCACTCTGAAGGCACATAAACAAATGACGACATTTAGGACCTTGTTGCCTCTCAGACTGGGACAAGGCACCTGGAGGGAATGCTGTCAGCTTGATTGTGCAAGATCTGTATCCCACTGTATCATTTTAAATTAAAAGCACCGTTTTGTACAGTTTAAAAATTACCTTGTGATATTTGTATGTCATTATTCAGGGAGACATTTTCTTAGGCTCTGAAGCATAATTCTGTTCCTCTCCTGTTTTTAATCTGTGATCTTTTGTTTCTAGAGAAACAGCGCCACTAACACAGATCACTTAACGACGGTTCTCAACCTGCAGTTTTCCATTTACCAGGGGCTGGAAAATGTAGAAAAAAAGATGATGTGTCTGCAGCAACTGATCTGCTTACATCCTTTCAATCCCTGGTTCTGGAAGTTACTTGCTGAAGCTTATATGAGCCTTCTACAGAAATTGTCTCCATTGGTCATTCCAGAAGCAAATCTAAATCAGTCTGAAGAGGTTTGTGTAAGTAATGGCAGTTTCCAGACATGGACTGGCAGAGAGATTAATCTGCAGCCTCACAGATCAGAGGGCCAGAAGGAAGGTCCTTGGTTCAGCCTCGCTGCAGAAACAAAGGGGGAGAATGCAGTGACTTGTCCCAGCAGCCAAGTAGTGAAAGAATTCCTCTGCACTTCAGGAGAACTGGAACGGACAGACAAAGAGAAATGTGCAGGCTCCAAGGCCTGGAAGCAGAGCATTTTAAAGAAAGTTGGGATAAAAGCATGTGCCTCATTTATCAGAGCAAGGTAACTCGATGTATTCTTAGAATAATGTTAAGTTCTCTCAGTCAAGAACAATGTAAAGCATATTTTTCCCAGTTTTTGTTTTCAGTTTGCATTTTCAATTTAAGTGTTTGTTTCAACACTAAGTTAGAAGCACCCTACTGTTGCTTCAGATCTAAAGAGCAAAATCTGCTTAGTGTGGTGGCTGTGAAGAGGCTGAATCTGAGTGGAAAGAGTAAACCAGTGTCACGCACAGCTGACAAGTAAAGAGTTTTTTAATGAGCTTATAAATCTTTTCAAGTAATTTTATACAAAAGGGTCTGTTCTTCAACAAATGCTCCTGCTAGACCATTGCTGTTCCCTGGTCTGGTGTTAAAGATGCAGAAGCAGAAGTGCCCAAAGGGAAGGCATAGCCAGTCTTCCTTCTGTGAGTGCCACCTGTCTTATTTGCTTGAAGCCTCATGCTTGAGTGAAAATGTATTTTATAATGATACCCCAATCTGCATAATGGATGAGGCTGGAAAATGAACTCTGTGACAACTGATTGACAGGGCTGCATTAAAATGTTCTTTCCTTTTCTTTTCCCTTTTCCTAAAAATCTTGCGTACAGCAAAAATCCCCAAAACATAATCTTTCAGAGAGATAATTAGGAACTGGTTTTGTTAAAATAATCTTGGATGTTTTTTCCCCCTCTTGCCTCACAGTAAGGTATCAGTCATTGCATGTTTTTAAAGGCATCTTATGAATGTCCAGAAATGTTTACAGAGAACACTTTATAAATCTGCCCTGCTGGGGCAAGATTTAAGAAATGAAAAAAAAGCCCAAAGATCAGCTTTTAACTGTACTCCAGACTAAGAGATGAAGACTTTAATTGCTACTTGGAAGTAGTTCATTGATTTAGTACTGATACTGAATATTGAAGGTACATTTATATTAATAATTTGTGTACCTTGTTTCAGTGTGTATGGTTCAGAATGAGATAGTTCTAAATGGTGGCATTTCCTCGCTTGGCTGCACAGTTTCACAGAGTGTTCCTGTGGTTTATATTTGCAGATACACAGGATAAGCTTCTCCCCTGCCCAAGGCTTATGCAGGTTGTCTAATATTTTCAGGTCTGTTGGATTTTAAGTGGGATCTAGATGTTGTATAAATGTATGTGCAGGATAAATTGCACCTGGAAAAGGGATGTTAGCACCGATTTTTGTAGGTAATAAGGTTCTCTGTTCATGCATTATGAATAATTGACTCTCATAGTTTTGAAAAAAAATTGAGTATTTTTTTGTTTAATTTTCTTTGGAACGTCTTTTTTTTGATACTACGTTGATGCAAATTTTGAAACAAAAATACTTTATAAATTATAAATAATTTCCATTTTTGCTTGGAAACAGCACACCATCTGAAAATTCAGTGAAGTTTTAACTCAGAAAATCACACTTGTAAATTTTGATGTTCATAGTGTTCAAATGAGTTTTCATCTCAGATCTTGAATCTTTTCCTTAAAAATGCACACCATTATTATAACACCAGCTTCACTTAACTTCAGTAAATGGGATAAAAAGGATTGTTTTTCTTTTTTGCATAAAGCTTGAATTAAACACATTTTCAGCAACAACACTGCTAAGTTCTAATGGTCCCTTGGTTAAATATTGGAGAATGATAGAACTCCAGGTTGGAAGGGACCTCAAGGGTCATCCTTTCTTGGCAAAAGCATGATCTAGGCAAGATGGCCAAGCTAGACCCAGTCTAGCTGAATCTTAAAAATGTGCAGCACTGGGAAATCCACAACTTTCTTGAGGAGATTATTCCAATGACTGATCTCATTGTAAAATACTTTCCTCTTGTGTCAAGTTGGAATCTCCCCAGAATTAACATTTTTATCTACTGTCCTTCATCTTTTCCATGTGGTTCCCTGTATAAAGGGAGTCTCCATCTTTTTTGTAGCTGCCCTCTAAATACTGAAACATGGTGAGGAGGTGTTCCCTCAGCCTTCTTTTCTCAAAGAAAAGAGAACAAACTGGACAAACCCAGTTCTCCCAGCCTGTTCCCAAATGGCAGGCTTCCCAAGCCTTTGATCACCCTTGTGGCCCTTCTTTAGACACTCATAAATTCTCTAAAACTGATATTTATCTGTGCAATAATGCACAGATTTCAGTGAGTGAATTCAGATTTCAGTGAATTTCAGTGAGTTCACAGGAGGTAGTGCAGTATGTCTCGAAGTTCCTAGAAGTGTAAAATAAGGATAAGACCTTTAATCTGGATGACAGTGGATTTGAGAGAAATGCAGAGGTACCTGGATATTTCCTCTGCTGACCAGTGTTGCAGTCCTTGTATGAGGAGGACTCTGGAACTGCCACTGTTTCTTGCTGGTTGAGCAGTTGGTGATGGGGCCCTGTGTGACATAAACCCCTCTTGTGGGCAGAGTGTGTAACCTTCAGCAGGTCATGGTTGTGACTTCTGGGCACTGCCTGGAACATAAAACTGGTGAATGCTTTTAGAAAATAATCCAGGATTGGCCTAGGTGGGACGATGTTTGACATTTGTCCAGACCCTCACATTTGTAGCTTTTTAGGTTCCATAGGCACAAATGTGCTGCTGTCATGTTAGGCCATAGTAAGGACATGATGCCTCACAGGTCCCAGGCTCACTTTTGAGTGGTGTGATGAATATATAGGGACAGACAGAAATGTTTGCATAGAGCAACCAGAGCTATTGGCACATTGTTTTTCAAAAATACTTCTCAGTAGCTCTATAGCACAGATACACACTATCCATGGTAGATTGATACACATGTATTGACTTCTTTGCAGTAGGCAAAAGTCAGGAAGAGGAGCTGTTTTAAAGTGTTAATTAAAGTATTAACCGGTTTGGTTGTTTTTAGGTCTGCTGACTTACTCTTTTTCCAGCTGTGCCAATTTTCTAACTCTGTTTCTCATTGCAGGCTTTTACTTCAGCTTACCCAGTCACAACAGTTGTCCTTTGTGCTAGAGAATAACAGAAAATGTCAGAAAGAAATTGATGACAAAGTGGCTCTGCTTGGTTTCGATGAAAACTCCTTGCTGTTGATGACCAAAGTAAGAGGATATTTCATTATGTGCAGGGTCTGAGTTCTCTGTGTGGTCTGGTTGTGCTCAAAGCATGACACTCCCCTGAGCTCATTAAGTGTGCCAGGAAGCAAAGGAATGAGCTGGGGCAGCTGCAGGCAGGGTGTTACCTGAACTGACAGAGGTGCCTGGGCAGCCCTGGCCTGTGTCACACAGGTGGATCTCTGATCTGCTGAGATTCTCCTTTCAGGAATGTGCAGTGTTGTTCAGTTTCTCACTGGGCTTGTATTTGCAGATGCATCAGCACTGTGCATTTCCTGGGAGTTACATTTTATATCAGGAGTTCTAGATGCCCCAAAGTGAATCACTAGTTTGAAGTGGAAGTGCAGATTACTTTGATGGCCACAGCAGTATTAAACACTTGCATAAAAAATACTAAGTATTTCCAGAAAAATCCAGAGACTTTCTTTTGCATTTCTTTGTTTTGTTTAATGTACTAGTTTTAGAAAAATAACAGAGGAGAGCAATATTGCATTTAATCTCTTCACAGAGATTTAACATTTTTAGTACTATTTAAAGAGCTTCTGACTTTTATCATAAGGATCAAAATAAAGCCAGCTAGATTCTTTCAAACTCTGCTGTCAGCATTACAGTTTTAAGCTAGTGACAGCCAAGCCGCTGCTGGGCTGCAGGCAGTCAGAGGGATGGCATCCATGAGAGGGCAGTAGCACACAGGCTAGCTCAGGGTTGGGAAAGGATGGAAAAAGAAATTTCTCTCCTTGCTTCCCTTGCTCGGACATGCCCCAGGAGCAGTTCAGTGTTGATGCTGATGCAAGGTGAGCACTGAATGCAGAGCTGCTTGAGATTTCTGCTGCTGTTCTGAGTGAAACCCCGGTGTGCAAGTGCAGCCTGAAGCTGGAGGGGTTGTGCAGCGCTGAGCTTTGGTCTCAGCTCTCCCTGAACACAGAGTGCCAAGGCAGGCAGCTTCACCATGGCTTGGAAACTTCTCCAGGACGGTGTGTGGTTCATGTGACAAGGGCTTTGCCTGTAAAGATATGTTATTAATGCCATGTTTGATATGATAATACCATGTTAGGTATTTCTCTGCAATTTATTTTCTTGATTCCCTTCTTTCTTACTCTTTTTGCAGGCTATGGGACAGGATCTTATACCAGAAAAACTAAAAGAGGAATTTCAGGGTGAGGTAAAATGCATAGGCCCTTCAGCATTGTCATCACTGGTAACTGCTTCAGTCATGGAATTTGAAATCAAATGGTTTGGTAATCTCCAAGATGATTTATGTCACTTTGATGAACAATTTTATTCAGACATTTATCTCCCACCTTCGGTAACATAGACATTTTGTTGTATTTTTTCTTGTATCTCCAAATTATTACGGCATGATACATGCAATAAAGTTAATTTTACAATTTTTAAGAATTCTTACCATATTTCTTTTTAGATATAAATCTCTGTATTTAAACTCTTAACCTTGCATCCTTTTCTTTGTTCACTGACTTATTTGTATTTAAAATTATAAGGATCACAGTGTAAAATGAAGCTTTCAGAGGTAGCTTTCCATCATAATCCTATAACCCTAATAACCCATAATTTGTGCTTGAAGTGTGTGTGATTGTTTGGAGGCCTGCAGTGCTGGTGGGATGAAAGCTTCCTTTCTGATGTCCAATTTGAAAGTTTCTTGATATCAAATTTGATGTTGTTGCATTTAGAGCAATGCAATCAGCCATTTTCTTAAGGAATTATTTTAGTATTTCTTGATTTACGTTATAGTGATTTCCTGTTCAGAGACAGACAGCTAGAAATCTCAAATATATTTATGCTGAGAAATTTTCAATTACAATAATTCCATATCTTTTAGGAAGGAAATCTAAGTCATAAATATTTAACTTAAAACTAGGAGATTTTCTCCTTTTGAAGCCAAGCATTTGTTGCAGGCGTCGAACACGCCATAGTCTTGTGTTCAGTGCTTAGACAAGGAGAAAAACTGATGAGGTTGTTTATATGTACTGAGGAGTGTTTAGTCAGATCATATCCTTTGTAAAAGCCTGCAAGGAAAATCTTTGCTGTGAAAACTGGCAGTGTTGTTTCTGCCTCATCCAGCTCCGTCTGTTGTGCTTTCAGTTGTCAGTGACAACACTTTGCTTTGCTTTCTCAAGCACTGGTGCCGTGTGCTTTGGGCATCTAGAAGAGGGCAAAGATCCCCCTGTAACTTCTTTCACTTGAAACAGCTTACATTTCAGACATACATGCTGAAATGCTGAAGTGCTATTCCTCTATCTTCTCTTAAACTTCTCTTAAACTTAATTTTTCTGTAGCTTTCTGTAAAAGTGTAAAAGTGTACTATAATGGATGTAATTTAAAATTAGGAGTCTCTTAGACATACTTTGCTGTCCCTTCATGTGTTCCTGTGTTTTCTTTTTGGAGTACTAAGGAGTGCCAAAACCTTAAATAGTTCATAATTGAATGATGATTCACCATGTGTGAATTGTATCTGCTACTTTTGGATGAACTTTAAAGTTTTAAGATACTGATTAGGGAACCTGTTACGAGTCATAGAATGGTTTGGATTGGAAGGGACATTAAAGATCATCTAGTTCCAACCCCACTGCCACAGGCAGGAACACCTTCCACTAGACCTCTCTGGTCATCCTGTTCTAGTGTCTCACCATTCTCACAGCAAAGAATTTCTTTCTAATATCTAAACTAAATCTGCCCTCTTTAAGTTGAATCCATTCCCCCTTGCCCTGTGACTACAGGCCCTTGTAAAAGGTCCCTCTCCAGCTCTCTTGTATCCTCCTTTATGTACAGGAAAGCCCCAATGAGATCTCCCCAGAGCCTTCTCCAGGCTGCAGAGCACCACTTGTCTCAGGCTTTCCTCATAGGAGAGGGGCTCCATCCCTCTGAACATCTTTGTGGCCTCCTCTGGACTCCCTTCAGCATGGCCATGTCCTTCCTGTGCTGGGGACCCCCAAGCTGGGTGCAGCACTGCAGGTGGGGTCTCAGCAGAGCAGAGCAGAGAGGCAGAATCCCCTCCCTCACCCTGCTGCCCACGGGGCTTTAGGCGCAGCCCAGGACAGGTTTGGCTCTCTGGACTGCGGGGCTGGGTCATGCCCAGCTCTCACCCACAGCACCCCCAGGTCTCAGCATGGCTGCTCTGGGTCTCTTCCTCCCCAGCCTGGATTGGCACTGGGGATTGCTCCAACCCAGGTGCAGCATCTTGCACTTAGTCTGGTTAAACCTCATGAAATTCTTGAGCTTGTCCAGGGCCCTCTGGATGGCATCCCATCCTCCAGGTGTGTCAGCTGCACCACTCAGCTCGGTGTCATCTGCAAACTTGCTGAGGGTGCACTCCATCCCTTCGTGTGCGTGACTGATGAAGAGATTGAACCCTTGGTGTGGTTTAGCCCTCTGCTAAGCTGACTGAAACTTCTCCAGAAAAATGGAATATTGCCTTCAGCCATGTCAAATTACTTGTGATAGTTTGGTGAGTTAGTGTGATGGAAGCACATCCTGGGCAGCTGGTTACGAAAGAGGATGACTTGGCAGGTGCCTTGTGCGAGCACTGCTGCTCTCATCCTATACCAGAGATTGGGTTTAGTCACGCGCGAGCTTTGCTGGGCGGAACTTTGGTGTGCGTTTGTGCAGCGCTGCACTCAGTGGCCATGCAGCCTGCTCAGAGGGCTGGGGATGCTTTAAAGACTCAGAGGTGTCGTAATTCTTCAGAAGAGACTGTCCACAATGTGTTGTAAATTAATTATAATGTTGGCATCGACAGGAGAATCTTACAGCAAAGACAGCAAACGTGGAAAGCTTAATGCTAAATATGTCAGCAAAAAAATGAAACATGGACATCTCCCACTTTCTTCTTGAACTGAAGGTCATGAGTAGCCACATAAAAAGGCTGTAATTTGTTTTGTCTCAGCTGTTAGGACATCAGAACACAGCTTTTATGGGACCGGGTCTGTATAGACATTTAATGGAAACTCACCAAATTATTTGGCTTCACAAACAGCATTGGAACTCTTTTAGCAGCAAATTAAATACTTGCCAAACGTTGTCATTTTGCAACTGAAATGTCCCAAAATACACAGCAGCTAGCCAAGGTGATTTGGAAACTTTTTGTTATCTGTCCAGATTGTTTGACTTGACACTGTCACTTAAGCTGGGAACACAAAGGTTAACTCCCCACTGGTTCCAGGAATTAAAGACAAGTGGTAGCTCTTAAGAGCAGGCAGTATCTTCTAAAACATAATAATAAAGCAAAAATGTTGATTTTAACTACTGCAAAGAAAAGAAGATGAATGCTGTTCTGAGTGTGTCACATAGTTACTGTTCCAAATAACCAGTGTTTATTGCACTGGGGCTATAAAATGTTCCTTTGTCCTGGTTTTGCCTGGCTATCTCTCATCTCAGCTACTTCAGTTCTTCCTTTTTTGGACTGCCTCTCCCTTTTTTGTGCCTCTTCTAACTCCAGTTTTCTGTTTCTGATCGTGTCTCTAGAGGGGCTTTGCATTTCTACTTTGCATTGAATGCTTCATTGTTGCCTCTACCTTCTGCATAATTTTACATCTGCTTGTAATAGATTTCCTCGTGATTTGGCTTTTATATTATTGTTGGTATTAGTACATGCATCACTACTCCATTCCGAGTTAAACAGCAAATTTTAGTATTGCAAATTGCAAGTGAGAATCCCCTAACAGTTACTGAGGTTTGATTTTGTTATTTAAACACTTGCCTGTGGTACAGGTGCTTTGGGAAGGACCCTGTGCTGGTTCTGATGCTCCTGGAATGATTGCTGTGTGCAAACACCATTCTGTGTCTTGCTGTTGAATGTTTGCTGCTGGCTCTGAGGCGAGGGACCGCATTAGCACTGTAATTAGTAACGTTAACACCATTTTCAACACAGAATCATCCAAGGATTTGGGTTGGGAGGGAACTTCAAAGGTCATCCAGTTCCACCCTTCCTGCCTGGGGGGTTGGCAGGGAACTTTCCACTCTACCAGTTTGCTCAAAGCCCCATCCAACCTGACCTTGAACACTGCCAGTGATGGGGCATCCATAACTTCTCTGGGCAACCTGTTCCAGTGCCTCACCACGCTAACCATAAAATCATCCTTGTATCCAGTCTAAATCTACCCTTTTTCAATTTAAAACCTGTCATCCTGTCACTTGGGGGGGGGGGGGGGGGGACCTTGGCCTGCTGCCAGGTGCCCACTCCCACTCCAATGCTCTATCACACCCCTGCCCCCCAGCACCACAGGGAAGGAAAAAATAAGATGGATAGAAAAAAGACCTGTGGTTCACAATAAAGGCAGTTTAATAGAGAAAAAATAGGGCTGTGACATGGAGTCCTGCTTGTGCTCCCAGCTTAGAGGCACCTTTATTGCTGGCAGTAGCAGAGGGGTTTTAGGTAGTGCCAACTTCTCCTGCCTTTTTTCTGGTACACATACACAAGCTAGATGGAAAATGCAAGCAAACCCATTTTGACAGTAATGTGGGGGCCCAGGTGGGACCCTGTGGGCTCCCCAGGTGGTGAGTGAGGTGATGGCATATGACCCAGGCAGTACTGGGTGAGTTCCCCTGATTGTCCTTGCAGGATCCACACTCCCTGGGAAGGTCCTAAAACTGGGGACAGCATCAGTCATTGGGGGTTCAGTAGGTAAGGTAAAATGGGGCTCACTGGTGACAGAAATTCTGGGAAACTAGAAGAAAATGGACAGTACTTCAGGACTGCCATCAAGCTGGATCTAATTCTGTGTCAGGATGAGTGTCTGGAATGCTGGAGGGGAGACCATCCGAGCACTGGCCCTGGGGTGGTTCCTCTGATATGAGTCAGTTGATCTTCCTGCCTCCCGTGTGATACACTGTAAGGCAGAATTGCTTCATACCTGCTCACTGTTCTGCATCACCTTCTTGTCCATCACAGGACAAACTGGAAATAATTTCCAAGGCCTGTTGCTCTATCACCTCCCCAGGAATGGAGATGCAGTTGGCAGGCCTAGTGAGGATACTGGAAAAGGAGGAGTGTGGTGTGCAATGGTTGAGGGAGGAGTAACACCTGGATGGTCTTTGTTTTCTAGGAGGAATAACAGGGAAAGAGCAGGGAACTGTCTGTGTCACAAAGGGAAAAAAAAAAAAAAAAGCAGCCTGTGGAAGAATTGGCAAACTGGTAACAATGGACATGGAGAAGGCTGAGGTACTCAATGAATTTTCTGTCCTCAGTTTTCTCTCCTCTTATGCCTCTTGAGTCAACGGCTCTCAAGGCAGGGATTGGGGAAGCAAAGTCTGTCCTACTGTGAGAGAAGATCAGGTCAAGAGCACCTGAGGAACCTGAACATACCTGAGTCTGTGGTGAGATGTGTCCTAGAGTCCTGAGGGAATGGCTGGTGGAGTTGCCAAGCCATTCTCCATGATACTTGAGATCATGGAAGTCAGGTGAAGTCCCAGGTGACTGGAAGCAGCCTTTGGAAGAAACAATCAGTGAAATGTTCCCAGGTTCACAGGCAGCAAGCACAGGGAGTGTCCTGGAGCACAGACTCCTCTGGGTGCCTCCAGTGTGAGCAGCAGCTGCCGGTGGGATCCAGTGGGAGTTGCATGGCCAGGCACCAGGATGCACATTCCAAACCACCCTAATGGGCAGCACTTCCTTACCAGGACACCAGCTGAAAGGCCTGCAGGGCTAGTTCTGGCTGGGGAAGGGACACAGGGACACTTTGGCCAAGCCCAGCCTATTCATCCAGCTTAGTGCCAGGGTGTGAATGCTGGAGCAGCTGTGGGTTCCTGGTGCCCTGCTAAACCTCCTGTCCTGGTACATGACAGTCCCCTTGGGCAGTGGCACTTGCTTGCTCTCTTCTCCCCATGGTGAGGACATGCACAGAACCAGCCCTGACAGGAGTGTCCTCATTGCTGTCACCACCAGTGGTGCTCTGACATGGCAGAGTTGCCCTCCAGAAAGCCCTGGGGCTTTTCTCAGGCCCACATGGGGACTTAATTATCTCCAGAGTGCTCTGAGGCCTCACCTGGGCTTTGCTGGGACTTGCTGGAGGCCCCTTCTGCCCTCCACAGGTCCTCCCACTATAAAAAAGTCTAAATATCCCCCAAAAATCACTTTTCATTAGAAATTCACTTCTCTAGATAATCTGGGGGTTGGTATAGGCTACATTTTGAAGCTTTTTAGCCCCACCTAGATCGTCTCCCTTCAAAATAGGACAAAGCAGGCAAATAGGACAAAATAGGACAAAATAGGAGGGCAGCAGGGGAATCCAATGGGCCTCAGCAAAGCCCAGATGAGATCCTGAGTCACTACAGAGAGTGACCAAAGCAGAGGGGCAGAATCCCCTCCCTGGCCCTGCTGCCCAGGGCACATTTGGCCTTCTGGGCTGTGTGTGCACAGAGACAGCTCATGTCCAATAAACCTTCCAGTATTCCCAGCTTCTCCTCTGGGCTGCTCTCAATCTGTTCACCCCAGCTCTCTGCACTGTGGATTGCCCCAGCCCAGGAGCAGGACCTTGCACTTGGCCTTGTTGAACTTCATGGGGTTCACTTGGGCCTCCAGCCTGTCCAGCTCCCCTTGGACAACATCCCTTCCCTCAAGTGACTCCCCTGCAGCACTCAGCTTGCTGTCATCCTCAGACCTGGGGAGGGTGCATGGTGTGGTAGCTGAGTTTGGAGCCCTTCCCTTGCTGGAGATGGACAGGGCAGGTCAGCACCTGCCATGGCCTTCCTGACAGTTCCTGCAGCTGCCCAGGAACGTTGCCCTTTATCACTAACTTGTGGGGGCCTGTTAGGATTTTTAGCATAACTCATTGCTGACATTGTAAACTGACTGTTTTCCATCAAAACTGAAATTTCATTCACTTGATGTTCAAGTCCAGATGTTGTCTGAACCAACACAAGCTGTTTTCCTGATCCAGCTGAAATTTACTCACAGTGGTCCTTCTGGATTATTAGCTTGACCCTTACCTACTTTTCATTAGCTACATTCTCCAAAACTTTTGTAAGCAAACTGTCTTGCCCCACAGAGGTGAAAAGAGCTCCTTTGGAGTCCATGGACTTCACAGGTCATGGCCTGAGGAAATCAAGGTCTACCAACTTCTACCTGCATCCCCCACTGTACCACCCCAGCTGGGCCACAACAGGATCAGTGAAATGAACCACTTTTAGAAGGAAAATCTTAATTAGTCTCTTTAGACACCTTAATTCTGTTCCTGTTGATTTCTTCTTCTTTCTCTTTCTTCTTCATCTGGGCTTTGACTGCACGGGACTCATTCAGCTTTTGAAAGAGAATAGAATAAGGTGTACAGGGCAATAGAATATGAAGAAAAAAGTATTCTCTTTTATTTAAATTGTTGCTCTATTCAGATAATTAAGTAGAATTATCATAGGAATGAAAATCAAATTTCCCTTCTCCCCAAGGAATCCAAAAAATGTTGCTATGTACAGAATTTACATTTGTATGCAATAGCTGATTATTATTATGGACTCCAGAATTTGGTATTACCAGTTAAAACACCCATACTGAAGCTAGAGCAGGATGTGTCCATCCTGTACCTTTCATAACATTCCTTAAACTTTACAGGTATGCTTCCAAAATTATTGCTCTTCCAAGGATAAAAAAACCTTCTTCATCTTCTTCACATACAGTTATCATCATCCACAGTCTGCATAATTAAATTTCATTCCTTTTTGTGCAGGTGAGAAGTCAGGGAAAACAGGCCAGAAGTGCAAATGTGTTTAGGGTTCTCTTTTCTCTTGGAGGCATATGAAAAATGATACAAAGCAGGTGTGGAACAAAAAAATCTATTGATAAATCAACAGCTGTTAGGCATCTTGGTAACTTTGGATGGAAATCCTTTGTTTCATGAATTTTCTTACTTTTGCTTACAGAAGCTTCCTTAGTTTTCATGGATTATTTGGCAGAAAGTTCTTCAGGTTTGGTTCAAGCTGCTGAACCTCTGTAACTCCCTTTGTAACTCTAGTCCATGGGCACTACAGACACCCAGTTTATCTTTAAAAATTAAGAGGCCATGAAGAACTTGGCAGTATCTCTAACTTCACCTTCAATCAGATGACCACAGAAAGGATTTCAAAGACCCATGTACAATTAAAAGAACTGGAACTAAGTACTGGTGTGTTACTAGTAGGACTTTGCTTCTTTAACTCAGCTTCATTTTCCAGTCTGAACCTTCACAGCTGCTCTCCATAAGGAAAGTTGTGCTGAGCTGGTAGGATTGGAGGTTTGTAACCAGGTGTGCTGGGACACACCCGTGTTGCTGATGAGTGGAACCAAACGTGGGGTGAATGTGTCTTCCACAACCGGAACTGTTGCTCTCAGTCCACGTCACGGGTACCAGGCCCCTTCCTAAGAATCCCTGGCAACAGCCATCCTTGCTGTGCAGCTCAAGGAGAGAGCTCTGAGTGCTGTGGCAGGACCTGTGCTTCCCTGCCAGCCCAAAGACAGTCCCCCATAAATCAAGATCAATGTTTGATGAGAGCACAAAGGTATCCTGTTGCTACCAACTTTGTATGCCACGGAAATAGCAGCCTTCAGGCTCCTTATTCAAGTGCATAAAATGCATAGTAGTAAACTGTGCATTGCCCCCTTTCAGTTGCCTGGACATAAGAAACAGTTACTGTCCTTCTGGTACACAAATATTCCGCCAGGAGCAGGTGACAGGCAGCAGCAGTGTTGCACTGTGAGCAGCACTATTCAGATGTGTTCTTCCTGGGATCCTGATGCACCTGAGGTTCACACATTAGCAGCCTTGGCTTTTTAATCAGGGAAATGAAGCATCCATAAGCAACAAAACAAGAGGCTTGAAATCATCCTCATTTGTATTATACAGAATTTCTATATTCATCAGTACACAAGTGATTGCTAAACAGGTCCTCACTACATTTACTTGGATTTCCAAACAAGGTGGTTATTATGCAAACAGGTTAGCTTTGTGGAGGCATCTCCAGGATGAGCTTAACCCCGTCCTGTTCGGTTCCTCTTGCCTGAGCCTTATAGGTCTGTAAATGTTCATGTTCGCGTTGTTATAGGGAACGGTGGCGTTTTCGGCCATGTAGTGTGGCTGGTAGTAGTTAGGCTGGATGGGCTGCTGTGGAGGCGGGGGGGTGAAGGACATATAGCTGTGGAAGGAATTGACTCGCTGCAGAGGTGACTGGGGGCTGAAGTTGCTGTTGAACATGGGCGTTCTGGGGGTCTGCTTGCTCTGGTGGGTGCTCCCGGCGGAGAGGCTGCTGAAGTCGGACAGGGTGTTGGCGCTGCCCTGCTCGCTGTAGGGGAGGCTGCGCGGGGGCGCCCAGCTCCGGCTGAACAGGAAGGGGAGGCTGCGCGGCGGCGTCTTGGGGCCGCGCACGGGCTTGGACAGCGCGTACAGGTGCCGGAACTCCTCGTCAAACAGCTCCACAACCTGGCCCGTGAACTTGGAGAGGAGGTTGCGGTGAACCTGGCCACAGAGCCACGTGAAGCTGGAAGAAGAGACAAGGTAAGGGTTAGAGTTAACGCCGGCCATCAGGAACTGCAGATCCCCCGCAGGGGTGATGCGATAGGCAAATGTGTTTTACTGCTGAAGCTTCCTGTCTAAACACAGGATGAAGATGGTGTCGAAGTTGAATTTCAGGTCAGTTCACATCAGTGCTCTTTAACTTGGATCAATCTTTGTTATTGCAGCTGCCTCTAAAACCTTCAAGAAACCTTGCAACGTTATGCAACCTCCTGAAGGGAGTGGTGATCCAGATCCACTGCATGGATAAATGTCAGATACAATACCCAAGGTATGGGTGTCTGTTCCATGGAAAGGAGTTTAGACCCCTCTTTTGGGGACCTCTCTTCCATGCACAGTGCTTAAATTCAGGTCTTGCCACGTCTTACCTGCACACACATAAAAAATTGTACCTTGTACCCTGCAGCATGCCATTCCACTTGGTAACTCTCAACCACTCCAAGTGACATCAAAAAGACTAGGAAAAAAGAACCATCCTTTGTTTCCATTTTTCCATAATCTTTCTGCATTGGTCAAGAGAAACACTTAAAAATCCCAACCTTCCTGTCACATCCCATACCGCAAAGGAAGCTGCCACACCTGATAAATGCTTGTTTTCTTCACTACAGAGAAAATGAAATTACAGATATTTCCTACAGCATTTCCAAAAATAAATGTAATACTTTGCTATAAAGTAAGGGAGAAACACCACAATAGTTTTAATTCTGGTAGTTCAGAGACACACCTTAGGATAACCCACAGCTTTTAAATGATTTTTCTTTTATGTGCTTCCCTAATCCACTCAGCAAACATAAATTTATAAAACCACAAGCCAACTTGATTGTGTTGTGCAGGCTGCCGTGTCTGAGCAGCAGCAGCACCAATAAAATGAGCATAGTTGAGAGAATGAAATATAATTACTCCCTGAACTGACCAGGGCTTGAGCTGTGCAGCAGAGGATACAGAGCAGCGGTGGATTTGAACCTGAGATTATTCTGTGTTGGCAAAACTCTGCCATGGTTATTCCTGTGTGACTTTATTAGCTACGCTGGATTTGCACAAGGGCTGCTGAGAGACAGATTTGGCTGTAGGTGTGTGCACTTAAAATCTTGTCATGTTTTGATAAAACTCCTGTGAAGCTCAGTGGGACTGACAGCCTGAGCTGATACTGAGGCAGTAAGACAGACAATTTACATCTGCTTGTCCAGAGCATTCCTAAGGAGGGTTGGGTTTGAGGTTTACAGTGATTCTGTACTGTTGCTTCAGGAGCAGGGGCAGGAGTGAAGAAATCAGTAGTTCAATGCCACTGGGCACCCATACAATTTATACTGTACATTTTATGATTGGACATGAAAACACATAGTAAGTTACCAAAATTCAGGTACTTCTCATCCACTGTGTTCAAATCATTCTAAATATGGACAAAACCTTGGGAGCCAAGGTAAAGAGCAAGTTAACTCCCTGCGGGGTGTGTAACATCTGCTGTGCCACCTCAACATTGCCTTTATTCACTGAGCAGTGCTCTCTAAACCTTTGCATGTCCTTATCTAACTGTTAAAGACACAATAGGTCAGGAATAAATTAAAAAATGCACACAATTTTTCTAGGATATCTATATTGAAGGTTACAAACTCATGAAAGGGCTGAGGTCTAAAGTATCATGTTTATACTTTATGTGCTAGAGATAGACCTAGTTTATAAAAGAAAATTTAGACAGAAGTAAAAATCAATTACACTTGTAAATAGCTGTTAAAAGCCTAACAGAATCAGAGGAAAAAGCCTGTTCTGCCCAATTTTGATAATTTACTCCCACATGTATCTTCCTGGAGTACCTGACAGACAGATACTAGTTTGTGGGTCATTGATTTTACCTGTAACCCTTGCAAACAGAGAAAGATAAATGAACAGCCCAGAGATTCTCCAAGAACCAATGGGAAATGGGTCAGCTCAAAGCTACAAGGTAAGATCTTTGTGATTATAGACAAATGCTTGTGGACTGGTTGTGTAGTGAGTCACAGCAATTTACAGCCTGTGTACTGTGCAGGAGAACAAAACAGAACTTGGCATAAAAGACTTAACAGGTTTTCATTGGCTTAATTCTAAGATGCATTGTTTAGGTTTTAGGCCTTGTTTTGTTCCTTAGTTCACAGTTTTGAGTGCTCTTTTGGGACAGGCTCTGTCCCAAACAGAGAAGTCTGTTATTGTTACCACCTGCCCAGAGGGATCACTTTTCTCCCAGGTTTTTCTGGGTGAGTCCCATCAAAAGAGGAAAAAGCACAAAGAAATGATGCCTGGCTTGGGGCCAACACAGATAGATACTGCTCAGCCATCTTTCCAAGGCTTTGTCCTATGTCCTGTTACAGACCCTCTCATTTATGGTGTTCTCAGTCAAATCCCACCTCTCCTGTTCAGCACTGGACTTGTTTTATACTGGGTGTCCTCTGCACTGCTGGAGCTGCAGTTCAGTAGGGATGTTCTCATCCCTGTGTTCGCAGTGCTGCAGCAACGTGCACCCAAACACCCATGAATCTGAAATGGAAGGAAGGATGCACTGGGCCCAGGTTTGGGTTACCCCAGACGTTCATGTTGCCAGCTGGTGGGTAACCTGTGTGGGACAAACTTGCCCCAGCTGAAGTGATGCTCCTGGCAAAGCATGTCCCTGTTAGCTGTTAGATGCTGACTCTGAAGGGGCCAGTGGCTTTCAAAGTGGCAGCCAGGGAGACACGCAGCTGCCCCTGGGGATCAAGGTCTGTGCTTTCTGCTGCTTTCATTCTGCCTTCTTTAGGAATGCTGAGCTCATGCACTATCTAATTTCAAAGTCATTAAAAAAATGGAATAACAGTTAGCATAGGATGAGGTAGAGTGACACAGAGACAGCAAAAAGAAATACTGCATTCTCACCCCTCACCATAGACACTGGCAATAAAAAATGAGAGTATGTCCTGAAGGGCTATTTTATTTCCTCAGCCTGTTCCCCCTCACACTGTTACAACTATCATGCAGAGCTCAGCACTTCAGGGGAATTTGGTGTTGTGTTTTAAAATCTTTCTATCAGTTTTAAGATCTACTCCAATGCAATTTCCAGCAAATACATTGCAGAAGAGTTTGAGTCTCTTTCACTCAACATCATTCTTGTTTATACCTGAAGAGGTTGGTAGATAAGATTTAGGCATAACAAAAATCTTTCAGGTTAATAAAGTGAGAGCTAGCAAGAAATGCCACATAAACTGGTAGCCAGCTGTAACCCATGTGAATTGCAAACTGGTGCTGAATGTGCTGAAGTTAAATAGTTTTTTATAATTTTAAATACATTTGTTCCTCACCACTCTCTCTGTTTGTGTGCTAGATATGGAATTACACAGTTTGACAAGGTACTTGAGATTAGAAGATATTCAACATCAGTAGAGAAAGACAGAAGTGACTGCACAGGACTTCAGGGGTTTTTAATGTTTTTGGTATTGAAAGGGAAGCCAAAAGAAAGCTTATTGGTCAAAGAAAATAGATCTTGTTCTGTCCCTCTCCCATACATCCTTCACTTCTCTATACAAGTATTTTGTTGAATTTCAACATATCTTTGATGAGGGATTAAAATACACCCAAAATAACAAGAAATCAAAAGAACAGTCAATAAAAAAAACCCAACCCTGAGTGTCCACTGAGTTTTGTCTGGTGGTTCATTTGGAAATGGAATGAAAAGTGGGTGCCTATGTTTGTGTACATCTGAGCTCCTGCAGCCCATCCCCACAAATTCACTTTTTCCTTCGTTACTGTAGTTCTGTAAACTTCCTGGTGGCACAGCTTTATCAGACCAGAGGCATTTAAGCTTCCAAATCATAAACGGGGATTAAGAAAAATAATCGCATCCTTTAAATTAAATAATCACCTCTTGTATTTTTGTACCTGGATTTCTAGGATACACTTGGTCATTTGTGAAACATATCTATGTAGCCATGATGCTCAGAAACTTCATTTATTTGATGCAAGCTCAGTCTCCTGAAATTCCCTGACCAGAGGATCTAGGATCTTACTTAAAAATCCAGTTGTTGAGGTGCTATATCCACTACCTGAAATAATTACAGCAGCACAAACAAAACAGACAAACAAAGAAAAATATTTAAAAAAGGAAAAAAACAAAGGTACAGCAGTTATGTAGGTATATACTGCCTACCTCTTAATGAAACACATGGAAAAACAGTAAGTCTCTGAAGTATTTCTGTTTTACCTTTAATCACTAAATTGTCACATGAAGAACAAATCCTTAGATAAGCTGAGTGACATATGCTAATTAAGGGATCCCGAGGGAGACAGAAATGTATCATGTCTCATGATCACAACACTTGTGAACCCTAACAATGAGGAAAGCATAATATTAAGCTGTACACATTTCTAGCTTTGCCCCAGGGTGCACTGGCAAAGTTGTTTACATTAGTTTCTGAGCATTTAAATTAAAACCCATGCTCCATAAGGAACTAAGAGCAGCTTTAAAGCAAGTTAAGTAGAGTTTTGAAAAATGGCACATATTTGAAAACATTAGGTGGTTTTTGTTAAACAAAAACTTCTTACCTTGCAAAAATTTCCATGGTACTTTTCTTGGGAAGAAGTATTAAAAATCATAGAAGAGTACCTAGAGATGAAGTGCAATGGCTTATCTCACCTGTAAGATCCTGAGAGCACATATCTCCAGTCAGAGATAAGAAATTTTTCTTGAATTTTTCCTGAAAATTTCCTGCCTGACTTGGCACAGTAAACCTCTCCAGTAACACTGCGGACTGAAATATTCTGTAAATAAAAATAAAACTGAGTGAATTACATGTCTTTTTAATTAAAAATCAGACAGGGAGGGCCCTCTTCCCCCACTGTCTTTAGCTCTTCACTACCCCAAAGTCAAATTTCTTTATGGACTCTCTAATGTGATATTTGAAAGTTTGTGTCCGAAAGAAACCTAGCCAAGGTCTCTCACTTGCCAGGGGTTACTTGTTGCACTGGGGATATAAACCTGAGGAAGCTCATGCAGGTGGAGCTGAGCTGTGTGACAGTAACTGACCCTACCCCAGCCAGAAGGAGCACGGATGTGTCCATAACTGGGAGCTGCCTCTTGCCTTCCACTGACACCCCAGGCACAATCTGCTGTAGCTGTATACTCTGATTTACATTGCCTGTGCCATGACACAGCAGGGCAAAACCTTTGCTCCTCCAATCCATGTGGCCTGCAAGGACACAAGTGCAAGGGCACACTCTCCTTAGGAGTGAGGGTTTACAGGCATGCAAACACCTATGAACATGCATTAATAATTTCAGCTTCTTCATATATTTGGGATGGAATTCAGCTGTTGAAAACCAGGTGTCTGGTGTATGTGTAAGATGCCCTCAGGTCTTCTCTGTGCCCACAGCTGCCATTCCAGAGGTCTGTGGCCTTGCAGTATCACCCATCCCCAGGCAGATGCCATAGGAGCTCTACAGCATCTCAAGCAACACCTGAAATAATCCCTAGGAGGGGTTCTTTTAAAGCCAGCTCCTTCTGACAGAGATTAAGACAGATTAAACTAACAGCCACCTAAATTTGAGAGCTTTTAACATATTTTATCAGAAATATGTTAAAATTTTAAAAGAGCTTTAACACATTTTATCAGAAACCACACTGTGCAACCAAGCTATGGCTATGCAAAAGAGTTTTGTGCACCCTCTCCCTGTGGCTGCCTGACCACAGCTGCTGCAGAGCTATTAAACAGAAGCAGCTCTAATGCCTATGTTAGATTACTCTACTAGGGAAATCTAAGTCCTGTTTTAAGACTTCAGGGCCAAGATTACTTTCATCTGGGGACCTAATGGAAACGCCTTACCTTTCTATAATATCCAAGGGAAAATGTAAGCATCTTCAAAGAGGAATTGGGTGTGCTAACACTACCTCAGGAAATCTCTTGCACCCTTTTAATTAGAAGATGGATTGACCCCAGCATAACCATGCTTCCAGCTCAGAGTGCCTGCAGTTAGACAGACAGCTCTCAGCCCAGGAGCTTCACAGAGCCACAGTACCTTGAAGAGATCCTCAGAAATCTGCAGCTTGTCGCACATCTCCGAGAAGAGATCCACGCTGCTGTGATCGAGCAGCAGGTAAACAAAGACCATGCGCTTGTTAGCTGCCTCCAGGAGGTCACAGAGAATCTCAGTGTCTGTGAAGACATCCATCACAATGGCCAACACCTTCAGAAAAAGAGCAGAGGCATCAGCAGAGTCCATTTACATCACTTAAGGTTGCTATGAGGACACTGTGATGTAGTTCATTTGTTTAAAAAAAAATTCCAATAAACACAAATATTTAGTTATATGTGGATATTTTTCTGGTTTTCTTCCTGTAAGTGCCTGAATCATTAAACTGATTTAACATATTGCCTCATTGCTTTACTCCTCATATAAAGCCAGTATAACACACAACATATGGCAAGATGACACATGAATTTGCAGGTGAGATTTCAGCACTAGGAAATATATTTAAATACTTACCAGAGAATGATAAGGATGGGGCTAAAAAAAAGACCATAGCCCTTTCCACAAGGCTCACTAGGTGTCATAAGCCACACACACATTCAGCAAGGATCCCTGGATGATGCTTTCTCTTTTATGATTTGTACCTGGACAGCTCTGGCTTTAAAAAGCCTCACCCTGTTGTTGTTGGTGGGGTGGTAGACTCCAACAGCTCCATGTTTTTTAAAACACTGATTTATAAACTAACTGTTAGCATTTGATCACACATCCATGCTCCCCAGTTCACAAGTGGCAGAATACTGTAAAAGTCTCAGGACTGGGCATAAAAGCCCTGACAACTATTTAAATGCACAGCCTGCAGCCAGTGTGGATCAAGGGAAATGTAAATGTGATATAAAACCAGTTCCATAGTAGAAAGTGCTGGTCTTGTCTGATGTCTGCTCTTGCCCACGGAAAGGGTCAATTCAGCCCAGCTATCACCTTCAGGAGGTTCTTGTTTCTCCACTGACTGGAGAGGGAACCTTTGATAACTGTGCTCATGGGGTGTCACCTTCAATCAAAACACACTTGACAGCATCTCTGTAGATCTCTCTTACTAACTGCTTCCAGCTTGCTCTTAATCTCACTCCAAAGCCTAAACCCACACCTAACAACAGCAAGCTTATTCCCCTTGCCACCATGAGGATATCCTACAAGACCAGGCACATCCTGTGCAGCCATCGTCCTCTTCAGGCAGCCAAACTATTTGTGGAGCAGTGAGGATCCCACACCTTCCTCCTGCTGCCAAAGCCTGGTGCTTCAGAAAGAGCTTTGCCATGGCTAGGTGAACACAATTATGTCAAATATCTCACATCCACACTTCCTGTTAATGCCCCAGCTCCAGACTATTCTCTCTGGTTCTGATCCTTACCACCTGTTCCCAATTTGCGTTTCTGCATCTGTCTTTCCTCTCTTATTTGCAGTACTCTTCATTTCTTATGCCCGAATTTCATTTTGTGATTCCAATTCCACACGTGTTGAAATTGTAGCATCCCTTGGTAATCCTTTGCAGTTTGAGATCATCCATAAACACAGTATTTATTCTGTTATTTAATTGTGTAATGCATCTATCAAATACCAGGCTATCCAGGATGGACTATTACCAGATGATAGTTAACAACTGGTGCCATTGGAAAACTGCTCAAAAAGCAGTTCACAAATTTATACTGTTAGTGTGGCTTCAGCATGCTCTCATAATGTAAATTAGATGATTAAGAAGGTCATGTGAACCATGGGTTTATAAGAAATTTGCCAATTTTTCACCTACAAGTTTTCTCTTCTTGGGACAAAAAATTGGTCTGGGTTGGTATTTTACCTGATGCCTATTTTATTATTCCAGAGACATTTCTTCTGTTTCTGCATCTTTCTGATGCCTCCAACTTAAAAGGACTGATCTATAATTCTGCTTGTGTGGTGAGCATTTGTAGGCTTTGAGAGCAGTTGCCAATGGGATCCTTCTCCCCTGCCATTACACTCTGTGTTATCAGGGCCAGCACCTGCCCTTGCAGGGGAATAACAAAGTGGAAGGAATCCAGAGGGCTGGGAAGTCTGTGCTGGGCAGCACTACTGTATCCTGGCTCGGCTCCTGACCATTCTGGATGAAACTGCTGCTGCTCTTTTGAATTTATATATGGGCAAAACTCCTGGATGATGGTAAACACAGCCCTGAAGTATCTTTTTTTTTTTTTTTTTTTTTTCCCAGGAAAACAAGAGAGCTGCTAGAACACACATGACATCAGTTTTCTGTCCCACTCCAGCTGCTCAGTTCCTGGTTTCCCAGAGCGTGGGCAGCCTGGCTTTGGCTTGCGGCTGGCACCTCTGTGGCCTCCACCACCTGTATTTAGTCAGAGGCATCTGCACCTTTCCCATGTGCCAGGTTATGCTGCAGAGTCTCTGTATGGAGCTTACATGACATTTTAACTGATACAGGCAACATACTAGGGATGAAAGGTCTATTTTCTGGAAATTTCCTTCCTCTGGGGATGGCTGCTGACATACCAGACATACTTGCCTTTCTTTGGCCTCCCCTTCACCCACATCTCCGGCAAATCCTCCCAAACAATTCATAATGGCTGGGAGCTCACTTAGGCTTAATTCTCATTAATGGTGCTGTGGTCTGAACACAAAAATCATCCTGGTGGGGTGGTGCACGGAAAAGGGACAGAGCCAAGCTGCCCTTTCTGCAGCACATTTAACCCACTGGGTGAATGGGAGGTTACAAGAGAGAAGAGGGAATGTTTTTTTTAAAGCCACCAACATAAAAAAATCTTGGTTTGAGTTAAAAAAAAGCACTGCCTGTGTTCAACAACAAGCACTTCACAGGCACTTCCTAGAGCAAAACTACACTGCAATGCCCAGGGCTGCCTTGGATTAAACACCATGTTCACCTGAGTTTGTAAGAGCAAGAAAGAACTGAGTGCAGAGGGAAGGACAATTCTCTCCTCATACCTGAGTGGTCTTGTGGATGTACCGGCGTATGATGTCTCTAATGTTGCTGTTCTTTTCTGTTTGGAAATACACAGTGGCCGTGGATTTTTCCTTTAAATAGGGCTTCTCTGCAGTAATCCATGTGTGGAGCAGAGCCGGCTCACTGCTGTCAGAAATGGTGGGGAAGTAGGTCCCCGAAGGCAGCGACCCGGCGTCGTTCTGCTTTGGCGCGGCTGCCCCGTCGGCACCTGGGCACTCCTGTGCATAATAAGACTCCCGGGCGTTATCCTTGATGTACTGAGCTTCCACCGAGGAGAGGAAATCCACCTCACCCTCTTTGCTTAGAGTTTCCCGGTAAGAGTCTGTCCCACCATCCAAGAAGGCGTCGGTGGCCAATCTTATGCTTTCGTTGTGGCTGAAGTCCACTTTTGTCAACTTCAGGGACTGGTTCTTGATATCCTCCAGCCTCTTCTTTATCTTGCCCATGTGTCTGGGGTGGTTCATGGCTCTTTGTCGAAGCAGCCGATCTGCCGGGCAGGCACCATGCATATGCGTGCCATAGGCAGTGCAATCGTCCTTCTTGTTTGAGGATTGCATTCTGGCATGAAATCGCCTCGGCTGAACGAATTAACTATGAATAAAAATAAAGAGATCTTATTACCACAGGCAAATTCACACTCCCTGAATTTGTCTCTACAATTATCTTCAAAACGAACCTGAAGCTCGCTTCTCAGGTACTGGTGTGCTCGGCAACAATCTGTTTCCAGATGGGACACAAATGCAAAGCTGATTAGATTGCTTATCTGAGAGGCACCCACCTCAGCCCCAGGGCATACGAAGAATTCGAGTCAAATTTACCACGGCCGTCGGATTCGATTGTATTTCCCTTCCTGTCGCATCCTGTGAAATATGAGTGAGGAAAGCACTCAAGCAAAAGCAGGTAGGCTCCCAAGCATCATTGCACAATCTTCAAAACAGCTTGAGGCTTCTCTGTCTTCCCATAGTATTCGTTAGGGAGAAAAAACAGCTCTGATGGTGAACTGGAACAGAGACAGCAGCCATGTCCATGGCTTCAAAACAGCAAAGAGGCTCACGGGCTCTGTTCTGCACCTACATGCTGCCAGGCAGGCTTAAAAATAGATGTGAACTTCGTCACTGTGCCCCGTCCGGAGTATGGTGCTATTACCACAGACGATTCACTCACTTATTTCTTTAAAGCTTTGTGACTACGCCACCCTATTAAAAGAAAAATACCCCTTCCCAAACATCCTGAATATTACGTGGAGGAAGGGTTGTGAGCTGGCCTCAAAGCATCAAAAATACAAACACTCATCACTTGATTGTGCACATTTAAGGCTTTTTTTTTTTTTTTTTTGGTGGTGGTTGTTTTTTTTTTTTTTTCCTTTTTCTTTTTTTTTTTTTTTTTCCCAGGCTGCAGCTTCTGGAGTCACGTTGCCCCCGTGGCAGCTCCGTGCTGTGTCATTAGGGGGATGGAGCGCGGGTGACAGGCCAGAGCCCGGGGGCAGCCGGGCCGGCCGGTCTGACCGAGGGAGGCGGGGCGGCAGCGCCTGCCCGAGGTGTCCATACCTGCGTGCGTGCCTGGCTGCAGCGCCACGTGTGACACACTTCCCGCACCCGGGTGGGCTGGCCTCGCCCCTGCGGCAGCCCTGTGTCCGTGCACGGCTCCACAGGGATGCGGGATCCGGGGATTTGCCGGCCCGGGCTCTTGCGAGGGCTGCTGAGGCCGTGCGGGGGCAGGGAGCGGGTCCCGCCGCCCTGGCCTCGGGAGCACGGGCGTCTTCAGGGACAGCTTTTCAGGGCAGCTTCACAGATTCTAGGGCTATGTCAGGGGCCCTAAAAATAATCACACGTAAAGACGAGACAAAGATGTACGAAACACAGGAGAGTATGAAATAGCTCGGATATTAATCCCGGAGCGACCACGTGGGGCCGAGGAGGGGCGGTGGCGGGGCCGGCCTGAGCTTCTGGGGTGATTTTAAAAACTACCCCGACCCTCCCTCCGCCCCCAACATCCGCCCGCAGCTGCCAGACGCGGCCGAAAGTCACTAATTATCTCCTGACCTGTTCTGGGCAATTAGGCCGAAAATGATGCCATCTAATTACCCTGACATGCAGGACTGTGCCCTGCCAACGCCGATCGGGGCCAGGGACGGCCCTCCCCTCCTCGGCCAGGATCTCTCATGGTCACCCCGGTGTCCCTCAGGGTCACCCTGGCCCCCCCACACGGGCATGGCGGGGCTCCTCACAGGTTATACTGTGGGGCCTCACACTGTCACCCTAGCGCAGCCCCGCTGTCACGCTGCGGTCCCACATCATCACTGCGAGCCCCCGCACGGCCAGCACAGGACCCCGCCCGGTGTGGGCGGAGGAGGGGCCGGGCCGGGCCGAGCCAGGCCATGTCCTCCCGTGGCCCCAGCGGGGAGCGAGGCCGCCGGCAGGAGCCAGAGCCCTCACGGAGAGGGCCCAAGCAGCCGCCTCGTTAGCGCAGTAGGTAGCGCGTCAGTCTCATAATCTGAAGGTCGTGAGTTCGATCCTCACACGGGGCAAAGGCGGGCAGCATTTTTGCTCTCGGCCGCCTTCCCCGCGCTTTTAGCGGTGACAAACTCGCACGACCCCGCGCTCCGAGCCGGTCCGTGACTCCCGAGCCGTGCTTGTCGTGATTTCTGAAGAGGCGGTTGCAGGTCAAGGGCCTGTCCGTGCCGGTGCTGGGCTCCCGGGAATAACTCCTGCGGTTGTTCTCACTTTTGGCAGCCGGTTTGCAGCCCCTGGGCTGTCTGCAAGCCCTGCAGGGCTGTGGGGACGGGGAATGTGGGCAGCGGGCACACCCGGGGTCGGGCTGAGGGCAGGGCCCAGGAGCTGCTGTGGGGACACGGCCGGACCCCGGCCCCGCCTGCGAGAAACGCTCCAGTTTATGCACATTTACAGCTTTACCCTTTTACAAACCATAGGCACATACACACATAGCCCATGGTGCAGCTCAAACCTCTGTGGGTTTATTATTTCCCTTTAAATATAGAAATAATTATATGTAAACTCCAAGACAATCATCAGAAAATGACAATTTTTCTCATCTACTCCCTCTGCCTCTGAGATGATCCTGGCTTGTTGCATTTTTCTCCCTTTGAAAAGGAATGATGCCTCTTCTTCACACTCTGCTGAGGGCTGCAATGAGATTTCTATGGATCCTGGTTGCTGCTAATGTGACTCTTTCTACTTTCAGATGCAGAGGATGTTAAGGCAAGGAAAACCAAGTACCTTTGTGCTTTTAGGTTTTCATGTAATTTAAGGAGCAGCAGAGAGGCTGTTCCCTGCCCCAGGTGACAAAAAGCTGCAGGTCAGAGGTATCATCCTGGGTCAGCCCGGTGCCTCAGCCCCGGGGCCAGCACGAGCATCCTGCTCCTATACTGCTGCCCCAAAGGGCATCAGCAAAACCCCAGGGAAAGCAGAACAAATTAAGATCCCAGTCCTCATATTTTCACAGGGCCAAGTCTACCCCTGTATCAACACTGTGTGTACCAATTATGGATGATTCAGTTTAATTTACTTTGCCCTATTCCTTTTTACTGTAACATCACATAATGTTCTTGACTTGGGTCAAAAGCATTAGCCATCAGTACCACAAGCACTACGAAGAGCAAGGTATTTGTTTAGACCCTCTCTCCCATTCTTTCTCATGAAATGAACTTGCTAATATGTAACAACTACATGCACCTCCAGCAGCAGGTGCTCCACACCCTCTCTGGGCCTTGGTTTCAGTGTTTGGCTCTCGCTGGAAAGGATTCTTTTCTCTAATTGCAAATTTCCCTGCTGCAACTTGTAGAATCCACTTCCACATCACTGACAAAACCAACATTTTAACAGACTTGTTTCTTCAAGTCAGGGCAGCCACCAAAAAAAAAAAGAAATATACAAATACTGCACATTCAGTAACTTAATGGTAAAAAATGAGTTTATTTTAGAAGTAAAAAATAACAAGAAGGTTACAAACAAAAGACATATTTTCTAGCTAGGATTTTATTCTTATACAAAAATATCTCCAAAAGCCTTTAATAAGTCTATGATCCATCCTGAATGACACTATACACACTATACATATTTAGCTTTTCACTGATTAATAATTTGAAAGTGCAGCTAAAGGTCCAGTGCAAATCACCTCAAGGTGTAGCTGGGGAAGGAGCTGGAGGGAGCCTGGCTCGGGCCCGTGAGGTGATCCTTCGTCTGAGCCGCCGCACCTCGGCCATCAGCTCCCGCTCCCGGCGTGCCAGCTCTGCCCGGCTTCTGCCTAAAGACAACCAAGTGCAAGAAACTTAACACTGCAACTGGTGCTTTTCCATGAACACTACAAATGCCTGTTGGAAAACAGCCATGTCTGGCAGAGAAATGCTGATTTTCAGTACCACTGGATGTGGGGCAGCCCTCAGACTGGTGAGAGCAAGTTCTTTGAAAGCAGTGCCTCTCTTGGCTACCAGGTCAGATGCTAATGGGGGCTACAGCAGGTCCAGAGGTTCCCATTGCCTGCAGACTTTTGTACATAAGGTGCATTGGAATTTAAACTGCTTTCACTGCCAGAGTAACTAGGAGAGACCAGAAGAAATTAGACTTATTCTTGACTATAGCTCCCAGTCAGATTTTGATGAAAGACAGCTCTACAGCCTCTCAACATTCCCAAATCATAAACAGCTGTGAAGACAGGAAAAGCATGGGCAAGATGATCAGGTCAGAATGCAACTAAACTAGGCTGAGGTTTACTAGGACCACTCTCATAATATGACACACTTCAGGCACTTCTTATTTACGCCATCCCTGGGAGCAAAGACATTTTCTGCAGGTGAAAGAGAACATGACAATAAACTGGTTTACTATCCACTAAACACCTACACAACTAATGGCTCAATCACACAGCCGGGTGTTACAGCAATGCTCTGAAACTAAATGTGAAAGAGTCTCCTAACTTAAACACTTACTGTGTAGTGATGATGATAATGTAGACAGATCATTGAGGGAGATGTTTCCAGACCCTGGCAGCTGCTGGACTTCCACCCCTCCCTCTGTACACCTGGCCTTCAAATCGTGCAGTCTCTCTGTGGGAAATGGAAAGAAGGGTTCTTTGTAAATTAAAAATATTGAAGTTTCTAGTGAATTTTTCTAGCTGGAGGTAAAACAGTTTTTCTCCAGGAAGCAAAGGTAGAACAATCACCCACTCCAGTTAATGGCAAGTACAATTTGCTCAGAATTAGAGGTCAATATTTCTACTCTTCGGGTCAAAGCTATGCATCACAGCATTTCATTTTAAGGAATTACAGCTCTGTAATTTCATTAATTTCTTAAAATTCCCTTCAAGAAATTACAGCTCTTTAAGAAATTACATGTGCTGTTTCTTCCTATATAATTAATCTTCTGACAAACAGGCCACTAAGATCACATGGAATATGGCTACTCATGCTTGTAGTTTTAGGAGCCACCCATTTTAATTATGCACAGTTGCAAAATACTCCATACTAAGACATTAGGTAAATAAGGACAAAGGCTGAAAAAGTTTGCCCAAAGCAATACTAATCACCTAACCCTAATATTAATCACAAATTTAAGGTAAGCTCCGGAAGCATGGTGAGGAGTAGGAGAAATACCTTCAAAAACACAAAAATGCAGCACTTGAGAAGGATGTACTGACCAATTCTGGAAGCACATAAATGTGTTGGGGTTAGTTTGTTTATTTGTTTTTTTTTAACAAACACTTGGAAAAAGCAAAACTATTATTGGTATAATACTGTATGTCAGTATTATACCACTTCTTGGTATAATACTGTATATCATAGGACAACGTTATTTGACAGAAAATTTCTAATGGATGTGATTTTACAATTGTTTTAAGATGAACTAGACCTGTGCTCCTACCAAAAATGCCATTTATATTGCTGCACTTGATAGGTATCAAACACATTTCTTTTTAAGTCTGGCCTTGGTAAACAGATACATCTGTTTCATGAAAGAATTTTCCCAATAAGCACTTATGGAGTGCTTAGTTAAGGAGTTTATCCCCAATATTGGACAGTTCATTTGTCTGCAGTCGTTGAATGCTTCATGCCAACATCCACACAGAACTGTCTTATCTACATGCTCACCAAAACAGCCATCTTCCCTCTGCAGGTTCTCAGCCAATTCTAACTCATCATTCATTTTGTCATCTAAGAACTGCTTCCTGTGCCCATCTGCAGCAGCAGCCACCTTCTGCTCTTCCTCCAGTTGGGCTTTATTCTGTACAACATCTTCCTGCTGTGCAACAGAGATATTAAATGTCTTCAGCAGATGTATTGCAAGTAAAAAGCAACAAATAGAACCATCTGGATTATTACAGATTACACTTCACCCTAAAATCAAAATATGGTAGAGTCAGCTGTGTGAAAGTTTCATTTTGAAAAACGTCTCATTCAAACATGTGGAGAAACGTAGAAGTCTTGGGTCAGAGAATAAAAATGAGAGGAACTTACAGAAATAGGAATATGCTTTCCTAAGGCTAAAACATCCTTACCAATTCACTCTTGTGCTTCCAGAAACTCACAGTCAATACAGAAAAGGAGAATTCTAACAAAATATTTTTAATACATTTCAGCTTTCTGCACTCCCCGTTATAGGCAGTTACATTTTTGCCAGGCCCACTTAGAAAAAGAAATTGTGCAAATACCTTTTTTTCTTCTGCCTCCCTCATGGCCTTCAGCAGTTCAGCTTCTTTCACCCTGTTGTCATGCAGGAGTTTGGCAATCTCTCTGTAGCACTCCTCCTGGTCCGGCTCATCGCGCCTGGGTCTCCACTGAGGTTGTGGCCTCCCGTTGGTGTCAGCGTGCTTCTGCTCAGCTCTGGCTAAATTTTCTTCAGCCACCTAATAAAACACCGTTCTTACTAGAAATTCAGTCTATTCCAACTGCACAGCCTTACCTACAGACCAGGCAAGACAAACTGAGGTGTTCTCCAGGATCCCTGTCAGATGTCCCTGCTAGAGCCACTAGCTGCACTAACAGGTGCAGCTGACATAAGATTGATACCTGAATGCCAATACTTTCACCCACATCCATCTGCTTCCAAAACTCAAATGCTGTTTACAAAAATTCAGACCCATATGTTTATTTCTAGACAATACACAAATGCAGATGCCAAGCATATGGGCAGTGGGATAGCTGCAACTATTTTTCCAACTGTGCAGTTATAAGTTCTGAGCTTGAAAATCTGAGCAATTCCTAATGTCAAGCTACACACATTCATTACTGAGATCTAGAAGACAGCTTCTACAGCTGAATTTCCTGCCAAGTACTACCAACTGAAATCTCCTTTGAGGCTGTCTTTTATTTTGTTATGGTTACAAACAAAACATGTTCCTTATCAGGAGGATGACTTGTTTTGAAAAGCACTTTTGAGTCTTACATGCTTTCTAAATTTTGAGAAGTAAAAAAATAAAAGCTAGTGTTTCTGGCAGGTCCACAGAATTTCAATATTATGCAGCTGTTTGGACACGTCAGTCAGATTTTTGGAAATCTGAAAACTTTAAACACAGAATCCTAATCTATTAATATAGGTATCTAGAAATTAGATTTAGAAAATATTTCCATATGAACTTGAACTAGTTAATTACAGTCAAAATACTATTAACCAGTACTACTTGTATAAGTTAGCATATTGACTCCCCAGAACACGTTAAGATCCAATCATCTTACTGTCTGAGCCTTCTGTATTTCTTCTTTATCTACTTCTATCAATCTCTGAACACGTTGATCTTCCAGATCCACCTTTCTTCGACAGGCTTCCACCTCTTTCATTTCCTTTGTAACTGCCTCTTGGTCTTTGATTAGATGCTGCCGAGTACACAAACAAAAACCATCGTTGCTAAGCTACTAGCTCACATTGGTAATTCCATCTCTTTAACATTTATTAAAATTTCATTAAACTAGTATTTGAATATATCCGCACATCTCATCCCACTACATATCATAACTGTCCACAAAAGTCATAGACCCTGCTGTTTTATCCACTTGGAACTAGATGAAGCATGAGTCATAACAGTGGCCTGAGTCATGACAAGGGATGTAATTCCATTCTCCAGATTACCGTGGAGAATAAAAGCAGAATTCCAACCTAAATGAACTAGATTCATCATGAAAATATTCCGCAATTTATGGCAAATTTTAGCTAAAACCCCAAAATGTTTCATAACTATGAAGCGTGCTTCATGGCACTGGGGTTTGTAATAAACACATCTGCAGCCTGAACCCAGAGATGATTTCCAAAGTAGTACAACCAACAGCAGACCTAGAAACAGCATTTTAGCTTGCCACCTTTTCTTCACATTCACCAGGGCACATCTACACAATGTTCAGCAAAAGTTAAAACCTCTTCCCAGGCCTGTAAGAATCTACTGAGCAACTGAGGCAAAGTCAACATCCTTTGAAGCTGGAGCAGGGACCCTCGCTGACAGCAGTGAAACAGTGCAGGGAAAGCCTGTCTGCACAGACTCTTGTGGGCAAACAGAGATCCTCAGCTAGTTAAATAATTGCTACCTTTCTAGCCTAGAGAGGATGATCACTGTAGAATTAGTTCCTTAGAGCTGACTTTACATGTACTGGAATACAAACAAGCTTAGCTTGGTTTGTGTTATGTAGCCACAATACAGTTGGCTGTGCATTGAATAAAAAATGCTAACAGAAATTTAGCCCAGTTATGCTCAGTATGGATTATAACAAGTTTAGGACCAAAAGCTTTAAAAAAACCTAAAGATAAACTGACATGTTTCAAAATGAGGTTCAGAGAGCTGGATGTCTACTTCTCCTTTATTCCACTGGATCTACACATACTCAAGTACCTGTAGCTTTGATTTCTAAACACTTAACTGAGTATTTTAAATCAAAATGAACATTTCTAAAGCCTTCCATTGGCATCCTTGCCTTGCAGTAATTTATAATGATTATTTATAATAATTAACTAAAATTTAACTTTAAACAGAATTACTGATTTAAGCCATTTATTACTGAATAGCCATATTTCTGAATAAATCAGTCATTTCAGAAAGGAACTGCACATTCCTGATAAACCATCCACTCCTTTTTGCTTAATGATGTTGTTGGCAACTAGACATTTTTTCATCACCTACATCAATCTGCTATACTGTTCTCTCCAGAAAATGCAGATATGTCTGGATATCACAGATGAAAAGGTGGGAGTTTCTGGATGAGGAACACATTGTTATACACTTATTTCTTATTTACATGTTCCTCACTTCCCTCAAGCAGCTGAGCCCATAACTAAACCCTGTAGCAACCAAATGATACCTCAGCAGAGGAGAAGAATAAAATGGGGAGGATATGACTATTTTCACCCCAAACTCTCCAAGATAACAGTGAATTGTGTTAATGCTTTTATCAACAGAAGATTTATTCTAAAAAAAAGTAATAAAAAAAAAAAAGAGAAAAATACCAGGCCCCCATTTCTCTTCACAATGTGTGGTTGCATGAACACCAAATATTTGCATTTAGTATAGTTCCCCAATCATTACCTGTTCAAAAAGCTGTTTCTGTGATTCAGGTTCTATATCTTGGACAGCATTTGTTTCCTGCTGTCTCATAGATGCCTTGTGGAGAAGAGAAACACATAGAAATACAATAAAGAAATTCTTCTGCTTTAAAAAAACATTATCAAAAAAAATGTCCAAACCCCATGCCCCTAAGTTCTGGTTAGTTTTCTGTCATATGAAGAATGGAAAGTACTGCATAACAAAAGCACAGGGCAAGGTGGAGAAAAGACATAGAATAGTTTTGCATCCAGCGACGCTACGTTAGGGAAATGAACTAATGTTAAAAACCTGCCACATGCAGCTCTGAATCAAGGAAGGAGTTCCTGAAGCCAGAATGCTGTGGAGGACAGTGGGCAGAAGGGGAAGTGGCTGCTTTGCACCTGGCAGAACTTGTGCTGAGCTGGAGCCGAGGAGTGTTACTGTGCCCTGACTGCAGGAACAGCCACCCAGCTGCACTGTGCTCTGTGAAGTGTGTTGCTGAGACATAAGGAATAGCCCTGCAAAGGCTCAGTAAGTGCCCATGAGTTGCAAACCCTCCCAGTCTCAGCACCATTCTCATGGCACAACTGCAAGCCATGGTGCCTGGGTTAGTGATTGGGAGGCAGAGCCAGGCCTGGCCAGAGGCCACTGTGGAGCCTCTCAATCAATGGCAGAATTAATTTGCAATCTGGACATACAGCCCACAGACAGCTGAGAATTCACTAGTCCTTTAAGGAGCTCATTACATTTTTCAACACTGCACTAACTGATAAATAATGCATTTACCACTTGAAGCAGTCTGCCTCATGCTAAATACACCTCTGAGCTCACAAATCACAGTATATCAACTAAAGTTTTAGTTATGCCTTTTTTTCTTGTTTACTTTCCCTATTAACCCTTGCAGAAAAGAATTACTTGATCAATACTCAACTTTTCTTGCAATTTCATCATTGAGATGTTTCAGTTCCATTTGAAGCTGATCTTGGTGGTAGTTCAGAAAACGCCTTCTTGAAGCATCTAAAAGTTGCAGTTCCTTTACTTTCAGTTCTCTTTTCACCACAGCAAGCCTTCAAGGCCAAAATAAACAGAAATAAACAAATAACACTGTAAATGGAAAAGGTCAGTACCAAAGAGCACAAACACACAATGCAGTTAGCCATTAATTAGTATGAGCTCATCTCCAGCTTAACAAAGCTTAGGATGGCTGCTTTCTTTCCTGTAAAATGTCCAGTTTTCATTTATGAGACAAAATTTAATTCACAGACACACATCTTCTAATGGCAATATCTCCAATTAAGCTTTGAAGTCCTGTGCCCTGTTTCTGCTCCACTTTAATAAGTACTAGTTTAATGTTGCAAGGATCCAAAACTGGAAACTACTCCTTAGAATAACTGCCAGTGTCTTGTTACCTCTTGCTGCACAAAATTAGTCCCAAGTTTATTTGGTAAATATCAAACACTTTCAAGGAACAAAACCACAAACTCAAGGATTAGTTTGTAAATAAAGGCTTGCTGTCCTCTTTAAAAAAAAAAACCAAACAACTCTGTAGGTTACAAAGGTTTAGGAGATGTGCTCAAAATGTGATGGTTAGGGACATGGTTTAGTGGTGAACTTGTAAGTGCTGGGTTAACCCTTAGACTTGATCATCTTAAAGGTAATTTCCAACTTAAATGATTCCATGATTACCTGTAGTTCAACTAAATTATTCATCTTAAACCTTCGTAACTGCAAAATGTACAGACTTACAGTTCAGCTTCATTATCACAACTCTTTGCTTATAAACTGATACACAAACAGTTGTTTTTCTAGATCCACTAGGAGTCCAAGATTGTGCACAGTCACTGATCCTGTAAGTGACTCTTGTATCTACAGTGTGGGTCTGCCCACAAGGCAAGTCTGAAGTCTCAGAGTGCAGACACACAGCAGTTGACTGTTTAAGAGACTTCCCAATCTGAAGGAACCAGAAAAATGGCTGGGAGCTGAGACAATATGAAGTGACTTGACCTCTAATCTGCTGTATTCCCTCCAGGGAGTAAGAGGTGAGGTAGTAATACAACCCAGATCACTTAATTCCCAACCAAAATATGACCCACCAGACCACAGTTATCCCACATTACAATTTATACAAATTAGTGGTTATTTCTCCTTTACTCATGGTTAAAAATGTAATAGCAGGCTACAGTAGCCAGACCCCTAATGCTTCCTATATTCTAATACCTCTGCCTCTGTTCTGCCAACTTCTCTTCTTCCAGTAGAATTTTTTGTCTCTGTTCTTCAGCTTCTTGAAGTAATTTCTGCCTTTGATACCAGGCTTCATCTTCTGCTTTCTGTTCCTGTGCTTTGGCTTCTGATTCGTGTGCTAATTGTCTACATGGAAGGAAGTCACGTTAATCATTCAAACCAAAGATCAAGAAATCACTTGATTACTTTGAAATTGATGACAGCACTAGCAAAGAACTGCTGAAATGAGATTGGCATCTCCTCCACAGTGACAAAGTACACGAGGAAGAGCTACCATACTGACTGTTAGAGACAACAGGGCATTACAGATGAGTGCAGGTACTCTCTTCCTCACATTCTTAATAAACCTTATTTCTAAGGGTGCCTTGGCATCATGGTACCCACTGATTTTAATAGCAAGCTAGGAAATCCTGGCCCTTCAAAACTTGGGCCCCACAAGGTCAACAGATGTTTAGGCTCTGGCTATGAGCTTCCAAGTTCAGTGACTTGTAGCCCAATATCTTCTGCTAATTAGCAGGCATTTTTTATTTAAGATAAGACTAATGATTTAATGTAAAAACACGTCAAACCAAGTAACTCTCAACCTCTGGCAGCTATTTCAAGTCCTTTTCCTAAATTTTCTTATCTCTCTTCTCAAGACTACACATTACAACATACAAAGGCAATTATGTCCACCTGTCCTTCCCAGACTGAGACTGTCTTCAATTTCTCATTAATACCTCTCTCGCAAGTATTCAATTTCATCTTGTCTGATCTTCTCCCACTTCTGAGCTTGATAATTCACAACAAACATGGGATATTTATTAAACACAGGGTACTGTCCTTTTGTAAGTGGTGTGAAGTCATCAAGCATTTGCTGTGGATGGATATCCAGAGGTGTAGCCTCCATAAGATGATAGGCTTTCTTAATCACAACATTAATGTCCACGTTGTTTCGATGATGAAAGAAATACTGTAAGAGACATGCTGCCATTTACATTCTACACAAGATTATGCACTTTTATGTATTTTTACACAAATACATATTTATTTTTAATACACATATCTGGGAGTTATCATGAAAAATAGCAAGATATATATTTCAACAGTTATTTTTAAAAGTTTTTAAAGTTTTCCCTACCAATTCATAAAACATCACTAGCTCAAGTGACTTGAGCCAAACTTCTTCAAGGTGGGAAAGGATGCTGTGGTTCTTTTCTTTCTCCTCAAATGGCAGCTGTGTAAGGGATTTGGGAAGCTGGGTATCAATTTAGAGTGTCCCACAGTGACTCCTACCACTGGATAAACCTGCCTTGACTTTCAGTGTTCAGCCATGAAGCTCAGAAGTTTCTCCTCTTGCAGGACTATTCTTCCTGTCAAAGATCTTATCTACCAAGAAAATCACTAAATGGTCATTATTAAACATAGCAGTAATGCTATCTGCTTGATGTCAGTCAAATTGACTGCTCACAAGCACATTTTAGAGGTGGAACCCTCTGTCTGCCAACAGAGATTTTTCATAAGAAAAAGAATCCTCTTCCCATGGAATATTAAACATAAGGAAACATTTTAATTTAGCTTCAGAGAACATCCAATAATACTGCCTAATTTTAAAATTCTGACAAGAGGATAATGATACAACATCACAGAATTATTGTGTACCATCTCCAGAGGCAGAAGTCCATACTAGATCCTCCAAAAAGAGGCAGAATTATTTTGCGCTTGATGAACTATTGAAATTTAAAAAATGGCCTTTAGGGACATTAGAAAGCTTATGAAAGCTTTTAAAGTTCTCCTAGCATGAAACTGCAGGAAACTGCTCATGTTTTACTCCTTTATTGTGCATTTGTCAAGTACCAGATATTAATTTGGAAATGGATCTCCTTGTAACCTAACAACAGATACAATGTTTTATACATCTTTTCCAAATAATATGAAATACTATATGGAAATGTTTACCTCAAAATCTGCTGCTTGATTACAGTGGAGCAAGGGAGCTCTGGAACATATAACATAGGCAATGACAATCATTAGAAAGTATGAAGGATGGTTGGAGAAAATATTGTCGAAGGCTTTCAGCCATTCTTCTCTTGTTAGAACCTCAGATAACAGTGTTTCTAGGAGAGGCCAAGCATAAACCTAAATTATTTGGGGAAATTGACAAAATAATCCATTAGTACAATCTTACCATTCCTTTTAAAGAAACAATCTGATTTTTCTTGTCTTATACCAAGAATCTACTAATTTATGAAAAAGGAAATAAACATAATATTGCAAGATAAATTTCACCACCTACTCTAAACATTCAAAGTTAATCTGGGGTGATTACACCACCTACTCTAAACATTCAAAGTTAACCTGGGGTGATTACAAATACATTTCTTATTTCACTGGATGTCTAAATGTTCTGTTCAGATTTGCAAAGCTAAAACCTAATGATAAACAGGGATTAGAAAATTAATTCATCACACTTATGTCCATGTTAAAAAAAGGTACATTTATAATTTGATGAGTAGATTTTTAAGCAATGTGGACTTGAAAGCAAAGAACTTCTAAAGAACTAAAGTAGCATACCTATGATCATGGACAAGAAAAAACAACAGGAAATCAATGATATATTCTTTACACTCCCACATAATTCACTGGTCTTTAATGAAAACTCCCCCAAACTAGAAATTCATCGAAATAAAAGAACAGCGCACTATTATTCACTGCAGTATATTTTTGTATACAAAAGCTGTCTAGACTATTACCTGTGAAGTCACATGGTATTTTATTAAGTGCTGAAGCAGTTCTTTGTCATGATGTGCCAAAACATTTTCCATCATACCAAGGACATTAATTGGAGGATTGGGAAAGTACTCAAACCAGTGTTGGCAAAAATTAACTGAAAGAGAACAAGAAGCTGAACACAATCCACTGTAATCCAGAGCACAAGACTCATGACAACCTTGAAGTTGGGTTACCAAGCTGATGCATTTAAGATGTTGTTTCAGGCAGCAAAACCTATTTAAGATACTCCCATCTCTTCTCTTTCTGAGTGTTCCTAAACCATTCCCACAGTACACTGCTCCTCCCGCTGCACTGGCATGGGTTTTTGTGTCAGTACACTGTGAACCAGACTGAAGAACTGATCTGGCTCAAATACAAAGTGAAAAAAAAATCTGTGAGCTGTGGGACTAAGGCATGGGAGGCAGATGGGAATACTTAAATCAGTGTTTCAGTCTCACAAAACTACAGCCTGGATCAAGTAATTTTTAACATACTAAGAATAATTTCTGTAAACTTGGATACTATTCACCAACAGAATGTGGTTGCAAAGTGGGTATGTATGCTTGGCAGCACATATCTTCTGTAGATTTAGTAACAGCTGCAACAACTAATTTAAGGGTAAAGCACTTTAATTTAGAATGTTTCTTCAGAAGACTGCCACAGCCAGTGTTCAGACAAATGTCTAGGTTTGAGTTACCACATGCTGAAGACAACTAAACAGAGTTTAGTTGAGAGAGATCATTCAAACCTTGAAAGAGATCATTCCCTGTTGGCTGGGAGCAGGTGACAGGTGGTGTGGGTGGCTGTGACTACTTTTCCCATGTCTCAGAGACTTAATTATTATGATATAATTACACTAGATACACATAGGTTTGCAAATGCTAGATACATTTCAATTAGACTTTACAAACACTGTTAAAACTGCTAACTTTTTGCTAGAAACACTGCAAAAGGAAGTCTCATATTTCGAGGTTTTTGTTTTAAGCTCCATATTAATTCCTAGTAATATCAGGGTGACCTATAAATATGGAAATATCTTATTCATTTCAGCAGGAAAAGCTCTTTTGCTTTGGAAAGCTTGAACATGTTGAAGCATATTGAGTTTTTAAAATCATTGCTTACCTACTACTGTAGCAACAACTTCAAAGCAAATCAGCTGGTTGTTCTGGAATAATTTTACAAATGGGAATGCTAGCAAAGGCATGTAAGGTGTCTCAGCAAAGATAGCAGACCAGTGAGCTAGAGCTGACAACGTCCTGTACACAGAGGCAAACAAAAAAATGTTGTGTAGGAAACACTGATCCAAAACCAAACAAAAATATAGCATGTATTTTACAACCACAACACAGAAAGACTGTGAACTTCAAGACAGATGCAGAATTATACGAATTACCAAAACAAAACAGCATGAGGGCACTACTATGTCATTTTAGAATTTTTCTTACAGCTGTTTTCAGCTACTGGATACATTTCAGATGACTATATGAAAATAAAAATCTGTAATATTTAAATAAATACAAATATATATTTTACCTCTGTAGAACTCTCAGCAGTTTCCCACTTTTGATAGGATACTCTTTCTGAATATTTACAAATGCACTGTGGATTCCCCTATCTATCAGGCTACTGAATGCCAAGTGGTTTTCAGGAAGTTGTAATAAGGAACGCCAAACAAACATCCTGCAATTAAAATGCAGCCTTAGTCAAGGAAATTCTTTTTCATAGGCCAGTAAACACAAGCAATTTTATTTTGTGCAAGCATGAACATGCACACAAAAAACACCTGTACTTAGCTGGATATTCTCCAAATCCTTTCAATAAGGCCTGCAGACGTTTCTTGTTTAATCCACCTGGTAATTCATTCTACAAAACAGGAGATCAACAATAAATGTACCCATTTTCTCTTTCTTTGCACTCTAATCAATGAGAGTGGCTAAATATTGAAGTTTATCACGTGTCAAAGAAAAAAAATCAAACATATATTGCTGTCTGCTACATAGTCCCAGGAACTTCAACAACAATAAAAAGGTAATTCAATCATCATTTATTGTCTTCTGAACTCAAAGAACAGCTGCCATTGATTTCAGTCAGAAGCAGATCAGACTCAAACTGACGGAAATATGTACAAATAAATGGTGCATATAGCAAACCATAAAGAATACTAACATAAGAAATAGATCATATGGTGACACATAAACAGGAATACATATATATATACACACACACACACACACACACACACACACACACACACACAAAAGGCACAAGATAAAGACATAGAGAGAAAATGGCACCGTGATGACAGAAGGGAATAAATGCAACAGTAATTCATCTTCTAAATAATTAAGAAAAAAAGGAAATGGATTCTAGACAGACATTTTAGATGTGCCAGTTGGCTTTCTGCAGGGAAGCAGATCAGATCTAGCAAATACCAAATGTGTCACAAGTTGCTTGAACAACTGCAGAGGCACCCCAGACTGGAGGCAGCTCTGGCTGTGTCACATACTGTAGGAGTATGGGCTAAATAGACAGAGAAAATGGTACTAAAATTTCCTTAATCCCTGCTCTGCTCAAATACCCACGTGCTTCAGTGCCTGAATTTATTTTTTTAAGCAAATGGCAATGAAATATAAACACTGCAGACTGAAGGACAAAATATTTGCAATTTCTTCCTACCTCTTTATTTTCAAGTGATGCATTTGCTTGCAGTTTTAGCAATCTGCTTTCAATTTTGCTTTGTTTGGATTTCCATGGCCCCTTTGACCTTCCTGAAGTCACTTTTGCGATCAATTTATTTGTCTCTGATGTGTACTTGGGCCCATCTTCTACAACCTTGAACGTGAATGGTGCAGGTTAGTATTAAGTGAAAATAGCTTGGTTAGAATCTTGTAAGACAGATTACACAGAAATATAATTTGTTGTTTATTTTATATGCTACATTTTTGAGTATGATGGCCGTAAAAAGAAGACTAGAACCACATTTATACTATAAATAAACAGATATAGATTGTATACTCCTGGAAAAGGATGTGCACAAATAAAACTGCTCTAACTATGGGAAGGTTTATGTAGCTTCCAAGCTAACTCAAACACCATGTTATTTCCTTGCTTAGCAAACAGTAAAAATATAATTGGGATACTACAGATGTGTATCATGTACTGTTCAGGTTATTTACTTTAGTGTGTTTCTCAGTGTCATTAAAATATTTTGCATTTCTATAGCACCAGTTAAAAGAATACAGAACACCTTTACAAACTTTAATTAGTCTGCAGTGTCAGGCAGGTATTAATTAATTCAATGCTGGAGATTGTGAAAGCAAGTGACAAAGTGGATATCCCGGTCCATGTCAAACCGTCAGCAAAAGTGCAAATGGAATGCGTGTGACATCTTTACACATCCTTCCTCAGCTCCAGCTCCATCATTATCCAGAGCTGCTTACTGTTTACTTCAAAGACATGGTGATTAAAGATATATGGAATTCTGTATTTAGAAACCTGACTCCCATTAATAAATTAATGTAATAAAATAAGAACTGGTATTTAGAATGTTTGTTATTTAGGGAGGATTAGGAGTGTATGATTGTGCCATAAATGATGGGTGCTGGTATCCAATAACACAGTAAGAAGAATAAAATCACAGCAACAAAAATGCCATTTGTGCCCACAGTTTAAGAGAGCATTAGTTACAAAGTATTTCCTGTAGGAAATGGAACAGAAGAGGCACAATTATTCCGTTTCCATCTCCTCCAAAACACCATTACAAAAAGAAATTGATGCACACAAATTGCTATAGAAAGAAATACCATCTCGCTCTTCCAGCACTAGCAACACAGTGATACATATACCTTAAAAACACCGAGTTACCTGACAGGCTGGACGAACTATGAACTGTACAAATCACTTTTTCTTTTTTGTATTGTTAAACATGGCATCTCTGCAAACTACTGCTGATGCAGTCTGCTTATGCAGACAAGTATCATCTTTAAGAGGACTTACTGCTGTTATAAGAAACGTAAAATACCTTATTTCCTTCTTGAGTCAAAGCTTGGACACTGTACAAGTTAAGGCTTCCATTTTCCATGACTGAGGCAATATACCGTCCATTTGGGCTGATCACAGCTGTACTAATTCCCTCTTCAGGACTCCCAATGTCAAAAAGAAGTTTGCATGTTTCTATATTGATAAATCTCATAATATTATCTTGACTTAACACTCCAAGGACCTACAAGTTAAAAGGATTCATCCATTAATACTGCCAATGTAAAACAAAGTGGAATACCTGGAATACCCAATTCAGCAATGACATTCCATGAAGCTAAAGGAGCAAAGATTCAGCACAGTAACTTTCCTTTTGTATTGTATACCCTATATCCCCAGAGCCCCCCACCTGTACTGTCACCTCCAAGTATAGGTGTTGAATCCACTACCCAAACACTCCTGTCTTGAACTTTATGAAAAAACTGACCTGATTGGAGCCACCATCAAAACTGTCAGGGAGGAATTCCAGGTGACGGACAGCTCGCACTTTCTCTGGCATCTGGATTATTTTTATCAATTGCTTTAATTCCAAACACCATAAGTGAAGATGATTTGATTTCCCACCAGCTACCAAAGTCCGACCATCCCTGCATCACAGGGAAAGCTCCCATCAGCATACTGTAATTTAAATTGGTGTTAGCTAAAAAAAGAGATTGTTCATTTTGTTCTATGCCCTCAAATCACTTTTGAATTGGTCATTATTCCTGTGATACTCTCCTGAAAGAACAAAACAGCTCCTAAATAATAAAATTTGCTTTAGTAAAGGATAGGATATTATCCTTAAAGGATATTATAAAATAAAGTTTAAACCTTATTTTAGTGGTCACCAAAAATCAACCTAATTTATTTCAACTGTTATGGGACTATAATAAAAACTGCTACAGATCTTTGCTGAAAGTATCAGTCACAGCAGAGTTCAAAAGCTTATCACAGTATATAGCTCAATACTTCCACAAAGTATTACAAATAAAGAAAGAGAATCTGCTTAAAACCATATTTTTTGTAGTCTGCCTTTAGAATGTTTAATATAGCAATTTACCTGGTAACAGCAAACACCTTATAAAATAATACAGAACCTTCTACAGGAGGTGACAACTGGTATTTACAGTGAAGAGTATCGAATTCCCATGCAAAAACAGAATTATCTTTGAAACAGCTGAGAATGGTGTTACTCAATGGAAGAAAAAAAACCTGGAAGAATATGGAAAAGAAAAAAAAATGGGATGTTGTCAAGGAAGTACATTTTAAATTACCAAAGTGCATGGCAAAATAAAACATGGCAGGTGTGGCTATTACTGTTGACAACCTAGAGAAGAGTACGGTTGTTCTCCTTGCACTGGTTAAAATGTGTTGTACCCTTTGCTAAGCCAGTTTAACTCACTGAAATAACTGTTAAATTTTATCTGTCTTGTTTTTATGACTGTTAAACTTTATTGTTTCTGATGAGTGCAGCAAGGACGCAATATAAACGCTAGGGACATCACTGGCTGAGATTAAGTCAGTGCTACAAAGTTCGTAGTTTTGGTCTGAATGATCTCTTGGGGCCTTGAAAATCTGGAAATATGGATATGTGGGCTGGGTTTCATCTTAGTAACTGAAAATTGGACATTCAGGCCAAATGAGTCACTTGACAGTGAGCAAAAGTAACCTGTGGGGAAAAGAGTCATCTCAGCTACCAGAGTAATTTATCTTCAGACAGACTGAGCTGTCTGTCCTCCTTCAGGGTCCCTAAGGAAGACTAGACAAAGAATTGAGAGCAGATGAATTTTGGTAAACTGCAGTACTGAACAGTTGGTAATTTTCTGCTTTGCCATAGAAAAATACCACAGGATGGTCACAAGCAGCTGTTGAATAAACAGTGATGCTTTGGAAATGATCATTGTAGATGTGCTGTATTCTCATCTGTCTCACCTGCTGTCTGTTCACTCTGCACTTCAGTCTCTATCTTTTTAAATTAGCTTTGCCCCATGCCAGCCTAACAGAAGGTGTATGTTGGAGTGCAGCTGGGCTCAAGAGGCATCAAAAAGCACATGAGATGGGTGTGACACTGCTACAGTGGCTCAGAGAGCAAGCAAGAATCCAGCTTTGCACACTGAATGTCAGGCCTGCAGTCTAATAATAAATCTGAACTTCAGTAAAGCACATATCTACCTATATGTCTGAGACCGTGGAATGAGAACAAATACCATTATTCTAAAGACAGGAAAATGAAATCTAGATCATTTGCATAATGTCCTATAAGAAATGGTAGCACCAAAGAGAGCAGGCTCCTGATTCCCAAATGTGATCTATTAATTCAATCATAATCTCTACTGTTTGGCTTTAAAAGTTGTTTTCATATTGCAACATCCTCATCCTACCAAATTCCAAGAGCCACTTATCAATAAGAAGTCCCTACACATGGCTTATACAAAGAAAGATACCTAGCACTACAAAAATCTCCACTAGAGAAATGCATCCATCTTTGGAGGAAAGATGTTATAATTATTTTAGAAATATGTGCTACACAACAGTTTTAATAAAACAAACAAACAAAAATTTATGGATGATCTTTCCCAGTAATTGCTAGGTGACTGTTTCAAGCTGACAGAATTTCTGCCTGACCCAGAAGTGGGTGAGGACACTCGAATGAATAGCCTGGTTCTCTGCAAAAGCAGCACGGCTTTTTAGTGGCCAGCCTGACGAGAAGCTTGGTTTGAAGTGGTGTTTGTCAGACTATTCACTGCAGGGCAGCACGTGTGCAAGCCATGCTCAGGCACTGGGTCAGGACTTTCTGTAGTACCTAGACCAAAGTGTGACATTTGGTGGCGCAGGCAGACCTGTTTAAAATAGTGTAATGCTAAGGGAGACCTACTTAAACCACTCCCTGACACAAACATGTCATTCTTCTCATCCCGTGCTGTTCCAGTGTGTTTATGCTGGAAACAGAACCAAAGAAACCACTAGGCTGAGAAGCAGTGATTTCTTTTTGCTGAGTTCCTTTTCAGCCTTGTTTGTTCCCACATTCAGAGCTTTGCATGCACAGACAGAAGAGCTTTGGAATAAGATGCTGAATAAGGCAGTTGGTGGTGAGTGTTTGAAGTTACCATCATGACACCAAAATGGGTTTTTTAAAAACATCCTTAAATCCCGCTACCATGTTGGAATCAATCTATACAGGTCTTCTAAGCCCACCCTAGGCTGATGCAAGGTCAACCTAGAAGATGGTTCCAACTTCCAAGTTAAATTGGGTCAGTCAAGGTCATGTCCAATCAAGTTTTCAGTATCTCTAAAGATGGAAGTTCCTTAAAAGTTCCCAGGAGATCTTTGCAACTACTGAGTCATTATTTCAGTGGTCTGGGTGATGTGATGGGAAGACCATTAAGATGAGATGCCCAAAGATGATAAAAAGATTCACCTGTATTTTAAAGACTATTTGCAAGTAATGTGATTTTGGACCTACTGTGGTGTGCTTGTTCACCCTTTAGCAGTTGCTCTTTGCTCACCTTTTGTATACCCACAGACTGACGAACATTCAGCTTCCTTATTCTTTGGAAGGTGTCCAAGTCCCACAGTTGAGCTGTATCAGTGGAAGTAGTGATGGCATACTTGCCTGAGCCATGGACAGAGATGGAAGACACAGAAGATTCATGGCCTCTCATCCAACTAACTAGCTCCTGGGTTTCTGCAGAAGTTGATGAAAAAGATATGAAAGCCATTCAAAGTGGAACTACTACTTTAGTATTTATTGTCAACACTATGCTGTGAGAGACTTTTAAACATAACTAGTATATAACCATTTGCCATCACAGCCCAACACACAAGAAACAAAGGTATCAGTCTTCATATACTTATTATACCTTAGAGGCACAACCTTCTCCTCATCTTTAAATAACATTTTACAAATTATGCTCAGTTCTGCACAGAAAGCCAGCTTGCACAGACTTGATTCACTTAGCCTAAAAATCAATCTTAAAAAGCCATGAACAATGTGATCAATTAATGCATGCCTCACAGAATATCTGATGTGAACACCCACAGAAGCTGAGACTGAATGTTCTAGTTAGAATTCTGCACTTGTTTTTACTTGTGGACAGAATGTGTGAATGATTACACAACTATTTACAGGTGCAGAGAAAAAAGGTTTAATGACAACGGGCTATGACTACAGAAAGGCAGAGTCAGAAAGCAACAGCTCATTAATCCTTTTAGAACCTTAAACATTTTTATGCTGTGCACTGCATTCTAAGGAAATGGTTCCTCTGACTACAATGTCTCCCACTTGTGACTGCATGACCACTAATCTTCCCTCAGCAACCAAACTGCACTGGTGGCAATTACATTGTTTACATTGGGTGGTTTGCCTGGCAGCCCATGGAGTGGTTCCAGCTACTGCTGTGGCATCAAAGATAGGAAATGGCTATAAAGCAGCTCATAAAGACTAACAGTCAAACTTTCTGCTGTGCTTACAGACAATAGAGTGCTTAAAGCTGTCATCATCTGAGAGGCGACATGGGATTAGAGAGTGTCTTCTAAAGAAGGGGATGAAGCCCAACAGGTAAGAAGTGTCTAATACCCTAAGGAACTGTACTGATTTGGGTGAGTACCATTCATATTTTAGAACATTCTTCAGTATGACTTGATATCTGGAAACAGCACCACATGATCATGCAGTACTCTCTGGAGTAATAAATATTTTTCTAAGTGCATCCAAACATCTAAGTTTGGTATTGCTGTTGTTGAAAGGATAAGAAAGAGTGCAGGGGATTTCAGACCGTAACTCTGACTCTTCCTCTGTTTTGAGGAACATTGTGCTACATTAAAATCTTCACAGATAATCTCAAGCCCTAAAACTGTAGATGAGTGATTCCTACAGCTTTTTAAAAATATTTAAATCCAGAAAATAATTGGATATAATGGAGACATTACAAATGCATTTTCTGATAGGTAAAGAATAATTTATGAAGAATGGTCACTGCCCTTCGCCATTTAACTTTCAATCAAGAAAGAGACACACAGCTGTAATGTAATTTTTAATATTGCTTTTCAATAAGAATATAGAATTACTTGAATACTCAAAAGTATTGACATTTATTTTAGTGTACGTTGTCTAAATGTTTGTACATTGTCTAAAACTTTGTTCAAATATTTTACTGTAAATATAGACAAGAATTTGTTCAGTTGCAAAATAACATACTGTCAACTGGTTTTGGCTTTATTTTAATACACTACCTCATTCTAAGTAAACATATTAAAAACTGCTTAAAAAAAAGGTCACATACCTAACTACAATCCTGTGGTGGACTTCAGTTAAACAAATGCCTGTGTGACTCAGTGAGAATAAAGAACTTTGGCAATGCAAAGGGTTCATTTAGGTTCATTTATCCAAGGATTACAACCAACATGGGCCCAAACTTTTCATGGCATGAAATACATAGTATAATAGTATAATTTCCATAAAACAAACTATCAAAAAGTGTAAGCTCAAAACTAAATAAGTTTTCATGCCAATAGAGATAACATTTAAGCCTTGAAATTTCTCCTTACCTGTATCAAAGCACTTAACAGAATAATCTGCCAAAGCCACGAGGAACTCTGTCTTTCTGCGAAGATTAAATGCCAAAGCAGTGCAAGCCTGCATTGTTCTCTGAACAAGGTTGAACCTATTTAAAAATACACATTCTCATTGTGTTAGGAAGCTTAGGTTCATTTAATGTCAAGTGAAATAATAATTTAATTGGTTTCAATATATTTCACAGAGAGAAAAAAATAAACTCAGAAGAAGGGAGTAAGGAAATAATATCCAATTATAATAGATCTAAAAATCAGTGCTAGTATTTTAAAACTCAGTAGTAAAATGGTGAAAGACTGGTTGATGTATTTCTGCAAATGAAAACACTTGGTCTAGTCTACTGTAATTTGTGGCTCACTCATTGATCTGTACTGGCCCAAGAGTAATGTCTAGTGGTAGCCCTTAAGTTCTATGGCATTGCTGTTCTTTTTACAGTTGCAAGCCTCTGATCTTTTTGAGCAGCTAAACTAACGAAATAACATTTAGGGAGCTACACAAGGCACTGGGTTGAAGTTTCAGCCCCGAGCAAATGATTACCTATTTAAAACTATCTAGTTAAAACCTGACCTGTGGGATCCTGTCCAGGCAAGTTCCACACCCCTGAATACTACAGATGTCTCAGACAATTAAAAAGTCTTGATAGAAATATTCTTACCTGTTCCCATTCAAGTCAAAAACATATACATTCCCTTGGCGGTCCCCAGCGAGGAGAGAATCCCCAGAACTGTCAAAAGCCACATTCAGAAAATGTACTGTCTTGGAATGGTACCCTTGGACACTGTGAATGATGTTCACCATAACTCTGTGAAGAAAGCCAGCAAAACAACCATGCTTAGAATCATTTTATTACCATTTATAACTGCAAGACATAGGATTAAAATGTTTCTATCTTATGATTTTACAATTCTGATTTTCCATGTTCTATGAAAAATCTCCCATGAAACCCATGTATTTCTTACATAAAAAATACACTACAAAGGAAGTAATTCACTGGGTTGGAAGGTGGGTAGGAGACACATAAAGCAGATGGGGGAAATTCACCATTCACAATCCTTTTGTGTGGTTTCTGGTTACCTGATTTCCATTATTAATGAATAACATTAATATATACTGATGTATCTGAAAGCCCAATTCAACACTCAGCAAGGAACCTGGCTCATCATTACTACTGCAAAGAAATGTTCTGGAAAACTGAGAATCTGTGCATTACTATAAGAAACCAATCTGCTCAGATGTGGGGAAAATCAGTTTTAATATCGCTTCTTTTCACAGTCTTCAAAAGTATTGGGATTGTTAAGCTTGGAAAAGAGAAGGCTCTGAGGTGACCTAGTTGTGGCCTTTTAGCACCTGAAAGGAGCCTACAAGAAAGGTGGAGAGAGACTTTTACAAAGGCCTGGAATGACAGGACAAGGATAAATGACTTCAAATGGAAAGAGAGTAGGTTTACGTTAGACATTAGGAAAAAATTCTTTACTGTGAGGGTGGTGAGACAACCAGGCTCCCTAGAGAAGTTCTGGAAGCTCCATCCCTGGAAGTACTCAAGGCCAGGTTGGATGGTGCCCTGAGCAGCCTGGTCCAGTGGAAGGTGTCCAGGCCCACGGCAGGGGGGATGGAACTAGATGATCTTTGAGGCCCCTTCCACTCCAAACCATTCTATGATTCTATGAAGAAAGCCTTATTTATTACTATTCATCTGAGCTATTATAGAACAAAAGTTTCCAATTTTCCACTTCTATCCTTGTATGGTGCTGTCCACATAAAACAGAGCTAGATGCAGAAATGGGCAGAATAAGCTGTAAGAGGAAGGGTTTTCCAGGAAGCAGGAGATTGTGATTTGGAAGATCTGCTATTCCTGGATTTATTGCCTAACACTGAACAAGCCAATAATTTTGTATTATCACTTGGATGTGAATTCACAGTTAAACTAAACGCCAAAACTGTGCCAGATATTGGCAGGCTGATTAAAGACTGCAGAGCAGTTGCAGAATGCTCTGACCATGGTAATATGAGATGCTAATAGCTCTGAGACACAGAATATGCTACCGAGCACCTTCATGGGGCTGGGGGGTTTGTTACAAAGTCTGAGTGAACACCAGAAGAAGGTCATACAGCTGTGGTACAGACCAGAGATAAAACTAGTTGCACCTCACTGTTAAGCCCATTGTTTTCTTCAATAAAAGCGCCATAAAAATGAAATTATAAAGATAAAATATTTTAAATTGTAATTGAAATCTAGTGATGTTTGTGTGGGATTATGTCATTAAAGAGCCTTACAAATGAAGTATGACTTCTGCTTCTAAAACCACCCTGAAACACAAGTACCTATCACTGCAGCTACAGCACCTCCCAAGACCTTTTCAACGCCACTCTCTGCCTTTCAAAAGTTTCCCTGCAATTGATCTAAGCCAGGAGAACAGAGTTAGGAGTTCACGGGGCTGCCTCCAGAGTCCCCCAGGACTGAGGCTCCCAAAGCAGCATTTGTGCTGCTGCTCTTCAGCTTAGACCAGGCAGTATTTACACAGCACACCACACTGCGATGAATCTGCTGGAATTCCCCTATGGGATTTTATTCAATACACCTAAAGCAGCGTAAGTGCCCGGCCAAGCTGAGCAGCCCGAGCGCGGGGCTGTCACCGCCTCCTTGGGGACCTGCTCCGCCTTCAGGAGCGAATCTCATTAATGCATATAAATATCTCAAAGGCGGGTGCCAAGAGGATCCGTGCCAGACTCTTTTCGGTGCTGCCCAGCGACAGGACGAGGAGCAATGGACTAATATACGAAAGTTTCACCTCAGCAGGAGGAATAACTTCATTTTGAGGATGGCAGGGCACCAAACAGGCTGCCCGGGGAGGTCGTGGAATGTCCCTCTCTGGAGACATTCCAAGCCCACCTGGACCCTGCTCTAAGTGACCCTGGATGAACTCCAGAGGTCCCTTCCAACCGCAGCGAGTCTGTGACCCGAGGGGAACGCGCTCCCTTCGTTATGTGACCGGCTATCCCCGGGCTGCCCCTTCAACCACCCTGCAGAGGCTCAGGTGGGCCCGGGCCGGTCCCGCCCCGTCCGCCCGCTCCTCTCGGGCAGCCGCTGCCCCCGGCCCGGCCCCGTTACCCCCGCGGTGCGGCCGCCCCCGCCCTGCGGCTCCAGATGGGCCCGCGCCGCCGCTCGCCCAGATCGCAGCGCTCCATCCCCGCCCGGCGCCGCCGCTCCCGCGCGGCCCTCAGAGCTCCGCCCACGCTCCGCGCCGGGGGGCGCCGCTCGCGTGGTACAGCCCACTCCGCTTCACCAGTGGGGAGGAGCCACAAGAGTGGCGGGCGCTCCCCCCAGATATCGGGGAATGGAACCGCTCCAACTGCGGCCTCGCGGCTGCTGGGAGTTGTAGTTTCCCTCGCGGGCGTCGCGCGGCGATCTGGGTGGGGACAGAGAGCGGAGCGCGGCCAGCGCCGGGCAATGAAGTAAAAACGAGTGAAAACGTCGCGTCCTTATAGGCAAGCGTGTTTATAACGCAGTGCAATAGGTCACTCAGAACGTGGCTTTTGCAGCCTATCGCAGGCACAGGACTTGCTACTGGCTCCCTCCTGTTGCCCGCGCCCCCGCATTACAAGCGCCTCTCGGGAAGGGAACGCTGCCTGACCCGACCGCCCCGTCGCCCAGAAGCAGCGGCTCGCTCCCCGCTCCGCCCTCGGGGCGGGACTCCCGGCTGCCGGGGCGGGGCCGGAAGCAGCGGCGGCGGCCCGGCCGAATTCGGTGGCGCCACGTCTGGCTCGGGGCCCCCTCCGTGACCGGGCGGCGGGAGTGGCTGAGCCCTCGTCTCGTCTCTTCTTCAGCGGCCGGTTCGCAGCGAGGCCTGGGCGGCGGCCAGGCACAGCTGCATCATGTCGGACCTGGGGGACTGGTTCCGAAGCATCCCTCTGATCACGCGCTACTGGTTCGCCGGCTCCATCGCGGTTCCGCTCGTGGGCAAGCTGGGCCTCGTCAGCCCCGTCAACCTTTTCCTCTGGCCTGACGCTTTCATCCATCGCTTCCAGGTACGGGCCGCACTACCGCTCCCGGCGTGCCCCGCGGCGCCCGCACTGTAGCTCGCTGTGAGTCGCCGGGCGCGCGGCCTTCTGGGAGTTGTAGTGCGCGGCAGGGCTGCGGGGCCTCGCCTGGGCTACGCGCGGGGCCGGCCGCTCCCCCGGCTCCGCGGCCGCGCTGGAGGCGCCGTGCACCGAGAAGCGCCCAGGAGTGACCGGGGGGAGCAGACCCCCTCCGGCGGGAGTGGAGCCGCCTTCCCGCTCAGCCTGTACAGGGCCTGCGGGTAGAGCGCCGCGTAAATCCGGGCCCAGCCCGCAGGCCCAAGGGCCCCCACCGCGGTGACGGGCTGCGCGTCCCTGCCAGGGTGACGGGAGGAGGGCTGTTGCCCCTGGCAGCTCTGTAATTCGTCTTGTGCCTCTTTCTGGTGTGTTTTTCCTACGTTTTTTTGTGAGAGTTGTTCTGGTGGGCACTGGTTGTTGTGCTAAGGAGCTCTATGGCTGTGGCTACAGGTGACTTGCCCAGCTCTGTGTCATCGTGTGGCCGTGGCTTTGGGAGCTGTAACTTTGGGTTTACAGGGTGTACAAACATCCCAGGCTGCAGCTGGCCCGGGAGGTTTTGAGGCAGAGCTGCAAGAGGGACATGGAGCTCCTGGGGTGGGTACAGCGGGGGCGACAGAGGTGAGCAAGGAACTGGAGCAGCTCTGATGAGGAATGGCTGAGGGAGCTGGGCCTGCTCAGCCTCGAGGGGAGAGGACTGAGAGAAGGGAGGTGTCAGAAGATGGACAAATGCAAACGGGCAGAAACTGATGCATGGGAAGCTCCACCTGACCTGGGTATCCATGCACTGGAACAGACTGACCAGGGAGGCTGTGGAATTTCCCTTGCTGGAGTTATTTAAGAACTGTCTGAGCGCAGTCCTGTGTCATGTGCTCTAGAATGACTGAGAATGCTTGAGCAGGGAGGTTGGCCCAGATCACCCACAGTGGTCCCTTTTAACGTGACATATTCTGTGATTCTGTAACAAGAGTGCATTTGCACCTTCTGGTTTGGAATTTGAAAAACCTTCTCTTTGGCATTATCAACTTCTGTGCTTAGATATGCTCTATGTAAACTAACAGCTGATGCCTTCAGGTGCCAGACATGCAGTGTTTCTGGGTACAATAGCAATATCAAAAGTGGTCTCAAACTGGACATATTTTTCCTTGCACTGTGAGGTTACAGGTTCATTGTTTGGGGAGAGCACTAATTGGAGGAGCTCAAAATGAAGGAAGATAAGAGATTTCAATTTTTAAATTTCTGTTATATCATCTCATTATATCTTCACTGAAGAAAGAAAAAAAAATCAAAGCCATGATTCTCTCTGTACCTTGATTCATGTATTGTTCCCAGAATTTAGTAGTGTAGATGACTGGTTTTTCCTCTAATTCTGTTATTCCTTCTTGAGCTGCGTTATTAGGATCCTAATACTCAGTTTGGAAATATTGCTGCTTAAAGAGCTCATTCATGAATGACCATTTTCCATCCTTGCTACGTGCTGCCATGCAGTTGGCTGTGCCCAATATTCATAGCTGGGAGATTGTCCCAGAGCAGATCCCAAATGCTCAGAGCAGCACGTGCTGGCTGGAATGGTGCACTAAAGGCTGTGGATTCTTTGGCCTCCGTTCAACAGAGAAGAATGGGTTTTGTATGGCTGGTTTTTAAACAGGGTAGCATCCTTGCCAGTGAATCTCTTTTGCACTGCATTAAAGACTCACTGCTGCAGAGATGTGATAGAAAGCAAAGTTGTGTTATTTCTGGTGTAGTCTTAATAGCTTTGCTTACCAGATTGAAAGAAAACACCACAACTAGAAAAGCTGCTGAAGTAGGAACAATCGATCCTTGGGCTATTTTTAATCTTCTTCTTGATGTTCCAAGTTTTCATTCATTATCAAGTAATGAATGTAAATAAAAAGCCTGTGCACATGAGTTCATTCTACAGTTTATAAATAGATCTTTCTCTTTTGATCTGGACAGATCTGGCGGCCGATAACAGCAACTTTCTTCTTCCCAGTGGGACCTGGAACGGGATTTCTCTACTTGGTGAATTTGTATTTCTTGTATCAATATTCCTCACGACTAGAAACAGGTATGTTGACTATTGAGTTGTATGCACCTGGTGAAACTGCCTGGAGCTGATAAGAGATGGTTCATCTCTGTGCCAGCTTATGTTGGTCAGCATGAAGCTACTCTGAAAACTGATTTTCTGTGGCTGGCTCCTTCCCTTTGGCCATTTAGGATCTGAACTCGATACTTGTTTCAGTAGGAGGGCCTAGTGCTTTTAGTTGCTGGATTTAAGGAAGTGAGTGAGAGAGATTAAAAGATGATGTTTACCTCTCTGTTTTTGTATTTGATGTTTTTTATCAGAGAAGGATGACAGAGCATAATGTAATAATGGGCTAATCCACTGGGAGAAAATAACATCAGCTTTTTCCTGTTTTAATAGGGATGCTTATTTGTGTTATTCTTTTGTCTTTGTTGAATTGAGAGATACCTCCTTCAAAGGAAATCTACCCCTCTGCCTAGCAGCTATGCAGAAAAGTTAAGAGACTAGAAGGATTTTAAGTTAAGGGGAAAAATTAAGTGAAAAAAAGGAGATCAGATAATAGATAATTTCTCTCAAAAAAAGGGATTGTTGGTACAAGGTAGCTTCAAAACTGGTTTCCTTTTGCATTGCCCACTTCATTAAACCTAGACAAAAGTTGGTTCAATTGACATAAATAATTAAAATATTTGCAAAGCCAGACTCCTCCTGAAAGCCTTTGTGAACAAGAATTTCAGTATCATTCTAATGGAGTCTAGAACTGATGGTATAAAGGGGAATCCATTGGAAGGTGATGTTGGGAAGTCCCACGAGAGAGGAGATCCCTGGCAGACCTGCCCTTCCAGGTAGGGAAGGGCAAGAGTGGTGCCAGATTGTATTTGGTTGTTTTCTTAGTGAAAGTTAAATACTGGTTTAATAGCTAGAAATGGTTCCTGCTTCTTTTTGAGCCTGTCTGCCTTAGTTTATGAGCAAATGAGAGTGCTCACAGTTCTGACTGGGCAAAGGTAGGTGTAGTAGGAGTTCCTGGTTAATTATGCAAATTAAGAGACCTCACTGCTTGTAGATATACTTACAAAATGCTCTGGTTGGTTGTGCTGTGGCACAAATCTCATGAAGGGGAGTAAATTTCTGCTGTACAACAGATTTGGATTTTGAAACTGGGAAGTCATTTGTGTTGTTTGAACCAGTGAATTTCTTTTATATTCCAGTCATTTTCTGGGTATAAATGAAATCCTTGGTTAGGTTGGCCCTTTCTCTGAAAAAGGCCTGAATCCTTCTGTAGTTGGAAGGTATATAAGTTGCTGATAGTGTTTACAGGTGGAAGTTTGCATTGGTCTGTGCCTCCTTTTGTCTATGAAACCGAGAAAGTGAAACTTCTGTTTCTCAGCATTATGCATGGTTTTTGAGCATACACTGCTGCTGCCGACCAGCTTCAAATTTAGCTGTCAGAAATATCTGTATGGTTTTGTGCTGTGCTTGTGCTTTCCTAACAGCCTGACCTGTGACTTCCAAAGGAAAGGGAGATTGATGTGGTTTTGTTTTGCTTTGATTGGAGAAGAGCATAGCAAATATCAACAGAGTAGAGCAGAATATGCAGAGTTCACTCCCCAGCTGTGTGAATGATGAGATTTATGTGAATTATGAGTCTGCAGCTCTTCCCAGATGACTGCATTATACCCTGGGCCTTACGGAAGGACCAGTGGGGTAGAGCTCACCCCATACCTGTGCTGAGCTCTCTGGCAGTTTGTAGTCCAGTTTCCTTAGATGTTCATGGAAAAGTCAACTTCAGTGGTTTGTCCAATACTTTCATTAACAATCTCATAGATAATGAGAGGTGAAAAAATTTAGAATAATAATAATAATAACTTCGATTTCTTCCAGTTTTGGAAGGATTCCTGAGCTGGCCTTTCTACAGATTTAACCAGCTTCTTCTCTTTATGTGTTTTTATTTATTGTATGGCAACAGTAAGGAAAAAAAACTTCAATTTCTGTAGTTTTACAACATTAAAACTTTCTGATATATTTTTCAAAGCATGTTTTTTTCCTGTCATGCAATTTGCATGGCTGAACTTAAGCAATAAACTTAATGAACTTAATGAACTTAAACAATAAAACTGGTATTTTAGTAATTTTGTTTTACATAGGCTATTCTAAAAAGCTAATGCTTAAAAGTAGATTTTCTTTATTTAAGAATACTTCTGTGAATCTGAGCAGTGCTCACATTAAGCGGTGGCATTCTTTCTAGGCATTTTGATGTTTAATTAGGAGCATGGAATTCAGGTTGTCCACGATGTGCTATGTGTGTCACTGTCATTTCCACTGTCACTGTGTTTCACCCCCAGTGGTCTGGGTCTTTCTCAGTACTAGTCCCAGGCTTTCCTTTCCTGCCAGAGTTTATAAGAAAGTTGATGGAATTCTTGCATAAATGCTGAGGTCTCTGTCAGCCTTTTGCCACAGTTAGTGGGAGTGAGAGCCTCAGCTTTTCATGTTTGCAAGGAATTGCTACAGGGTTGTTTTTTACTTGTCTCTGTCAGGTTTCAAACTCAATTGAGCATCTAAAGATCATTTCATTTTATATGACCTGCAGGAAATGTTACTCTATTATTTTTGTTTTCAGCGTCCTGAAAAAATTGTCACATATTTGGAATGGTGAATTAGGCAAGCGGCACAGCTTAGAAGGAACAGAGTGTGCTGCACATGTGTACCCTCCTTGTCATGTGTGCTAATTTTTCCTGGAGTATAAAAACCATTGCATCTCTTGAGTCTGATGAGATGATGCAAAGAGGATGCAATTTGCCTAAGTAAGGGCTGGTTTTCACATGACTCACTCATTAAACTTGGTATTTCTGCTTTTGCTGTGCATGTGTATTTCCTAATTCTGTTCTTCCAACCCACAGTTTCATATGAACGATGGGGTCCAACTCCATTTTTGAAGTCTTATGTAGTTAAAACTACTTATCTCCAGAGTCAGTGTGTTCTTTTTTAAGTATAGACACTGCTTGTGCTCTAATGCAGTAGGCTGAATGTCTTATTTTTCAGCCTGTAGGTTGTTCTATTTTAAGGCTTTTTAAAATTTAAAAAATACTCATAGACCACAGAGTGCATGCAAAGCAGCTGTTATTAACTGAGCTTTCTTAGACTCTGAAAAATAAAAGTTGTCCTAATTTTTAATCAAAGTTTTAGTGCCTTTGATGATTCAAAATTATTCTTTTTATTTTCAGGGGCTTTCGATGGAAGGCCAGCAGATTACATGTTCATGCTCCTGTTTAACTGGATCTGCATTGTTGTATCCTTCTCATCATCAAACTTTGAGAAATATTTTGGTTCTCCTGAAGTATGTTCAAAGACCAGGTTTTATCAAGGAACTGTTTTAAAATGTAGCAGATGTTCCCAGGGGAGTTTGTAGAGTGTGTAAGTGTGCAACCTTCCTGTAAAGTTACTGAGTGGCTTTCAGAGAGAGCGCTCAATGCTGTGCTCACCCGAGTGTGCAGTGGGGACTTGAGCTCTGCCTCCACAGAGCTGAGCATGTGCTGGGTGAGTGTCCCTGGTGCTGCCTGGGTTGCTTTGCTGAGCTGCTCTTGTGTGGGCTAGCGCTGAATTCAGTGTGTTCAAGCTGCCATGTGCAAAAAGGACTGATCACTGCCATTCCCTGAGCAGGAGAAATCCTTTACCTGCTGGGTACAAGTCATCTGAGTCTGTGAAAGCAGTGTTGTGATATCTTCACTGAGACAGCTTCCTGAAGAACCTGGGCTTGTTGGTTTGGGAATGCTGGAAAACATTTTTGTGGGCTATGCTGTACCACTTGAATTTTCTTTTAGAGTTTGAATACAAAACTGGGAGGAGTTGTTGATGAACCAAGGGGTTGTGCCACCATTCAGAGGGATCTTTAGATGCTGGGTAAATGGGCTGACCAGGAATGAAGCTCAGCAAAGGGTAGTGCAGAGTCCTGCTCTTGGCAAGGAGCAGCCTCAGGCACCAGGATGGACCAGGGACTGACAAAGCAAAGCATCTTCCAAACAAGGCCCTGGGTGTCCTGCTGGACACAAAATTGACCATGAACCAGCAATGTGCCATTTTGGCCAAAGTGGCCACCAGCCCCCTGGGCTGCCCTAGGCAGAGGATTGCCTGCAGGCCGAGGGAGGGATTGCTCCTCTCTGCTCAGCCTTTGAGAGATGTGTGGGGGCTGCACCCAGCTCTGGGTTCCCAAGTACAAGGGAGACATGGACATACTGGAGAGAGTCCAGTGAAGGGTCACAGGGATGATTAAAGGGTTGAAGCAGCTGTCACATGAGAAGCTGGGATTGTGCAGCCTGGGGTGTTGTCATAGAATCATACTGTAGTCTGAATTGGAAGGGACCTTGTAAAGTTATCAAGCCCCCTGCAATGAGCAGGGACACCTTCAACTAAATCAGGTTGCTCAGAGCCTCATTCAACCTGACCTTGCATGTTTCTAGAGGTGGAGCATCCACCATCTCTCCAGGTAACCTGTGCCAGTGTTTCACCATCCTCATAGTAAAAAAATTCTTTGTTACACCTAGTCTGAATCAACCTTTTTTTAGTTTAAACCATTACCACTTGTCCTTTTGCAAAAGGCCCTGCTAAACATTTTTGTCCCCCAGCTCTCTCAGCCTTTCCCTAAAAGAGAGGTGTTCCATTCCTCCAGTAACTTGTGTGGCCTTCCTCTGGTCCCACTCCAACAGCTCCATGTCTTTTGTGTGCTGAGGGGTCTGGAGCTGAACACCCAATTCCACAAAATGAAGCACAGGAAATTCCATTTAAATATGAGAAAGACCCACTGTAAGGGCAGTGAAGCACTGGCAGATTGGCAGGAGAGGGTGTGGAGCCTCCATCGTTGGGGATGTTCCCTTTCTGTCTCTGCTCTTGGTGCCTCCTTGTAGCAATTTGCAGTGGCATGGCAGGTGGAGAAAAGGGAGGGGTGACATCAGTGAGAACCAGATACCCGGGGAGCTGGTGTGCAGAAATGCTCTATCAATGCATTATCTCTAGTTGCATTCCACTATGTGGAGGGAATTGCTGTTCCTGCTAGTCCTGTGGAGCCACAGCTGTAACAAGGTGCATTTAGTTACATTGTGAGGAAGATGAAGGCTGCCTTTATAATTGCAGGCTCTTGGTTGTGAGCATTTAATTAATGTAATTGTGACCTGACTTTCAGACTGGTCGTTTCAAAGCTTCTAGTTGCTTGTTCCCTGTGTGATGTAAGGATCAACCTGGATGCACGATCTGGGAAAATGCTGGTGTCATTTTATATGTATTTATGATCTGTTAAAAGCATCCTGATCATATTAAAATCATTCAGTGATTATTTCTACTCAGCAGTTACTACAACAGTTTCTTTGAGCTCCAAGGTGGGAGAGGGGTATTAAAAGCTTGCATTGATGCACTTTAAGAAATTGCTTCTTTTCTATGACTCATTGGCAATATATTGGTATTTTTTAATGATCTGGTATTTCTTTAGTCAGAAAACCAAAATGTCAGTGTTAAACTTTAATGTGCCTTTATGCAAGGACTGATGTAGTCTGTAGCTAGCCAATTTCATCAGGGAGGAAAAGCCATCAGCCCTTGGGGTAATGACTTGAGGTGGGCACCTGAAAGGCTGCCAAAAAGCAGTTATTGAAACAAAGTTTGAACATCTCTAGATCGTTGGAAATTTTAACCTAAAACAGTGTAGTATTAATTCTGAATATTAAAGATCTTTGCACATGTGTTCTGTGTGTTTGCAGCTTTTTATTGTTGTAGTCTGTCAGGTTTTTCTACATTTTCCTTCATGGTGCAATGACAGATAACTGGCTTGGTAATGGACATGCAGGTAAGTGTGGTGCAGTTTCTTAGATAATAATTTTACAAAACTTTATGACTACTTGATGACTTTATAGAGAACATTATTGACTTAACTGCAGAACATAGTTAAGCTAGGCTATTCAGATTCTATCAGAATGGACTGCTGTGTGTGTATTGTTAATTTTTCAGATTGGGTTAGCCTCAGCTGAAGGCACAAGTTTGGATCTAAGCTAGTTAGGGAGCCAAGAAGTAAAAATGGTGTCTTTGTGCAGTCAGGAAGTGCTTAGACTTCTACTAAAATGGACACAAGATGTCACCTATGCACTATTTCTTTTAATGAATGTAGATCTGCTTTCTTATTTTTCTGTTTAAAAATGATTCTTGGGTTTATTAATCTTCTCAAATTTAGTTCAGTATGCCTTTTACTTGCCAACAGAAGATTTTTTTGGTGAAAAATACAGCTTCAGTTTGAGACTAGAACTGTGAACTACAAAATCCTCACAGGAATGATTAAGATAGTGGTCTTCAGAACTGGTTTCACTGAAATAATTCTTATCTTCCCAAATGCTAAGGGTGAAAATTGGGAAGTGTGTTTTGGACACAATAGAGTGTCAGATAACTGCATGTCTTCAGTCTGCCTCTGCTGTTCTCATCTTCATCTGTCTCCAGCACCCAAAGATTGCACCAATATCTGTAGTATTCCATATAGAATTACTATTAGCATTTATTAGATCACTGCTCTGGCTCCCTGGTAGACAAAACCAGTGATCATGCATCTCTGGTCTGGAGTGAATTGTGTCAAGGGCTGTCCATAACTTTATACTTACACTTTTCTGTGGGGAAGATAATCACAAAGTTTTGAAAAGCATGCTGGAGTTACCCACACGTGATACAAATTTTAGACTGATTGTGTTGATTTGTATATTTTTAAAGAGGCACTTAATTTTTTTTATCTGCATACAAAGTATTGATTAAAGAAGAATCAGTTTTTTGATCTAAAAGTGTGATTTTTCGTAAAAATAAGAGGGTTTTTTACTTGTTTTGAGTGGCCTTTGTTGAAATTCAGAAGATAGAGTAGGATAGCTAGGCCTCTATTTCTAAGTCAAATGCATTCAGATATTAGATGTTGCTTTCTTTTAAGTAAAATAAAAAGGGGTTTAATAAAACCTTTAAATAAGGTTCTTGTGTGGGGAATCAGAGTGCACCATGGGGCTTGTGAAAGGCTGGATTGATGTATAATAGCAGCACCCCTGAAGGAATGAGTTTTAACCTCTTTTCCAAACCCAGGAGCTGGTTACAGCATTCAGCCAGTTCATGGGAATGTTGCTGGTTCTGCCTGCCCTCAGCTCAGAAATCAGCAGATGGCTAAAGCAGTGCTTTGTGTTTTTTCACTAGAAACAGTCCAATCAGCTAATGCAGAGTCAATGTAAAGAAGTGTTTGAAACAACCCCCTCAGCTCCTGGCATGGAGCACAGGTCGCTCCAGGCTCTCCCAAGGCTGCTGTGATGCCCTGCAATGGGGATTGAGGGGAGCACTTCCCCTGTGGGGCTCTCAGGAGGATGGGGACAGAGGTGGCGGCTGGATGGGTAACACTGCATCTGGCACATTTGAGGGTGTTTGGGTTAGTGCCCTGAAATGGTTGTGGCACAGGGCTCACTGCTGGAGGTGTGGGTAGATCAGAGCTCCCTGCTGCTGCTCTTTCACTTGGCACAGGTTGGAGCCCTTTGCTTTGGCATGGTCCTGCAAAGGAGAATGAGCAAATAGGTTCTCCTCCTTCACTTTCTCAATAGTTTTTGAACAGATCAAGGGCACCTATTGGAAATGATTCTGGGACAATCTGAAAGGACTTCAGTGATGTACCATGCTTACAAACCACTTCTGAAACATAGCTCCTCCTGCCTGAGTTTCTTGTGTTTCTGTGAAAATAATGGTAGCTTTGTCTTTTTTAAACATTGCAGTTGCTGATGATTCCACTCATCATGTCAGTACTTTATGTGTGGGCCCAGCTGAACAGAGACATGATTGTATCATTTTGGTTTGGAACAAGATTTAAGGTATGTCAGACAGTGTATTGGAAAGACTTCTGCCCATAAGGTGCATGTGTAGTGGGTGAGGGGCAAAATACAAATATTTTCTCTTAAAAAAGGTGTCTTGTACTCTCACATAGAATACTACTTGAGATGCAGCAAAGACAAAGTTCATAGTCTTCCATGTGCTATCACTCAGTGTGTCTCTACTGAAAAGATGCCCTGACAATTCATTGTTCTGAAAAAAAGGAAAAAATTCCTGATAAACTTTAGCCTGGATAAAAGCTGAATGTAGTGACAAAATGTTGGCATTTTAAATTGGTTTTTTTCTGCGTGCCCTTGGCTGTTTCTGTCAGATCTTGTAGAGAAGACTCTTTTGATAATTTCTAAACCTTTTCAAAATCAAAAACTTTAGGACTTTGTTCCAGATGTAAACTTGCTGTGGAACATAGGGTTCAAAAGGCACGTTTGCTTATAATGTTTGAATGAGCATGTTTTGTCTAAAAATGTTAGTGGTTGCTCAGTTTGGAGTAGCCTTTTTAGGTTGAATCTGCTTAAGTTAATAGATCAGGACCTGTGTAATGCCTAAAGCATTGAGATTATGATCATGCTTATTAGTGCAGTGGGAAGTTGAGAGCAGGTTTACATCCTTAACTTGTACTTACTCTCTCCACTGCATTCTTTTCCAGGCCTGTTACCTTCCATGGGTTATTCTGGGATTCAACTACATCATTGGTGGATCGTATGTATTTACTCATATGGCCAATTTGAAGTTATGAAAGCTTTTACAGCTATTTAACTGCTGCTGAATTTAGGAGTAATATTAAAATAACTGTAATCTGACTGATAATGCTCAGTGCCACACGGTGGTCATTTAACATAAAAGCAAAGAGGAGATGTGCATGTGAGAACTAGAGAATAGAATGGAGGTGAGGGGAGAGTAATGAGAGTTTGGTGTATTTTCTAGTAACTCCATGCATTGGGCCTTCTCCATACTAAGAAAGTAACACACTCTAAAATAAGATGTTATCCCCTGGAACCAGCCATTATTACTGGTTTTAGAAACAAGTTTAGCTTGACTCTGATAGTGCTGTTACTTCTTTCCCTCACAGACTTGTCCAACCTGATATTTTTTTTCAGTTTGTTAAACAAGGGAAAAAGGCAGTGAGCCCGCAGTGTGCCATATTAGCACTTGTTGAATTTTTTGGTCGCTCTTGTTTGTTTGTTTTTTTTTTTTTTTTTGACTAAACCCCTTGATGCAGAAATCCCCTCTGTGCACAGTGTGGGCCCCTCACTGGGGCCCTGCATTGACTGGGGCCTCTTGGTGCCGCTGTAACATAATTAGTGTCAACAACAAGTTTGTGGTTGAGTTATAAAAGGAGGAGATAGTGCAGCAAAACCAAATTCCCTTTTCTGGCTGTGCCTCCTACTGACTCATCTGTCACTTGTGGAAACTGCCTGCTCTTAGATACCTGCTGTTTCTATGCATGACAGAAGATACTCAAGGGCCTCCAGTTAGCAGTGCTTTCACAAAACTGAGAACAAAACAGTTCAGTACAGCAGGAGACAGGTTGTCCAGTGAAAGCAGCAGTAACTTCTCTGGCTCTGCAGATGATTATTTTGGGCACTAATCGCTATATGGTCTAATTCCCCAATGTAAACAAGTATTTATTGTGTTTTCAATACAGAACGTAGAGAAGGCTGGGAAGGGAGGGTGGAACAGACTATTGATGTGTTGGCACAGGAGGTTGGCCCTTCTAAAGAAGTGGCTGCAAAATGCTGAGGGAGGGAAAATTTTCTGTATGTTACAACCCTGGCAAAGCCTGGTGGCAGGTGAACAGAAGATTGTCACTCATTTCTTTTCAATGAAAACAGCATGTGAAAACATTCTTTCTTTTGCTTTACAGAGTCATCAATGAGCTGATAGGAAATCTGGTTGGACACCTGTATTTCTTCTTAATGTTTAAATATCCAATGGATTTGGGAGGAAGGAATTTTCTGTCCACCCCTCAGTTCCTGTAAGCTGACTTGATTCTTTACATCTCTATTTGTTTAGTCCAATTTTTGTATGGTTCATCAGACATATATATGGTGGGACCGTAAAGTGTAAAAATACTTTGCCAAGTCAACCTTCTACAGACTCTCATACTGACTGAACTGGTGGGTCATAAAAAATATTGAGTTTCTTGTAAATGGCCCATGTGAGAGTTCTTTGTTGCCCCTTGGGATGGCTTATGCCTTTACCCCCTCCTAAGAGTGAGAATAAATGTCATAGTTCTGCTGTTGAATTTAGCTGCAGTAAAGAGAACTCCCTAACAATTATCAGATCGTATATAAAAGAAGTTTTATCCTGAAATGATCTGTTTTCTGTGTCCCCATATATAGTTATGGTAGCTACCAGTTCAGCATTGTTTAACAATAATAGTCAATTGTAAACTTGTGCAAGGCTATAAATTATTCTGCTTTGCAGTCTGTATCAGTCACCCTCACTGGGACTGCTAGTCTTGGTTCTTGAAGTGCTTTTTCTTGAGATATGTTCATTGTTTTGGCATTGAAATACTATGATCAGAAGCCAAAGTTTGTAGTTCAGTTGCCCTTGTCCACACAGTTTTGGGCTGCAAATACTCCTATCAAACTTTAGTCAGCAACTCACTTAACCCTTTTTGTAACATAAACTGTTGAATTACAGTTACACTTTCTGTACAAGTTTCAATGAATAGGGGAGCTTTATATTCTGATTCTCTGCTTGCGAGCCCATCTGGTAAGCCTAATTTTCCATAAAGATTAGAAAACTAGGTTGTTTTTAAAAATGTCTTTAAAGGTGGTAACAGCTCTGAAAGTGCCCTCAATATTGTTGGTTCTGTGCAATTCTCTTGTTACCATACACATCCCAGAGATGGAAGTTTCCTGGTATTTCCATTTTTAAGTGTGCTGAGGGCTTAGATTTGAAAGAAGACAGTTTTATTACAAAGCATATCAGCTAAGAGGAAGTGCATGGAAAAGTAGAAAGCACAGCCTTGGCATTTCCCTGCAAGGTCCTGCTGTTTCTCTAACTCCTCCTGCTCTGGTTTGTCCTAGTTACCGCTGGCTGCCAAACAGGAGGGGAGGAGTGTCGGGCTTTGGTGTCCCTCCTGCCAGCATGAGAAGGGCTGCAGAAGATCAGCAGGGTGGTGGAAGACACAACTGGGGCCAAGGTTTCCGGCTAGGGGACCAGTGAAGAGTTCCTGCCCTTGGAAATCAGCAACTCTTCGGTGTCAATGGGACGTAGAGCCGACCGTTCCTGGTGCAGAGCATGCTTAAGAACTGAGCTCTCTGCAGTACTCTTGGATTTAACTGATTAGAAAGAATGTTTCTGGTTCAAGAGCAAATTAAAAACTCCAGAAGGAAAAAATGTAGATCTTGCTCCAGGTTAGCCAGTAGTGTCCAGTGTGATTCTGTCATTAAAAATAAGCCTTCTTTATACAGTATTGTCTGTCACAACAGGATCCATTGGCTGTCCTGTTCCACGGTGTGATGGAACAAGCTAGTGGTATTCTATCTTGCCTGGTATGTTAAAAGCTTTGTTGACCACAGTAAAGTAAGAATCTAGTGTGAGGCAGATGTCTCAAACAAGCCCCCAAGTGTAGGAAGCTGACTTTTTCCATAGCTGTGCTTAAGTCCCAGGGTCTTTGGAAACATTGTGTAAGTGATATCTCTCTGATGCATTCATAAAGCAAATTGCAAATGTTTCATTTCTGTTATTAAGCTATGTTTTGAGCAGAGCTGTTTCTTGTCATGCAGCATTTGTCCTACCTGCTACATCATGGGCTGGGCAAGGCTAAGGATTTAGAGGGCTTTTGTTTGAAATGGCAATAACAGGTACTCACAGAATTGAAATCTCTGAACTCTTCATGGCATGTTACAAAGCTTGTTCTGGTGAAATTGAAGTCTGGTATGTGTTTCCCCCCCCCCCCCCCCCCCAGATCTGTGAATTCTTGGCTTCAAGGTTTTTCTTTTGATTGCCAAATTGGGTAGCATAAATACTGCTTAAACTAGAAAATGTAACATTTTTGTGGTTAAGGGTACTGACTGCAGCATTGTTTAACTGAATCTTCAGCTTTATCTTAAAAGCTTTAAGATGTCTAAGAATCAAAGCTGGAAATAATCTTTTGCAGGGTGAAGATACAATATAACAGGTTACTGCAGGACTCTTTCATTGTCAAATAAGAAATTGCATACACTGTTTATTAGCATCTGTACTATTTTTGGTAAAAATGTTTGACATAGAAAAGGGAATGATTCTGTACAGTAGTTTTCCTTGCACTGGGTTCCCATGGGCAGAGCATGTGGCTAAGATCCAGGAAGCTGTAATGCCAGCTTGTTACTGACTCACTGCATGCTCTTGAGCAAACTTCTTACTTATCTCAGTTTTCCCAGCTGTAAGGAGGACTCGTGCATGTCTTAAAGCATTCTTACAAGACAACTGTCTCTGACTCCCTAGCTGGGAGCTGCTAGTGAGCAAGTAAGGCTTAGGTTTACATAAATCCAACACTTAGCTAGGAACACAGTTATTCTAACCTTAACCAAGAACTAAGTCAGAATGTAGTGCTCACTTTTTGTTTTGTAGTCAGAGGAGGAGGAGCGTTGTCCCTAGGATAAATTTCAAGTCTGACGAATTGTCCTTTAGCATTTGTCTCTTTTTTTTTTACTGGGTAGGTGGGGCACAGAAAGCTGTTCTGCCCCAACTTGGGTATCTCAGGTAACTGTAAGTAGGTGAAGTGAATCTGGGCTGATACATTTTTATTACTACTTTGTTTCTTCACTAAACTTGGGTTCTGAAGGTGTAAAAACTTGTAAATACTAAGTGATGCAAAGCTGAGTGGAAAAGAAGCATTAGACTGGAAATTAAAAAAAATGCATGTCTTCACTGCAACTCAGTTATGTTGATTTGGCTCGTGGAGAAATGTAGAGGACTGGTAAGGATTATACCATGTGCTTAAATTTTACAGGAACTTGGAGTTTAGAAATCACCTGCCATTTTTGCCTGTTTGGTGATGAGTTTTAAAAATGGTCTTGTCTCTTTCTTTGTGTAAAATGGTAGGTAGAAAAGAGGAGTGCAGTGTTGTAAATACAGATTTATCCTTGACCAACAGCTGTTATTTGATGTGGACTTGAATAGTCTGAGAATCATCATTTTGAGAGGAGTCTTTTTAGTCACAGGAATTTCACAGTCTCCAAAGCATTTGTCTTCATTTTGAGTCAGGACCCAACTTTTAAGTGAAGATGCAATAGTTTGTGACTCAGTTAAACCCCTGGCACACTCAAACTGCAGAATATCTCTGTACAGAAGGCCCAAAGGAGAGAAAGTGAGAGAAAGCTCAGCAAAAGGCATTGTCCTGGCCCACTGCACTGCATGGGGTCTTGCTTTCTAGTATGTCCTCCTTCTCTAAATTAAGAGGAAAAGGTTTGCAAGGAAAATAGACGTCTTATAAACCTTGATTAGCTTCTGAGCTGCTTCAGGTCAATTTACTTTGTTTATGGAAAATTCACTTCAGAATTTTATATTACAAGCTCAGTTTGTTTGTTTCTCAGTTTGTCACTTGACCTGAACTGCTGTTTGTCCTCCCACATACATTAATAATGGCAGTCTCTTGTTAAAATGAGTACCTCCTTTCTTATTTTGTACAGATAATTTCCCTTTTTGTAATCAATTTTTGTTGGCAAAGTTTTAAATTAAAATTTTAATCTCTATTACTGTCTTTGTTTTGCTAAATCATATTTCAGCTTAAGGCAAGCCTTGTGATCTGCAGGTCCGTGGGTACTGTCTGAGAGCTGCACTGTGACACCATCTCCTGCTGTTGATAAAAGTACTCACAAAAAGGACCTGCTTTTAGGTGGGAGTTTTGTCTTCTCTAATCAGTTACAAAATCATAAAGGCATTTTCTCTGTCTCAGTTTACACCATGAGTTTTGACAGACTGTGTCCTTCTGGGCTATTACCATTTTACAGCTGTTTTTTATATACTTGATTATCAATTCTTTGTCATCTGGGAGAAAGCATCCTTCTACCTACACTCAAACTTTGTGGGATTGATAAAGATCACTTACTTTTTCAGAGGTAAGCTTGGAATTCTGCAGTACCCTCTCTGTCCACACTGATGTGCACAGCTGCCAGAACTCCTTTTGAGGCTCTTACTGTAGCTGATTTGGTGATGGACACATTGGGCATCCTTTGACTCTTCAGCCCTCAGCGTTCATCTGACTGCACTTTTCCTGTTTGTTACCATAGTGGCTTCAAAGAAAATCATGGACTTGGTACGTAAAGGACTGTATGAATTAGTTGTGCTCCTCGTACTGGACAGGCTGGGTCCATACAAAGTAGAAGAGCATGACAAGTGTGTGCCTTTTGATTTTGCTCCAGCTGCATAAAGAGTCAGCAGAAGAGCCAAGAATATGAAATCAAATGTTTCATCTGTCATTCCTGTCACTTCATCTTGGCAACAGCTCCTCTCTCAGCACAGCTCAGTGATGTGGTGTTCCAGTGACTTAATAAGAAATTATCTGTTGTCATCCAGTGGTTGCACTAGGAAAACTGAGAGTCTTTCATTTTCAGGGGAGCATGTTATTTGCACTGCAACATAAGATTCTTTCTGTGTTTATGTATTGCTGTGTACCTTACCAGGGAGGAAGATTGCTTTGCCTTGGTGGTTCAAGTTGTGAGCTGGAGAGATATACTCCAGTTTACAGTTTGAAGCTTCTGATACAAGAAGTCACTTTGTAATGACTTTGTTATGCTGTTCTGCATCCATAAATTAAGATGATTCATACTCTCCCTTGCTCTGTGCTAGACTTAGGATGATGGATCCATCTGTACTTATATAGTATGACAGAGCACTAATTTTGGTGAAGATGTTCTTAGCATTGCTATTGCCTGCACTAGTAAATGGATTTTCTTGTTCTAAGCATCCCTAGATACTTATTTTTCCATGGATGATAGTAACAGTGTGAAGTTCAGAATTGAGTCTGTTGTCATGATTTGATTAATTAAGCTAAATACTGTAATATGTGCATATTAAGCAGAAGTACTTACATCTACAAGGTGATGATGTGCTGTTCTCTCGAATTGAAAAGATGAGAACACTTCAGCTGCTTGTGTTTTTCAAGCACACTGTTCAGGTGATGAAAGGAATTCCATTTGCAGCCATGGCTCACCCTTTCATCATCTGGAACAGGATCTAGGAGTGATTATACTACTTGGGAGCACAAGTGCATGAAAGAGCTGTGGCTGTGGGATGCTGGCAAGGCCTGTGCAGAATCTTGTTGATGTTGGGCCTGGGGGGAGGGGGAAAGTGATGATGAAACCTTAATTCTGGTGCTTCATTTTTTTTTAAATTTTGCTCCTTCTCCAAAGAGCAAAGCACTTCCAAAATGCCATTAGAATCAAATCATATTTTAAGGCCACGTTTCTCTGACTGCCAGAGCAATCCTAGCCCTTTGTGATGAGGATCGTGGCCATTGGAGATAGTGTTCAACATCAAAACCACCAAGAGGAAGTAGTCCTCTTGCATCTGAATATTTACAAGTATTTCTTGAGAGGATGTGTGTATTTAGTCCTTGGACTGGGTGTGGATTAAAGGACAGCAGGTGGATCTGTCTATTAAGGGTTTCATTGTCTTTGCCCCTGGAGGTGTGAGGATGCTTGTGCCAACCCTTGGGCTTGTCAGGCTGCTTGGCCTCTTCACACTACAGAGTTCAGGTCACCTTGTGGCATTGAGTTAAATGGAGGAAGTTTCTTTGCAGTTTGTTTCCCTTTGGTTTCAAGTTAGTGTATCAGTTAGCCCTCCCCAATGAACCCCAGGCTAGTTTGTAGTTAACCCTAAGAGGCCCCTCAGTCTCTTTTAAAATCAGAGCTCCCTCACCTACTCCAACTGGAAAGGCTTTTTTAAGCATGTGTCTTCCTTGTCTCTGGCCTGGCTCTGCTCGGTGCTGGTGCTGTGAGGGCTCCCCTGGGCCCTGGGGTGGGGAGAGGGCACATGAAGGGTAGGGCTGCTGCCTCCTCCTGCAGTCCATGGAGTGTCCCTCCTGCACAGTGTGGTTCCTGTCTTGGATCAGTGCAATCCAAACTGCTTCAGCTCCTGGCGCAGGTGTGCTCATAGCCCCAGGCTGTGAGGAACAGGTTCTGTGATGGAGAAATGCAATTTGGGTTACATGGTGGCTTCTTTTTATTTTTTGCGAAAGTGGTGTGGTGTTGGTGTATGAATGAGGTAGAGAAGCCTAAGGTACTGTTTTTCAGGTGGAAAAATATTTTTCATCGGTCAGGAAGGGATCTAAGGTTGCTGAGAAGTTGTGTTTTCAACTGGACTTGAAAATGGGAAAGAAAAACAATTAGGGATTGTATTCATTGATCAAAGAATGTTTTTCAAAGTGCTTTTTTATCTGCCATATGGGCTCAGAAAGTGGTAGTCTCCACTCAGACTGCAAAGAAATGCAACATCTGTCTCTGTCCTCCTCTACTGAATCCTTTACCCCACAGAAGGAGGAGGGCAGAGGGAGAGAGACGCTGCTCAGTATTTATTTGTACCCCCAGCTGGTCTCAGGGATGTGCCTTTGGCTGGAAGGGAGCCTTGATTGTGTGCCTGGTACACCCCTTCCCTGTCTGTTTAAGCAGTTGTCCATTGACTCTGAACTGCCTGTGCTTACTGCTATAAGAATTTAAGCAACTGCAAAAAGAAAACGGCATGTGTGTGCCTTGGGCATTGGCCTTACTTGCTTTAGGGGTTTAAGCTAAGGAGTTAACTAATGTTAATGTTTTGGTATTTTCACTCTGGAGCTTTTACATCCAGAATAATTTTCTTAAAATCTGATTCAAAGCTCAGCTGCTAGAGGGTTTAGGGTTTTGAATGTATAAATATCTAGGAAAGTTAATCTTGTCATGTTTTCTGTTCTGTCTTGCTTTTCTTCCCCAAGGTATGTAAGATCAAAATCCAATTAATGTTGGAAAAGGAAAGCAAAGATTCTGAGGCAGCTTCAAGAAGCTTGAAGACCCCAAAGCTTTATGCAACTTATGGCATAAAGAGCTTTTATTGTTCTTTTGGCCTTTGTGTTGTGTAAACTCAGAAACCAGACTACATCTTTAGGAATTGATGTTCTTAGAGGAACCTGGTTGGGATCTACAAGCAGGAGTGCAAAAGTTTGATAAAAGTTTAAATTTCTGCTGTAATGCTGTAAGTTCTCTGGTTCATCCAGCACAGCAGTATTTGGGGTTTTTTCTACTCTACAGCTCTGTCTTAGCAATATTCAAACTGAAGTGCAGCCCTTGCTCATTCACAGGGACAATTCCTCTCTAGCTGTATCAATATCTGCTTTGGCTTTGGTAGTCCAAGATGAGCACAGCCAGGGCAGGGGCTCCCCAGGGAGACCAGCACTCCTCAGCATGCCAAAAACATCTGTGGGGGCTAAGAGGAACAGTGGGAGGTGTGAGCTGGCAGTAAGCTTGATTTATTTGACTTTCCTTAACTGGTGGGGCTGTACAACCCAGGAGGGAATAGGACAGACAAGGATGAGGAAATGGCCATATCATTTTGAGGAGGTCCTGGTTTGGCACCTCTTGGGTACGGCCTTTCCCAGGGTATGTCAGGAAAGCCTCTTGAGATGAAAACTGTTCCTGAAGGCTGTGGAAGGGAAGGCTCCTAATGTGAAAATAAAGGGGCAAAGCCTTGGTGTGTGCAGAAGGGAGGTCCTTAGCTGGAGACCAGACCTGTGTGTGCCTGCAACACGTACAGGCCTCACTGGAACAAGATTGCAAAGAGATTGTGTGGGGTGGGAGGTGGGGTTGCAACATGAGAGTATTTTATTTGGGTGATACTGATGAGGATGAAATGCTCCAGGTTTTTATTTCTAAAATGACAGTTATCTTAAGAAGTATAATGGGTTTTCTGTTTTGCTTTTAAAGTTCAAGTCAACCCTTGAAAGCTGAAATCAGAGCCTATGTTTTTGTTTGGGGCAAAACATTTCCAGAACTGTTATGGTGGTGGTGGCTTTTCACTGCAATAAAATCTAAAAATAAAAAGCTCTTGTCTGAGATGAGACTTGTATGTTGGAATAAAGGCCTCACTTGAGCCATTGGGTCAGTGGGTTTCTATCTCTTGCTCTCTGAGCAGGGAGTACCTGAAGAGGTTTAAGAACCTGGAGCTTCTGGGCAGTTTCTGCATTCATGGTGAAAGCTTCCTAGCATGTCTGTTGCTCTCACTGGCATAGTTACATCCTGATTTTTTGTTTTCCTGTATGTTTTAGTTAGAGCAGTATTATTTAAGTTTACATTCCTTCTTTTTCATCTGAAACTGCACTCAAAGCCTTAGGGCCAATTTTAATGTTTCACAATAGCACAGGAGGAGGAGGAGGAGGGATATTCTCAGCTCTACTGCACTGGACCCACATCCACTGCCTGCATTTTGCTGAGGCAGACAAAACTTACAGGGGCACCAGATGCACCTGCAGAATGTAAATCCTCGTTAGTTTAGAGAGCCTGGGCAGCCTGAAGCAGGGACCTTCACCCATTGCCTGCTGTGACTGCCATCATACATAAAGAACTCCAAACCATTTTCAGAAGTTGAGCCTTGCTACTTGAAATCATGTGCCCAGTAGCAATACTGGTTTTATAGCAATTTATAATCTTTCTTGCCTCTTCTGGTGTCTGTCATGCAGGCAGGAAGTTACCAATCTCTATTTTTTTTCACCCCTTTAGGTGATAACCAGTCTAATACCTCTTCCCTTGTTTACATCCATCTGTTTTCCAGATATCAGCTGCTTGTTCTCTCAGATGATCTGATGAATGTAACTAGTTTAACTCAAGAGTTCTTGTCCTTAAATGCCACTTGAGCTTTTGGAGTTGCTACTTCAGAGGAAGAGTTTTTGTGCTGTCTTACCCAATCTTTTTCTAGCTGTTTTAACTGAGCATCTAATGCTTTCTCCAAACCTTCTCTTTGTTTCTGTGGTTCAGAGCCACCCCATGGGGATGTGCATGGACTGTTTTGGGAGCAGAGGGGAGTGTGCAGTCATTGCTGTGTCACTGCAGACATGTCACTGTTCCCAAACAGAGGGGAGGCTGTAATTACCCAGATGGGGAGCTCTGCTTGCTTCTCTCCTGGACTGTCTGACCCTGGGAGGTCTCACCAGGCTGCAAGTCCTTGGATGAGCCATTGCCTTCACAAGAGATGGATCTGTGGGGTTCACAGATCCACCCATTAAGAAATTACTTTTCTCATCTCTAACAAAGCATTTCGCCCCACCTTGCACCCATTATTCTGTCATTTTCAAATAGCAAATTCCTCTGTGTAATGTATCTTTCAAGAAAAGAAGAAATAGTAAGAGCCATTGGTATAAGTCAGTGTCATTTAACCTTCCTGGGCAAGGTGGTAGGAGAATTAGAGGAGAAAAATCCCGTATTGGAGGTGTAGGTGTGGTGATACTGCCCCTTGAAGGTCTGGTAAATCTCTAGGAACTGTATCAGTCTAATTTCTTGAAAGCAGGCAGATACCAACAAGCCCTGGGGCAGTATCATCTGGCTATGTAGCTGAGTGGGCAGGGGGATGTTTTAGCTGGATGCAGTTTCTCTGCTGAAGGATCTCAGACAGCTCTGTAGCTGCTGTTAGAGCACAGCTCATTGGGCCCAAATATTTAATGTATAATTTAATACAAACAACATAAGCTAATGCATCTGCCCCCCTATAGAAAGTGTTTGTTTTCTAAATCTGCTTTTGCCAGTTCCTCCAAGTTCTGCTAGACCTTTCTGTCCTCTTGTGCATCTTGAATGAGGTCAGAGACTTCCAAGGCTGGCTCTAGTGGGGTGGCTCATTCCACAGGGCTGCCTTCTGAAGCCACAAGGAAACCCTGCTGAGTAAGGAGTTTCTGTTAATGTGCAATTGAGTCATGATAAGACCAGCTAATAAAGATAAGGTTCCTGACAAATGGTGGGGCAATGAGCAGGGAAATGGAGTATGGAAAACTCTGTGATTAATCTTGACCCCTGGCTGCATCGTTCAGAGGAAAATCCCCGCTGAAGAGGATGCATGGGCATGGTGCTGAAGGGGAGGGAAAGCAGGAGAAATCCAGGGAAAAGAGTAGGAAGCAGAGAAGTGATTGATTGTTCCTCTGTGACCACAAAGGCAGCACTCTGACCCTGGGGAGGGCTGTCTCACAGTAGTTTAGTCCTAATGCCCTCATGGCTGCAAAGGCAGAGGGAATTCAGTCGCACTCCATGGGGTGAGCTGGTTTTTAACGCACGGGGAAGGGCTCGTTCCTGCTCGCTCTCTGGGGATTTGGTGACACTCCCTGCCCTGGCAGTGCCAGTTGGGCAGCAGGGTGTGGGACACTGGGGCAGGGCTGTGTGTCCCCAGCAGCCAGGAGAGGGGCAGGGCAGCACATGGCATCTCCCTCACATTTGGTGTTCTGTAACTCAGCACTGTTGTCACTGCCAAGATAATTTACACTGGATATGTACCTTGCTGTATCACTGCTTTGCTTTCTTTTGATCTGAGGTGTAAATTAATCTATGGGCCAAAATCACTCACTTTCTGAACTATGAAAATTTAATCTTTTCCCCTTTCAGAGTAGTATCTTAAAATTGCAAGCTTTGTTAAGTATATACCAACAGGTGAGCTTGCTCTTAGGTGCTTCTGGGCAGGGAGCAATTGTAAAGCCAATAAACAAGGGCAATTTTGTAGACTTGATTTTTTTTTTTTTTCTGACTGTGCCACTGTGTGTCAGGCTTCAGCTTTGCTATGTGTTTGCCAGAAAAACAGCCACTGACTGGCACTGCAGCCCTGATAAAGAGCTGGGGAATAAGGCTGGGAAGGGACTTCAAATAAAAATTATATTGGTGCCTTAGACCTGCAGTCCCTCTTTCTGAATAGCAGTTACAACAGAGACCATTTGGGCACAACTGTTTTTTCCCCTACCCTTTTACATCTGTCTTGCAACCTGAATGGTGATGGGTTTAAGAAGCTCTTAGCCTGGGGTCATATTTGAAGGACTGATCTAGTGTTGAACAAGCATGAGTGTCAATTAAGAAATGGTTACCTGCATAAGATAATTCAGGGAGAACATGATTGAAAACAGTGCTGATTTTTCTTGTCTGTCAGCTTGATCCTTGACTTGCTTAGGTGCTGGTGACTGTGTTTCAGTAGTATCAAATTAATACAAGTTACGCAAGGCATGGAAATTAGGCAGTTCTAGCTGGCATCAAGAAATGGATGATAAAACCTGATAAGCTCCAAGAAGCTTTTATATGTAGTCTTATGTCTGGCATGTTGGATTCTTTTTAAAAAATATTAATGCTGGGGCTGTGAAAATGAGTTAAGAACTTCAGTGTGAAGTATGCAGAGGAGATACCAGTTTTGGCTCTACAGACAACTGGGATGAGGTTTACTGAGTATTGCTGAGTATCTGTTTAAAACAGGCCAGCAGGAGCTCTTCATTTAAACCCCCCCCCATACCTGAGGTTCTTTTGCAAGTGCTTAGGTAAACAAATCAACAGCTTTTCCAAAAAGCTGGGATGAGGAGGAGCACTGGGAGTTACGACTCTGGCAAGCTGAAGCTGCAGATGGCCACAAGCAGTGGCTTTGGGAGAGGTGGGAACTGCTCTTTTTCAGAAGGGGTGTCAACACTACAGTGAAAATTTAAACACTGTAATTTTGCCTGATGAGGGTCAGTGCAGCAACATCTGCAGATGCCCTGAATTAGTGGGTTGTGCTTTTACTGAGCAAAAACACTTCTCTCCTGCTAAGGGCCACCTGGAAGTTATTTGTAAGTAAAGCAGGAAAGTTTCACCAACCTGTATGACTTCAGTTCCCAAGTCATTCATATATTAAAAAAAAATCACCTTCTAAATGAATAAGTAGGAGTGGGAGGTATAAGAGACTCAACAAAATAGGCCAAAAAGGCCAAGCACATTATCAATAAGCCTATTCTACTGCTGCCTAGTTGAGGACAGAGTGCTGAAGACATTGTTCAGTGCCACCACCTGCTCCCTCAGAGGTGTACTTTGCTTTTGTTTAGATGTTGAAATGCCCTTGAAACTCAGGCTCAGGGTGTGATTCTTGGCTATCCCATGCAGGGCCAGGAATTGGACTCAATGATCCTGATGGGTCCCTTCCAACTCAGCATATGCTGTGATTCTACAAAAGCAGGATCCTCTGAGAGGAGGTGGTTTGGAGATAAGTTCATGTTTGGCAGAGCCTTGTCTGGGCCATGGGGCAGTGCTGTGGTGACAGCAGCCCCACTCTGGGACAGTGCTAAGCACAGTGACACCAGGGCACTTTGGGGCCAGCACAGTGCTCAGTACAGTGTCCCTTCCTTGGATGGCACAAAATTGCTCAATGTGAGTCTGAAAAGAGGGTGGTGATGTCCAGGTTCAAGTGCAGGCCAAGTATGAAGGAAAAACAAAGCCTCAGCAGCCTCCTGTGATTTAGATGGGCAAAGCTCCCACACTGGAGGACAAAACTGCACTCTTTGGATAAGCGCTTATCATTCTTGAAGCTGGCACAGCAGAGCAGAGCAGTCCATGCTTCAAAAAGCAAAGTAATTAATTCTCCTTGCTCTCAGCCTCAGCAGTCTCCAATGTGCAATGCTGCACTGCAACCAAGCATGGAGAAACTTTCTTCCCAATCAAAAGAAGTATTCATTTTTTTACTCTGATACAGCAGGGTTGGTCTCCTTTTTAATATTAATGGAGACAATGTCTTCCTTGCCTTCCCATGACCTTCAATGTTTGTGCTTTGTGTTAAAATTTCCATTCCCCCTCCCTATTCAAATGCTGGTATTAAAAAGAAAAAAAAAAGATTAAAATTCCTTTTGTTTAAATCCCTAATAAGGGAGCCTTAGAGCATGCCAGCCATCAGATGCAGGGATAGGTCTTGGCTTGCACTCCTGGCTCTGGACTCTTCACCTGGGCCATGCTGGGTCAAACCTCTGGACCCCTCACCCCAACACAAGTGCTCTTTGCCTGCTGCTGGCTCAGTTGTGGTTAAAGTATGGTGATAGCTGAGTCTGGGCTGGAGAAGAGGTTTGGAGCTGTGCTTTTCAACCTGGGGTATTTCTACTCACCCTTTCCATAATGGAGCTGACAGTGCCAAAACCTCTGCCATCCTGTTTCTGTTGCAGATGCTCCAGTTGTGTCCCCTTGCTCTTAGCATGTGCAGTGGCTGTCTCCAAATGTGTCACAAACAATAATGAATAACTATGCCAATCAATCAAAAATAGTACTGATTTAAATTCCTGCCCCAGCACTGAGATGACAGGGACTGCTTGGAGGACTTAAAAAGCAAAGTATGTCAAATTGGAACATTTAGGTACAGATACATGTTACATGCCACTGTGTGGAAAAGTGCATTTTGGTATTAAGGATTTGGTGTGAGTGGTTCAGGGAGGCCAAAGAGGCTGAATGGTTCCATGCTTCTTGGTCTGAGGAGATAACAACACTCCTTAAACCATGAGGGGTTCAGTTGCAGGTGGTGATGTGTTTATAAAGCACTCCCTGGCACACTGACCTCCTGCTGTAATGGAAAAGGAAATTCCCTCTGTTTGGGGATAAAACATTGCAGCTGCAGCAATGGCCAGAAATGCTCCCCAGGTGGGGGGAGCACCTGGCACCTCCCCCTGGGGTCCCCTGTGCTGGTTTTGGTTGTAGTAGAGTTAATTTTCTTTACAGTAGCTGGTTTGGGGGTATGTTTTGGAGTTGTACTTTATTGAGTTGAATATGGCAAGGTCCCTTCCAGCTCAGACTACTCTGTGATTCTGTAATATCCCAAACCATTGGTCATGCTTAGCAATAACAGCTGGGGAAGAAGGAAGGAATGGGATGTTTGGAGGGATGGTGTTTGTTTCCCAAGTCACTGTTACACGTGGTGAGGCCCTGTTCTCCTGGAGATGGCTGAACACCTGCCTGCCATGGGATGTTAATGAATTCCTTGTTTGCATTGCTTGTGTACATGGCTTTATCTTACCTATTAAACTGGCTTTATCTCAACTCACGAGTTTTCCCACTTTTACCCTCCCAATTCTCCTCCCCATCCAGCTGAGGGGGAGTCAGTGAGCAGCTGTGTAGGGCAGAGGTGCCAGCTGGGGTTAAACCACAACACTGCCCAAAACAGGTCCCTAGGAAAGGAAGATGCATGATGTTCAGGAAGAGACTTAAAGGTGGAAGGAATTAAGGCAGGAAGGTGAAAGCTTTACCTGGAGACCTGGGCAGAAGAAGACCCATGTCCTGGCAGGATTGTGTGGGATGAGGGTCTCTGAGAATCCCCTGTCCCAGGCTGCTTGCTCATTTCTGCCCTTGTGCCTTTGCCCCTTGTAGAGTGAAAGGCTTAGAAATGCCAATGAAACAGCAATGATTTGATACCAATATAAAATGAAGCTTCCTTTTTGGAAGTCAAGACTAGGCCAAGCTGAACTCTTACCTTTAACACATTTATTCAGCAGTCTTATGAATACCTGCATACATCTCAGTTTCTCTGTCCATAAACTTGGGTTAATGCTTTTATTCCTTTAGCTGTCTTAAAGAAGTTTGCAAAACTAATTATTTTTTAGATTAAAATTGCTGCACACTAAATTTGACACAATATATTGCACTGAGATGATCCAGACTTTTAAGAAAGATTTTTAAAAAAGAGGAAGGTAAGGGTGAGTTTGTGTACCGAGGAAACTACGAAGATGTCTCATTTACTGTGCCTGAGCCAGCTTGCTGGATGTGTTAGTACATGTAAATGATAAGAATTTTAATGTAATTGTAACTACCATTTTGGTGCATCAGTTGGAGGGCAATAAGAAAACCAAAGACCACCCCCCCTGCTTTTGTTTGCTCTGCTCAAGGCATGCTGTGTGATTTGCTCTGACAATTACTCGGTCACTCAGCTCTTACCTCTGTCCTAGCCAGAGCCTGCAATAATCTGATTGGGATAATTCAACTGCATAACACCCCAGAAACCCTGCCTGGTGATTCTTATGCTGCTTTTCCATTCCTTCACTGTGTATCTCACATTCTCTTGCTTTCACTGAATGCATTCACTTTTCCTGCTGTATTATAAATATTTTTGGAGTTATGCTCAAGAACCGCAGGCCCCATTCATATAGCTGCTTTCCATTAGTCTAGCAGATTTCCTGCTCAGGTTTCTCTTTTTACCCAGCAGACAGTAAAAAAGTTCCTTTCCATTGCTGGTGTGCTCTTTCCTTGCTAACAAGATGCCAAATGGACTTCCTACAATGTTGTCTTATGTGCTTCTGAAATTTATTCTTTTCCTCCTTCTGTAAACTGGTAACATTTCAGGATGCATCTTTTTGCTACCTAAGAATATCTGAGAGCTACAAAATGAAGAATGTTTAAGTGGTTTAATTTCTGATGGTAAATATAATGTATAAATATTACTTATCTTGGTTGCTATTTTTCCCTGTGTATTTCTCTAGGTTAAGTTATCATCACATAATTATCATTATGCTCATAATCACTCAGATTTCTTGTATAACCCAGCACTTTCCTTCTAGTTTGTGCTGGTCCACATGGTGCTGGGAAACTCCTCCTTCCTAGAGTGATCCCTGCAACTGCTGAGTTTCACCCTGCAGGTGCAGGTTTCTTGCCCCAATCACTAGCTGAATTTCAGTGACACATCAAATGAAATTCCCAAAGGTCAGAATTGGAGATTTGAGGTAAGAAATGGTGCTACTGCACAACTGTGATTGAAAAGAGCTTTTTTTTCCCTTCCTTAGAAAAATAGTATTTGAGAAAACTGAACTGAATCATTTAGACTGCAGGGAGTTGACAGTTGCTTAAGCTGCTGCCCCAAAAGTTCCCAAGGCTTGGTTAAATGGGGCTTTGAGCCACCTGATCTATTGAAAGATGTCCCTGCCCAGTGCAGTGGTGATGAACGAGATGATCTTTAAATGCTCCTTGTGATCCAAACCATTCTGTGATGCCTTTCTGTGCTGTCAGAGTGGTCTCTCACTATTCACATTTAATAAGGCTTCTGACATGTCTAAATTGTGTGTTATGATGTACTTGGAGCCCCCAGATCTCTAACACCAGTACAGAGCTTCCCAGCATCTTATGGATTGGGCAGGAGAATAATGAAAATCCTTGTCAGCAGAAATCAGACAAAATTTAAAAAGCAGAGGCCACCTAATTCAAGGTGTTACCGACTTCCCAGTGACGGATTTTTCTACAAGCCATTTTAACTTGTACAAGTTTAAAAATCAGATTTATTTTTATTTTGTGTTTAACTAGATTTCTTCTGATTAGAAACTTCAACACTTAGGTTAAAATGCCTTGTGGAAGGCAGGGCCTGCTGCTGCTGCTGGGGGACCAGCCCAGGGAAGGCTGTCCCGAGCTGTCCCGAGCTGCAGGGCTCTGCCAGGACAGGCCCTGCTGGCCGTGTTCCCGCAGCAGCTCTGGGCTGCAGTGCTGTGGGAGGAAGGAATTAAGGTGGAAACTCGGTGTCAGCAGCGTTTTCATGGTGTGCAGTGAAACCCCAGGGCCCTGTCCCCAATGGCTGCCGTGCACAAACAATGTCCCCATTGTCCCTTGCTCTGGCACTCTCCTAGAAACGCAGCCACTGTGCTGTGTTAATTAAACACAAAGCCTGCTTCCACTGCCCAGCTCTGCCAGCCACCCTCAGCAGCCTCTGGGGCACCTGGGCTGCTTCAAGCTCAGCCAAAAGGGGTCCTGGGCTCTGCTGGGCTCTGAAGGTTTGGTACCACACCATGGCCTGCCTGCACAGAGCCCCTCAGAGCCACCAGGCTGCCACCCTGGCTAAGATGTGCCAGCCTGCTTGCTGGGGGACAGCCTCAGATGTATTATCTGTGTGATGACAGACTGCAGGGCCACTGCTATTGTTTGATTTGAATTGCAGAGATCTCCAAGAGCCCCAGTTCTGTGCCCTAATCCACTGTATCTGGGATGCACAAATACAGAAAACCCTAGGTGGGCCTTGTTCTTCCTAAGATCCCCAGGAGCACTGCTAGTTAAGTAGGTCAGTGCTCCAAACACACAGATGTACAACACAAGTCAGACAGGAGGGATGCAAACTGCACCTAACACCATCAAGTGGCTGTTAAAACCTTTATAAGGGCAATTAAACTATTACCATCCTTTCATACAAGCAGTGGGAAAAAAAGTGGCAATTAGTTTCAGTTACAGCTTTGGAGTTCTGGACAAGCATCTGCAGATGCATTTTCTTTTTGGTCACCTGCTCTGTGCATCCATGACTGCACAGGCATCTGCCCCCACCCTGCAGATGAACACCTGAGCTGTGTGTGATGGGACATGTGCATGCTCCCTGTCTGGCAGCCTCTGCCCAGGGAGCTCCTGCTGTCACTTCCCCACCTGTTGCACACAAATGCAGCAAACAAAGTCACTCCTCTTCAGCAAGGAACCAGACACCTTTACTGCAAGAGAATTCACTTGTTGCCACCCACTGCAAACCTCCCTCTACAGTTATATGTTGTGCTGATGATGAATAAAAATAACTCCATATGGGTGAATCACAGGGCTGGTTTCATTCATTCGTTCAGTTTGTGAATCTGCAATCAAAATAAAAGGTGTTCCCCAAAGGCTCATTCCCAGGCACTGTCTGCATCCTTCCTGCAGGAAACAGCTCACTGACAGGGGGGAATAAACATCAGTATTCATGGAGTTCACTTTAGTACAGTTAGTATTTGCCAAATTCTGCAAAACCAGTAAAACCCTCATTGCAGCTCTGAAGACATCAAACTCCTGCGCACAAAGTTTGGGCTGAGGTTGGGTGGGGTTTAGTTTTCTTGGGTTTTATTTATTTTAGAGTAAAACAAAAGAGTTGAGAAAAAAGTTACCAAAATTTTTAGCCTTTGTTTTATTGAGTTACAACAAATGAGCAACAAGTTAGAAAAGTTGGATTTATTCAAACTCCCTAGCATCCTGTTTGTGCAGCACACTGAAAGGTGGGCAAGTTCTCCAGCCCCAGCTCCTCAGAGGAACTCCCTGGGCAGCTCTTGCACCCAGGCTCCTGCTCCCCTCTGCTCCCTCCTCACACATGCACAGACAGACATCCCCACACAAATCCTAATTAGCAGTATTTGAAAAAAAGTGCACTCAGGAACCTAAGAGTGATCTAAAAATTTAGTGGCAAGGGTTAATAAGAAACTTCTGTTGTGCGCTACAACGTCTAAAGCTGGAGGGCAGCTGCTGGTTATGGTGTCCATCACTGTACCAGCCAAAGAAACACAAATAAATTTGGATTATGAAGAATCTTCATTTCCTCATTCCAACCCCTCTGGGAGTTGTAATGCATGTTTAAACAAAAAGTGCTAAAAGAACCCCAAAACCAAACCAATGATCAAAAAAAGGCATTCTAGCCAAATCTTCAGAGACCCACAGCTGGGGCTGGCTGGTGAAAAGTGAAGTACAGGAGCTGGAGAAGACTTGCCTTGTAGGAGCATGGAAAAGCAGAGATTTAAATATTTCAATCAGTAACAGGTGGCAATAGAACAAAACAAAAAAGTCAAAACAACAAGAGAAAAAAACAAAAAACAAACCCCACTGCTCCAGAACATGTTTAACTGGTCTGAAATGTAAACCGGAGTGGGGATCTGGGCTCAGGTGTTGATCTGCACCAAGACAACTCCAAAAGATTGCAACTCTTTCTTAAAACACTTCAGGAAAAAAAAAATCTCCCTCCTCCACAAAAGACACTTCCCTCCCCCCTACCAACCCCAAAATTTCTCAATTGCATTATATGCAAGAATAACTTGCACCTATTAAAAAAATTAACAAAATTTTTATGTCGTACAAATCTGTTCCAGTAGAGGAAGAGGCTGGGCGGGAAAGTGGGTGGGAGAGAAACTAAGAGAAAACTATGTACAAGGACCCTTTCCTCTTTCTTTCTTCTCTTTTGTAATGCAGTAGTAGGACTTTGGCACTATCAACAATTCCACGGTGATGCTCCATGAGAGTATTTCTTCCCACTGTGCCTCCACAAGCAGGGTTTGAGACTTGGAGTCACAACACACTCTCTCACCCAGGCAGGAAAATAGAGTTGTCTTCTATTTTCAGAGAGCATTTCCCCTTCCACATCAGGACAGTGCAGCTGAGGAGTACCCCTGCAAAAATCACAACAGCAGCATATTATTTTTTTAGGCACTGTTTGAGCTGTTAACTATGATGAGACCTGGTTTATATCCCTGCACATGTGGTAACAACACTGTTTTGTGTTAACTGCACCCAAGGCCTCTCCTTACCACAGCCCCATCTGGTAGGGTGCTGCATTTTTGCTGCATGTAACACCCAGCTAACAACCCCCTACAGACTTCTCACAGGGATATATGGTCCAGCCTTGGCTCAGGCAGATTCTCACACTGACTCAAAATGATGCCTGCACGTGTTTGGGGCAACCACTTTGCAACCACAGGACAGACAGTGCTAACACCAAGAAGACTACAGGTCTTTCCCCCCAGTAAATAAATCCCCTTGTATTATTTCCTGTTTTACATTATTTCAGAAAATCATACAAACTAAAAGAAAATGGAAAAAGTTGGATGTGCCTGTGCTCTGCAGAGCAGCTTCCTGGTTCTGCTGTCACTCCTGCACCATCACAAAAGCTGCACAATTGGACCAAAGATTAAAAGATGACCCCTCAAACCCCAACCTTCAAATAGCCACCAGTTCACACATATCCCCAGTTCCCAGCAAAAAGCAAGGGCTCTACGACAGGGATTATGCTGAGTTTTTCCACACTGAGGTGTGAATGTGCAAAAAGTGTAAACATCCTCTTCAGCCACCCTGCAGCAGTGCTCACTGAAACCTGAGCTGACTCCTTATTTCACATCTCTCATGGATGTTGCTGTCTGCTCTGTTATTTCCCACAAAAGCTGTGGGTTCTATCTGGCATCTGCAGTGCAGTCAAGCCCAGGGACAGGCCATAGGCTTGCACCAACATCAAGGGGAAAAGTCCTCTCTCCACCCTTGAGACCTTCCCACACAGGCCCTTGTTCATCTTGACTCGCTGGAAAATTTTAATTGCTGTACTGGTTTTGCCTCTCCCTCTGAAATCCTTCATTATATTAGAGCTTGAGTCTCTAATGCACCTCACTCATTTCAGGGGGAAAAGCATGTCCTCCCTACTTCAGCCTCATTCTCTCAAAGTTTTAGGGTGACCTGAATACTGCACTGGTCAATCCCATGCTGAGTTACTTCAGGATGCTGACTTGGAGCCCAGCACCAGTGGCAGACACTACTGTGAGCTTTCTAAATGAAAGCCTAAGCCTCAAGAAAAGTGAGAACTTGGGCAGAAGGTGAGAAACCCCAGTGATGTTCACTACTGATGATTTTGGACACTGAGGAATGCACTGGGTCCCTGGCGAGCAGGTCATCTGAGCTCCTGCAGCAGGGCAGAGGGGGCTGGAGATGCCAGGAGGACCCAGACTACCTCTGATGCTCAGGATCATGCATTCAGCAGATGCAATGCATGACTGCCTTCAGGCTTTTTTTTTTTTTCCTGCTGGGCAACCTTCACACATGGTTTGACTCTGGCAAATCTCCACAGAGCAGTGGTCACAGCCATCGAGATCTGGGGTGTTCAGCCACCTCATTCCCACCACGAGCCACAGGCTTCGGTGCCTACATCTTGCAGGGTTCATACTTAAAAAAAGAGGTCATGAAATAACTCCAAAAAAAGACAGTTTACTGTGGAAAGGTGGTGATGAGGGAAAAAACCAGATCATTCTGAGAAAAAACAAAAGCTCTGGTCTTGGGAAAACCCCACAGGGAGACAACACTGAAGAAAGCCAGCAGAACTGGCACGCTCTGGTCCTGCTCTCCTGTCTGAGCTGTAGTTTGCTGTGTTTAATTCAGAACAGCTTCTGTTTGTCAGTCTGTGCACAGGAGGAGGACAAGGGACCCAACTCTGACCTGTGCTGTGGGAAGGCAAGGCAGGAACCTCTCTACTGATGGAAAGGGAGCTACAGCACTCTTGACAGAGCAGCTGGGCCTCACTACAAGAGGGACACAAAGCTTCATGACAGTCTCAGAACACTTCCAGAGATGGCTTTAGTGCACCCTACAGCAGCCACTCAGTATCTGGAAGGCCTGGTACCCTATGGGGACAGGTCTCCCAGCCTCACTGTTCAAGAAAACCAACCTGCTCCATGGAATAAATCCAATTTTGCCAAAAGCTTCAGATACAGACTTAGTAACAGAGGCTCTCCTTAGTCCTGGGATGGCATTGCAGAGCCTGGCATGAATCCTGCTCTCACAAAGGCCCAGTCCCTTGTGAAATTCCCTCCAGCTGCAGCAGCAGCAGAATCTGCCAAACATGGATCAGTTTGGGAAAAACTCGTTTTTTTAAGGCATAAGGTCTGTGTAGGCTATGACACAAATGCTCTCTAATAGTTCCAAAATCTCCTAAAGCTACATTCTGGAAAAGAGAGTGACTGAGATGGTCTGGAAGAGCTGAGGTTTTACAAAAGCCACACACAGATTCAGTCAAGAAGGGGATGGAGGTCAATCATCAAAAACCATTCATTTTAGATTATGCAGATCAAGCTGTGAAAACAGCAACCCCAGGAATATGCAAGGAGCAGGCTCCTGCCTGGTGTGTGGCTCAGCAGTGAGAGACTCACCCAGCAAGTGTGGCTGTGTGAGAGACAAGAGCAATGCCTTGTCAGCTCTTCAGTCCACCTCTTACATGTGGTACCTGAGGAGCATGTTAGGAAAAATCAAGCTTTTATGACAACTGACAGAAACAAGTTCCCTGTCAGGTCAAACAAAAGTTTCCGCTTTTGAGTCAGACTCTGGATGTCACTTGGGATAACACCTTGTTAATTTAACACCAAAATTTTAGCTGAAAATTTCCAAGATTGGCTGCCCAATGAAAGCTTAGAAAAAGTAGCTGAGATTATTCTCTCAATCCCATCAGTGTGGGGTATAAAGATTCCAAATTTTGTGTCACAACGACTGTGGCAATGCCTCCATGTGTGCACCACAGAGCAGCACTTGCATTCCTCAGCTGAGACTTACAGGCAGAATAAGGAAAATTTAAAATACTTTTTTAAGTCCCCAGACCAGCACACTGAGAAAGTGGCAAGGAGCAGAAGACAAAAGGGCCCTCTGACCATTACTGCACACTCTTTGCAGCAGAAGTCCTGCTCCAGTGCACCTTTTCTCAGCAGGTGTATTGTACACACAACCACCATAAAACTCCTCATCAAAACAATCACTCAGCAACAGTTTAACTGAGATCAAAGTTCTTATAAAAATTCCTCTTTGATAACATTTGAGCACCTCCAGAGCCCTGAAGCTTTATGGTCAACACCTGTACCAGGGCACAGAGGCAGGAGGGTCACTCCATAGCTGACACTGCTCACAAGCACAAAAACCCAGGCACCATCCTAGGCTGCTGCAAGGAGCTGGTGCAAATCTTGGTTTCAAAGTACAAGAGGTTTGTAAGAAACAGGGGTTTCAGGCAACTCCCCCTGCTCCTGCCTTCTTCTCAATTGCCTCTCTGAGCCCCTGATCTGCTCCCTCTCCTCAGAATCAAAATTTGTAGCTGGAAGGGGGAAATGTTCTGGAATAACAACCCAGAGAAAAAGAATCCCACAATGCATTTATTCCTCACACATTTGACTTTAAAAGGCAGATCAGATCCTGGCTTTCCCCTCTTATGTGGCTGCACAACAGTGGCACCCCAGTGTGCCTCTGGCTGATGTTCCCACATCCTTCTTCCTTTAATCCCTGCCTTTGACACACAGGTAACACCTGCTCCTCACATCCCTAATTACCAACTTTTCCAAGGATAATGCAGGACAGTGCCTTGCAATGCAGTATGAACCTGTAAGATTTTGTTATAAAGGTGCTGTCATTAACATTTCTCAAGATTAGCTAACAGAATTCACAGTTAAAAAAAAAATACCACTTCAGGGTTGGTTTTTTTTCTCAACTCAGAGAACGTCCAGGAGACTTTGGGACAAGTACTGCACAAGGAGAAAGTGGCATGCTAGGCAGCAGGGCTTACTGCCAAAAACTGCACCTCAGCAACAGGTGGTTCAATCCAAGTACTGGTAGCTATAATAACCAAAAATCTTAAATACAAGTGTGGAGGCACCTCTATCAGTCCTGGTTTTTGTATTTTTTTTTTTTGATTTTTATTTTTAAAGAAATGCTAAAGTATATTTTACTTATTAGATGCCAGAAAACGACCAATTTTCTCAAACAGGTGCTCTCCCACTATGGTTTTTAATGCAGGATGCTGAGTTTTCTGTAGGATAAGCTCTAAAGTTGTGGTTTAAGGAAACTCCAGATTCAGGTTTACTGAGCACAGAATGTTACAGGTTCCAGTGAACTCAATTCAACATGCAAGAATTACTGACAGTGCTTGTTCCAGATTTATATCTGTGCAGTTGTGATCAGAAACAGGTTTCAGCTCTCCAAATAACAAGTCCTTTTGCATTGGGAAAGATCATATAACCCCCCACACCCCTCTTAAAGCCAGGCCCTGCAGCTTGCTTTTAAATTCAAGATCCTGTGAAGAAGAGCTGCTAAACACCCACACAGCTTAGTCTGGGGCATTTCCTAAGCCTCTAGTGAGAGCAAGCAGAACAAAGCTAGACTGAAGAGAGTTCTCACTTGCAGGAGGAAGAAAACACATTTGCATGAGCCACTTCAGTCCTACTTTTTTCTTTTTTTTTTTTTTTTTTTTTTTTTTTGCTCGCTTTTGCATAAAGAGGCATCTGTGTACTAGGCCCTTCCCCCAGTGACCTTTTGTTTTCAACATGGCAGGATGCTGCAAAGGAAGGACCTGAGACGGAAAAACAGGCTCAGCCTCTAGTCAGTGATCTCTCAGCAAGGGGGATACTAGCAGCTAGTGTTACTTACTGTTTCTTCACAGCTAGCATGTTTTATGTAAAGTACATATAGGTTGTTTAAAGACATAAAGTTTTAAGGTTTAATCACTTACTGCAGAAAAAAAATTTATGAAAACCTCCCTTATCCAGGACTTGACCCACAAGGAGACAAAAACCAAGGCAAACTGCACTAACCCCTCCTCTATCATGCAGTTGGCTTTAATTTACAAGCAGAATGGGTCTCCCTTTTGTTCAGGCATCCAGCAGGCACCAAGCATCCGGCAGGGATGGGCTCCAGGGATTTACACTGAAGCAGGGCTACAGAATGCTGGAAGCACACCCTGCCAAAGGGAGGCTCAGAGAAACAGGGCACCCTCAGCATTACCTGTCTATACGTGGGAATTGTCTCCAGATATACTTTCAGAGTCCAAGTCTGGCAGCTCTGTGTGGCCCTCTGTGGGGGCTGTTTGGCTCCAGCTGTCCGTACAGTCCGAGGCAGCGTCGTCCTCGCCCACCGTCACCTCCACCCAGCTCACTTCTGCTGGCTCCTCGTTCTCCTCGCTGCCGTGGCCATCGTGGCTGTTGCTGCACTCCAGCCTGTCCACCCCCTCTGCCTGATTCCCCAGCAAAGAGTCCTTCAGTGGCTCACAGTCTCTTTTTGCTCTCACCACTGGTTTCCCCCCATTCTCTTCATTCAGTTTTTTATGCTCCTGGTAATGCTGCCGAGACACCTCATTACCATTCTTTGGACTCTCAATGTGTTTTGAGCTCTTTTTCTGGCTTTGCTTGTTATGACCATCACCAGCACACTGCTGCTGGTACTGGTCAATCCATTTAAGTGACCCTGTTCTCAGTGAAGACCTGTTCTCCTTGAACCAGCGAACTATTTCAGTTCTCGTGAGCCCAGTCTGAGATGCCAGCTGGTCATACTCCTGGGGTGATGGCCACTGGGTCCTTGCAAATGTGCTTTTCAACAGATGAATTTGCTCTTGTGTTTTCTTCAATGTGGTGGAGGACCCAGATAAAGCACCAGGGAGCTGAGAGCTAGTCAGAAGTTCTGCCTGGCTTATTGCACCATTGGGAGTTCCTTGATCCTTAATTTTTCTGTATGATCCCATTGAGTCCAGGACAGCTTGCTCCATGCTGTCCCTTATCTTTCTCCGCTCAGAGAACCATGAATCTATCTCCCTCCTACTCAGCTTAGTCTCCACTCGAAGCCTGTCCAACTCTCCCTGGGTAGGAAAAGAGCATTTTAGGAAACTCTCCTCAAGGGCCCTAAGCTGCTCTTGAGTTTTCTCTTTGAATCTCTGAGGAGTAAGATCTGTGTATGGGTGAAATGACCGGCCATGTCGACCAGCTGAAGGTGCTATCTGATCTTTCCCTAAAGCATCACCAGGAATTTGCACAATGCCCCTCTGACTTCTGTACCTGTGGTCACTGAACCACTTTTTGATCTCACTCCTGGAAAGCCCTGTTGCCTCTATAAGCCGGTAGACTTCTGCATCATCAGGAAACTGGCTTGCCATGAAACTGGCCTTCAGCTCTGCTATCTGCTCCTTGGTCTTTTTCCTCTCACTGGCTGGGGTCACTGGAACAGCAGTCACCTTGGCAGGAATCTCAGGCACCTGGACTACGTGAGGACGCTTGGCCTCTGGGGCACTTGATAAGGTCTGTATTGTCCTCTTTTGGCCCTGGTTTGGGGCAACAGCAAGGGTAATTGGTGAACAGGAAACAGTTGAACCATTTGACACAGGAGTCAAAACCAGGCCAGTCTGGCCCAGTATCTGACAAGGCAAAGCTGTCTGGATGATGGGCTGTGGCATTTTTGCAGTTGCCAAAGGAGCTGGCAGGACGGTGATGGTCTGGGGAACTGCCTGGATAGTACCATTGAACATCTTCTTCCTTGCTTCCTCCACTTCTTCAGGAGACCAACTTATACCGTGCTTCAAACGCTGCGTAGCAAACCAGATTCGGATTTGTTCTTCGGGATGTTTTGATGCTGCCGTCAACCACGACAGCTCTGCTTGTGTTGGGTAAGGAAACTTATTAAAGGAGTTGATCATGGTTGCGTTAGTGTCCAGTGCAGAGTTGTATTTGGTACTGTTCAGAGGGACTGGGACCTTGGGGACAAGGTTGATATTTGGTGGCAGCTGTACAGAGGGCATGACGTGGGCTAACACATCATGGAGGAGGTCTCCATTTATACAGGCGATAGCTTCAGTGGCCTCAGTGATGATGCGGGGCAGAGCACCATCCACCTGGTTTTCTGTAACTCCCTCCTCTGGCTTTTTAGATCCCTTCTTGGCTTCCCCTTTAGGCTTTCCCAGTTTCATCACGGGTGCTTTATTTGTGCTGATTCCCCCATGAAGTGAATCGTCACACTCTGCATTTTCCAGCCCACTGCTTGTGACAGTGACATCGCTGGTGGCAGCCTCGATAGACTGCTCCAGGACAGTCTGATTATTGCGTTTAATTAATTTCAGTTTAAAGTTAGTCTCTCCCGGGTGGTATTTTGTGTTGTGGTCAGATAAAGAATCGTATTTTTTGGTTGTGAAGTTGCATTCAGCACAGACATACAGGGGGTTGAGAATGACGTTTGGATGCTGAGTGTCAACGTGCTCTGTGAATTCATTTAGGTTTTGTGTTGAATAAGGGCAGTACTTACACTCATAACCACCCTGGGGTTTCTTAGACTGATTTTCACCCGGGGGCTTCGCCTCCACCACCTCGCAGTCTTTGACTGAGTTTTCTGAAGGCCAGGTTTTTTTGGAGTCCTGCTGTGCTGCCCCAGTGCCCTTGTCTTTCGGAGTCTCTGCGCCCTCGGCTCCTTCCTGCTCCACGACTTCAGAGGTTCGCACCATACAGGGAGTTGTGGACTTTCTCTTGCTGGCCATGGCAGCTGCTGGCAGTGTGCTGCTGTCCCAGATGGTGGCTTCTTTTGACAGGGTGAGCAACCAACTCAGCAGACCTTGCAAATAGCTTGAAACTTCCCTGATTATTTGACTCTGTTTTGTTTAAAGAGTTTCTGCCCTGGCTGTGACCTTCAGCTTCGCCAGCAGACCTGTCAGCTGCATGACACCTGTGAAACAAAGCACATGTTGTTAGCCACTGATCAATAAAACACAGATTTTGCAGAAAGCCACAGCTCAAGGTGTGTGCATTTGCAAGGCATGTGCATATTCTGGATATTGCCAAACTCTCATTCCTTCACGTCATCATTTTAAGAGTCAAAAATCTCCCCAAAAAGAAAAAAGTCATGGGTAATTTGCAATGAAGTGCACCACAGGAAGAAAATGACTGGAACAAATAAGATGAACAGACAGAGAATTTTAATTTCCACTAGACTCAATGTGTTTAGTTAGGAAAAGAAGAAGATAGTACTATAAATACTGCATCTTTTTATAGAAGCTGCAATTCTATTAATTACTATTTTGAAGTCTGCAGATTTGAAATTGAATGTGATTTATATTAAACTTAATTACTTCCCACTGTCACTTACCTTGTAAATATGACTACTAAATGATTATGGTTACTAATGATGGGTGATTTCTAAATAAAGCTATAGGATCTGCCTTGGTTGTAAAAGTAATAGCAGAAAGAAGCGTTAATGTAAATCAACACTTCCAAAGATCTGTGTTTTGAGAAAAGGTGGGCTCAAAGAAACTGCAGCAGGAAACTACAGCAGATTTGTGGAGGCCTATCAAGTCTTTTCCAGATGAGAAGTTTCCTTAAAACACCACTTTTCACTCGACATTGACAGAAACAGCTACCAAAGGCCAGAAACCCTCAAGTTCCTTTTAAACACGGTCCCTTTCTGTGACCCCACTGATAATGTCCCAACTTGTGCTTATCACTCCCTACAGAATTAAAAAAAAAAACCCAAAATATTTTAAAGCTTTATTTTTAATGCTGAAGCAATTTTGAAAGTTCCCAAATGCAAGAATTCTGTAACATGTATTTTCTGAAGGATAGGAGGCAAACATCAGTCAGACCAAGCACAAAGAAAAGTTACACCAGCTTTTTTAGGATCTACACACACTCATCAGGACTGGATGGAGGGAAAAAGAACAATTTAATTGTCAAAAGAGTTTAATTAATGAAAAAAAAAAGTCACTTCCCTATTTGACAAGATGCTTTTCAAAATTTATCACTGATTCAAATTTATTATTCTTCTTGGTCAGATGATCTCTGGTTTCATAATACTTCTACAGTCTTGATGGAAAACTCAGATTTAACAATCAGGAAGCTCTTGGAATTGAGTGAGAGACACACTGGTGTTCACAAACCGGAGGAGTATGGAAAGGGGAGATTTGCAGAGTAGGTCAGGCCTGGACTGAGTTCTGCAGAACTGTTCTAAATGGAGAATTTGAACTAAAGATCCAATGGAAGATACCTTACCCCTTGCAGGAGGGACAGACTGGATGATCTTTAAAGATCATTTCCAAGTCAAAACATGACCTCACATCTAACCAAACGCACATTTGCTTATTGTGAATATTGTAAATTATAAGCTTCATCCAGAACTGGAGACATGAAGATCTAACAAAATAAAATATCACTGCAGTCACATCTGGACATATCCAATATCAGCAGAGACTTTATAACCACCTGAGTGCTGTCCCTGCATCTGCTCCTCTCACTGGAGCTTTGGCTCAATGGGAGAACCTGTGAAAGCAGCCGCCAGCTCCTCGCTCATGTTTGCAGCTCAGGAACACCACAGCTCTCCAGAGCTGCTGCTCTGCCTGTCACAGATCATCCCATTCCTGTACACATGGAAACTCAAACAGAGGAAGCAGCCCCAGCTGGGGCTAAGAGCAGGCATGGCAAACCCAGCAGGAAGCAACTCCCCGTACAGGGAACGCTCCGTGTGCGGATTCACCACGCAGCGCCTTCGGGTAAGGCTCTGGTGACACTCAGGCTGTGAAACACCAAACACACCCTGGAGAAGATCCCATGCATATTTACTGTGGTGCAGGTGCCTCTGCATAGCTGCACAGTGCCTTGTGCTCACAGCCATTGCCACCCCTGCAGCTCCCAGCCCTGCCACAGCCCAGGCACGCTCCCGCACGCTTGGGGAAGCACCAGCGCGTCTGGATGACCTTCAAGGGTGCATCTGAGGTCCAGGAGCTCCCCTGGGAAACAGAGCACATCTGCTGAGCTCTGTGAAACAGGGATGGGGCTGCCCACAGGCTTATGGCTCTGCCTTGGTCAGGGTGACCCAGTGCTATTCCCCCTAACCTAGGACCACCAACATTGTCACCACCATTCTCCAAAGCATTTGCTTCTGAGCCAGCATTTCCTTTTCTGCTTCCTTTTTTTCTTCCTTCTGCCTTTTAATGATAAACAAACAGAAGAACAGTGAAAGCAATGATGCCTGGTTTTCTGTACATTCGTGCCGATTTACCATTAAACTGGATCACACTGAACATTCTCTATCATTTCCACATATTCCTTCAAAATTTCCCTTCTACTTCACCTCACAATTGCCCTTCCACAGATATTTTGGCTGTGATCTGTGACTTGCTGTGTGCCACTGCAGGTGGGATCCGAAGCCAGAGACAAACACACAACTGTCCCAGTGCCCATCTTCCTGACCCATTTTCAACTGTGCTTGCAGAAAATTAATTTGCTTTGAGGCTTCTTCCCTTATACCAAATTTGGCTGAAACAGGCCAAAAGATGAGAGACAGAATGGGCTCTGCAAGCCCAGCTGGTGCTGTGAACAGGGTGAAGGTGATCAGGTCATCTCACTCTTCCCTGCACAACATTTGTGATACTGACTTTCTCAGAGGAGGGAAGGGAGGTGCAAGGCATTGTCCTGGCCAGGGTAATGCAAATGGAGCCATGGCTCCTGAGATGCTCCTCTGAGTCTTGCTCTCCCTCCCAGGCCACAGCTGCACCTAATGGTCTGCTCCTGATTTAATGTATGACCTTGTGCAAAATTCATGTGGCAGCATCAGCAAAAGGAAGAAAATTCAAAGGACATCAAAGACAGAGCAAGGCTTATTTATATTTCACTGAACTTCCCCCCACCTCCACAGGAAGAAAAAGCTAGGAACATAAAGGAATGTGATGGAAGAGAAAGAGTGGAGGAGAAACATCTAGGTTACAGCTTTGAATCAATCAAAGGTTTCTTAAAAGTCAGACTAAATATTTTGAATTCCCCAGTTTCTGGAAGCTCAGCAAGCTCTCTGCTGCACCAAGTTCCCAACTCTCATGAGGACAGGCCTCAAACAAGGATGCTCTGATACAGAGGAAGGGCCAAGGTCCCTTCAAAACATATCTAAGTGTGTGGAAGGATGAAAAATTCTGTCTGCTACAGTTTGTCCAGAAAATTGTACAGACTGTTTCTTCTCTTCCTTTTTCCTTTCCACAGAGTGGTTTTCTGCATGTCTAATTGCTGGCTTTCTAACCCTACACTTTGAGTAGTTTTTTCTGCCACATGAGAATCATGCTGCACCACAGAAATCAAGCACAAGTCAAATGCTTCTTTTTAGAGGTCAATAAAAGAAACAAATGACTTTTAGTCTACAATGTGTAGTCTTGGGCACTCATAACTAACTACAGACTGTCTTTGTCCCTTTGACCCACACCCTGAATGATGGGGAGGAGGAGAAGCTCAACACTTTCCTGAGCAAGGAGAGTTTATTGGGATTTCCAAGCAGTAGCTCCTGCAGGAGCTCAGTAAGGATGTCATTTGGGATAAAGCAGGAGAAAGCTCCAAAAGAGGACTGGACCCTCACACCCCAAAACACATCCAGCTTTTGGGAGGTGCATTGTGTACATCTGCAGGGACAGCCACAGCTCATCCCAGACATTAGAGAAAGCATCAAGAGCATCTCACAGCTTTCAAACATGAGCCACTTGCCAGAAAACCAAAGGCCCAGCAGACAGCTTTAAATATGCAGTGTTGCTCCTGACAAAACTGATAAAGGATGGCACCTCAGCTCCTCCAATGCAAGGCTTAGCCACTGGCACATCCTGGTGGCAACCTGAGCCCTGTCCACAGGAATGCATCCCTCAAGGGCCAAACCCACATCTGATACTCAGTGCAGGGCTGCACCATGGTCAGGTCAACCTCCATCCCTAAAGCTGGCCCTGTTCTTATGTTATCTCCATTTTGTTATGGACAAATAACCTCTATTTTTGGGCTGCTGCCACTGTGGAGACCCCACAGGAGTGAGGTGCAGGGTGATGTAGCAGCTGCCTTGAGAGTTCACTGTGTCCTCACTGGGCATGGGGAAGGAAGAGTCCTCACCCCTCCAGCTCACCTGCCTCATCTCTTGTCTCCCCATACTGCAGGGGGTTGAAAGAAAAAAAATTCTCATATTTTGAACTTTCTTTTTAAATGAACAAATGCACAAAGCAGCAAAAGGCAACCGGGTGAAAAAACAAAAGTGCTTGGCTCCAAGCAGAATCTGTCATTGTGAATGAGGTTTAAACCAAACCACAGAGAACCTGTGTGCAGGAACAAAAACTTTCAATCTGCTCTGCTTCAGCAAAGCCATCCAGGACAGGAGCACACAAGTCAGAAGCAATGCCTTCTTTTAAATTTATCTCTCCACAAGTGTGTCACAGCACTTATGAGTGAGGGCCTAACCTGCCTTCATTTAATTTCTGAAATTTGTTTAAATAATGAAATAATCCAGTCAGAGTCCTTTGATCAATGGAACTCCTGTTAAAACAACTACAGAGCATCTGACAGGAGAATGAAGTGGGATCTTAATGGCAACTCTGTGCTTGACTGAGGAAATGCCAGATTTCCTATCCTGGCCCCAGACTGGGGAAACTGCAGAGAATCACACAGGAAAAATAAACAGTGTTTTTAGGCCTGGCTGGCACTGGAAAACACTTACCTGTGTAGCAATGCCACCTTCCATCAGCATAAGGTAACTGTACAGTGCAAGCTAAGGGATGATAAAAACAAATCCAAAAGGTTTCTCTTGCTGAATATTGAAATCTTTTCACTTTCTCACATCTGTACCTTGTGCACATAGCTAAATTTTACACCCTACTTCCACCACACCAAAAGGCAAATATTTGGGTAGAAACTGAACTCCTTTTCTGCACTGCTGTTCCCACAGGCTCCTCCAAGGTGGTGGCAGAGCAGGAACTTTCCGTGGCACCTGGACACAGCTCAGTTGCACAAAGCATCATTCAAAACCCTGTGAGCTGGGGAAGTGGTAGGGGAGGGGGGAGATAGGGAGAGATGCTGCTTGTTTTCCCTTACACCACAAAACATGAATGAGTCTGGAAAAGGCTGTCTAAAGAGAACCAGATTTGAAGGTATGTTTAATTCAAAAGCATGGAAAACTTTAATTTTAGCAGAAAGGAAAAAGCACATCAGAATTATCACTGCTCTGTGCTGCACCTTGCTTTCAGCCAAGGGCTGGAGAAAAGAAAGAGGTTGAACCTCCCAGGCAGTGCAAAAGGATCTTTACTTTTCACAGATAAACCTCACTTTTAAGAACAAACAAACAGAAAAAACCCAAACACTTTAGGGACACTTGTGTAATTTGCCAATAAAATCTTTCTTTATTTTTTCATCTTGCTGCATTGTTTGCTCTGCCCTGTGCTGGCAAAGAGTTTCCAGCACCTGGCCTCATTTGAAAATGAACAGTGGGAAAACCACCAGCATGAGGATAACTGCAAATAAGCACACAAATATATAGCAGTGCTCATTTGCAAGGGCTGGCTGATGTTTGAAGAGGGTGGAAACATTTTATTTTACTGCTTAGGAGCTCAGTCTCCACAATCAGCATCCTCTCTGCTACACAGGACAAGCAATAGCAAATTACACCCTTGTAATTCAACACCCACACCCCCCTTGTCTGAAGATGACATTTAATATCACAAAGGTAAAAACTCCTTAGAGCTTTCCCACACCCCTTCCCAAGCTTGAGGACACAGCAGCAGCAAGAGAGGAGGAACAGCACAGAGATCACCAGCAAGGACTTGTTGGGCACAAACTGTTCAGTCCCTGGCTTCTTCTGGAATACCATCCCACTTCATTTCACAGCAAGTGGATCTCAGCAAAGCTCAACAGAGATGCCAAGCTGTGCCCTTGGACAGCAGGCAGAGTGCACCTGCTGATCCCCACCCTGCAAACACTGCAGGATGCTTTTAAGGCACACACACCGCCTGCACCATCCTTTTTCCTGAGCTGAAGAATTTGCCACCCCTTCCAAGATGCCTGACCAGCCACACCATGAGGGATCCCAGCGACTCTGTTCATTCCTGGATATCTTCAGCCATCTCCTCTCACAGCCTTCCAAGCCTGGGGGTCCCTGGATGCAAATGCTGTGCGTCCCTCTGTGTGTCTCAGATTTTAACAGTGTGTGGCTGCTCACAAGTCATTCTCAAGTTCAGAGCAGAGCAGAAACTAACTGATACTACCTGACAGCATCACAAACCCCCCTTGACCACCTGCTCTTTGTCCAGGAAGGCTGCAGCAATGCAAACAGAAGCAGCACAGGGCAGAGCTGTCATCCTGCTCCCCGCAGCAGAGACGCTGAGCTCACGTTCATTAAAGCTGTGGTAATGCTTTTCTCCTACAAGCACAAGGATGAGAGGGGAGATTCACATTTCACAGTACAAAAAAAGAAACATGCCTAGGGTGATGTTCCTCCTTCCTTACAACTGCTTTCAGCGTGCAGCTGCTACAGTAATATCAAAAAGCACATCAGCAAGCACAGCAAAAAACATGCTGTTGCTCTCCTCTGTGATAAAACACTTAAGAACATTGCTTAATTACATACAGAAGAATAAGTGGAAGCAAACCAGGGCAAATAATTCCTGCATGATTGTGACTGTAAAGATTCACAAAAAAAAAAACAACCCAACAAACCCACACAGAAAGAAAGGCGGGTTTTGCGAATTAGGGCAGAGCTTTTAAAACAGCATTTAAGTCAGACCAGCATGGAGCTCCAACACCTCTATAGTCTTTTGTAAACTGAATAAATCCCCATTAAAGGAGAGGTATACAGACTGTTATAGTAATAATTTTTGCAGACATGAAAAAATAAAATTGAAAGTTTGCATATGTTGGTGTAGACATTTCTAATTATAAAAAAATCCCACACAGATATCTGTAACAGGATGCTGTGACCACGAATATTTTTCTACAGGAAAGCAGCAATTGATAATTTTTCTTTCTTTAAAGGATCAGAGACTCACACCTTTCAGAGGTGATCAGCAAACCAAAGTGCCTCTGGGACTCCTGACTTCCCCAGCAACAAGTCCTGTGAAACTGGATGTCAACAATGAATGGGGGCAGGAGCAAACCCAGTGCACATCCCACCTCTGCCCTGCACCCCCCTACAGCACAGTCACTGAAAGACTCTGTAAAAACACAAAGATAAAACAAGAATCAAAAGTTTTGGTGTGCTGAGGGTGGAATGAAAGGGTTTTTAAAGGGCACCAACAGCTGTAGAAAATCCCAGAGAACTGCATGATGAAATTATTCACATGAAAGCTGCCTCTTAACACTAACAGCTCAGCTGTGATGTGACCACTGTGTAGAGACAGAAAAACTTACTCTGAAAAACACAAGTATTTTGGGGAAAAAAAAACAACCCTTTGTAGGCTTCACCAGAACAGGCTGTGTGGCAGCACCATGCCACAGGCTTATTTCAGAGTACACTGCTAACAGGCTGTTCTTTTGAACTAAAATGTTCTCATTCAAGCTGCTGTTAAGCCAAAGATGTGGGGAAAATGGTGGTATGAACACAAGAGGCCAGCCCCTTCCCAGAAAAGGGGAAGTTGAATATTGCATGCTGTGAATTTTCTATTGTAAGTACCAATCTGCAATCACTGGCTTGTACTTTTTTTGCCTTTTTTAAAATGCAGGCTTAATTCAGTTGCTAAAAACTAGATTAGGCCTGACTAGCTTTTTTGCTTTCTGAAAAAAATCTACTCATGATTAGAAACTGCACTTTACAAACTGGTTCATGCCCTGAAAAAAATATATTATACTTCTATTGTAGCAACAGTCACTTATTCCACCTAAGACAGTGGTCATAATCTTGGTGAAGGCAGGAGATGGTCCTTCTCCAGGAGGGCACACACCAGAGCAGGAGGGAGAGCACTGGAGTGGGGACAAAATCCACGTTTCCCTCCTTCCCAGCCACTGCTTTCTCCTCCAGAAAAGGGCTGGCAACCCAGAGCCTGCCCACAAAAAGGGACATGTGGGTAACTGTGGTCACTGCAGCTCCCACTGGTTTGTGAAGTTGGTGCAGTCTGGGAAAAGCTTTTATTCCTTGCAGTGTGAGTTCCTGCCAGAGGCAGCCAGACCTGCTGGACACCTGGCTTGGCTGCTGCCCTGCTCTGGAGTCCCAGATGCTCAGGGACACAAAAGGAGCCCAAATGCCAGCGGCACCTGGCTGTGCACTCCAAACCCAGAGGGTGATGGTGGATCCCCTGCCGAGGCCCTGCTCTCTCCTTTGGGAAGGAGGAAGACAAACTGAGCTCTTCCCAGCAAGATGATGAACAAACAACCCATGCAAGGGACACTGGGGTACATCAGCAAATGCTCTCAACACCCGCAGAGGGGCTGGGCTGATCCTCTGTTCAACACCCTCCACTGGTGGCTTCCAGGGGCAGCAAGCACCAAAATAGCAGTCATGTACCCTGCCAAAATTATCTCCTTTAATCAGTGGTGTGTTCAGTATTTACTCATAGGGTGGGTACTTGCATGTTCAGAAGAGAGAAATAAAGATCAACAGACTTCTTACAAGAGAAACAGAAAAGCTATAAAAACATTCACTCTAATAAGTTTAATTACTTGTCTGTGCAACTCATTGAGTTCTCATCATTGGACTAAATTAAAGTCACTGGATATAAATAATTTTTCATATTGAGTTTTCATCCAGCATGATGAGGTAGGAGGACAAGAGACTCACAGACACAAAGTAAAAATTATCTGTTCTGCTTAGTGGGTTAATGTATCTGGATGTATCTTTTATTTTATGCAGAAAAAATAGTTTCTCCTGTTAGAATGTTCAGCTTAACTTATTTTCAGATACACTTTCAAGAGCAGTATTTTTTTCTAGGAAATGGTGGATATGTTAAAATAAGTATTCTTTGCTTAAAACAGTTTTTAGTAATAATTTCTTATTTGTTTACATCAAATATCTTAACAGCAACATCTGGTCCACTTTCTCCTTCATGTCATCTGTCATTCCATAACACTGCCACCTAGACAAGGAACAGCTGTACACATTTCGAATGTAACTATGTATTTGATGTATTATCACGTATTTTTTCTCCTCAGATTTTATTGTTACTATAGAGACACTCTCAGTTAAATTCTTCCAAAGCAGAAAGAACACAAGCTGTGACAGAATCAAGACATTCAATTTTTTACATTGCTTACAAAACTTAAGCAACAGCGCAGAAAGTTTTCCTGCTTTAGTACTTCTTATACTACTTGGCTCCCTTCTCAAATTCTTCTGCTCTGGGAACTACAGCACCCTGCCTTTAGTCAGGTAAGTGTCAACTACTTCCAAAATAGAGTTATCAAGGCACTCAAACACTTTTGCAGGTAAATTGCAATGGGGAAAACAAAATAAAAATCACATGCAAAATCTAGGTGTCCCTCTTGCAAGGCTGCAAGGTAAAAATGAGCTCTAAATTTCTCAAAAGAAAAAAACAAACCCAAGAGCTCTCACTTCTCAAGAAGTAGCCCCTAGAGCCCTGCATGCCTTGGCTCTGACACGTACATGGCACACACCACAGCAGAAAATGGAAAAGCCCCCAGAGGACCTGATGGAGGGGAAGGAGAGAAGGCTAAGGCCACAGGACTGTTTTGGTGACCACTTCTAAGAAGTGTTTAGACTTGAGGGTAAAAGAAAAGAAACTTCTGTCACCAGCACGTCATGTCTCAGTGAAACAAGCAGCACACACACCTCTGGGAGGTTTGGGCCAACTCTTATTTGTCCAATATGGGAAGCAGCCTTTCCATCAGCCTCATTCACCACAACTGCAGCACTGAAAGAGTCTATGGAACTCCCAGGAGAGAGGCAGGAGCTCAGTAATTAACAGAAAACATTAGTAACCTGCATGTCTATAGCTGCACAGCTCCCTGTTTGACTCACTCACCATGTATTAGAAAAGGCAGATGGTTTGTGATTTGTGCAGCTGATGAATCACTGCATCTCCTTCCTCCCTCCCAGTGGCTTCTCTGTGTATCCTCACATTCCCCAGTGAGACCTACAGACTGGAGGGTAACACACTACAAGCAGAGCAGCATAATGTCTCCTGCCACAGGATGGGTTTACCTGTGGCCCACAAGCACTGCTGCTCTCTCCTGTCCTATTTCCCTACCCACTCACCTACACATTGGTGAACCCAACAGCTATTGCTTCAAATTGTCTTCACTGACATTGCGTACACAGTCTGAACCTCTGCACTACTGGGAAAAGCTTCAGTACATGGTAATTTTGCCTTTTAAAAGTCTTGCTTTTAAATAATAATTAATAACCAAAAATAATTAATAACCAAAAATAATAATTTCCTGAATGGAACCTCTTGAGCTACAGTACCAGATGTTATTGAAGGAAGAAGCCCAAAAGCTGGGTTTGGAGTACAAAGATGTGTCTTGAAGCCCACCACACTGAACACTTGCACAGCAATGAAATAGAAATGTTTCACCTCAACACTTCCATAAGCAGGAGTTTAGACAGATCTCTTTCAAAACAAGACCACTCCTGGAAACTGCCACATGACTTTTCACAGGACTTGAGCACCCGTGACCTCCAAACTCAGCCAGGGGGGTACCAAACAAATCTGATGTCCAAGACACTTCAGAACAGCTCCAATTTTAAGCACACAGAGTCAGCTGCTGGCCTAACTCACACAGTTCAGTGACCTGCTCCATTAGAAGACTCCTGTGGTACAGATGAGCCCCAATATTTCTAGGAAAACATTTCCTTTCTCAAACCTGACTCAATTTTGTCATGACTACAGCCAGACCCCAAGCTCCTAGCCAAGACAGAGACAAAAGCAGCACATGGGAAAGTTTGCAGCTGCTGCTGGTTAAGAGCGAGATGCTTGGGAGAATTCCATAGACAGTGCTCTGCATTGGAAGTAAATTATTTACAGCAAGATATTTGCACAGGATCTCCCGATCTCCTCAGCTTCCTGCAGATTTGGTTCAACTGAGGGGCACTGCAAATATCTTGCTGTAAGTAATTTTCACTTACTCTCATTGCATTTTACATTACCTTTTGTTGTGCTCTGCTTGCTTAAAGAAAAGGCAGTTTTAAAAGTGGCCTGGTGAAAAACATAAGATCCACATTTAGAGGCTTTTCTTCTCTAAAAGCAGTGACATGACTTCCACCCACCATGTAAAACAAGTATTTTTTTTTAGGTCCTTTCCCCTCATGTAGGAGTCTGCCTTAGATAGTTAATGACCCATGGTGATCAGAGGATCCCACTGGTCCAATATTTGGAGGTTTTACAGCTGTTAAGGTACCTATCCTCACAGCAGGATTGTGAGTTAAGGCACTGCTATTATTCCCATTGCTCAAATGGGCAATTAAGGCATGAAGAGAACATGGCAGAGGCTTTGCTAAATGGCCAAGTCAATTTACAGCTTGCTGCCACCAAAGCTGGGTACCAGAGTGCAAAAATCATGCCTTACCCAAGGTCTTCAGCAGGGCTGGAAACTGCATCGAGGCTTTTGGTTACTGCTCCAATCTCCAGTAAATTCAGATTACTATCCCAGCTCACAAGTGGAAAACATTTAACAGCCCCTGCAAAAGCAGCTGGTACTCTTAGATTTGGTGCTTTTTTGCTGGGACCTAAGTCACAAAACCACCACAAGTTTTACCAGGAGGCTCATGGGAGGAAGCAAAAGTCTAAAGATGAAAGGTCTGAACTCTTCTGCCTTCTCTCAGAAATCACTCATTGGGCCAGGTGCACATATACAAGAGAGAAGCTTCTCAACCAAGGTTGCTAAACCTCCCCCTGTCCTTACACAAAAGAAAAGCTCCCTTCCTCTGCAGCTGCTGCACAGCAGATCATTAGCAAACCACACCATCTCCTCCTGCTCTTCCTCTGCTTGAATCATAAAGTTCAAGAACTCTTCCCCTTTACACTTTTCGCCAAAATTCTGGAAAAAGCAAGTATTTTAGGGAGGGTTCCTGTGTGATAGAGATCATCTTGTGACAATCCCATCTCACACAGAGTCTGTGGGCACCACCAATACACTTGTTCCCTTCTCTCTCTCTGGAGGCCCTGGATGAGTTGACCCACACCATTTGCAGTCAAGAGCACACATTTTTTTTCTGCTTGTTGGTGACAAAAGCTGACCATTTCTAGCACGAATCACATTATTTCTTGGTCAGTTCCTCAGTCAGCTGTGAGCTCAAATGCTGAAAAAGTGACCATCTAAAAGATGCTCAGTTACATTGCCTTCTGTCATTTGAATCACATGCTGTGCCCATTGAAGTTGTTTTACTACATCTGCTGTACTTCATCTCTTGCAATTCCCACTCAGATCACCCCTACACATAATTTCCCCCTCATTACCTTCAAGTTTCAGCTCAGCACTTTGTTTTCAAAGTGTACTGCATTATTTCTCCTCTTAGTAAACACCCAGTCCTGATACACATACAAAGCACTTTGTTTTAGTGTAACCCTAGTGTGACAGAGAACCTACCACATGTTCCACAGAAGAGGCTGAGAGACAATAAATAAGGAGTCCAGCAAGATCCTTTTGAAATATTTGCATGCTTTCCCTTCTCTGCAGATTACATAACACTTTCCTTACTGGGCATTTGAGGCATCTAAGACAAGACCAGAACACCAACTTCTGTCTGCTATCAGAAACCAGCTGAAGCATCACTGATGTTCCAGATGTCTACACCCTATGAAATGTGAAATCAAAAGCTGTTTGCAGTTATTCACCAAGTGACACTATTCTAATTTCTTCAGTCGTCCAAATACACTCCCAATCAAATATTTATTTTCCTTGGGAAAATCACTGATTATAAACATAACTTTTAATCAAACCCTCCCAAAAGCCAAACAAAACCCCCAGAGTTAGAAAGCCTTTCAAAACTGTGCTTACTTATGGGGAAAAGGCCTGTCTTGCCCCACAGGACGCTGAGGTTTCGGGTGGCTATGAACATTTCAGTGTCCCTATGAGCACCTATCAGGCAGGCAGGCACACAAACGCCATTTTCCCCGGAGATCACGGGACCGAGGGAGCTTCCTGTTCCTCCCTGCACACCCTGGCTGCTGCAGTTTGTCACAGGGCAGAGCCACTGCCCTCTGTGCACAGTCACAGCTCTGCTGCCGGGAGGATTTGGCAGGGCCACAAAGGACCTTTGTCCGTGCCAGAAGTTGAGCGCACAATGCAATCCTTCCCCCTTGTCACACAGAGCTGGGCTTCCCTGCCTGGGCTGGAAACACTCCCCCAGTGGCTGCACCCCACAAACCCAAACACTCCCCCTCCCCAGCACGGGATCCTTCTGCCCCTCTCCAGTGCTGCAGGCCGGTGGGGAGCAGTGGCTGCTTTTGGGAACCTGAATTCTGGTGAATTCTACCCAGACCTGCTGCAGGGATGAGTCTGAGTGAGTGCTAGAGCTCTGCCCTCAGCCCCTCTACACAACTTTTTCCACCTAGATACTACAAGACCACCTGAATATAAGGGTCTCCAATTTTCAGGTATATTCTTGTCTTCAAGAGGCCAGAAACTTGACAGACTGATCTGATCTCATCTAACAGTACATGATTCCTTTGTGCAACATTCCTCTGTTTGTGTTTGATCTGCCAGCCTGTGTGTGCATGTATATATAACTTTTTTTTCAATGCAGCAGCTCTGAATTCAGCCTGTCCCACCTTTCCCTCAACTGGCCCTTGAAGTGAGGGTCCCTAGGCCAGGACAGGGGCTGCAGCACCTTGGAGCTCTAGGAAAGGATGCCAGCATGGGATGTGGGGGAAAGAGGATGAGCACACCCCAATATTATGCTGCTGGAAAAAAGTGGGATTTAGCAGGATGTAAATGTCTCTGCATTTTCATTTCACTCCAGAAATACAAAGAGGAAATGATTACTGAATCATTCACAAATTATTTAATATCCCAATTCAAAAGAACCAGGGATTCTTATGGAAATATACAGCAAAAGAGAGCAAAAAGGATCTTTGGAAGTAAGACCTGATATGTATTAAAAAATAGTGGGAATCAACACAGTTGTAAATACAGTGAGATCAGCCCAATCCAAGCCTTTGGAGACTTTTTCCACAGTACATGATACAAAGGACATGTTTTGTTTCTTCTACTTCTCATTTGAAGCATCAAGGGATACTGATCAAACCAGTTCCTACTTTCATAACTGAGCTTGATCTGGACCATCCATAGCCTAGATGCTTTGGCACAAAACACCCCTTATAATCCCAAACCCCAGAGGGAACCATGTTTCACATGGAGAAATTATTACTATACTGAGGAATAAAATGCCAAGGAAAACAACAAGAGAAGAACTGCTAAATCTCCCATTCATTATTTCTAACCAGTGAAGGGTTTGCCATCAGAACACCTAAATGTGACCAAGTACTTGGCAGCTGCCTCCTCCCACCTCCTCCCACAGGTTTTAATCCCAGCGTGCTCACTGTTCCCAGCTCTGGCTCTGAGCTGGAGCCAGCGCAGGCATCGCCTCTCTGTCTCCCTGGTGCCTGGATTTCCCCGAGGGCTGCTTCATACTCCTCCAGATGAAGAAACTGTAACAATGATGCTTGAGCAATACTTGAGAAATGCAGAAAAGGAGGAGAACTGCTCCATAAAACAGTTTCTCACTGAAGCGTATTTGTTTATAAATTTTTTACTAAGAATTTTTTAAAATTCAGTTCCTTCTCCTCCTGTTTCTGGGATGCCAGGACCAGGCCTGCAGCAGCGTGCCCAGGGCTTATGCTCACCCCACCATCTGTAGCAAACCCTCCTCCTTCCTGCTCTCTCCTCAGAGCTGCAAAACAGGCTCCAACCATCGAGTCACCAAAATCCAGTGTGACACTAATATTCATTATTTGTTGGCAAAAACATGTGTGCTCCTTCCAAGGGAAGGAACAAAAACCAACAAAACCCCCCCCCTTGATATAATTTCAAAAGACACTGATTCTGTGACCAGCTTGTGTTCATTTAGATGGTCACCTGGTTTTATAATGTTTGTGAAAATTCTTCTCTCAAAAAGAAACAGCCACCAAACACTCCAGTATGAACTCTGTGCAACGTGGCAGCTCTTTCCATGGCAACCCACCTGCACCAAGCCTGCTTTTCTCCACAGACTTTGCTGCACAGAAGAGGAGGGCAGGGAAAGAGCTGCTGCAAAGTTCTAGCTGTTGCTGCCACCCTGGCAATCCTGTCACCACTGGGAACCAAAACTTTGGGGAAAGGCAGCACATCCACAGCCTCACTGCTGAAATGTGGCTTAGCCCCAGCTGCTAACCAGCTGCTGGGTCATTTGCAGGTTGGTTGGTTTGCTTGCTTTGTAAAGCCCAATCAATCTATTTTGTTTCCCAAACAGCATGAAATATTACCTTGGTAGTTCCCAAATCATTCTCCACACAGAAGGGAGTGGAATTAAGGCAACTAGGCCATGCTCTCAGATGGTCTCCACATGCAACAGCAGGATGCTCACCGAGAGCATCTCCTTCTGGAGGACAGACAGACAAACCTGCCACTGCCCTGGGCAGCCTGGCCAGTGTGGAGGGCAGGCAAGGCACCCACGAGCTCCCTGATGTTCTGCTGGGACCAGCTGGAAAACAGCAAGGCTCCCAAGCTTGTCTCTGCAACTACACATCTTCCTTCTAAACACAGCCCCTGCCCAGGCTCTCTGATGAAAACTTGAGCAATTCAGCACCCCCACAGACATGGGAGCTAAGATCTTGTCTTTGGCTAGTCCTCAAGTTAGCCATGTAGCCAAACCTCTTGTGTCATTACAAGCAACCCAAAACTGAGCCACAGGCTCGCCAGAGCTCCTCCCCTGGACCTCCTCTCAGAAGCACTCCCTCCCTCCCTCCCTGCCTCATCACCTGCAAGGATGCCTCCAGCACTGGGACAGCTCACACTGGAGTGGTCCTGGGTTATTTCTCCTGAAGCTTTATGAGAAGATTTAATTACACAGCAGTTTCTTAAGTTTAGTAAAAGCCATGTTCCACAGCAAGAGCTGATTCTATTATTTGAAGTGACCTGACCCCAAAATCCAAATAAGAAGCAGGGAAGGGGACAAACAATAGTGCCAGTGGTGAGGCTGGAGATGACAGAGACTTGAAACCAGATCTCAGAGGAGCATTCATCAACCATGACCTCTCATATCTACTGTGGGTTTTAGACATCTTTCCCAACAAAAGCATTGATAAAACAGACACTTATGTGGAGAGCTCATTTCCAGCAGATCAGCTGCCTTCTGGCAGGGAAACACTCACCCATGAACATTTCCTGAAGCAATTCCTACCTCAACACTTCTGTGATATTCAGGGAACTAGGTCAAGACTTACTGCAGGCTTCTCACCTGAAAGAGGAGCCTGAGGAAAAAAAAATAAATTACTGAATTACTTTTGTCTTTTCTCCCCAAAATTCCTCTTCTCTTCATGATTTCTTTGCCTTGTGGAAGAGATCTGCTTCTCCTCCAACACCTTTTGTCTTCTCTACCCTCACCAAAATATTCACAGAGTGAAGGAAGCTTAGGCAGAAGAAACCAGACAAACTGTTCACACAGTTCCTGGCTTGTGTGGTCTCCAGAAATGCTCCAGAGAGGCAGTTCCTGCAGAGCAGGGCTGCTTTGGGCTTGGAGGGGAATTGGGCTGTATGTGATCCAGTTCATTCTGTTTCCCTGGTATGTCCTGTGGACTCACAACACTAAATTAAAGGATATAATCAGAGGGGAGAGAAAGGGAACAAACAAGAAATCCTTAAAATCCCACCCTGCTCATGCAGGCCATGGGCTTCTGCTGCCTTTTTGAATAAAAATATAATTTCTAAAGCAAAGTTATCCCATGTGTGGTACTGCAAGAGGAGGAAGAGAGCCAGGAAGCAGGAAAAGACTGCAGAGCCTGCAATGGAAAATCCTCACTCTGTCACTTTGCAGTCCTCTTGTAACACTTATTTTAATAAAGTGAATATGATGAAACACAGCCCAGTTGTACACAAGACTGCTGAGAAATTGGATCCGGCTGCTGAAATCAGCTCTGGAACCCCTCCTCTCCCAATACTGGCAGTTCGCATCAGCTAATTCCATCCAAACCACCCCCAGCCAAGAAGGGACAGGAGAAATGAGACAGGATGGGTCAACCCCACATTTGATTCATCTTCAGAGCAGGGCCAGTGTGTAAATCTTTATTGGTCTCTTTTGTCACTTCCCAAGGTTCAGACGTGGCATCTCTGGCTGTCCTCTGATGATGAAAGGTGACACTGACAGACTTCAAGGGCAATGTCCATGGAACTTGGCCTTAGCTGCTGCATGAGCAAGTGAGAAAACAGCCTTAATATTAGGTATAAGAAAGCAAATTTTAAAAGGGCCTGTTTTTTTCTCATCATTTGCTTTTAATTCTAGATCTTATTCTTTTAAAACTGAATTCAAACAAGAATAGACAGATTTTCCTCCTTTTGTGGAATAAATCAGCCCAGCTGCTGAGGTCAGTGTTTTCAGACCAACACATGAAAGCAGAAGATGTGTCTGAGGAAATTCAGCGCTGGCCGATTCATCCTTTAGAAAGGAAGAAGAACAACCATCCTGGCACATCAGGTTTGCTCCTTTGAAGGCAAAACAATTTAGTGTTGGTATCAAGATGGCAGGAACTGGAGGGGGAAAAAAAAAAGGCAGCCCTGTCCAGACTGCCCTGAATATCTTTTCAGGCTTTAGGTGCTGAACAATAAAAGAGCCTCCATGGTCCATCAAGTTTGCACTGAACAGAAGTGAGGTGAAGGGCATCCTTCCCCGTTCACTTCTTGCACGGTGGCTGAGCACTGCTGCCCTCCTCATGTCCCCTGCCACTGACATGCACACAGAGACCAGGGCAGCAAAGGAAGAGAACCACAAATTTTATGACCCACTGACATGTTTCCAGATGGCATCCACACCTCATGTTTCACAGGAAACAAAGCACAGCCTGAAACTTGTGAAAACAAAACTGCACAGCAAAAATTCACCAAAAGCACAGTATGAGAGGAAGAGTGAAGACAAAAAGCGCGCTCATATTTAATTCAGGCTTGGAGAAATCAAGAGGGTGTTGGTGGAGGAAAAAAAAAAACAAAAGTCTTTTCTCCTTGGACAGCCCCATTTCAAGATGCAGGTACATATTCACACAATGTGTATCCAGCTATATAAAACCAGCACATGCCAGCACTGTTTCCTTAGAGTGTAAATAGCATCAGGAAAGAAACACCTTTCAACCTTGTCCCTCTGCTTGCTTTCAGTCCCCAGTGACTCGTAAGATGGGCTGTCTGAAGATGCTCAGTAGCAGGTCAATCTTTCCCAGCAGGTAGAAGAGCAATAAATCAATTGCTTTAAAAGAAAAAAAAAAAAAAAAAAAAGAGGCAAAAAAAGCCCCCAAACCAAAAAAAAAACCCTGAGGCTTGCTGGGAAGAAGTAAAATTGGGGGAAAAAAGAGGTAAGATGAAAAGAACCTGTAATCCCTTTAATGCAGCACTGAACTTCTTCTGAAGAGAAAGCACAGTAATGATAAGAAAAGGAAAGAAAAGCAAAGAAGAAAGCAGCCCATTGACACTAGGTACAGATATTTTTTTTAATAGGCATTAGGTCAGCAGGGGCATTTTCCATCTGCCCTGCTTAAACCAGAGCTTGATGATATTACATGTGTGATTTTAATACAACATTTATCCTGGTGGGACCGTAAGTTTGTTTTGTGTCTGTCTGTGTGCGTGCACATGGGTATTTTGATGGGTTTTCCTGAGGGGAAAGGCAATTGGTAAGCACATGATGAAAACAGCAAATGTTGGGTTGCACTTCTCCTGATTTTGGGGTTGCTTAGAAGGGAGAGAGAAAGAAATCATCAGCAACAAAGGGCTGCGAGGACTTGGAGAGGAAGGGAAGAGGAGAATGAAGAAGAAACAGCTTTGCCCTCAGCTTCCTGCAGTCCTTCTGAGTTTAGCTCAAATGTCCAAAGGGCAGCCCTGCTGCTCTGGGATCCCCCTGGGCAGGGGCAGCTCCCCTTTACCAGCAGGGCCCTGGTCAGGACTCCAGGCTGTTCTCCCCTGCCAAAGGCACAGGAAACTGCCATGACCCTCACTCCTGGCCAGTTTTTAGCGCAACCTCCATCTCAGGCCTGCCCATCTCAGCTCAGAATCCTGGTCAAGGCAGCAATGATAAAAGACGTTTTTCCCTGTATTTTTGTTAATCATCTGATGATTCACATAGATAAAGAGATCACAGTCTTCCTCCTTCAAACAGTTGACATAAAGAGGAAAGATCACGATTCCACATTCTGCTTTTCTTTCAAATTCCACAGCGCTTTTCCAATCTAATTCAATAAGGACTGCAAACTAACTGAAGCCTGCAAGAGTTCCCAGTTAGCTGCTTGACTAACACAGTGGAAGTTAAGGAAGATTAGTTACTTGCTGAAGTAAATGGTTAAAACACAGATTAGAGACAGGTTTGGAAGTTAACTCAGAAAACCATACCCTACAACCTCAGCAATCTCTTCAGTTTAATTACCACAGCTTTAGAATACAGTGCCATAATTAGAACATACATTCTCTAAAGGTGTAAAAGATCCCTGGAGAACACCACCATTAGTGCCAGCACCAGTTCCTTACACACTTAACTACATGCAATGCCTTCTAGTTGCACATATCCTAAATAAACCCAAAACAAGCCCAGACTCTTTTTCTGCCCATTCATAGGCAGCGGTGGTATTACCCAAATTGTCTCTGTTTCAGGAAACCTGAAGACTTGAAAAACACCTGTTAGACCTGAAGAACAAAGCAGAAAACATCCATATCTCTATGGAGAGCTTCCATCACATGCACTACAAGCGTGTGCTACCATGGATGGGGCAGGGATTCACTTTCTCCTTGGCATGTGAAGCTGGAGCAGGAAAAAGAGACCCAACAAGAAGTTTAATATTCACAAGCTGTTGTAAGAACCACCAAGGAGTTAACAATTTCCAGTGGTTTTACTTCACAAGGGGCAAGATAGAAATAGGGATACACTTTCAAATTTAATTTTACAATCCCTGAGGATTATATTCCAGGAAGTTACTCTCTTATGTGAATATTGTTACTGCATGACATTTTGGTCACATTATCTCAGACTCCTTTTTGGCACATCTGTCAGATGGGATTCACCATACATTTAATGGCATGCACCACTGGTTCAAATATAATTTACTAAAAATATAATTTACTACAGGAAGTTAAGAAAACCTTTTTCTTATGCTTCAGGTTACAGCTTAACTCAGAAATGCCTTCACACAACAGTCATCCAATTTTAAGATCTCCCATGTAGATTTCTGGAACTTTAAACACGAAAAGAACACACACACCCCCTAAGACAGATAAAACTGCTTTACATAAATTAGAGAAAAACAAGAGACAGTTCAACTGCACTAAATCATCTCAATCCTAATACCTTCTCCAGCATTTTTGAGTTATTCATGTAAAGTCATTTCTCTGTATGATTCCTAGGCAGGATTTCTATGCCAAGAAGGTTTACCCAGATCAACAGTTTTTCTCCAATCACAATGTCACTGCTACAAACCCAAACAAAGTCCACTCCTTATCCCAAAGAGTTTCCACACTATGTCCCTGCTAATATGGGAGTCAGGAGGACTATTAGATGTAAATTGATTTGAAGGTAAAATAAAAAGGGTGTTAAATATTGCTGTCTTCACCAGTCAATATACTTCAAACTCTCTGCTAACACTATGGTAAAAATAGCAATTTTGAGCAACAAGCTACATGTTCTACAATTGGTGGCTCAGGAGCAACAAGCTACACCAAGCATGACTGTCTCTGACAATGGCCCCACACAGGCAAATTTGTTTTAGGGATAAACTGAACACATTTCAACTCATGCAGCCAGACAGATTTTGCTCAAACCCTTCAGGCAATGAGCTGAGTGTGCTTGTACCCTGCAGAGGGCAAGGAGCGAGTGGGATCCACCAGAATGACACCAACCTTGCAAAGGGAGGAGCACCCTCCGGGACCTCCAGTGAAACATGGCTCGCCTGGGGTCAATTGCTGCTGCGCTGAGGAGCACAGAGCAATGTGACACCCAGCCTCTGATGAGGAGGGCCTTGGAGAAGGGGATAAGGAGCAGCAGAGGAGCACCAGGCACCTCCAGTAACCCACCCAGGGAAGGATGCACAGGCTGGCAGCATGCATGGATCTAGCCATGCTGTCAGCCACCTTTTTGATCCAGTAAAAAAAAATCCAACAAATCAACAAAAAACCAATTCACCAAATTCACCCACAGGAATACAAAACCCTCCCACCCCCAGCTTCCAATTGCCTGGAATAAAATCCAGCCCTTGTAGAGCAGACACAACCTAATTTTCCTTTGTCTTCCATACTCAAATCTCCAACGTTATCTGGGTCTGTGCTGCCATCCCAGCTGAGGCTCCCACCAGCAGGAAGAACCAGGGAAAGCCCCAGGACAATGAGATCTTTACAGAATGCCCTGGCTCCTTGGCTCAAGCAGATTTGGGAGTATCTAAGAAGGAAAGTGCAGCTAATTAATGAACTCTTTGAACATCTCGGTTTCCTGTGAGGTGACCCAGGGCTGTCCTGCATTTCACAGCTCTCAAGGCTGAGTGTTTGAGGAACAGCAGAGGCACAGAGTGCTGCCAAGGTTAATCCTGCTGGAGTTCTCTGGAAAGCAAAGCAACAGCAACCAAGGAGGCTGCACAGAAGAGGGTGACTCCTCCTGGAAAGGGACCTGGTGCTGCACAGTTGTGGAGATGACACAAAATGCGAGCACACTCAATAAACAGCCCAGGAGCCTCCGCCTGAGCAGACACAACACCAGGACCAGCTGAGGCCACAAACCTGCACTGCATGGGGAAAGAGCTGATGCATTGAAATTTCATTTCTTGCAAAATTCCTAGCATTTGGAAGCAATACAAAAGCACCACATGTTAAAGGAGAGGTTCAGTCAGCAGCCAGTTTGTGTAACATCACCTCAGTGCTCAGGATGTTGAGAAGGGGTCTTGTAAGGAACAACCTGTGGAAAATTGCAGAGTTGTGCTGTTGATGCTCATTATGATGATGTTGCCACCACTAAATTTACTGGTGCGAGAGCACACAACACCTGAGCCCAGTGCTCCATTCCCCTGACACATCCCAGAGCACAGCACACAGACTGAGGAGGAGAAGCCACAGTTAACAGGTATCTATCCAAGACCAGCCTCAGACACCTGATGGGCACAGCTCTGTGTTTGCTGGCAGACAAGTGATGTGTGGCAGAAGCCAGGTGGCAGAAGCAGGGACTGTGAACTGCAGGGGTAATTCACCAGCTATACCTTCCAGTTGCTTTGTTGTGGTTTTTTTTTTGGCTTTAAAAAAATGTTTGCTAAGTGGGAAGCCCCAATCACTGGCAGTGGCAAAATAAGGCTCCTCTCACAGACCCAGCACTTTTGGGCAAGGAGAGCATGGATGCACACGAAGAGGGAGATGCTAGACAGGTATGAAACCAAGCCTGCATGGGCCCTGAAGCAAACTAAGATACTGGAATGATCACATGGCTCTCCTAACCCTGGGATGCTGCTGAGAGATGCAGCCTTGAAACTCTCAGCCCTTTTAAATGAGATTTTTTCAAGTTTATTACTTTTGCAACCAGCTTATGAAACCCTCAAAATACCGTCTACTTTTTTTTGCTATTTAAATGCTGTCTGGAGTCACTTACCCCTCTACCAAGAGCAGCTAAATCACTGCTTCCTTCCCCTCTGCCACCACTGCAGCTTTTTGGAGGTCACCATCTCCCTTCTCTCCATTTATCCTGTCCCTGAGTGCACAGCTTGGCGTGTACCAGATATATCACAACTGCACAGTGCCGCTGGGGCCATCTCAGGGGCTGAGTACAGGGTTTGTTTATTTTCCTGGTTAGCTTCAGGCTTAAAAGACACACTGAAGCTGTGCTCTCCTGGGAAAGGAGATGAGCACCATCATCCTCTCGTGCTTGCCAATGCCAGCACCAGGGTGGCATATCATAGCACGTGCCAGGGGATGCAAACCTGACCCCCCAGCCTCCCCTATCTCCTTCCTATGCTCAAAACCGCTCTTAGGAATCCCCAAGAGTTATGGCAGCCTCTGGGAGCTTTACACTGCTTCTAACACACAGGGTGTACCTCTGATTTTCACTGCCACCTCTGGCAGTCAGGGCTAGCACAAGGCTAATGTATGCATCAGGAGTTTGTCCAAATGACACAGTTACTCATCCAGACTCGGCTGGAAGGAGATCCTCATGACATGCACAAAATGCACCCTTCAGATTTTCACACAGAGCAAAGAAAGGTGCTTTTGGATCTTCTCTTACAAAAACCAGGCAGAATTTCTACAGTAACATCAAAACTTACTGCTGCCACAGTCAGCCCTACATGTTACACTACCACTGCAGATATTTCTTTCTTTATGAAACATATTCATAAAGAAGCAACACTTACTAATAAGGGTGTGCTCCCTTCCACCCCACAGGCACATAAGGGCTGCTTCTCACCTATTCACAAGTGCTTTCCTCAGTGCCTTGGGAGTATTTTTTAGAGGGCTGATCCTGGCTCATTGAAGTCCTCTGAAATTTTGCTACTGACTCCAGCAGTGGCAAGATCAAAGAAGAAAGCTGCTTCTTCTCTGCACTCCTCCAGTATCAGAGGGATGGCTGGTCCATGGCCACTCAGAGGGCTCTTTTACTGAAGGTAAAACCACTGGAGATGTTGAGGAATACAATCAGTGGAGCTGCAGATTTGAGCTCCGCATGGAGGGAGCCCCAGGCAAGAGCTGGCAGTGACCCTTTGCACAACAAAAGGCACAGAGGACCCCTGTGCAGGATCCAAAAACTCAGCAGGAAGAGCCCAGGACTTTCATGCACATAAGATCGTGGGGATGTAAAAGCCCAAGGATTCCTTTGTGTGATGTCCCACCTCCGGAGGCACCAGTTCAAGCTGTTATTCTATTTTTTGCACTGATGATCCAGACATCTGAGACTCTCCTGTGGGAAAGCCTGGGTTGAGCTGGTAAGGAAGCCTGGTGTGACTGTCTGAGTGTGGGGGGGCACCCCTCTGCCACTGGAACTACCTGTGGTGAAAGGGCTTCGGTGCTGTGGGTGCAGCTGCCAAAGCAAATCCTGCATGGTCAGACAGGAAAACTTCCTCAACAGGACACCAAGGTCACATCAAGTTGGGAATCTACTGAATGCTTTATAGAAGAGCTAAAAAAAACCCCTCAACCAGTTTCTTTTTGCCTTCACATATTATATAATAGTTAATACACACTCACTAGATAAAATTACATAGATAATGTACATAACATAAATCACATTTTAATCCAATATTAGTAACAAAGACAATAAATGCAAGGCCATTCCCTGTCCTGCTAGAGCTCGAGTCTCCTCCTGTAGTAGGTGCTCTTTCCAATCATTGCAACCCCCCCGCCCTTCCCTTCACAGCAGCATCTGAAATGCAGCTGCCTGCCCCAAGCACAGCAGGGTTTGATTCATCTGCTGCAAGCCTGGCTGGGTTTCAGAGCATGGCAAACACAGAGATATCTGGTTTGAGGCATGCAAGGAAGAGTGTGCTTGGAGAATGCAGACAGGAAACGTGCCAGATTGTTTATACCTGAGTCATAACTAATGGTGACAATGAAAACTGAGTCAACTCAGAGACCACCACTGTGCTCAGTGCCTATTAACAGGGAAATTGGGACTAAGCACAAATGACCCATACAAACATCACAGTTGTTTCTGTGAAACTGTTGGTGATGTGATACCCCCACTGTATTTGCTGTGTTAGGAGATAGGAGCAAATTCCCCAAAACACAGCAGATTCACAGGTCCAGGCGCTCCTGCTATCAAGACCTTGAGCTCCTGATTTCCAACAGACATCTGCCCATGAGTGAGCAGCCACCAAGAAAACAACACTACCAAAAACTACTGATGGCAGCAAAAAGAAGGAAACATCTGGAACAGGTGGAAATGGAAAGCTCCAGGAAAGTTCAGTGCAATTTTTGTCACTTCCAATCTCTCTCCTTTCAATTCACTGAACTCTGTTCTATCCCTTGATGTTCTTGCTAATCAGGCAGACATGGAAGCAGCAGTGCACCTTTTAAATCCACTGGGAGCAGTGAAGAGGAAAGCTGGCAAAGCCTGGTTTAGCTTTAAGGGGAGGGGATGAGGGTTTAAGTGAGGGGAGAAGATCCCGTGCTTGGTTACATAGGGATTTGTGACAGACCACAGACTTGCAGTGCAAGGTGCATACATGGATCCCAAATCACCTTAAAAAAACTCCAAAACAAAACCCCACAAGCCTTGGGCTTCATTTTGGTGGAGTCCTTGTTACTGCAGTATCTGAGCACTCACTTGGGCAAGATGTGCTCTTTGCTCCCACACAGGGCTTTCTGCCACCTTGAATCCACCCTTCTCCTCAGGGGAGGGAAAGCCAGACCTGCCTGAGTGCCTGTCACACCTCTCCAGACTATATGCAAGTCCTAAATTACTGTAAATTGAAAAATCTGTGTAGCACACTGCACCCATACAGGGAGGTTGAGTAGTTGATGCTGAGCTGAGGACCTGACAGGTAAACTCTCTCACAGCAGTCTGTGTTCACTGTAGAGCATTTATTTCCCCTCATAAATCACATTTCAGCTTTTCCAATACAACTCCTTTGCACATCTACCCAAACAGAAATTCAGGCTCCCACCTTCTACTTTTTCCCCCTCCTGATGATCCCAATTTCCCTCCTGGGGAACAGCTTTCCAGACCTGCCACCCATCCCAGCACTCAGCAGCATTGTCCATCAAGGACTCCCCCAAATCTCTCACCACCAGGTCTGCTCCACCACACAGACTCCTGGCAGAGCCATCCCTCCCCAACAGCCCCCTGCCCCCTCTGCTCAGGGACAGGGACAGCAGAGCTGGCCTGACCTTCCTGGCTCCTCCATCTGCTGCCCTGTCAGTATTTTCACTATCAGCCACCCATAACCTGGGGCATTTCTCTTAGCATGCAGTCCAAGCAGGACTGCCATTGTGGAGCACTTGTCTCTGTATCCTTTGCAAAACTGGGCCATTTGATGAAAATTTCAGGTAGAAATGTTATTTCTGTACCTTCTTGCAACAAGTCCTATTTTAGCTACTTAACCCACTGCCTTTTGACATTCAAAAGCATCACTGCTCAGACTTCTACCCTTGCCAGTCATGAACCAAACCCTTCCCACCTCCTTCCTCCACCTGTGGAACAGTTCCACAACTTCCCTTTGGTCAGGGCATTTGGTTCAAAGCTCTCAGCCCTCTTGTCCCTCTGAGGCAGCCTGATCACACCTGTTAACAGAGCAGTACTCACCTCCTCCACTCCCCTGGAAATGCCAGCTTCATCCATCTGCTTGTCAGCTTCCCCCACAGCAGCCACTGCCTGTCCCCACCTCATGCTGCCCTCCAGCATGGCAGGAGCTCCCACCATCCCACTGCAAAGCCTGTCCTGGCTGCTGCCTTGCAAGCCCAATGGAAACCCACATTTGCTATGAAAACATGAAAATTTGGGTTTTGCAGTGTGTCAGGTGCTTGGTGGTAGAAAATAAAAAGGACTCCTTCCCAGATCTCTCAGGAAGCAGCAGCTGAGACAGGTGGCTGCAAGCATGTGCTGCTCTGTGGCTGTCACCATCCACCAGAGACCCTGCTTCCATCACAGCTCCTGCCATATCCTGGAATCATCTCTGGATTAGATGAGGTTGCCATCAGCTAGCAGAGGGATTTAAAAAGACATCAAAGAACTTAGCAAGAAGTATGGGATGCAACTCAGAAGGATTTTTTAAGGAACTGCTGCACACACCCATAGTACTTGCTGTATTACTGCAGCAGTAATATTCTCACTCTTAGTTTTGGTCATGACAACACATCTTCAGTGTAAACAGGAAGGAAAGCCTTAATTCTCTTCCTGGCTTACTGGAACAGTTTAGACAAATCTTTAGCACCTTAGTTTACATGCCTGGGGACTGGTTTTGCATATCCTTCTGAGCTGTTAAATCCCAGATGCCCAGCTGTGAGCAATGTGTAGCAGAGATTAGCTGTGCTGCTTTGGAAGGGCCACCTGACACTATGTGACCAGAGCAGAGTGACGAGCAAGGGCAGCCTGGAACACTGTTATGGACCACTACAGAAATTGTATAGGTCATCTTTGGTCAGGGCGGCATTCCTCTTGTCCACTTTCCCCCCCCCCCATCTAGTTTATGGCTGAGAGTTAAATGGGGAGAGATAGACAATTCTGAGGGCTATGCCTGTGACCTGCCTCAAACATCTGTCCTAAAGCAGGGTGAAACATCTCTGCAAATGGTGAAGTCTTCCAACTGATGCTGGAAGTGGTTATTCAGCTACTATAGAATAACTGCTTAACTTATAGGCAGTTGGGGTCAAACACATCCCAATCCATCTCTCCAGGTTTACTTTCACTCATTTATAAAATGGGGTAACAGCACCATCCCAGACTCTCAGAGTGAGAGGCTGAGCTCATGGATCCTCAGGTCTGGGCCAGCCACCACACATGGTACATGATGGAGGTACACACAGCCTCAGACCCACCTGCACAAGTCACAACCCTCAACACCCTTTCCCTCAGGAAATAAAGGTGTTACCTTCCAAATAAGGTTTCAGTACAACATTAAGGAATGTGATGTGAATAGAGACGAAGTGTGCAATACTGAAGTTAATCACAGGAAATAGGGGCTGGAAGGGAATCCCATGAGAGCGACACATTTATTTCATTATTATATCACAGACGACATTAAGCATCCACTGAGTCCCTCAAGGCAGAATTCTTGCATAAAAAACATCCCCATTTACCAAGTATGATAGAACCTGCAACTGTTCTATAAATAAAGGTTATTTACAAAGAGCTGTTAAATATTTATTTTTCTCTGGAGACTGAGTTCTCTGTTCATTTGTCTCTGCTGCAGAATCATTTGGTATCAGGGAGCAGAGGAGCTCACCTAAAAAAAGACTAGGAATCTGTCCAGAGCCTGATCCGGACACAGCACCAGCCTCCTCCACAAGCTGGCAAGGAAAAGCATCCAACCTGACACAGAGGGAACACGAAGCAAACAAAACAGGAATGAGCTCATTAGGGAGGCAGAGGTAGAAGAAGGAACACCAGTGATACAGCAATGATTAATAAATGCTATCACACTGCTTCGTCCTTACAGGGCTGCCTTGGCACTGTACATTGAAAGAAGTGACAACCTTCAATTGTGAAGAGTAACTGCAGATTTGCATTACATTTGCTTTGTGTCTTAGGAACAGAATACATCTCTCACAACCAATAAATCAGTGATTTTTTACTTGGGTGTTTTTATTTTTTTAATTTTTTGAAGCTGACAGATCAGGGTGGGGGACACATGACACAGGCTCAACCAAAAAAAACCCATGGCTCTGGAATACACTTCACTTCTAACCCTTTGTAGTAGTAATTGTAATAGTTCTTACTCCAGCTTGCCAAAAGCTGTTTTAATTAAATATTAAAAAGCTATTTGTTAAAATAACGTTTCCATAGCAACTAGAGAAAGCTAAAATACCCTGGTGCTTCTGACTCACAGCATATTAATCAACCAGCAGCTATTATATAATGAGCACCTCCCTGCAAGCACCAGCAGGAGCCACGGCAGCAAGAGCCTGAATGCAGAGCCAGGCTCTGCTCCGTGTTTGCTGCCTGCTCCCAGCACAGACCTGGGGAATTACCTGGGCTCAGCCCAGCAATCACATGCTCAAACCTTTTGGGGAAGCCATGCTGGAGTCCCCAGGGTCAGTATGTCCCTGTGGGGCACACAGGGGGTGGCACTGGGCAAGGGGAAGCTCTGGTGAGGGTGACACTGACAGTGGCTCCCCACAGGCCTGCAGCAGTGAGGGGCTGAGGAGGCTCCTTCCCAGCAAGCCCCAGCCACCCACCTCCAGCGCTTGTCTTGCAGTGCTCATACCACATCTATTTCTGTAATTTATTTAAATTTTTTTTACATTATTGGAATTATATTTTGTAGCAAGCACCTTGCTACTATTAGGCCAACTGTGCAAAACCGAAGGAGTGATTAAATCTTGCAGGGACAAACAAGCTCTGCTGCTCAACCAGAAAAGCTTATTTCACAGATTCAAGAAACAAAACAAAACAAAGAATAGCAAACAACCACTCCCCCCTCACATCTAGTGCCCCCAAAAGATGAAAATACCCTTCTATTCTCTAACCATGCAGCACAACAATGGCAGCCTCAGCCATCCAGCAGGTAAAGCTGCCTGACCTGGCTGCTGCCGGCCCTCTCTGCCAGCCTTTGGGAGGCTCTGCCCTGGGGACACAGCTTGTGTTAGAGCAGTGCAATGTCTCCCATTGCTTGTCCATGAGGAGCATCACCTCATGGTCTGAAGTGATGGCAACAACTGCAGAAGGGAGTTGAGCAGTCGAGCCCAGAGCAGTATTACCTCAAGGGAAGAGTACTGGGATGGAGAAGTGCAGCTACACTGGTCAGATGGAGCTGGAAACCACCTTCCTTCTCCTCAGTGACTCAATTTTATGCTTTTAAGCCTCCTTCCTCCTTTCTTTCCAATGGAAAAGAAATACCTAACCACGCAGTTATTAACCAAAAGGAATGTAATGAATATTACAGCATCTGTATGCCAGCTTTGGTTTCCTGCTGCTTTGTTTGGGTGTCACAGACTGTGGCTATGACAACCACAAGCAGTTATTGGACTGATGTCATTTGTGACATCATACTTAATGGAAAAGAAAAGGAAGAAGAGACCGTATCAAAAATAAGAAGAATGGAGCAAGATCCCAAAGGACCACCACACTGGGGCTGCTGGAGAGCCAGGGAGAAGCAATCCCATCCTTACCAAAGCCCAGGCAGCACTCAGCTCTGGGGAAAACCTGCCCTGGGCTGTGATATGCACTGCAGATTTGCAATTACATGACTGAAATCCTCTCACCCCTTCTCATCTTGGAGCTGTAATGGAGGCTTTTGGCTGAGCCTCATCTCCCCTGACTAAATTTCTCCTGCTCTCCAACCAACTTCTCCTCCACATCTTTATCCTTCAGTTACAACACTATTCCCCTCCTTTTAAAAAATAAAACAGTCTGTCCAAAATTCCCTGACAGTCGCCTGATTGAGCACTGGGAGAAGGAGGGTTGGTTTTGTGAGGAGTGCACTGTTTGGAGAGGTGGCTTTGCTGGTGACAGGTACAAGTGACAGTTTCAGGGCTGCCACAGCTACAGCCCAATCTCTTGCCCCATGTAAGAGCAAGGAGGGAGCACCACTGTTGCATGTGGCAAAGCAGTTTCTGTACACAGTTCTGGCATCCCTAACACACTGTTGTCATTTTCTCTGCAGAAAATGCTTGCAAATTCACTGCTCAAGCTCCAAGAAACAAAAATAACCCCGAATTCATCTAAATCTCATCTGATGAGAGAACAGTTTACTGCAACAAGTATATATTTTTTGAAGTTATACATCCAGAAGTCTCAACACAAGCGAGTTAATTTTTCCAAGCTACTGCTGCCCAAAGGACACTTTCTCTGTCCTCCTGCTCCCCCACCACACCTGCTGTGCCTTTGTAGTCCAACCCTGCAGCCTGCTCTGGGCATCCTGTGATCTGCAGGATCTCACCAACCTGTCCTGACACAGGGCATCCTGGGGAGGGAGAGCAGCCACACAACCACCTGAGGATGCTTCTCCCCAAGCACCCACAGCCTGGAGGAACCCTCCCCTGCATCCTCCCAGGGCTTGGTTCCCCACCAAGAGACGGCTCTGCCGTCTCTGCAGAGAACAAAACTCCATCAGCTGAATTCTGCCCATAATAAAGTGGGTATTGCTTTTAAACAGCAGGACAGAGATGCTGCCTCACAAAGGGATGGTGAATTAAAGCCTCATGGGTGAAGAAATCACCACTCACAGCCTGTTCATAACTGTCCCCAGGCCCACTGGAAGTGTCAGGAGCTTCCCAAACCTTCCCTAACAGCTCATAACACAGCTCTTGGTCAAGGCCCCTCTGCAAGGATGTCAGTCAGAGCCACGCCAAGTCCCTGCTGACACCCACACTGCCACTCCTCACAGGGGACAGGCACCTCTGGGAGCAGCCACTGGCAAGATTCATCCCCAGCTGCTGGCAGTCAAACAAAGAAAGGGAAATTACAAGAAAGCCTCTTTTTCCTTCTCTCCATCGGTTCCTTCACAGAACAACTGAAACGTTTTGCAGGGCAATACTGCAAGAGGACAGAGAGAACAGACACAGAAGAGCCAAATTCTTCCAGCTCTGGGTTTTCCTGAGCTTCTGAGCAGGAGGCAAGTTTCTCAGTGAGCACTGTCCCACTGCAGCCACCTCATGCTCCCCAGGTCTTGTCATGCAGCCAGAAGAGAAGAAGGCAGGCAAGTGGGAACTTCCAGTCTCCTCTCACTGCTGAGCTGTGACTGTGTCTTGCTGCAGTAATTTCACAGCCATCTGAGACCATACACCAGCTGCCTGGGGGGCTTCCAAGGAAGCCACTCTTGGCTTTCTCTCTCATCCTCTTAACACATCTATAATGTATCTGAGGCACCTGTGGATTACATGCCTGTATCAGCACTGCTGTTTTACTTTGATTTAATGACACAGACAAGATCTATGTGGGACCAGCAAGTCCTTCTCAGAGGAGCAGGAGCAGGTAGGTCCCCATGCTCAACCCCTTTGTGGAACCAGCCACCACAGGGGTGCATTAGCAACTGAGAAAATGATTCCCAGATTTCAACACTGCCTACCTAAGAGAAAAACAATCGAGTTTTGGTTCTGAGATGAGCAAAGGGCTTTTCTAGGATGTGGATATACTTTGAGAGACACTGTATATACAAAGCACACTTCTGCTGATTTTTTTTTTCACTTAAATTAGTATCTATTCATCACTCTGAAGCCAACACAACTGTAAAAAACCAGAGGCCAGAGCCTACCCTGTGCAATGCTTTGTAAGTGACTCACAGAAAATAAGCCCCACAGCTCAATTAGCAGGTTTTGTGTGGCAGTCTAAACACCAAGGAGTTAGAAGAAAATATTTGTGATTCAAAGGAAGAATATGAACCATGGACCTTACTGGGGGAGATCAATACAAAACACTATCATCATTTCACATCCTTTTTTTCTCCAGTTACTGCACTCATTGCCAGTAACCTTGATAAAGGGCTGAAAGAAGGATTCCATTTTTCTGCTTACCAGTTTCTGAATGCTTGATAGGTGTTTATTAGGGAATTTTCACCACATCTTTACCAAACAGAGATGGACTCAGTTTTTCTCCTTTAACAAAACCAGCCCTTTGTTTTTCAGACTGATTTCAATTTGGGGTTTTATTCTGCTCTAGCCCAAATAGATTTTTGTTGTTGTAATAAAAACCAGGCTTGAGCCACTGAAATGAAAATAGAAACAAAATTCTGCTGATGTCCAAGTAACCATAGATTGCCGCCACCACCACAAAACAGGGTAAAAACAGGAGTTGAGATTATTATAAAAGCCTCAAACCGCCCCCCCCCCCCCTTATTCTACCCCTCTGCTAATAAAATTTACTTACAGAAAGCAAAGAAGCCTAGAACAACAGCATCCAAATTTCAGCCCTGTTATCAAACCCCAGAGCAGCTGCCTCAGGAGCCCACACTGTGCCAGGCACACAGCCAAAGGCTCCAGCCAGGATTTCCTGAGGTTCCTTTAGAACAGCACTGGCTGCCCCACCTGGAGAGCTGCAGAGTAGCCACAGCTGCTGGGAAATCCCAGCCCACACCCTCCAGCAATGCATAGGGAAAGGCTGGTAGGGCAGGTGCTCTTCAAATATACATTTTCAGGTTTGGTTTTTTTTTTTTTTAATATATAGAAGTTCCTGCCTAAGGTGCTTTGAAGCAAGCATCTCCCGTGATATAAAACCTCCTTCAAAACTATTTTATCACATCAGGGAAGACCCAAATATTGGATAGTTTCCTGTTGTGATGACAAGGCTGTGGTGCTGTCCATACACACAAAAACAACATCACAGCCAGTCTGTGCTCTTTTTTCCATTGCAAATGATGCAAGCTCCCTTCCCAAGGAATGCTTCAACTCTTCAGCAAGATTCTGTCTTTCCATAGCTGGTAAAGCTTGGAAACAACAAACCAGCTTCAGACGGTGCTAATGGTCCATTCTGCTAACCATATTCTGAGTTAAATGCATTCATGTGGTTTATAGCTGTAGTGAGATAATTATTCAGCCTATGTGGTAATACAATGCTGACTTTATTTTGTGGGCTGCAAAGAGGTGCCAAAGGCACTCAACTAGTTCCAAAAGACTGGATTTGCCTGCTGTAAACATTTCTTGAGATATCTTTAAAAGAAAAAAATTAGAAGATTCTCCTTCTGTTTGGGCAAGCTCGGATTTCTCATGTAAAAGAAAATGGAAAGAAATAGCTACTCACTCACAGCACTTGATTTCTTACATTCTGGGAATCTCTCTGAAGATGAACAGTACTTCTGATACCTACAAAAGTGGAAAAAACATGTAAGTCAGGGAGAAAAAGAAAAGAGAACAGCAGCCATCCCTTCTCCTTTACAACTGGTAATTTAGTTTTTTCACCAGCACTAGGAATGCCAGCAGGAATTCCAGCAATTCCCTTTTCCACTGACCACCATTGACAAGCAATTTGAAAGATTTGGTCCTCCAGCCCTTTTACAGTAACATAATGAACCCTGGGAGCCTCTCAGGAGAAAAAAAATCCACATTTCTTAGGCCAAGCAGACAGTAGAGAGCAGTCACACTGATATCCTGAGATACCACCATTGTGGTTTGCACTGGAAATACCCACAAAACATCTGCTGCAGCTGCTGTGCTCCAGAACAAACTGTTTGGCTATTGGGAACTTCTACAAAATGCCATCAAAATTGTCCTTCTCCTCCTTAAAGGGACTCACCTGCTGCCTCCCAAAGCTAAAGTATGCTTTCCTCATTTTTGCTTTATTTTTTTTTCCCTAGGAAAACAGAAGAAGAAGGTTTTGCTTCAGCAGCTGCAGGAGCAGAATGGAATAGAAAAATATTCCCCTTTGGCAGTGACTGTACACACACCTAAGAAACACAGTGCCTACAGGTCTGCAAGAATGGCTAAAGAGATAATAAACAGCCAAGGGACTGCTCTGAGTAAAATAAATACAAACAGAAAAACACCTCACAAGCCCCCCAGGAAAAGAGGCAGAAGCTTATTGATTGCCTCAGTAGGACTGTGAGCACAAGCTGCACGTTCAGCTCAAGCTGAAATATCTGGGTTTGAAACTCCAGCCCCCTGTTATCCGGCCTGAGGAAGGTTGGCTGACAAACCCAAAAGAAACCACTTGGAGTCTTTTGCTGCTTCCCAGCAGGTTAGGTTGGTATTTTTTTGGATCTTTTCAAAGGAAGATATGACTTGATTTCCTGAAAGAGCATGCTGGCTACTGGAGGAGCTGGGAAGCCAGAAGCTATTACACAACCATAACCATATTTTAAGAGCTTAGGCTAGAAAAAGCTGCATGCTTATTCACAGATAAAAGGGAAACTGCTTCCCGCTTTGCTCCATCTAAGAGTAAGGCAAAAACTGCTAGTTTCACTGAATTGTAAAAGAGAAATAAAACACATGGGATAGCTGCAGATTTTGTGCTATTTATACCTCCAACACTTTGGGACCCAGCAGGCCACCTTCTGCTGCTCTTCCTCCCTCTTTTGGGTCAAATTCTCCATTCTCACGTGGTAGGCTTAGGATGAAGTTGTTTCTGTATTTAATGGGTTTAGTCCAGTCCTATTTTGCTAAAACTGCTATCTGAAATCCTGCTTTTTCAGTGCTGTGTCCAACACACAAAAGTGACCCTACAGCTTGCCAACAGAACTAAATCCAAACCTGTGAATAAAACACTTCTAAAGAACAAGGAAATCACCTACAGTCCAACACAGCCCTGTCCTTCCTCAATCTCAAACCTCCGCTTAGAATGTTAAGTGAAATAAATATGTATGTGTATGGTGCTGTTGCTTGTTGGAACTGTATATTGACCCTCACAATTTTTGGTACTTCTCCTAAAGACCCAGCTGGTGAAGCTTCTGCAAGGATCTCCTCCACTTCTGGAAACACAAAGCAGAAAGAAATCTTCAGGGTTATTCCATGCAATCCCTTGCTGTTGTAATCATCCTGCACGATCCTCTTCAGAAAGAATACAAAAAGTTTCTGCCCCTCGTGGCTATGAGAATATGATTTGGGTTTAATATAACAGCTCAGAAACAAGTTGGTAATATATGTGTATATATATACACACATATATATTTCAGATCTTTCAAAGTATTTCACACTTCTGGGAGATCTGCTAGTGCTTTTGAATGCTTGGAGTTAGTCAACAGTGAAATGAAGGAGTCACAAACATGTTTGATATAGAAACACCAACTTTTTCAACAGGTAGGTAATTACTATTGAAAACTCTTGCCTGAGTTTGCTTGTCTTGAGCATCCCTGCTGTAGGCAGCTCTTGAGCAGCCTCCCTTGGGGACATGCTTACTCCAAGGCAGCACAAGGCAGGAGAAGCAGCTTTCCTTGCCATGAAAACACCACTTTCCTGGAATGCATCACAATGCTGGGATCAGGCAAATTCAGACCAGACCTCTCCTCTGCACAGAAGGCATTCATACAGCCATCACCATTTCACCCACATGAGCTGTGCCACACCAACACCCACTGAGCAATGGACAAGAGCTGGGGAGATGTGTATCTGCTGGCTCCCATGTGTTGTCATGGTGAGTACATGGCCAGAACAGTAAATGCTGCTTTCTGAGTTACCACACACTCCTGGTTGACAGGAATTGCCTGTTTGTGTGTTTACGTGGCCCACAGCATGCAGTGAGTAACTCCAGCTATCCCAGCCAATCTTCATTCTCTGCACACTGAGCAGGAGACTCAGCCACCAGCTGCTGCATCATTCTAGATTCTTTCCAAAAAAACATCTCATGGCAAAACAAAAGAAAATAAACAAAACAGCTTTTACGTACTTTATAAACAGCAGCACTCCACATGGTTTCTGCAACCCAAACACTACAGCACAAACCACCTGAAAATGGGATTATTTTGCTTTATTCACCATGGAGTTTTTTACAAAAAAAAGATTGTCGAGATATCTTCAGAGAGCTAAAAGGCAAATCTTGAGCTGCTGTTAGACAGGGAAGAGAAATAATGGTACTTTTTAGATGCTTGACAGAAAAGTTCCTTTGAGACTCTCTCAACCTACAGAAATTATCAATTTTGCAAAAGCGTATTTTACAGAGAGGAACTAAATTGGAAAGCACTTGCTTTCCCAAGCTTGAGATGAAGGGAAATTAACCCCACATTCCTCTCAATTTCTGCTCCTGAAGATGCACTTGGGTGGTTTAAATCCTGGGGTCAGCCCAAAGCATCCCCATAGAGCAGGTCGTGCCAACTCTCCACAGCTCCACCATCTCAGGTGTTCCCCCCACAGCACTGCTGATCCATCAAATGTCCTGACTGCCCCAAAGCCCC